>CM052016.1:41704210-42904210 GCA_028476595.1 Obolodiplosis robiniae
TTAACCCCAACCGCTACCGAAGCCGATGTTAGAAAAGCATACAAGAAACTATCATTGAAATGGCATCCCGATAAAAACAATAACAGCACTGAAGCAACGAACAAATTCAAGCAAATCTCCGAGGCATATCAAGTGCTTTCCGATGAAACTCAACGGCAAACCTACGATAAAAAATTGCGGCATGATTCACGGCGTGCATCATCTCATCATCGTCGAACGCGATCATCGAATGCATCCACCGATCCATTTTCAGCGCCATTTTTCACATTCAAGCCCGCACATGAAATATTCCGTGGATTTTTCAAGAATGAAGATTTATTCAATGCCAACCTGAGCTCCAAGCATTTCGGTCAGAATATAGTCGGCGAAAGTCGACGCCAAGCAGCTGCCTCGAATCGCAAAGAACCACGCAGTTTTATGTCATTCATGTGGGACCCATTCACCGAAATTAATGTAAATAACAACGGTAAAACCAATGATAACACGGTACGAAAGGGCACATACACGCAAACCACATTTGGCAAAAATGGCCAACAGACTACCACGAAAATCGTCATTGAAAATAATATTCAAACGACATGGCGATACGAAAAAAATGAACTGGTCTCAAAAACCATTAAGACTCTAGTACACTAACTGCCACGAACAGCCTTAAGACTAAAACACATGATTTTATTGAAATGGACTGTTTCTTTCGTTGCCTTATTCATTAACAAAGAAATTGCGAATAAAATTGTAAGCCTAAGTCGGCCACAGGTCAATTTTACCTCAAAAACTCTTTTTTTTCTCTTGTGTTTTTTGACATTTTATACCATATTTTTTCGCTGTTAATTAACGTAGTTTAAATATTTAAAATCACTTAATTTTAAGTTATGTTTATAAATGGAATCTTGTCGCTAATAAAAATTAATTTTTTCTGCGTATTGAACAACTTGTATGAAAATGAATTTAATTGGAATCAATTGATAGATTGACTATTTTACATGAATTGAAAAATCGCATGCATTGGCATGATATAATTCGATGTGTCATTCACAAAATTCACTCGAACTCTTTTGTGACGCATACTTCTTATTTTCACATACAAAACCGGATATGTAAAGAGCAGTTATCAATGAGTCATTGAAGAGTTCGTTGATCAGTACGTAATTGTAGCGCCGCGCTACGCCGAGCGTGGCATGGAATAGAATGGAACGAAGTGTAAGTTTTGATTATTGTTCTTTCTATAATTTCAGTTTAATGAAAGTTGTTTAAATCGATATTGAATATACTTGCTCCATTTTTTCGTTCTCGTCAGTTGTATGGACCGTTATCAGTTAAACCGTTTGCTTCTACTTCCTATTCGTTCGAGTGCCGATATAGGCAAATTTTATTTCTATTCTCATGTTCCGAACATGTTTACAAACTGTGTATGACTTCTAATTCACTTAAATTGGAATAATAAATTCTTGCTTTGGAATAATAACAATAAATTGTGTTTACTCTTGCGGAAAAAAAGAATAGCGATCAGTTGAATGTGATCGAAAAAAGCTGAATATATTTTTATTTTGTCAGCCGATTGATTCGGGACTACTTTGAATATAGTTGACAAAAACTATATTTGATTTTAGGTTGCTATTTTGACGAAATAATTTTGTTTGCAATAATCATAGTGGGCCAGCGAAAGGTCAGTCAAAATGTGCCAAATTAGTCGACTGAGTAGTCGAAAAAATGCACAAAAGAAACTGACATTAATTCATCGGAAATGTGGAATTTTAAGAATATCGATGTATAGAGATTCCATAAAACGAAGTCATTTATCTTGAAATTCCTAAAGTTGAGCTTCACAAAAAAAAAAAAAAACGTTTCCTCAGCCGCAATAAAGCTATTTGCGTCACATTCCTTGTGAACAGTGCAGAAAAAGCAACAAATGGTAGCATTCCATATTCAGAAGGAGTTACTGTTCTGTTTCTCTCCACTCTTTTGCATCTTTTGATTGCCTTCGTTGAAAACTACTTAATGCGCATTGAATTATTGAAATATTCAAGCGATAGAACCATTGCGTAATCGAATCTGATAAAACCGAGACAAACATTATCTCCAGCAGCGTAAATAGATCGAATATCACTGTAAAATTGTCCTTATATTTTCCTAGTACGTACAATACTGGGTCGGTACAATGAAGTCGAACGGAATATGCGCCGCACATTGCCGATAATACAGCAAATAATTGTAGAGTGCTTTCATCAAGACGGATGGCTCTTCTTATCGAAACATCCAAAGCAAGCACCGTCTGAACAAAAATATTTCTTTTCCCCATTTCATTCATTTTTGGATATATTCTCTAAAAATCTCTAAAACCGTTTGTAACATATTTCCAAAAACGCATCAGATGGAGTGTCATTCGAAGCGCATTGAACAAGTAAGCGGTTCGAAACCTTGATTGCTTGTTAGATAAGAGAGCATATATAAACGTTCGTCAGCCTTCGCCAATTCACTAAAAACAATAGGTCTTCGATAAGTCTGTAAGAAGATAAAAACATGTCCGGTTTTAACTACATGAACAAATACAATTGTATTTGCTCACAAAAATAAAAAGAAGCATTGCCGCCATAAGTATTTTATTTAATTCGCTAGTTTTGCACATATTCGGATTTGAATGAAATTTATTTTTTCTTTTTTGGCCCATAATTTGTGTTGCCAGTAATGTTATTTGAACTCGTTTAAAAATGAACACTTCAATACTTGCGATTACAGTTATTCATACAATGTCGGTAATATGTATTACATCACTCAAATTATTTAATTGATTTCTCTTTTTGCATTCGTGTAACATTTTGAATAAGATGAATAATTGGGCGTTTTATTACATCTATTGAAAGGTCTTCAACTGTTTCGGATTTGCTCTCATTTCATTGAAACCGATTTTTTGAAGGGTGTTGTAGGTTGTGGGTAGTGAATCGAATACTTCAATCGCTTTCACGTTACAATCACAACGATAAAACTGTGATGATATATGATTGATTTATATTCCTTTAGGTTTGGATATCTCTGAAGGTCAATATAACATTTTAGTATCTTTATAAGATACACGTCGCAATCTCTAATGTTTCAGTTTTCTCAACACCCAAGCGCCTTATATGTATACCAGGTACTTGCATATGAAACCGCTGTATTTTTGATAAAAAAACACGTTTATTTTAGTATGATGGCAAAACATATTTTATTCAAAGTATTGTCCATTCGAATCCGCACATTTTTGCCATCTTTCGGACAATTTATGAATACTGCGCCAATAAAACTGTTCGTCTTTTGACGCAAACCAGTCATCGAGCCATTTTCTCACATTTTCGTAAGAAGTGAAGCGCTGCTCCGACAGTGCGTGACCCATCGAAGCGAACAAGTAGTAATCTGACGGTGCCAAGTCTGGTGAATAAGCCGCATGCGGTAGCACTTCCCAACTAAGCGCCTCAATCGTTTCCTTGGTCAGACTTGCAGTGTGTGATGGAGCATTATCGTGCAAGAGAATCACTTTGTGTTGCCTTTTTTGATATTCCGGCCGTTTTTGAAGCAATGCGCGGTTCAAATCGATCATTTGCTGTCGGTAGTGATCAGTATTAACCGTTTCACCAGGTTTTAACAGCTCATAATAGATGCCACCCTTCTGATCCCACTAAACACACAGCATTGTCTTCCGTCCGGACCGATTTGGCCGGATTTGGTCTTGCGGTCGATGTCGCTAGTTCGCCTGGTGTTACCCATGATCTCTTGCGCTTAGGATTCTCGAAATACATCCATTTTTCATCGCCAGTCACAATCCGATACAGAAATGACTTCTTTTTGTACCTTGCGAGCACTTGCGAGCAGCAATTCACAAGTGGTTTTTCGGTTTTCCTGCTGCCTTTCATTCAGTTCATGTGGCACCCATTTCCCGACCTTCTGGATCTTTCCTATTGCTTTCAATCGTCTGGAAATAGTTGCTGAGTCCACATTTAATTGTTCTGCGAGATGTGGTTGCGTCTGAGCATCGTCCTCATCCAGCAATGCCTGCAATGCAGTGTCTTCAAACTTCCTCGGCGGTCTACTACGTTCTTCATTTCTCAGGTCAAAATTGCAATTTTTGAATCGTCTGAACCACTCTCTACATTGGTTTCACTTGAAGCATGCTCGTCGTAAGCTTCTAGAAGCATCCGATGAGATGCGGCAGCAGTTTTCTTTAAACGAAAGCAGAAAAGCAGTGCTGTCCGCATTTCACTATTTTCAGGCATAAAATCCGACATTTTTCAAGAGCGAAAAAAACACATTGTTGTATGAAAATTGAAATATTGTGTATAGAGTATTGTTGACAGATGTCATATTTACTAATAAGCATGAACAACATGGTTTGACAGATCACACAGTACCAGCTATTGACCGCTAGTTGTCAACAGCGGTTTCATATGCAAGTACCTGGTATATACATCAATTGAAGAGCGAAATTATTTCATCGAAGCTCATTAGATCTGGTGTTCGCGTTCTCGGTCAAGGCAAATTTTTTTTAATGGAACACAAAACGAATATAGAACCACTTGACATGGTATACGAAATAAACAATGATGCTCGCATTTTTGACACTTGTTGTGATAGAATTTACCGAATTTAATTTTATCTCAAATTCAATCGATTAACAATGAGACACGGACAATCATTTACTGAGGCGGCAAATTCCAAAATGTCCACACTCAAAGATTACTTGATCATGTGGAACCGACAGATGGCACAAGAAATGAACCGTGTTAGACTTTGTTGGCAATTTCCACAAAAATCATGAAAATTACGGCCAAAACTATCGAAATGGCCGGGCATCAATTGTATCGGAGGTTCATAAACGATGTTTAATTCGAAGTGAAATAAAAAGTTTCAAATATGCACGGCAATTGAAGGCTGAAAACAACTTATCGATTTGTGTTCGACGTGTTCGGTAAATTTTGAATGCTACACAACATTTAAAATTCAAGAAAATGAAGCGTAAGCCAATTTTGTCGCCAGCTAATATTGAAGGCCGTAGAAAGTTTGCACTGGATCACTTTCATTGGACAAATCAATGGCACAAAATCATTTTTTCGGATCAAAAGAAGTTCAATTTGGATAGCCCAGATAGATTTGATTATTATTGGCACGATTTACAGACCGAAGACTTTCAGCAAGCGCCAATCTGGAGGTGGTTCTTTGATGATGCGCCATTGGTTACTTGAAAAAGATGCCGCCGTTATTCATATCAACCAGAATGAACGCCATACAGTACCAGGAGATGATCGGACCTCATTTCCCAGCATATGGTGAAGAATTCGCTGGCTTTGGCAGGGAATTACAACGAGACAACACTCCAATTCATGTGGCCAGGTCAACATTGACCGATTTTGAACAGCATAGAATCGAAATTTTTACAATTGACCAGCAAAATCACTAGATATGAACATCATTGCAAATGTCTGGTCAATTTTAGCTCGAGAAGTGTACAAAGGAGTTCGACAATATAACAACAAAGAAGAATTGAAAGATTCCATCGAGGTGGCCTGGCAAAACCTCTCACACGGCAAACTCGAATCGTTGTGATAGTCTCCTGCGTCGAATCATTGCTTTACATGATGCCAAAGGCAAATGGACGAAATACTGATAAACGGTCTAAGAAAAAATGTGATTTTTTTTATTAAAAACGTCAAGTGTCGGTAGGCTTTTTGAAAAACTAAAAAAAAAGATTTAGAATAGTAAATTCATATAATTTCTTGTATGTTCAAAATTTGACAGCATTTCAAGAAAATGTAATATGAATTCCGAATTAAAGTGATAATGGAAGTTCAGTTGAAACCATACATACATTGTAATCGAATTGAATTATAAGAAATATTGTTTTTGTTTGTATTCGAATTTCAAATCTATGGAGAAATACATATATATTTGCATATTGTACAATCTTGCAATTTTATTGATATTACAAACTCTTCAATTTATTTCTGATTAACTGAAAAAAATCGATGGATATATGATGATAAGTGATGTGCTAATATCAATTGAATGAAAACTCAATATAAGACCCACAAGTTAACATTCAAATGTGATCAATTTTGATTGTTGATCATCAAACATAAAATCGAATTTTGAAAAGTTCTCGAAAACTGTTTACAGGTAAATAAAATGTAAGAATACATTTACAAATAAATCTTTGCGTATCAACAAATTGATATCCATTGAAGTTTAGTGAATTGAACTTATTTGAACTTTCACACATGATCACAAGCTTTTGTAAAAGCACGGCTTCATCCAAATCATAAGTTTGATTCCAAAACCACAAAAAACTGTTGATTAATTCAACGTGAAACCCAATCGAGCTTCTTTTCAGCACGACACAATAAAACAAACTGGATATTTTGTTATTTTAATTTCAAGTTCCTGCCCCTGACTTTGATTGATTGTTTTCAGTACAAAATGTAGATATAAATCGATTACAGCAGTTAACATGTAAGCAATTAACTGAATTCGTCTTTAGTTGCTCAATTTCGGATATTCGGCTATCTTTGATTGGCTTTCATACATAGTCGACATAGTCAGTCAGGCAGTCACTTTATTTTCATTTGGGTGTGCTACAAATATTACCTTTTCAACTAGTGGTGTTAACGAACACAAATATTAAAGTTGGCTTTCACGTGATAATCTCATGTAAATGATCATTTTCGTGAAGTATCATGAGGCTACGTATAAAGTCGACACTAACACACTCATGAGTATTTAATTACTTTGTCATGTTGAATTTCATATTGTAGAATGATTTAGCTGTCACGCGTGTTAAAGTGTGATTATTGCCGCAAAAACTTACTTCCAACTGCCATTCAAACCACACCAATGTGATGCATGATAATCACACTTTAACCTGCGTTACAGCTTTGTCTCCTTGTAATAATCAAATTCCAAAATGTAAAAATTCAATATATTATTTTGAATTCAACGTAGGATTTGTGAAAGTGAGAATGAAACAAAGGATCTGTATTCATATTTGATATTGGGAATAAGAAGCATTTCAGAATTCACGCATGAAAATTAATTTTGTTCAAACAAACGAACTGAAAATATATGCTATTTGGAATTTCTACGAAAGAACGCTCGTTGACGCCACGAATTTTATCATTACATGATTTACCATGATCTATACGATACTTGCCTTTTTTGAGATATACATTGTAAAATGATATTTTGGTTTTGAAATATTGATAAATATTATTATCATACGATTCACATTACTTAAAAATTCTTTCCGAGGCAAATTCTCGTTCCGCAAGAGAATACAAAATTATTGGTATCATATTTTGTGCTGCAAAATACATGGACGGCAACGCAATTAATAAACAAACGTTGCACGTGCAAATATATTTTTAAATTCCCGAATGAAAGTACTCTTGTATAAACAACTAGTGCAACCCTTAATGTTGCATGCAAATCAAATGGAAAGGTTAAGGAATTCAGAGAAATGGATCTTACGAAAATTAACAAACATGTTAAAATAGCAAAATTCTATATGAACAATCAAATACGATTATAAGATAAAGAGTTATTTAATGCAAACTTGAAATTTGTAAAAAAAATAAACTCAAATGATGACGAATACTTTTCAGGTATGGACAATTGTGATGACGTATATATTCATGAAAATAAATACAAACCATTAAATTAATTCCCCAATTTTAAACAGAGGAATAACCTAATAGAAGACAAAAATTGTTGATATTTAATTGAGGAGCAAGAGACGAGACAAAATTATTATATGTAACAAATTAGAATCAATATTTTAAATTTGAAATTGATATTTTTCTATTTTTCTTTTTTCCTACTTTTACAAAAATTAACCACCTTTCGAAAAATAGCATAGTTGCTGTGAACCAGTAGCAGGAGGAGGAAATGCTATTTGACGTCTACGAATGCGCCTATTACTTATAATATTATATAATAAAATCATTCAGAAAAATTTTTAGTTACAAAGTGCATCAAGAATCGAGTATTCTTTATTCACTTTGTTACGAATTTTTTTTTTGAATCTCTTTGGTACAAACGTGTGAATAGTTTCGTTTCTGTACTTAGCTTCTCGGAGGATATCTTTCCGCCTAACTGATTCATATTCCTTTATTGCTTGCATATTCTTTTTACGGTCTTCATCATGCCTTCTTTTTCTAACACCATACATTAACCAATGTAATCAGTATAGCGAACTTCTCTTTTTCTCTACCTGCCGCTAAAAACAACAAATTAAGTACGATGTGAATAGAAGTGCGGCAGTTTATTTATAAGAGTCACTACCTGACCAAATGTATAGAGGGATTTAAATGTATCTTTCGAGAAGAGAATTATCACCAGAAATCAAAAGTGCATATTGTTTCATGACTATAAAATTGCTGTGTGTTTTGTCTTTATATTATTCTTGGACAGGATCACTGGAGTTTTTGGTGCTGAGCATTGTAGTCTTTCTTTAACTTTCAAGCAAAGCAAACGTTTATACATTTCTTTCAGGAAACATTTGAAGTGCACATTGACTGACTTCGAAAAATATGAAGTTATTCATCGCAATTTACACATTGATCTGCGCGGTTAATGCTGCAGTCATCGATAATTTCGAAGGCAGATCGTAAGTATTGATGATAGTTTGGGAAAAGTTCAGGAGTGCAGCGACTTCATTTTATTTGAGTATGTATTCCACGGCTGTAGTCTAGGTTTTACGTAGCCACGCTGTACGACGGCAACATTTGCGACTTCATTGGATGGTTGTATCCAATGTATTGTCAAATGGAAACACATATTGCGGTTTTATTTTACATCCAAATTTACAAAGAGAGAAATTTTTGGCAGAGAAATCAATATCAATAATTTCAATTTATGCAGGAATACACTAGGAAAATCTCTATTTGCAAGTGCTGCAAGGATCAATTCAGAAAAACATTTCGCACTTCTCGAGGCAACTATTGATAGTAATATAGAAATATTGGTAAAATTTTTGGAATTCAAAAGGCAGGGCTGGGAATACTGTTATCTATGCTGCCACCTGTCATGGTTACTTGCTTGAAATCTATCTATATGTAGAAATTTTGAGAATACTTATAGAAAATGGTGCAAAAATCGATGCTGATATCCCATCCATGCTATCATGTTCATATTTTAAATGCTGTAAGTTTTCCAAAGCGAAATTATAATTTCAAACAAAAGTACTAAGTACACATATACACATTTTAGCTTCTTCAGAAAGAAAGGAAAAAGTTGACCTGATTTTTGAAAATGGAGCCGATATTAACGGCAAATACTATTCGAACGGCTCAACATTCTTACACAACCTACTTTGGCAATCTGAATCGTCTTCGTTTGCTATGCTATTAACCGAATACTGGATCAAATATTTAATATGCAAAGGTGCCGATGTTAACGCAAGGCATGACCAAGGATGCACAATACTCCACATCGCAGCAAATAAAGGTAGAATATGTTATGTACACTGTAGATCAAAACTAGAATTGCCACTAACAGAGAATGCATGTCGTTTGGGTAGACTTTATTCAAGTTTTCTTACGATTCTATTAAAATCGGTATATTTTCTGCCAACGATACATGTATTCCATGATTATTTAATATTCATTATTTGGTATCGTTGCCTTAATTGAAAAAAAATTGAAAAGTGTTTTTATCAAATTGGGATAATCAATTGAAAAAATAAATGGAAGGTGGTGAATAAATTACCATTTTACACAGACTGTTCATAAATTTCATTGAAATGATCGCTTGTCCGGGTAAAAACGATGTGTTTTTGGCAAAGTGATAGAAATAATTAATAGCAAAATCAGTAAATCACTGGTGGTTACGACAAATTTATGTATAGAATTAAGATAAAATCTACGGGCATACAAATTCTTTTCTGTGTGTTATTCATGACAACCAAACTTCACCAAACTGTTAAACAAAATAAATACTGTATAGGGAATGAGATTGCTGCCCAAATACTGCTCGAAAACGGCGCAAAAGCTAATGCGGCAACAAACAATGGGACCACACCACTTACTCTAGCCATTGCAAACTCTGAAAAACGTAATTAAATTTTGTTTATCAATTTCGCTTTATCAAAACCACGATTAAATTATTCTATTACAGGTAACTTTGGCATGATAAAATTGCTCATTCAAAATGGGGCAATTACCGATGTCGGTTTAATGGATTGACTCCTTGAAGGCATTCAGGTTTTTGAAGGATTCCAGAAATTTCTTGGATATCAAAAATCGAATTGAGTGTTTAAACTGTACTTGAATTCACATTGCTCACAATAAATCAAGATATTGTCACCGGGACTATGAGCATTCTCATTTGAAAGATTAACTAATGTTGCATGCAATTTTAAATTGGTGTTAGATATTGGATAGCATCGGGGACATTGATCGGGGAGCAATGCTCGCTACATCATTATTTTTAAAAGTTTTAATTTTGTTTTCCGCAGTTCTTAGCTTACTTTTCAGCTTGTCAAATTTTAATCCAGTTTCGTGTTTAACCTTGTGAATATTACAATGCAATATATAGAACTAATGTTTGTGTTGTAACTATGGAAATCTGATGATAAGTATGGAAGTTTTATTTATTAATATAAATCAATTGGAATCGGAGGCAGAAGTGGTTTGAATGAAGAGAAAAATGACTTCAGGCCGATCACCAATCATACAATCGAACCATGAAGGCAACTGGTTCCAAATTAATCGATTTTCTTAGTATTGCATCGTTGCGTCCGTTGCTAGAAGCCAATGCGAAGTAATAATCGCCCTTCAGAATATCTTCTACACAGCCAGTGTTTATGCGATAGATATCGTCGACAGCGACTCGATTTGGCGACCGATTATCCACCGCTGTCGGCAATCAATATTTCAGAAATACAGACTAATCTACTAACAATGGGGATGGATACAAACAAGCGAATAAAGTATTATTCCAGCTTGAGAATAAGGGGGCTTGCAAAAACATACATAGATTTGCTTCAATTATTATTATTTATATTAATATTTTTTACAATGAGAGAGAACTAAAATAACACTAAATAAAACAACGAACACAAAGTCTGCCTAAACAATTTTCGGAATATTATTTCGTTTTATGATCTCTAACCTAATGATAAATAATTCTTTAACTAAGCTTTGTTTAAATTCAAGCAAAAATGAGGTCTCTTTGAAACTATATTTGTAAATTATGTGGAAAATTCCGCGTGAATTTTTCATAGTTGAAGAAAAGTCTAGTGATGCTGTCGAGCGTCATTTCTATAGCGTGTAAACTATTTGGCAGAAATCTACCAATTTCTTCTCCGAGATCTGCTTACACATTTCAAATCGATTCTGTTTGAATCACCCAGAAAAAGTCGCCAATTTCGATTACACAAGGCAGCAGATCGTATTATGTTTCCAAAAAACACATCATCGTTTTAGATTTCTTACCACTTATTTGAGAGTTTTGAAAAATTGCAGGTGATGTGGAGTTGATCGAATCACTTCCTCTGAACAGCGCAAACATAAATGTGAAAGATAATGTTAGACGTACTCCACTCTATGCTGATCTCAAAACGGCGAGTGACTTTGAATGCCAAATGCGCAAGGTCATTTTTCAACTCGTCTGCATTATAACCATAGCGACTAAATACACGGAAATCGTATTTTCCAAGAAATACTCACTGGTTAATTTGATCCATAAGCGATGGAATTTACATTTTACAATTTAACGCATACAGTGGAAAATGACACTTACTGAATTTTCCAAGCACAGTTCCGAAATTTCTCGTGATGTATTTCTAAGATTTATCTCGGATAGAACGATCATTGTTCCAATGGCTAGTTTCTTAATGCGTGGAAAGTGATGCCACTGATTTTGTTACTGTTAAATATGATTCGATTACTTTTCTTAGCTATCGTTATGATATGAAACTTGCTTCCGTTGAATTTCAACTTATTTCAGCATTCCACGCCACTTTAGCAAATCATCTGACGCCTTTTACAGAGTCTCAGCATCATGAATCGTCTTCATGGGTTTGTAAATTTTTGTATCTTTTGCAAAGTACTCAGCGATTGCTTCGTTTGTAATATCGGACAGATCATTGATGAATGCAGAGAAACATATTGGAGAGAGATATACCGTCCTCATATAATAAGCGCCGTTATTTTCATTTCGTGTTACATTTATGGATGCAATGATTGTTTTTCTTTTCATCAATATGGCATGTGAAACGTGCGGAATTCCTCAAATACCAAAATAAAGAACAATGCGGTTCTGTTTTTCTTCATTATATTTTCAATTCCTATTCAAAATTTGGTATAATTGAGCTATTTTTAATTCCATTCAAGAAACAATGTATGGACAGCGTTTGTGGGCAGTATAGAGAAAATTACTTCTGTGTTCATTTTGTTTTAGGGGGTTCTCAATTTTATTGAATGTATCATGAATTCACTCCATATCATACATGTTGTCAATGAAAGATGTAATAATTAATGGTTACTATCACATCACCATTATCTGAAAATTTAAAAAATATTTCGAATTGAATAGCTTTGAAACGAAATAACACACATAAAGTAGAATTTATGAAAATATCTGAAGCGTTGAGCGCAGGAGGAGGTTTCGCAACAAAGATCGTGCCGACAAAACTCCAAAACATGAAGAACTGAAGCCTAATGACCATCGTTTGCGTCGGGAGTTCGCGGATTGGGCTCTGGAATCAACTGGAATCAATTGAAAATGATCCCAATTTTCATCAAAAAATCATCTTTTCTGATGAGGCGCATTTTTGGCTTGGGGTTTGCAAGAAGAGTCGCGGGGGCCATTTGGCCGATATATTGTTTAAATCATAAATGGCATTGAATATCCAATATAATAAAAAAGATTTCGATCAATTCCGCATTAATATTCAGTGTTTTTTTTCATTTTCAAAACATATCACCCTTATTGGGAAACCCTTTATCTAGAATAACGAGAATTCGTGCAATTATGTCATTATAGTATATTTACATTCATTTGCAATTCAACTAAAACTAAACTAAACAGTAACATTAGTGATCTACCTCTTACGGCAGATTCTTTTAATTGACTATTATTCAATTTCATTCGTATACGATTTGCTCAATTTTTGCCATAACTCTCTTTTACAATACACACTTCATATATATGAATTTCAATGAAAATGCAATTACAGAAAACTTTTCGTCAAAATGTAATATTCTTTTATTGTTTCAAAAATATGTGAAAAATTTACTGAAAGTATTGGGAAAGGGAATACATGAATATAAATACAATATTTCGAGAGAGCAGAGTCAGTTCATCTAAAGACTTGTTCTTGAGAAACAACTAAGTTAAACGTAAAAGATGGTATCATTTCTCAGAAGCGCTTTATTTCTTGGGGTCGTAATTCTGGCACTCGTAATTCTGTAGGCAGTTTTTATTTTTATTTTCAAAGTGCTTCATAAAACGTTTGAATCATTTTCATAGGCCAGCGACAGCTGATGTTGTTGATCCGGAATCGTCTCCGAAAGGTCTATCCGAAAAACCCAAGTATGTATTACATTCTTTCTTCCAGTACTACAGAATGTGCACATGCTCATTACCAACCACGCCAAACTCTGAACACTTTTGCGCGGGGAACTTATTTTAAACTGTTGTTGTTAATTAATGTGCTGCATTCACAATGTGAAATGAATGTTCACTCACCATTTTGGCGGAGCGATTACCAAAAAATATCACATCTGTGGAGATATTCAATGACAACTACAATTCATGGCTGATTTTCCGCGCAAATGTTTTCAGAGCATGAAACATGTACCGATTGCTCTGTGCAGAATGAGACAATAATGGTGACACAGTTGCTTTCTCATACTTAAAATCATCATTTTGCACGTCTACTTTCTTTTCTTCCTAATGAATCTTTGCATCTATTTAATGAAAATTATATCGATTTGTAGTGCGGAAGTTGCTGCAAACCCAGAAAAATCAGCAAATAGCGGATCATTGGGTGACGGAAAAGCGGAAACTCCAGTGAAAGATAAAAAGGACAAGAAAAATAAAAAAGTCAAGAAAGACAAGAAAAGCAAAAAGGATAAAAAATCCAAGAAAGTCAAGAAAGGCAAGAAAGACCAAACGTTGAAAAAGGACAAAAAAGATCAGGAGAATATGGAAATGAAGAAATAACGGAAAATCATGTAAAAACTCCGATTGCAAAGGTCAGAAAGGCATACAAACGATGATTGCATGAAATTACTGTTTGCTCTTTTGACAATTAAATCAATTAAATATCAATTTCAACTTTCGATATTATTATATCAATAGGCTTCACATATTGAATTTGCAATAAAAAAGCAAAATTAAATTAAAGAAGTAAAATTCATTTCGCTCATTGTATTTTCGCTGTCGCTATCACTGCGTTTCACGCTTAATCTTTTTTAACAACTTTTGAGAATCCAAAAGCTCCGAGACGAAACTTGTGCTTGTGCTCGTCAGTTTGACCCTTTTCATGAATATACGCGAGTCAAACATTTTTTCGACAAAGCAAAACAAACCTTTGCATATGGATATGGACTAATGGGATGAAGAACACGATTGCTCGTCAAATTCAAAACTAACGCTCCTTAAATCGAATTGTTTTTTAACACATAATAAGAACTTAATCAACTCGTTCATATTGATATTTATTCAATTTTTAATGAGAAAATATCCTCTGCAATCCCTCCACTTGTTCTACCAGCAATGTATACCTGACTGATGATTACGGATTTGATTAGGAAGCTTTAGTATAACACTCAACTAAAATCAATGTGTTCCAAATTAATCGACGGGCAGAAAAAAGTCTGAAACTGATTATTCTTCATAAAAAGTATAAAAATAATCAGCTAAAATATTTTGATTCCGATTACAGTGACATGATCGCTAGTCACTTGTTTCACTAGGGAAGTCTTCGAAAGAACGTGTCAAAATTATAAAGAATGACTCAATAGGGATGATACATTTTTCAATAGGAATTACTCAGCTCCTGTCAAAATATTCAGCATACATTGCCATTTCACCATGCATCGTTTCACGCTTCCCGATCGTTTGAAAATTATTAAAAAATACTACGGAAATTCCGGCTCAGTTGTCCGTGATTTTAGTCGTGAACTCGGTCGTCATCATCACTTCAATACCCAAGTCATTCCTCGTACTGTGGAAAAGTTTGAGCGTGAGTACACTTTGTTGGACCTTAAGCCACCAACCAGAGCAAGATCTGGTCGAAGTGAAGAAAACATAGCCGCCGTAGCGGCCAGTCTTGAGGATGACCCTCAGCAATCGATTCGGCGTCGTTCGGCTGGATTAGGCTTCTCACGAGAGACAACACGGCATATTTAGCAACTTGAACTTGACAACATCGATATCAGCAAGATGTGGTTCCAACAAGACGGCGCTACGTGCCACACAAGCAACGAAACAATGAATTTGCCGGAAGAGAAATTCGGTGAGTGGACTATCTCGCGTAAAGGTTTTGTCAATTGGCCGCCGCGATCATGCGATTTGACTCCTCTCGACTTCTTTCTTTGGGGGTACGTCAAGTCGTTGGTCTATACCAACAAGCCAGCCACTTAAGAAGCTCTTGAGGCCAATATTAGAGACGCCATTGCTGAGATAACGCCGCAGATATTGGACAGGGTCAACAAAAATTGGGCCGACCATATGATGAGCTGCAAACGTAGTCGAGGTGTTCATTTGAATGACGTCTTATTTCATACATAATTGCATAAATGTAGCTTCAAAATAAAGCCAAAATCAATTTGATATCTCAAACCGTTTTTGTTTTATTTAAGTTTTATTTTTATTTTTTTTATCAATCTTATTGAGTCACCCTTTATCAGTTCCCAATATCATTTGTGCTTTGAATCTGTTATATGGATTCAGGGGGTGCGCCATATGTATATTCTTCAGAACTTCCATATTCTGTCCTTATTGTCAACATTGAACTTTTTCCATTATGAGTATACCACTCTCTGGTGTAAATAGGTACGGTGCCACCACTTAATTACCTATTTCATGTTAAAAGCTAGATGGTACAAAGCGTAGACAGGTTCCTTTCAGAAATCGCGTTCAATTTGAATAAAGTTCCATTCGAATTTCAATCGCTCACTCAAAAGACTGAAAAATCGTAATCTTTGCAAAGAAAGGTGACGGTTAAGAGATTTAAAGAAACAGATAATCCTAATGGAATTATCGTTGATTGAGCTGAATCAACGTAAATAAACAATTTTTGATTGAATTGGGTGAAAATATTCTTTTAACACATGCAAATTCAGGAAAAAGTCCTGACTGCATTTTCAATCACATTGAGCTTGTAAAAATTAGCGTTTAACGGCTTTTCAATGAACGAATTGATTCAATCAACAAAGTATTATTCAACTGGTATCAAATGATGTGATCTATTTTATACACAATAATTTCTAATATTACCATCACAGTGAACGGTAGTCCACGCAAGTGACGCAAGCACCCCCAGTCACATGCAGAAAATTTTTAGGTATGAGGTCCAATCGATGGAAGTGGGATATCGTTGGAAAGCTCTTGGGCCATAGGTTCAGAAAAACTATCGAAATTTTGAAATCGATCTCTTTGAAAATTGGGGCCAAAATTCTGTTTTTCGCTTCCAATGAATCCTCAATCTTCGAAATCGGATTATCCGTTCAAAAGTTATAACAATTTTCAACTTTTCCTTACTAGCCCCTTTAATTATTCTTTTGGTATGTCTGTTTGTGTGTTTGTACTTTTCTGCGATTCGGGTGAAACTTGTTCTACAACTATTTGATCTAATAGTTTATTTGATCTGAAGGAATGCCACATTTGGTCAATTATCTCGAAAACTATCCCAACGTTTGTATTATTTATTTAACGAAAAATAAGTCAAAGAAAAAAAGTTGCGATGTAATATTTCTATTCACGAGATATGGTGGTTTGAATGAAAAAATCCTGAATGAATTCAGGTAAAATTCACATTTGTATAAAACTCGTTTTGTGTTTGAAATCGTATTTGTGTTGTGTTTGAATATTAATGTCAATTCACGTTTGCAAATTTATTGGTATTTGGTTCAAAATCATCAATAGCGAAACGGGAGCTATATAAGCCAATGATTATGTTCACTTTGGAATATATACAAATTTTAGTAATGAAAAACACTACAAAAACTCGTAAAAATAAACGAAACAAGAATATATGAAATACAAATCTATCGTTGAGATGAAGAGGAAAGTATGTCTGTGTTTTTTTAAATATACATACTCGCCTCTCTATCTCACTGATAGAAATGAAGATTTAAGAATAAAAATTTGTCATTGATTGCGATACTTACTTATTTCTATTTGCAATAAGAGTTTCTGTTTGTTACTTTTCGGTATTTTTACGTTTTCTATATACTTCCAATAATTACAATCGTATGTTATGTGATTTCAAAGTCACTGTTCTTCTCCAAATCTTCATTTGAAGGGCTGAGAGGGAAGGTGATCAACAGAAAGTTAAGCGTAAAAGTGTCCAAGAAAATGTTCAGTGTAAAAGTGTCTGTCGCATGGCTTCAAGCCACTCCAGCTATGTGGCATTTTCCCTCCAGCTTCACCAATGTGTGTGTAGCCGGGTCATTTTGGAATATTTATTTCAATCATATTTTTAATAAATTCATCTGGAAAAGGGTTTTAATTGATGGACCAGACCTGTTCCCGGAAGCAGAATGATCAATCTGGAAAATCCACCAAAACCCACTTCCAGATGAATCTATTAATAATATGACTGGAATAAATATTCCTTATTACATTCACTGAATAAGATTGAATAAGAAATAATTGCTCCAACAGGAAATATAATTAGTTTTAAATAATCTTGTTATTTGTAATTATTTGATCTTATTCGTACCGGCTAAACCGATGTAGTATTTGCTATTTAGCTCCACCAATGTGTCAACATTTATGTCAATATTCTTTCTTGAGGTACAAATGGTATAAGTGCCACATTAGTGGAGCTAAATGACAGATTCCACATTCGGAAAGTAAAGAGCAATGCCATATAGCTTTGAAAATATTCTGCCATATAGCAGGATCTCTTGAAGCTATGCGGTTAACACTTCCACACTGAGCATTTCCTTGGACACTTCAACTTTTAACTTTCTGTTGGTCACTTTCACTCTCAGCCCTTCATTTGTGTTTTCATCAATTTTTCATTTGAAAAAAATTATCAATATTGCAATTGGATAGCACTTATCAATTTTCATGGAGTGGAATATGTTCGGAATGTGTTCTATGCCTGTTTTGCATGAAAGTTCAGCAAAGCTGTCAGAAAAATCTGAAATTGTTGATCAACTTTTCCTTGGTTTTGTAAGTGATTAAATTCAATCATACTCTAGCTTGATTGGGCACAGTGACAGTAGTACAACATGTTTGTTGCTTTCTCAATGCATTGCATCAATTTGCAATTGATTTTGAATTAACTTACAAAAATTCGTTGTGGAAAGATGAAGAATTGAATATTGTAGATTGATTGACCAGAGAAATTTATATTGAGTTTTAGCCATTCATTCTATAATTCATTTGGCAATCATTTATTTTTCAGTTTGAGATTCAGATTTTTAATCGGATTCTATCATTTTATGCTTTTACTTCTTGTTTCTATTATCTCCTTTATTTCCCTTATTTCCCTTGTTTTCTTTGCCTCCTTTGCCACCTTTGCCCCCTTTGCCTCCTTTGCCTCCTTTGCCTCCATTGCCTCCTTTGCCATCTTTACCTCCTTTAGGTCCTTTAGGTCCTTTGGGTCCTTTGCCTCCTGCTTTTCCGTTCTTTGTTTTCACTGGCTTAGGTTCTGCTTCTTCATTCATTGGGGGAGGGGGAGTGTCTTCACCTGATTGAGCTGGCTTAGCGAATGCCATTTCATCCTGACCTGGGGAGCCTGCTGATGGATTTTCTGCGAAGTCCCCAATATCCGCACTCCTTTTTCATTAAATATGCAAATGATGAAACAAAGATATACATGCAAGAATGGAATGCAATACGAACCTGGGCTTTTCGGAAAGACTTCCACCGCGTTCAATGTCTTCCTCCGACGGATTATCTACTTGAGCTGCCGCTGGCCTATTGAAAAAATGCGAAAGCTATGTTATGAGAAAATTCAAGACATTGAATAAAAAAGAAAAAATTTGCTACAGGATTGCGACTGCCGAAACCAGAGCTGCGAGGAATAAAGCGCTTCGACGGAATGATACCATTTTTGATTGGTTTTGTTATTGTTATCTCAGGAACAAGTCTTTCAACAAACTGACTTTACGCTCTTGAAACTTCGTATTTATAGTCATTTCTCTCGATCGCGTCCAACACTTTGCTTAATTTATTCACATATTTTCGTAACAATTAAAGAAAATTTCATTTTGTCGGACAATTCTGTTTAATTGCAATTTCATTTCTGTTCATGCAAATTCATAAATATTCTCATTTGCTGTATTTTATTGCGAGTGTTTTATTCCAAAGCAATTAAATTGGTTTATTTGGTGGAGCCTCGTGGATAAGTTTTAAAATAATTTTCACAATTACTTTTTTGAATGAATTTGGGTATTTCTAGAGCCTTCTTATGGTTTCGCGGGAGCGCTGTTACAAATATGAAGTACTACAACAAATCAGCTGATCATGAAATTTTGATTTGAAATTCAGCTATTGTGTGTGCTCCCGCGAAACCATAAGAAGGCTCTGGCAATAGCCAAATCCATTCAAAAAAGCAATTGTGAAAATTATTTTAAAACTTATCCACGAGACTCCACCAAATAAACCAATTTAATTGCTTTGGCATAAAACACTCGCAATAAAATACAGTAAATGAGAATATTTATGAAATGAAATTTTCTTTAATAGTTACGAAAATATGTGAATAAATTAAGCAGTGTTGGACGCGATCGGGAGAAATGACTATAAATACGAAGTTTCAAGAGCGTAAAGTCAGTTTGTTGAAAGACTTGTTCCTGAGATAACAATAACAAAACCAATCAAAAATGGTATCATTCCGTCGAAGCGCTTTATTCCTCGCAGCTCTGGTTTCGGCAGTCGCAATCCTGTAGCAAATTTTTTCTTTTTTATTCAATGTCTTGAATTTTCTCATAACATAGCTTTCGCATTTTTTCAATAGGCCAGCGGCAGCTCAAGTAGATAATCCGTCGGAGGAAGACATTGAACGCGGTGGAAGTCTTTCCGAAAAGCCCAGGTTCGTATTGCATTCCATCTTGCATGTATATCTTTGTTTCATCATTTGCATATTTAATGAAAAAGGAGTGCGGATATTGGGGACTTCGCAGAAAATCCATCAGCAGGCTCCCCAGGTCAGGATGAAATGGCATTCGCTAAGCCAGCTCAATCAGGTGAAGACACTCCCCCTCCCCCAATGAATGAAGAAGCAGAACCTAAGCCAGTGAAAACAAAGAACGGAAAAGCAGGAGGCAAAGGACCCAAAGGACCTAAAGGACCTAAAGGAGGTAAAGATGGCAAAGGAGGCAATGGAGGCAAAGGAGGTAAAGGTGGCAAAGGAGGCAAAGGAGGCAAAGGGGGCAAAGGTGGCAAAGGAGGCAAAGAAAACAAGGGAAATAAGGGAAATAAAGGAGATAATAGAAACAAGAAGTAAAAGCATAAAATGATAGAATCCGATTAAAAATCTAAATCTCAAACTGAAAAATAAATGATTGCCAAATGAATTATAGAATGAATGGCTAAAATTAAATATATCTTTCGCTGGTAAATCAATCTTCAACATTCAATTTTTTGTCTTTCCACAATGAAGTTTTGTAGGTTAATTCAAAATCAATTGAAAATTGATGCAATGCATTGAGAAAGCAACAAACATGTTGTACTCATAGCACACAAAATCAGGTGCACCGTGATCTTGTTGCTGATAACGACAAGATGCGACACATTTACGGATTAAAACGTAATGATCATGTAGCCGCATATCGTGAGCGTTTGAAAGGATTGACTCCCGAGAGCAGAGCTAAGCTGCAATCGGCCGTCTTGATATTCAAGCAGTTGTCAAATTGTTCACCTGAGTACTTGAATCACATGTTCATTCGTAACGGTGAATCGTCGCGCTATCCTGAAAATCTTCGCGTTAATTTAAATCCACGTACTGTATTTGACACTCGCGCTTTTAATTACTCAGCAATAAAATTTTGGAACAATATTCCGGTTGATATAAGAAATTCGAAATATTTACTCGCGTTCAAAAATAACTTAAAACATTTGTTACGTTCTTCGCAATAAATTTTCTTTTCATCATTTTAATATTTTTACATAATTTTTGCTGGATGAGGTTCATGAGGGTTCTTAACCAATTAGTTCTAAGTTCATTTTGTTTTTCTGTTTTTATAATGATGTTAACGTAACGTAATTTAACTGCAAATTATTATTGTATTTCCCCTATGAGAGCTTCTCTCTTATATCATCCCATCCCTGATTGTATTCTCATTGTTAAAGACGCACCACGGGCGAAATGTATGTCGCATTGGGTCTCTTGACCAGCATGTTCACAGCTTACTGTGAACACGTACTGACATAAATGTAGGCTTCGTAATAAATAAATAAATACTACTAACGCTGTGTCCAACCAAGCTAAAGTATAATTGAATTCAATCACACCCGAAACCAAGAAAAATGGGCCCGATTGGATTCCGGAATGTAGTGATTGATCTATGTTTCATCCCTTGTTACGTATCGACTCAAAATCTCGGCTGGATTGCGATTTAACAAGTCAACACAGAGTTGCAAAGTGCGTACACGATTGCGTGTTTGATCTTACGTCAACGAGCGCGGCACCCACCTTGCAGCTAGCTTTTTGAAGTGCAATTCGTCGTGCAGAATCGGAACCACCGATTTAGAAACCACTATAAGTTAAGCCTACGGATCCAGAAAATGGTCTCTATTTCAGTTTTGTGTCGTCCAATACCATATCATTGATTTTCGTAATGATTTCTTCAGTTACCACGTCTTTTGAACGATTTGGGTGATTTTCATCATTTGTGTCTGTACGACCACATATTGATTTGCCTAGTTTGCCTCTCAGAATATGATTGATATTGCTGCTTAGTTGTATATCCAATATGTCTGGTAATATTTCTTTGGGTCTTTTCTATGAATTGTTTATGTTTAATTACATTTGACTTGAAAAGTCCCTCAATTTGAGTACTGTTCAACATTATATTTAAATTGAACAGAAGAACAAATTGATTCAATTCAAAAATTACAAAGCCGTGCAATTCGATATAGGTCTGAACTAAATGAGTGTGAACCAACATATAAATTATAATGCTATGCCATAGATCTACACAATGAAAAATAAATTGGTCCCTGACTATCTATGTAATAAACTTAGATACGCAAATGAAATACACAAACGTAACACAAGAAAGAGAAATGAATTAAGGCTACCAGAAATAAGAACAGCATTTTGCTGAGCGACTCGAAATTTAATGTGAACAGTTTTTATGTGTTAAACAACATTATGCACTTAAATATCGAAAAGATTCAGTTTTTAAAAAGGATAATGCACTCTTTTTCCGACCGAACAAAATGTAAATCGACCAAAAATAAACCAAGTTAATAAATAATTGAATAATCGAACAAAATGATAATGACTATAATGAAACATATAAAAATAAATTGATTCGTTGGTTGATTATATCAAACATAATCATCATCATTCAATCAATAATATAATCATTTCAAATTCTGTCTTTTGGGCAGCGGTGCTTCGGTTCTGCTGCCAAACATAAAAAGTCCCTGGATTTGAATTGAAGCAACAATAATAAAATTTCACGAATAACAATATTTATGAAATTAAACCAGCTGAAATGAAAATGAAATTACACAAAGCTGTGCATCAAAATTAAATATTCTTTAATTGCTCGAAAAATATGTGAATAAATGGAAGCGAATGAAAGAAATGAGTATAAATACGACATTGCATGAGAATAGAGTAGGTTTGTTTGAAGACTTTTTCTTGAGAAAACAAAAAAATGGTATCATTCCTTCGAAGTATTTTATTCGTCGCCGCTCTGGTTCTGATAGTCACAATCCTGTAGGTCATTTTCATTCAAAAAGTCTGAATAATTGACTATGAATCTTCCATATTATTCTCATAGACCAGCGGCAGCCGAAGTAAATAACAAACCGGGAGAAGAGGTAGGTTCAACCCCAAGTAATTCAGCACCCACTTCCGAGCCTGGTTCAACAGCTGGTGAAAAGCCTATTGCGGCACTGAATCAATCTGAAACCCCCAAGTATTGCATTCCTCAATTTCAACATCATGTATCTTTATATTTGAGATGTTTATGTTCATTGAAAAATAACTTGATTTTAATGTAGAGCGGAAATCGAGACAGAAAAATCAGTTGAACCAGCAAATCCATCGGACTTGTCCAGTCAAGGAGAAAAGAAGAGCGCTAAGTCAGCTGAAAGAAAGAACGACAAGGAAAACAAGAAAATTGAAGGGGACAAAAAGAACGAGAAAAACAAGGAACCAACGGAAGTTGCGGCAAAGCCAGCTGAAACACCATCAGCAGGCTCTTTAGGTGCAGGAAACATAGAAAGCGCTAAGCCATCTGAAGGCAAGAGGATAAAGAAAAATAAGAAAAACAAAAGGGGAAAAAAGAATAAGAAAAACAAGGAAAAAACAGATGAGAACCTTGCCGTGAATCTGGCAGAAACTCCATCAATAGCAACGCAATCGGCAGGCTCTTTAGGTGAAGGAGAAGCAGAAAACAATGAATCACTGAATGCAAAAAAAACCAAGAAAAATCATACAAAGACAGGAAAAGGAAAAAAGGCAAGCAAAGGAAGAAAAGCAAACAAAGGGAGCAGAGGAAACAAAAGGAAAAGAGGATTCAAAAGAAACAAGGGCAGTAAGGGGGGCAAGAAGAATTAAAACCAAAGATTTCTAAAAAAAAATTCAGCTGCGGAGGTTTTTCTTTTGATATTATTATATAACAAAATGGTCATATAATTTATTTTCAAATCTGCATTATTCGATTTCTTATTTTGAATAATAAAAGAATGAAAAAAAAATCAACATCAATAGTTTAAATTTAATCAAACGTGTAAGGCTCAATGTTTTCAATATTCACTCATTATGGAAAATAGCTTGAAACTATCCACGAGGCTTACTTCCTATCATACAATGTGCTATTTTTTCTCTTCACCTTAGGTAATAACGTGTCGGCTGACTTTGTCTAACAACAAATTATTTCAAATGAATGATACTATTTTGATTGCTTTCTGTTTATTGTTTGCTGAGAACAAGTTCCTCAACAAACTTAGGGGACTCTCAAAAATCCCATACATAAATGGGCAACATTTTTTGATTAAATAGCATACAATTTTCTTGTTCACTCCGAAATCTATGATATTGATGTTGCGTTGGATTGTAGTTGGAATGGCAATAAGAAACAGCCTCCATGAACAATAAAAAACTTTGGCAATACAAACCTGTTCATTACATATATTCTTTAAATTCGATTTGCACCTGTTCTTACGAAGCAATTAAGCAACAGATGATATTGAATCAAGCAATTTGAAATTATTTATTGACTTAAACGAACTTGTTTTCATTCTTGTGCTTAATGCCTTATTTGAATTTGGATTCGAATGAACTACAGCTGGATTAAAAATACAAAGAAAGCTGGTTCAAAATTATAATGGAAACAATTTTTTCCATACGTGAGCGAGGCTCAGATGTTTCATATATATTTTACATAGAAATAGCGCACTGATGCCTGCAATATTTCTACATTTTTTCGGAGGCAACTGAAATTTAATTCACATGTGAAAATTCGAGAATTTTTGTATGAGTAGAGAGAGCTAGCAATGTTTGTTACCAATAAAAATATATTTGTTTGCATATTAAATGTGATGTTCAGCAAATTGCGTGCTCTGACGAGATCTACAAATGAATTGATTGAATACTGGATTCTTTCCGCTGCACGAGAAATTTTCTCCCCGATTGACAACCCATAGTTTTACGGACAAAAGAAAATTGGAATTGGAATTCTCAGCAAAGCTGTTTCTATTGCTCACCTCGTCAATTAATTTGGCGAAATACATGTATTTATTGAGAAAGCTGGAATTTGTTAAAGTTGACGGTCGTGTCATGGCATTTTATTAGTTTCTACGCGTTTGAAAATTTCATTTTTGTTCATTATTTGATGGTGTTTGAATTCGGATTCTATGGAATTTTCGGTTTTTGTGTTTATATTAGTAAAAATGTGTTTTCATTACAGGCCTTGAAAACTTGTCTGCTCAGAGAATGTTAACCTTGTGCTAGTGAACAGGAACACCACCCTGGTGAAAAACAAAATGTGAAAAACATCATAAAAACTCTACTTTGCCTCATCTTTCTTATAAATGCCTCTACTTAGACTTTGCAACTCCAATATTTGATTTGAAACACTAAAATGTAGCATGTGAAATACTATTGAGCCTTAAAACTCTGAAGCGTAACATCCTAAAACTCAACGCTTTCACCCAAAATCCCAACCTTTTTGAGAGTGTAAAATAGCGTTGTCTTGGAATTGACGGTATTTTTGACGGAGTTTTGGAGAGTTCTTTTCCACTGGGGCACCAACAGTGATTGTGCAATTTCGATTATTTTTGTATGATTTTGGGCTTTATTCGCATTTTTCCTGAAAATAATACATCCTTTGTGTTTATAAATTTATTTGACCAAATTATCGTGTTAGGAAAATGTCCATCTCATAAGTTCCAGTTTTTGTGTTCGGATGTTTTTCATTTCAAAAAAAAATCATTGTTGAAAAAAGAATCAATTCAAATCAATTGATTCGGAAATGTATGCTTTCAGTCGACTGACAAATATCAATTGAATGGGTGAATGCAAAATTCACATGTTGAGCCGTTACATATAAATGATTTACTTGTCAACAGAGAACAAGAAAGCAACGTACATTATATCACTAATGTCAATGCATTAGAATTATTAGTGCTTGGTGAAATACGTTAGTGGCGCTACTGATAAATTCCCACCAAATTCGTACTAGAAAGTTCCCATTACTTTTGTTTTTCGTTTGCCATCTAGTTGTCTTGTCTTTTACTTTTATATCGGTTGATGCAAACTCGTATGTGTATAGCAAGCAGATGAACAGATGGCACTCGTCGTTCTTGTCCACAAAAAGTAATGAATTATGGATTTCACAACTCTGGTTCTTCATTTTATGAGTATAGGCACCAATTGTTGTATTTTGTACACAAGAACGAATGGTAGCCACATGTCTAGCGATTTCAGCGGAGAGGGAACCACTCCACGAGTGGGTTTATAACTTGTACAGCGATACCTAATAGGCCACAGTTAATATTCAGCGTATTTTTCACGACATTACATGCACTTATTCAGTGCATGCACGTTTGTAAGTGTGACTAGTGCAGCGGCAATAGAAGTTTCAAAGCGCCCTTATCTCAGATGGACAATTCAATGTGATTAAACAGCAGATTGAATACGACTTATCTGAAATTTTGTGTTTGAATCAAAGCAATCAAGCAATCAACACATTGAACAGATTTCATATGACATCAAAATCTCTGGTTTTCATATCAAAATAATTATAAACAGGGATTGTAATTATGAGGAGGAGGAATCTTGAGGAGGCAATAAGGAGGAGGAAGGAGGAGAGTAGTGAGGATTAGCCTTCACCCAAGCGGACGATGCTTTGTATCTTCTCCTATGTAAAGGGGTAGTGAATGTCGTTTGACCGCGCCATATCTTCCTAAACGATTGTACTAAACGCTTCAACATTTCACACCTTCCCCGCCTTCCCCTTCTTCAAACAGCGAGTTTGACAGGCTCCGCATCTTTGCTGTCATTGTTTGAAGAAGGGGAAAAAGTGTTTACCATCCATAGACGAATGGTATAGAGGCCGCTGCTGTCAACCTATGTGTCAAAATTCAATTTTGCATCGTCCGCTTGCCTTCTCCTCAATAGAGGAGAATATATGAATTTATATTGAAATACAATTACATATGAATATAATAATATATTATGTATTTCTATATAAATGCATATATTCTCCTCTATTGAGGAGAAGGCAACTCCTCACTTCTTTCTTCCTCCGCATTCGCCTCCTCAAAATTCCTCCTCCTCATAATTACAATTACCTTATTATAAATCATTTTCATTTCTTTATATCTTTAAATGTAAGCGTTCAATTGATTTGTTAATGTCTTAGCAAGAATCGAAATCAATTTTATGTGGCATTATTTATAACATAATATAAACTATTTATTTTGACAACTTTGGATTGGTGGAAATTTTGATATTCTTTTGCAACTATCATTTTATATAGACACCAAATCAAATTGGCGTCGAGTTTCCCTGAGTATTTTTCTTCATGAATTTTTGTATGCATTTCGGCAATGAATTTGCCATCATCAGCAACACGCAAAATGAATGAAATTTTAGAGATTATGCGAGACCGGAGTCGGTGTTATGACGGAGTGTGAATTGAACAAATGCAAATGAGAGTATCTTCATTATCGAGCAACTAAACGTACTTAAAGAGATCGGTTACAATGTTCCCGTTATCTAAGTTAATGTTATCGGCATCTCTCTGTATGTAATAAAATTCGTAGGCGTCAAGCCGATTCGGGTTGTGTGTTCTATGAAGCGTTTGGCAAGGGTTCTCCTTGTTTGACCGTAATATTTTTTGTAGCAAACACTACAGCTCAATTCGTAAATTCCTGGTTTGTCCAAATCTTCTATTTTATCTTTCGTTGAGCCGAGTAGTTGTTTCAGTTTGATTTGACCGACTCCGGTCTCGCTTAATCTCTCAAATTTCATTCATTTTGCGTGTTGCTGATGATGGCAAATTCATTGCCGAAATGCATACAAAAATTCATTTGAAAAAATGAAAATTTTTCATTAAAATTGAGAACTCAAATTAAGGTGTTTTAATCTATAAATGCAGCTGTTAATTTATCGGAGTTTCTCGTTGAAAATTGTTCATCCAAAACTATTATTAACATATACGGTTACCTGAAATCTAATAGAATGATTTTTTTTAAAAAGAATTTGATCGGCAAACTTATTAAAAGTAAATTTTAAACTTATCCACGAGGCTCCACCAAATAAACCAATTTAATTGCTTTGGCATAAAACACTCGCAATAAAATACAGTAAATGAGAATATTTATGAAATGAAATTTTCTTTAATAGTTACGAAAATATGTGAATAAATTAAGCAAAGTGTTGGACGCGATCGGGAGAAATGACTATAAATACGAAGTTTCAAGAGCGTAAAGTCAGTTTGTTGAAAGACTTGTTCCTGAGATAACAATAACAAAACCAATCAAAAATGGTATCATTCCGTCGAAGCGCTTTATTCCTCGCAGCTCTGGTTTCGGCAGTCGCAATCCTGTAGCAAATTTTTTCTTTTTTATTCAATGTCTTGAATTTTCTCATAACATAGCTTTCGCATTTTTTCAATAGGCCAGCGGCAGCTCAAGTAGATAATCCGTCGGAGGAAGACATTGAACGCGGTGGAAGTCTTTCCGAAAAGCCCAGGTTCGTATTGCATTCCATCTTGCATGTATATCTTTGTTTCATCATTTGCATATTTAATGAAAAAGGAGTGCGGATATTGGGGACTTCGCAGAAAATCCATCAGCAGGCTCCCCAGGTCAGGATGAAATGGCATTCGCTAAGCCAGCTCAATCAGGTGAAGACACTCCCCCTCCCCCAATGAATGAAGAAGCAGAACCTAAACCAGTGAAAGCAAAGAACGGAAAAGCAGGAGGCAAAGGACCCAAAGGACCTAAAGGACCTAAAGGAGGTAAAGATGGCAAAGGAGGCAATGGAGGCAAAGGAGGTAAAGGTGGCAAAGGAGGCAAAGGAGGCAAAGGGGGCAAAGGTGGCAAAGGAGGCAAAGAAAACAAGGGAAATAAGGGAAATAAAGGAGATAATAGAAACAAGAAGTAAAAGCATAAAATGATAGAATCCGATTAAAAATCTAAATCTCAAACTGAAAAATAAATGATTGCCAAATGAATTATAGAATGAATGGCTAAAACTAAATATATCTTTCGCTGGTAAATCAATCTTCAACATTCAATTTTTTGTCTTTCCACAATGAAGTTTTGTAGGTTAATTCAAAATCAATTGAAAATTGATGCAATGCATTGAGAAAGCAACAAACATGTTGTACTCATAGCACACAAAATCAGGTGCACCGTGATCTTGTTGCTGATAACGACAAGATGCGACACATTTACGGATTAAAACGTAATGATCATGTAGCCGCATATCGTGAGCGTTTGAAAGGATTGACTCCCGAGAGCAGAGCTAAGCTGCAATCGGCCGTCTTGATATTCAAGCAGTTGTCAAATTGTTCACCTGAGTACTTGAATCACATGTTCATTCGTAACGGTGAATCGTCGCGCTATCCTGAAAATCTTCGCGTTAATTTAAATCCACGTACTGTATTTAATTGCAATTTCATTTCTGTTCATGCAAATTCATAAATATTCTCATTTACTGTATTTTATTGCGAGTGTTTTATGCCAAAGCAATTAAATTGGTTTATTTGGTGGAGTCTCGTGGATAAGTTTTAAAATAATTTTCACAATTGCTTTTTTGAATGGATTTGGCTATTGCCAGAGCCTTCTTATGGTTTCGCGGGAGCACACACAATAGCTGAATTTCAAATCAAAATTTCATGATCAGCTGATTTGTTGTAGTACTTCATATTTGTAACAGCGCTCCCGCGAAACCATAAGAAGGCTCTAGAAATACCCAAATTCATTCAAAAAAGTAAGTGTGAAAATTATTTTAAAACTTATCCACGAGGCTCCACCAAATAAACCAATTTGATTGCTTTGGAATAAAACACTCGCAATAAAATACAGCAAATGAGAATATTTATGAATTTGCATGAACAGAAATGAAATTGCAATTAAACAGAATTGTCCGACAAAATGAAATTTTCTTTAATTGTTACGAAAATATGTGAATAAATTAAGCAAAGTGTTGGACGCGATCGAGAGAAATGACTATAAATACGAAGTTTCAAGAGCGTAAAGTCAGTTTGTTGAAAGACTTGTTCCTGAGATAACAATAACAAAACCAATCAAAAATGGTATCATTCCGTCGAAGCGCTTTATTCCTCGCAGCTCTGGTTTCGGCAGTCGCAATCCTGTAGCAAATTTTTTCTTTTTTATTCAATGTCTTGAATTTTCTCATAACATAGCTTTCGCATTTTTTCAATAGGCCAGCGGCAGCTCAAGTAGATAATCCGTCGGAGGAAGACATTGAACGCGGTGGAAGTCTTTCCGAAAAGCCCAGGTTCGTATTGCATTCCATCTTGCATGTATATCTTTGTTTCATCATTTGCATATTTAATGAAAAAGGAGTGCGGATATTGGGGACTTCGCAGAAAATCCATCAGCAGGCTCCCCAGGTCAGGATGAAATGACATTCGCTAAGCCAGCTCAATCAGGTGAAGACACTCTCCCTCCCCCAATGAATGAAGAAGCAGAACCTAAACCAGTGAAAGCAAAGAACGGAAAAGCAGGAGGCAAAGGACCCAAAGGACCTAAAGGACCTAAAGGAGGTAAAGATGGCAAAGGAGGCAATGGAGGCAAAGGAGGTAAAGGAGGTAAAGATGGCAAAGGAGGCAAAGGTGGCAAAGGAGGTAAAGGAGGCAAAGGAGGCAAAGGAGGCAAAAAAGGAGGCGAAGAAAACAAGGGAAATAAGGGGAAAAAAATCTCAAACTGAAAAATGAGGGATTGCTCAATTAATTATAAAATGAATGGCTAAAACTAAATATATCTTTCGCTGGTAAATCAATTTTCAACATTCAATTCTTTGTCTTTCCACAATGAAGTTTTGTAGGTTAATTCAAAATCAATTGAAAATTGAGGCAATACATTAAGAAAGCAACAAACATGTTGTACTACTGTCACTGTGTCCAATCAAGCTAAAGTATAATTGAATTCAATCACTGACGAAACCAAGTTGATCAACAATTTCAGATTTTCCTGTAAGCTTTGATGAACTCATGCAAAACAGGAAAAGAACACATTCTGAACATATGCCACTTCAAGAAAATCCAAGAAAGCCTAAAATCTCGATTTTCTATAGCTATAACGTGTTTTTTTATAGTACTGACCGTCAGATTAAATAGGAACAATATTGAAACTAGAGAGGTTGAAAGCTTCAAGGTAAAATATTGCAAATAATCGTGAAACAATAATTTTTTCGAAATAAATAAAAGTGAAACATGATTTACATTGTATTAACATATAGTTTATGTTTCACAATTATTTCCAACTTTTTTTGGGTGCATTATTTTGCCGAAAAAGTTCCAGACTTTAGTATTTTTCATATGAATTGGTAAGAATATTCATGACCCTCTTCAAATTGTTTTTATATTCTATAGGTGATATGGAATAATAAGAATTGATGAGCAGCCAGTTGACTATTTTGACACATTTTGACTGGAATTTCATAGGGTAAGTGACCGAGAATTTAATCATAGTCACCTATTTGTTGCCAGTTTGTTATGTTTCAATTATGTGTCAGTTGTGAAAGTTGATTGTTTCTCTGCACAGCGCTTATATCTGTTAAACGGGAGGCACTGTCTATATGCACGTTAGTTCTTTTAATTAAGCCCATTCGACTAAATTCGTTTATTAACGAATGTTTAAAAATTTCTCTGCAATTGACTTGAAATATCCTAATAGTTTGCATAACTCACTCTTGAATGAAAATAAATCGGGTTTCTTGCCAATGTGCGCCTGCCAAGATCAAGTTTCCAGAATTTTTCCACTGATGGACTATTGCCTTGAGAAAAATGTCGATCTGTTCCAAGCGGACCGTGCTTGTATGGGATTGGAGAGCTATTCGAGAGTATGCCAATTGACCGCGCCATCTTATTTTATATCGGTGAACTCAATCTAGATCCATTGTAATACGAACAAAATTTTTATTGACACAAATAATAAAAACAAATGAGTCATTGAAACGATTGAAATATCACATCAATGCTATTGCCCAATAGATGGCGCTGGAGAATAGATATGATTAAAATGTCTCCAATAGCACGGTCCTCTTGATCTGTTCCTCTGATTTGTGTATCTGCAGAAAGCATATGACAGATTCCCAAATCTAAATTGTGGTCAGTTCTAGCCGAATGGTAGATGATTATCTTCTCAATGCAATTAAAAGTTTGTACGCAAACAGTAAAGTGGCAGGGCGAAGGCAATGAAGAGCAATGATTTACAAAAGGGCTGCACTGTTTCACCGCATCTCTTCATAATTCATTTCAACGAGCTGTTTATTATTCAGTGATTAATTCAGCCAATAACGTGGACAACCACGTGGACTTTATTTAGATGCGGTGAGATGTGATTTGAATGCTACGGGATATGAATGATTTGATGAAACTCAAAACTTGGCTCTCGTTAGGGGTTTGAGATATATTTTAAGGGGTAAATCCTTTTGTAAAACCAATCAGATGCTGGAAGGCAATAATGGTCTACAAAAGCTTGTTGCTGTATTAATTATTCAAATATTATATTCGGGTCTTATATGTTTCTAATCTGGACAATTTTTGTGAGGAAATATCAGTTTCAATTCTTAAATTTCTTGCGAGAAACTACCGAGCTATCGCCCGTATCTAATATATTTTCTCCGAAACCCCCTAAATAATTTGAGCCTGTTGATTCTGCCGGTCTTTTTCCTCCAGTCACTGATCCCCTTCCCGAGCCGGCTCGTTCTATTCTTCCATACGTTGATGAATTGTTGTCTTTCTTTTTACCGTTGACGGTCGCGCGCCTGTATAATAAATAGTGCGTAAGAAAATGTTTGGTCTAGAAAAATTGAAATGCCTACACACAATAATGGACTAAAATTCTCTGTATGTTACGGCATTGAACAGCGTGAAGTGTCAAGCGGCGCCATCATACGATCGAAATGGAATTGAATATATAGATACACGTGGACAAATTCCTATTTTAGAATCTCAACTTTACTTTGGCGATGCCTATCCTTACTTTTCATATAAATCTAATGGAGATTTGTTTTTAGTCGTATGATGGCGTTGGTTTTGACTGACGAACTCCACTCACTAACAATTTCTTAATTATACTTATTTCATTTTATTCTTTGTGTAATTCAATCACATGATGCTAACATCTACACAAAAAACATAAATGTATTCCAAAGCATTCCAAAGAAAGTTCGAAACCATTCTAGCAGTTGAGTTGTATCAAAAAGTGTGTTTGCATAAAAACGCATCATGGGGAAGTATCAGGAGGAATTGTTTCAAATCAATTATTCTTATTTTTTTGCGAAAACAATGTTCCATGACGCGTTTCTACACTTCTGCTGAAACGATTGCACATATCTGCTTTTATTCTCATTTACTCATCTTCATTTTGCTCCAAGTATAAACGACACTCAGAAGCCTTGCATTAAACAGCAACACACAATGAATTTTCTTCATGAAAGCGGAGCAAACTGTTATTGTGATTTCGGCCTACGAATTAGTGTCATATTTCTATTTTTCACATTTAGATAAAATCAATATCGTTTGTATTATTGGTCTGATTCCATTTTCGGTGTCGCTTATACATGCGGCAAAATGAGGATTAATTATTATTCTGAGATATTGAAATGAAGTGTTTAATAAGAAAAAAGCAAAAGTACGTGACATAGCCAAAACAATTGTTGATAATAATAATAATTTTACTCATTCGGTGTAATTTTGCTAAATTCCAATACTTTAATGAAATTTCATCATATTATATTTTATTTTATAAGACGATAGAAGGGAGAAGCAATGATTAATTCAGGTGCTTTCAATCATTTCTCGCATCCGTTTCTCATCTTTACAATCGAAATTTTACAGATGCAATGTTAGTTTTTACTTTCTGCTCTTTTCTTTGCTTGAAGATGCTTTGCCCTTTTGTTCCTTGCTCGATTTTGACTTGCTTGTAACTTCCGGATATTCGGCTTCGTTTTTGGGCTCTCCTAAATTATTCGAGGCTGTTGATTCGATTGGTACAGTTCCACCAGTCACTGATCCCCCAGACGAGCAAGTTGAATGCTCTCCCCCTTTCGTTGATGAGATTGATTTTCTTCCTCCAGCCATGATTGGTCTATGATAAAATGCAAACGTTGTGTGAGAAAATGTTAGGATTTATAAAGTAAAAATAAAAATGCTCACGGAATAATGAACGCTAAAGCGACAACAGTCAAAAAAAGAATACGAAGTGATAACATTTTTTCGTTTTACTCAGTTTTTTTCCAAAATAACCAGTCTTCCAATGAACTGACTTCACTCTTTCACAATCTCGTATTTATACGCCTTGCTGCTGATAAATATTCACATCAATCGATTCAAAAAATTTCAATGGAATGAAATTTGAATTCTTGATCAAGTACAGGTGGATTTTTTCAATATGTTCTGTTAAATTATTTAAATAATAATCATTACATTTTTCTGATTAAAAATGTTAACATTAAAAATGTTAATTATATAGGGTTTCCCAATAAGGGTGATATGTTTTGAAAATGAAAAAAAACACTGAATATTCATGCGGAATTGATCGAAATCTTTTTTATTATATTGGATATTCTATGCCATTTATGATTTAAATAATATATCGGCCAAATGGCCCCCGCGACTCTTCTTGCAAACCCCAAGCCAAAAATGCGCCTCATCAGAAAAGATGATTTTTTGATGAAAATTGGGATCATTTTCAATTGATTCCAGTTGATTCCAGAGCCCAATCCGCGAACTCCCGACGCAAACGATGGTCATTAGGCTTCAGTTCTTCACTCTCCAACTTATTGATTATTCGACGAATTGAGAGCGCGGATGGAGCAGAATGCCGACCATATTTTGCACGATATGCTCTTTGAACACCGACAAAACTTCTCGAATTTTGATAAAATAATTGGACAATTTCCAAACGTTGTGGAAGCGTGAAACTACTCATGATTAAATGGCAGACCTAACTGATGACAACTGACAAGAAGACGTCAAAAATGTCAGCTCAAATGAGCCCGATAGGGACATTCAAAATCATATCACCCCTATTGGGGAACCCTTTATACGCTATTGAACCATCCTGTTGATTTTTGCTTTTCCGCACTCACTGTGACTGTGTGTGTCGAAGTATTGCGAACCAAAAAGTGCAAAATACTCGGAATGCGTTTTTTATGCGTTTTGAACAGAGATCCGATCGCATGGGCCGCAAAGCCCATAGGCATGCTAATTAGCCGGCCAACTGCACACAAGTGGGCATGTGCCGCATCATACGTTGCACTTTCGCAACCGCCGCAAACTCCGTCACTTCATCTTATGCATGAACTGCATGCCATCAAACGCAGCCATCTCATATTTCAAAACCGCATTATGCAAAATAATTTTGTGCTTATATTTTTTATCATTAGTTCTTGTGATTTGTGACATTAAAATATTGTTGATTTTTGCAAGTCAAACAATGCAAAAATACATTCATAATTTCATTTGCTGATCATAAATAATTATTTATGACGCTGTTATAATTATAACGCCTATTTATTCGATTTCAAACCTTTCTATGATATGTAGAAACATTTACAAATTTAGGTACACAAAATTAGGAAAAGTCGCAAAGATTGAGAGAGAGAGAGAGAGCGTGCATGCGTCTGTGTGCTTGCGGCAACCGCACTGCTCTTTATGATTAAGCGTAACACTTGTGCACATCTACGGCTAATGGATTGGCATTAGCCGGCTAAGCAAACCGGCCAACAAACGTGGACCATCGCGTCGTCTCTGGTTTTGAACCTAAGAAACGATTGCAAAAATTCCCGGAGCGATTTGTTGTTCGTTGTATGCGAATATTTGTTAACACGATAACTCAAAAATTTAAGCTTTAAATCAATCGTATATGAATGTGCAAATAGATATTCATTGGAAATAGAAACCTATAAATTTCCAGCTCATTCGTATAATGTCTTTGGGTAGTGCAACTGGAGTCCTATCATTAAATGGGAGTTTTTTCAATACAATTACGGAACATTTTTATCGGGACTATTTTTAGCTCACATTGTATAATTATGAAACTATAAGATTTCTATTTTTTTTTTCGAAACAATTAGGCTAGAATATATATATTTCTAGTCATTCGTAATGATCTTTAAATTTTGTGTGACCTTTTTTTTATGAAAAAATGATATTCTCTATCTAAAAAATGTTGCATGATAATACAATAAGAAATAAAAATAAATCCAATAAAAATTTGTAGTAAAAACTCGTAGACTTTGATGTGATGTGTGCGAGCTCGCATTAACATGATGAGGAATAATCTTGCGTCGACAGTTGTTTTTTTGTTTCTTATTTTTCGAATGACTTCGGGCAAACAAATGGTGGCATTACTAATCAGACGGTTAGCACATGAACACTTCTCCTAAAAAAAACAGGCGACCATTTGCTTCGAAGTGCTTCTTGCGCGAACAACTTTCTTTGGGTTTGGCTCATTTTGGAAGACCCATACAAATGATTGCTGTTTCGTTTCGGGTTCACACGCATAGATCCATGATCCGGCAAGCGTGTAGATGTGATTGACATTCTTTGAAGCTCTGCGATTGTATATCTAGACCATTTCTTTGTACCAATCAACACCAGCCTTTTTTTGAGCGGTTTTCAAATTATGTGGCAAATCTATTTCACGGTTAAACTTTCATGCAATATTGTATAAATGCTGGGAGATGAAATGCCTAGCCATGCCACAATCTCATGGTAAGTCACATGGCGATCTTACTTTGTCATTTCACGCACAGCATCAATATTTTCTGGCATGATGACTGATTTTGGGCGACCTTCTCGTAACTCATCTTTGAGCAAACGATTATTAATAAATTGTCTGAAGAGTTGGTGCTTCATTGTCAAAAGCCAAATGAAGTCGATTATTACTCTTAAACTATTAGTCCCAACTCTAGAAATGCATCTGAAAAATTTATACTGAAAAGACAAAGATACAATAAGTATCGCGTGCAAACGAAGCAACATGTGTAAATGATTTATTGGTTTCAATGCTCTCCAAAGAAACACAACAACAACAGGCACCAAAGGTTGTTTCAGTTTCGAAGATACACTAAAATGATAGGAACTTTACTGCTACATAATTTGTATCAAGATCACTCATCTTATTAAAAATAAATGTTTCATGAGATGATTTATGATTTTGTTTTAATAATATTTTAAGGACAATCTTATTATATAGGAATATATCTCAATATAATAAAAGACTAGAACCATCTGTATCTTATGAATAATTTAGCCGCAACTATGTGGAGTCGCATCCAATTCAAAGAATGTTTGGCTCACTGTCTCGCTTCAAAGCAATGAATATTTATTTCTTGATGATTATTTAAATATGTTTTTCTTTGTTACCACTTCTGCATTTAAATTAGAAAATTATCGATATTTATTACAATTTTCAAAATGTTTTCAAGGAAAATAATTAAATCACCAACTGTTCCACACTTCTTACGATGCAAAATCCTTTTCATGAATTAGGTTTTTGCATACAAATGATGTATGTTGTACACTGCCGCCTATTGATTTAAGGTCACATTCAAATACATCGTTTTTTTTTAGTTTCTTCAGCTGTCCACCCCAATTTCTTATTGAAAAGCATTAAATATTGGGCTAGTTGGAAGGTTTTTCAAGTATAACTTAATTCAATAACTCACGCAATCAGGAGTTTAGCTTCGAATAGAAAGGACTATGGCGACACTCATGAGGCAATTCACAATTAGTATGCTAGAAAGGTCAAACGAAGTGGCACTTTTTTTTAAAGTGTCCCATTGCTGTCAACGCCGTATTATTTAGTATACGTATTACCCGTAGTACTATCGTATATGTTGGCCGACCAGGAGATGGAATTGGAAGAATCGAGGGACTCAGTTGCGGCCAATTTCAACTAAAATATGACACAGCTATAGTCATGCAATAGAGATTCTAGAAATGTCATCTGTTTGACGATGAGCACAATATGATGAGTATACTATGGAGTCTATCTTTTATGGGGGTCTTTAAAATTGACAAATATCTTTTTTCTGTACCTTCGTCCGACAAAGTTTTTCTCGGAACCGCCAGACTCACTAAATCAGTTGAGTAAAGAATTCAATAAATTTAAAATGTTAATTACTCAAATAAATACACGAAGAAAGCAAACAAGGCAAAATGAGCTCGCAGATCGTGCTGATACTATGCATCGGCCTTGATTTAGTTGTCATAGAAACAACATCACAAATAAGGAGACGGTTCAGTGCTGTTTTATTTTTGTTCTCAATGACCCAAATGCACTCTTATCCTTATCTTTTCAATTTTCAACATTGCAACAATTGTGTGTGAATTTCAAGCTCATACAATCATGCTTTAAGTAAAAGTGAGCACCATGCTTTGTTGCTGATTCTACCAATGCGTGCTTACATGTTCAATTTTTATTTGTACATTTGACTCAAGCGCCGTGGTACCATGAATTGGAACGAAAGTTAGCACACAAGTGCCTATGCTACTCATTCTCTATGACACTACACAATACCGCTCGCGTTCGTTGTTAGCGCGCATTGGATTCTACTAACGCATGGTTTGCCTGTAATTTTTTTTGTTTATATCAGGCTATAATGATCTTATGTCTAATTTTTGTATTATATGAAGTCATTGTACATTGAGCGCATTTATAATGCAAATAATCATTTCGTAGACTAATCAGTTGCATTGTGACCTCATACTGCTGTGAATCGAACAACTAAGCGATGTCTGGCACAAGTGGGTATTAGAAAAACATTCTAGCAAATTTGGATTCATTGGTAAATATTTTTTAGAATTACGCGTTTGTTTACTGCAGTTCGCAGTAAAAAGCCATCTCAATGCAACCCTGACCCACTTGGAGGAAATGGTGGCGAAGGCAATAAGTGCACATCAACCGCAAATAATTGCATTGCCGGAATGCTTTAATTTCGCATACTGTACGGAATTATCACTGATCCAAAGTATGGCTGAGAAAATAAAAGATGGCAAAACCAATCGCACGCTAGAGATGCTGTCAAAAAAGTTTGGCGTATATATTGTAGGTGGTTCAGTTGAGCGTGATGGTGAAAATCTCTATAATACATCAAGTGTTTGGAATCCAAGCGGTGAAATGATTGCGCATCATAGAAAAGTAAGTGAAACATCCGACGATCAACTATTTGTTTGTTTATTATCATTTTTTCTCGGATTTCAGGCCCATCTCTGCAACATTCATATAGAAAACGCAATTAGTATTGTTGAAGTAGATATTTTCACTCCCGGTAATGACATCACGACTTTCCTGGTGAATGGCATCAAGTGCGGTATTGCTATTTGTTATGATGGTTTTTTTGACGAATTTATCAAAATATACGCAAAATCAGGTTAGATAGGAATTGGTGTTGCAATTTTCAATCTTCATTTGATCAACATCACATTGATGTAAATGAAATATCCCGTAGGATGCGATCTAATGTTTATTCCAGCTGCCTATAACATCAATTGTCTGGATAAATACTGGGATGTTATTCATCGCGCTCGTGCTGTTGACAATCAAATGTTCGTTGCCGTTATATCGCCAGCACGAGATGAACGAGCTAAATATGTCATTCATGGCCATTCAATGATCATTGATCCAACGGGAAAAGTCTTGGCCGAAGCAGACGCTTCGGAGGAAGTCATTTTCTCTGAAATTGGTTATTTAATTTTTTTAATTTTCCAAGAATATTCAGTTAATATTTCTTGCAGTTGAAGAACATTGACATTGTCATTCATATTGTAGATATACAAGTGGCTCAAAGGATTCGCAAGGAGCTTCCAGTGATGTCGTCATCGAGAAGACCAGATATTTATAAGCGATACAACACTGATGAAATTTAATGATTTTCCTTGAGAACATTTCAAAAATTGTGAAAAAATAATTTTTTATATTTTGAATTGCATGTGTGGTAACAAAAAAATAAATATTTAAATTCAATGGTGCTCATTAATGAAATAAATATTCATTATTTCGAAGCGAGGCAGTGAGCCAAACACATGCTTAATGGAATTTTTGTCCAAATTTCGGATGAGAATCTAAATGTTTGCCTATTCATGAATATAGTTTTATTTTGCATTGTAAATTTATTCTATTTTCCACATTTTTATATAATTAATAGAAGTGAACCGGTATTTGGAAAATAATGATTGAGAAAAACGAATGAAAATATGAAAGCTATGAGTGAATTTTGATTCCATAATCCAAGTTTCCGTGAAAAATTCGAAACGTCACAAACGACTGTTTTGTGTGATTTAATCACTTGAATTCAATTATTATCTTGATGTTTATTATTTCATCAATATTCCTCTCTGAAAATATTCCTCCACAGAAAAGATATGCATCCTCTCACATTTGGCATAAATATTTATAAGATGCAAAATCGCTATAATTGATTTGAGCTCATGTGACATTTCAGTCACTTCATATATTTAGTATGTAATGTAAAAAATAACGATTTTGCATCTAAATCCGATAAAATCGATTAATGACCCTTACTTTTTCCCCTGTCAGATATGTTATTACTTATAAATGAATAAAAACAGCCAGTCTTTGGCGGTGTATTGTTAAAAAAAAAAAAAAAAAAAATAACTATGCCAATGTAGGATAAATTAGCACTTTATCATAAGTTGTGATTGATAGATTCTAGGGTGCGTCTATGTGTGTGCTTGTTGATTGAATCTCCCCAATAGTGGTAAAGATTTTTAAAAATTACCTTTTAAATATCAATCGGAGAGTAGTATTCGGACTAATTGAATATATTTTATTTTTATATGATTTTTGTCTTTATTTAAATATATCCGTTAGTGTATAGATTTTGGATACATTTATATTAAATTGTTTATTACCTTAACTAATGCGCATGTCATAAAAAATGAATGTTAGCATGCTCTAAAATGCTGAAAGCGTCGCTCATTGGCGGCACATTTATCTCATATTTAATTCATTTAATTAGATGTGGTTTTATCATATAAAACTGCAACCTCACAACCCACCCCAAAACAAATTTAACATACATCTTCATCGATATTGACAACCATAAACTTTTCGATAATCAGATCACCATTTCACATTTAGTTAATTAGTATTAGAAAATGTGGTCTGTAATTTGTTTGCTTGTTAATTTCACAAATAATGACGCTTTTAGTGGTTTCGGCGCTTAACTAATTGATAGGCTGGACCAACTGATTTCTAGAAAAAACTATCGTTTAATTTTCACAACATATAAAACAAATTATTTAATTTTCCATTCAGCTGCAATCAACAGAGCAAATCACCGATCTATTGACAATCGATTACAACACTTTACATTTATTCCTTTGTCACTTATAATTTGTAAAGCATCAACTCTAAATCTAATTAAAAAGACAAGAAATAAATTACGGCTTATCTTAGAGTTTTGATATATTATTTTTCTTTATTTGTTGATAATAAAAAACCGAGGAACAAATATTACTATTACTTAAATGAAGAGGATTTACTCTGCTTTTGATTTGAAGGAAGAAAAATAAACATTTAAACAATTACGAGAAAAAAATCAAACATTGTTTTTTATTCTTCATTCTCTGCACAAAATATTCAAATGTTGTTCTAATAATTCTTAAATATATACACATGTTTCTTGCTTAATAGGACGACCATGAAGAAATAATTTCTCCTTTCAGTATATACAGAAATTTGTTGATGTTTTTATTGGATGAAAAAAAAATACATGAGATATTTCACAAATATAGAAAAAGAAATGTTGACGCGTGTGAGGATGCTAAGATGCTGTTCGTCCGGTTATTTGGGTTCTATTTCAGTCCAAAAATATCAACCGAATTTCTATGAATTAATCAGTGTAATTCAACTAATATCTCTGTGTTTTTTTCCCCAAAATCAATTGTATTCTTTTCACTGTTTCCGCGGAGTATTATGGTTTTGTAATCAATTTGTGTGTGAGTGTGTGCAGTTGATTTTTGCAATTAAATTTGCTTGATGGTTCGCATGAACATCAAACAATGAATAAATATTGAACGAATGCGGATGGGAACAAAGCACAACCAATAAAAATGCGTTTATCCTCACGTTTCGAGATAATAGTTATTTTTCACAATAAGTTCTATTATGTTGATTTTGAATAGGTTCTCTTATTTTTTTTTTGTACAATATGTTCAAATAGGTAAGATTGAAAGGGGTGGGGATGGTTTCAAATGCCATTGATAATAACGAAAAGACAAATATTGCATGTTTCTGCCCAATATACTTGTTTTTTTTTTTTTTTTCATTTTTTTGTGATTTTTGTTCTGTTTATCATTTCATATTGTTCTAATTCTGCCTAATGAATCTTCTAGCCAGTGAATATTTGAGACCTTCCGTTTCATATTCTTCAAATTTCACGTATGTCTGTTTCAATGTTTGATTTAGATTTACTCATATTATTAATTATTTTAACACAATAATTTAGTATTTTTTTAGGCTACAATATAATTTATAGAATTTCGCTCTGAACATTCGTTTGTGTGTTTTTTGTTTGTTTCAATGTTACAGGGGACATGCATTCTCTTTTGCCTCGACACAGTACGCATCACAGTGTATAGCCTTAATTAGTTCTAAAACAATTTCTTTCTCTGTATTTCAATTAAAGTTCCAGTTTGTATTTAAACTCTTAAATTTTCGATTCAGCGTGGAGTTAAACAATAGTTTCATAAACTTCGACATATCTTCGAAAATGTCAAAGGCCAATTGGATAGAGCAACAACCAATGATGTGTGTGTGTGTGTTTGAATGGATTTTGTGACAAAGTGCTGTGGTAAATGCTAGCTGCCAAAAGTGCCTGGCCGAACTTTTCTGCTTCATTACCCACTTAACGAAAAACACATTCAGTTCAGTGTCAGCCTCTGGTGAACGTTCGAATCAATTCGGAGGCAGCTTTCCGACCGGACACTGCAAATAAAAATATACTATGAAATACCGTGGCCGAGTCAAGGTGAACGAATCACATTTCTCAAGTAGTAGAACGGTAAGTTGCTCATCGGATAAGGATATAGTTTTGCACTCGCATGGATTTTTCGGGCATTTCTGGTGGTCTGGTCTGGACAAAATCGAAATGTCCATCAAACTCTTTGCTTCAGAGCACGTAAGACCAAAAATCGATCAGCTCGAATGTCCCTGTTCCACAGGATTCAGACTTGGTGGATGTAACAAAAGTTACTACCGGGGTTTGGTGGAATATTTTTTTTATTTCGATCAGACCAAGCCTGTCCGAAAAATCCATAATAAGATTTACCATGATATTTCTCATAAGCACATTCAATTAATGACATGAGAGCATTAATATGATTTTATCACGATAAGTTAATAAAATTATTATAATGTTATTAGGATCCAATCCTAATAACGATTTTAATAATAATAATTATCATCGTAATAAAAATATATTACGATAGCGCAAAACGCAAAACTGTAGGTAAGGAACAGTTCTAACCGATTCGGCAAACATTTCTAGAAATACAAACCTACACGAGCACCATTTCGTTTATTTCGGCGACTACTTTTACCATCCTTAGATCGCTTATGACGATTTTTCACCGGACTGTAGTCAGTTGTATCTCTGCTGTCTTCGTCACTGATCACAAGCGGCTTGGAAGAAGTGTGTGCACCGCGAGTTCGAATGCATCGCGTGCTCGGCCGTCGATAGTCGAAAGAATCGTGGGAACTGTCTTCCTCGCTGGCCGGTGATGACATGCCGCAGCTACTGTTATATTTTCGTCGGCCCTTTCCCAACGTCAATGATACCGTTGATTCAATTGTACTGCTGCTACTGCTGCTATTTTTCGTGTCGCGAGAATTTAAGTCCCACCAGGTGATTTTCGAGCTAATCTCACAGCATGGATTCGATGCATCGGAGCTTTCAATCGATGTCGGTGCTGTGGTACTTTGTGGTTTGGGCGGTGCAATTGATTTGCGTCGCCGATTATTTGTGGCCGTTTCTCGATAGGCGCTGATTTTTTTTGTCGGTGTAATTACATTTCGTAGGCCCGATTTTCGTCGCCGCGTCGTTTTTGTCGCTTGCTTAACTGTCGATGTATTTTGCAGTGGAGACGCTTTTTCCAATGCATCATCGCTTGCATTCGGAATTCGAACATCTTCGACGCTGTTAGCATTCAATTTCTTTTCTGATGTGATAGTCGATGTTGGATTTGCTTGTTTGCGTCTACTTCGTGCGTTTGGTGGCACAGCTGTTTTCGTTCCTTCAACAGCGCTATTCCTACTGTTAAATGCAAAATCTTTCATTAGCAGTGACTGTCGTTTTCGCCACACATCCATCATTGCTTTATTATAGCCTTTGATGAATTCCTCTGGATTATCGTTACTATCCCGATCCTTTACTTTCGATTTGCGATTTTCTGTTTGAATGATTGCATATGTTGGATTACCGGTGTATCGGCGTACTGGCGTTTCATCACATGGTTCACGCTCGAACTCTTTTTCAGCCCGTTGCCGTGCTATTTGATCTGGATCGGTGCTCAATATTTCAGTCCATGAGAATTTCGTTCGTCGTTTCTTCGTATTTTGTGTGACTTTCGACCGCAAATTTTTCGGTGATATTTGATTGGGTGTGGTGGGTGTTTCGCAAAAAGACATCAACATGCCCATTCTCATCATTTTGACCACATCAGTCATTTTCTGGCCGAGCACATTTTGTGCATCGCATTCGTCGGTTTCGAGCTTGCGTACCGGCGCCGCCCGCAATTCGGCCACATTCAGTACCATTTCATTTTGTTTATAGCCTAGCTTAAGGAATTCTCTCAAAAATATATCTTTACATAATTTATAGTTGGGTCGATCGTGATAGGCTAAATTCGCAACATGTGTTAAAAATTCATGAATAAACGCCGGTATTGGAACATTGTAAAATGTCTTATATAATTGCTTAATGTCAGTCATAAAATACTCCTTCATTCGATGCACTTGTTCGGGTTGGCTCATAATTTTCTCAGTTTTCCACGGCAGATAGCCTTCTTTCCAATAAATTAAATTGTATGCCAAACATTCGAGGTCGCTGCGCCGTGAGTGTGCGCCCATATGTGCATCTCTTGATGTAAATTCTAATGTCCCGTCATGTGCTCGTCGTTGATCCATTACAAAAGGCCGATGAACACCATTCGAGTCGACAAACTTCAAAGCCAAACCGAAATCAATCAAATGTATTCGATCTTCCGTATGGAATTGTTCGATCTGCGGTATACTTTCCAATCCGCACGGATTCTGTTCGGATTGTCCAGATCGATACGATTTCGAACCATCACTTGTTTTCTCTGACGAATAGATTTTCTTGAGATATCGATTCTTGCGGCCCCATTCATCGTCGTCGACATCACTGCTACGATAGGTCTCCTCATCTTCGTTCTCACAATAGTTCACTTTCTTGGTGGATCGACGCAAATAATGTGACCTTACCATAGCGTCATATGTTTCGGAGCCATTTGATTCCTTGCGACACGAACGCATTGGATTTGAGCCACTGAATTCCACTTTGGTAGCACGACGCCGAGAGAATGGTTTGAAGTCTTTATCAGAATGATTCGATGAACTATCACTGTCTTCAACTGAGCCGAGATCTAGTGAGCAAAAATTTAAGCAAATAAGCGAAATAAAGGTGAATTATTTTTTAAAGAAACATTTTGTACGTTTCTCTTGCATTATTTTGGTTTACTTACCTGAATTGGATAAATTGTCATTATTCTCTTCTTCATCCTTATTCTCAATGGTTTCCTTGCCGATCTCGCCGTCATCAGCGTCGTCGTCTTCGCCATTGCTCAGTTTTTCAAAGTCTTCCCCAAAATCGCTGTCTTCCGATTTATTGCTCAATCCGCTGCTACTTGATTCAGTATACGATTTGGATTTCATGCTCTGCTTTGCACCTCCATTATCTCTATCATTTTTTACTAGTGTCATTCGCAATCTGCGAGCCGTTTTCCGTTTATCAGCCCCACTGACCGCCTTTTGACTTGTGGCATTCACTGTTTCCTTGCTTGCTGCCTCTGCATCATCTTTGCTCTTTTTGTACGTACATTTGCCAATCATTATATTCTCAGCCTTAATGTCAGAATGTGCGTACCCGCAGTCATGAATATGCTCCAAAATATCGATCAATTGATTGGCAATAATAAGGATATTTTTTGTTTCAACTTGTCGGCTCCGTATTATGGAATGTAAATCAAAATCGTATCGTGGTAGTATCAGAAAACGATATCGCGTCTGACCAAAATAATGGCCACCCGATGCCATGTACGTTGGCATTCCCAAGGGCAACGGTCTCTCTTCTACACAAACAAATTGATAAAACACGCAATGTAAGGCAATCGAATTCACCATTTAAAGTGTAAAATTTTGGGATGCTCTCTGCTTACCGGTTGATTTTCCAGCTTTAATTAAGCAATGGATCTCTACAAACAAAGGGCCGCTTTTGTGTGGCTCAATTTTAACCACAAATTTCGCATTCTCGCTGGTTACTGGATTTTTTATGTCATCTGAAGCCAGAAATATCTCACCAAAGCTACCTTTACCTGTAAAAACAAGTAAATTTGCCATTTAACAATGACACCAAACCGGGAAAGAAAATTGATATCTACCTATTGGTCTGCCACATCTCCACTGCTTTGCGCATAAATCAGTCAGAATAACGCCATCGACCAAATCGGTGGTTAGTGAATATGCTTGTGCCAGCTGATTTGTATTTTCGGTTGCACCATCGACAAGTGATTGTTGTGACGATTCAGTTTTGCGTTTCTTGTTAGTCGGTGTATCAAGTGTCGAGTCAGGATCAACATATCGTTTGCCCATTTTCACTTATAGTGTTTGATTTAAGTTCTAATAAAACAAAACGAAAAAAAAAACAATCTATAGCTTAGTAAAAATATGCAAAAATACACTTGATATGAATACATTAAATCAACACAACAATAAAACGCAACAATTTCGATGACAGTTGCGAATGCCTGAGAATTGTGTTTGTGTAATCGACGAGCCTCTTTTACATTGCACAAATTTGACATAAATTCAATAAAAACAGTGTTGAATAGGCTGTTGCTGTTCGAAAATGATGGTGAGTACAGGCGTACACAAACAGGCTCTGAAATGTCAAAATTACGCAAGTGTTTGTGGCTGTGTCGACGGTCGACCAAACGCGTACGGTCGAACAAATAAACAGAGTGAGATGTTATGTGAGCGCATGTGTGTGTTTACACTCAACTCCATGTCTGTTAAATGTTCGGCATTTCTGGCTCTTGCCATCCATACATGCCACAAAATGATGCTCATAATATCGCACCGATATCCAAGTATTTCTGATACACATTCAAGTAGCCGATAGGCTGCTAGCTTTCTGAGTATGGCCATTTTTTATTGTCATTCTGTATGTTTCTTCTCTCTCTTTTCCTTTTCTTCAATTCGGTAAATGCGTTACGTTGCGCTTGCATAAATTGAAGTGCGATAAGTTTTTGTGAATGAACGGCGTGAAAGGTACACACACACTCCATATTGAGCGCACACAATTTATTTTCGTGAACGCATTTTTCTACGGTTATGTACATTTTCACATATAATCTACATTTCAAACAATTTAAACGAAAATAGAAACGATGGAATTGATTTATTCCATTTTGACACGTTTTGACCAGTATCAGCTGCTTCATAAATCAAGAAAAAAGAATAATTCCTCGGTCAATGAAAATAAGTCGCATCGTCAATTTATTTTTAGCAAGTGTATTGTTTTGATGCTTTTTCGATCACATTGATTGGAGCAAAACATCAATTGCGACACGTATCGCAAATAAATGAAAATTAAGTGCAAAGTCAAAATGTGATTGAATGTATGGATGGATTATTATGGTCGATTTCAGCGATAGATGCGCGATGCCTCAAAAACACTCATGCGATGAAAATAACAACGAGAAGAGAAAGAAAAACAAACTGCATACAGTCACTTCATTGTTAAGTGAAACGGCCAGAGTAGAAAATGAGCAACGAGGAGAGAGGCAAAATCATACGCACTCTACTATACTATGCACATGATGCACAAGAGATCAGTCAGCAACGCAGTGAGAAAGAAAGAAAGAGCACATTGAGTCCGTGTATATATATGCATTGCAACATTGTCCAAAACGGCAGCAGCATACAGCATAGCATGGAAACGGAAAAAATGAACAAACGACTGTCTGACTGTAGCATAAAACATGGAGGAGTCGATGCAAAATAAAGCACACACAACAGCCACCAAACAATTATAAAACATACCGAAAAACACACATTCGAATTTTGTGCTGGCATTGTGCAGAATGTAAGAAAGTCTTAGCCTTTGGAACAATCGAGAAATGATGTTTAGTGCGCACTTTGCTGTTTTCTTTTTTTTCGTCGCGAATACATTTTGCACTGTTCTAGCACTTACAAATATATATTTTTACCAAATGAAATTCATGTCATTGCGAAGCAAATAGAGAGAAACAAAGAAATGGACTATCTCAATTGCTCTGTTTTGTCGATTGGCTGCCAATGACCGCCAACAATCATTTGCCTGAGGAATACCTCCACAAATAACAATTATGTTCACCTGTTTTCTTTCGTCTTTGTTGTTATCACATCATTGCGAGCGATTGATTCGCAATTATGCACAAACAATGGAATTTTATCTACCAATAGTTTTTGAATCGATAATAATCGATTGCATTGAATACATATCATATTTTCGGTTAGTCGCTTTTTTATATCACATACTCAATCCACACACATACTCTCACTCTCTCTCTCTCATTTGTTGTTATGGCATTTCTTATTCACATATTCCTGCCTCTTCAAAACACAATTTTCGTTTTCTAATCAATCGGAAAAAAAATATTTGTAATAAACTCGAAACTTCTCTATTTTCCCAACAATCAAACTGATTTATATTTTAAGTGGTGTGTTTTGTGTATGTGAACAGAACTAAGAATCGAAATTTAGCTTAAGTTGTTACCCGTTTTAGTTGAACATTTTTCGTCGAATGTTTTCGATTTACTCGGTTATTCACGGAATATCCTAAACATTCGAAATCAACACGAAATTGAAATGTTTTCGCGGAAAATGCTTGTCTTGAACTTTTTTACTACACACAGTCGATTTGAAAGAGACGTGATATCGCCATTTTAGAAAATATTTCGTTTTCTTCTTTTTTTTGGCTTTTGAGTTTGCAGTATAATATGAATACACACGGTGTTAGTATGTAGACACAGAGCTGAAATATGTTGTGTTAATTCAATGACAATGGTGGAAAGAGATGTCAGCAACCATTGCTGACAGAGAATTCAATGGCAGCACGAATGCGATGGCTACACATTTACCGTAAACTCACACAAACATGACGCTACTTTCGGCCTTAGATAATTTCGTCTTATATGTCAAATGAAGTAGCAATGGACTCGATACGTAGATCACATTTGACCAAACGTCGGTAGACAATTAAACCACGACATCGAATGTTAAGATGATAGTTTTCGATTGGCTGCGTATTGGTACTGCGAGTATGTGTGCGTGTATTTGAGAGAGTTTGAGAGATTTTACCGATGCACAATAGGCAGCCGAAGCTTCATATGGTCACTCATGAAACACATACATGCAAACATTCATACTGGCTTTGAGATTGCCCATTGTTACCCGATGCAAAGTGAAATAACGGATTTAAAGTCAATATGACTATGATATCGAATAGAATTTCTATTTGGTAGATATGTCTTGCATCAAACTAAACTGACTCTCATATTGTTCTATCTTCACATATATAAAATAGAATCATTAGGAAATTGAATTGATATTTTTTATGAAATTTTGCAATTTCTGTGGATTCGGTAATATTTAAATGATGATTTGAGTGAGTCTCCAAAGTGCTCTGTGTGAGAACCGCAAAAATTCTCAACAGTGTTCAACTCGCACAGAAGCGATTGAACCGCTCGCGTACCGACACATCCACTCACACTCGCTCACAATCTATTGATCTTCACATCTGCACACACTTCGTTATTTGAGACAGTTCATAATGAATTTATATGTACAGACGCGCACTGAACGAACCAGATTATTCACTACATTTCATATGCATGAAAAAACCAAATGAAATGCAAATGGAAGATTAAATAAGCTACTAAATTAACGACTAAATATGAGCGTCGGAATATGAAGCACATATAAAACTGACGACTTTTTCCCTATATCAAACTATTATCGGGCACGACAATGCATCTGATTGCTTGATTGATTCAATAATCCAGAATGTGATGGCAAAGCGCCCGAAATTTATTTTGAGTTTGAACAACAACATATAAAAATAAAGTCCACAATTTTAGACATTTTTGGAAATAACAGGAAAAATGTTAGATGAAATACTTACAATATTTATAATCATGCTTCTGTGATGAAGAATTACTTAAAAAAAAATTAGACGAACATTTGTGCAAAATAAAAACTGATAAGCTTGTTTCGGTTCCCGATGACAAATCCAACAAACGATGGACAATACTTGGCAAATCACAAACGAAATAGCTGTGGCAGCAACAACAACAGGCTAAGTGAAAACTCTTCACCACTTCTATTTGTCTTTAGTTAAAATTACAATGATTTCGCAATCCCTTACAAATTAAAAAATACAAATAACACAATTCGTTACTTTATTTATAAAATTTCACTTCACTAAATATCAACGAAAATTCAGGTTTCGCTTCGTTTTGATTTATTTCATTGAGAGTATTGTTTTAATTACTGGTTTTCAATACCAAAACACAAGCTATGCTTACAATAACTTGTGCTGTGTTTTTTTTCTCTTCTTCAAGTTCTGTTTTTATTGTTATGTTGGTGCTGGTGTTGGATATTCAGCATTCGCTTGGTGTAAAATGTATTTCTTTTCGAAATTTCTTTGATGTTGCATGAGATGCTTTTCCAGCAAATTCACCGAACTGTCAAACTTAACATAATTTTGTGATGAATTCGTGTATGGACATTGTTACTTTGGTCGTTGCATGCATATGTGTTAGTGGCCAAGTGAAACACTTTCCGGTTGCTTTGTATGTGTGTGTTTGTCGCTTCGTATTCTGAAACATTGACATTTTGGCCGTTGAATTGAACCGCAAAGCAATTCGATATTCTGCACTATCGACTTCAATCTGCTATATCGTTTTTATAAGAATTATTATGAAATTTATTGAACAATTATTTAAAAAGAATTTCAAAATTAAAGATCAAAACGAAAAGGAAATAAAAGTGAAGCAACTAAAAATATTTTCATAGAGCAAATAATTCAAGTTTTTAATGTTTCATTTGCTGGTTTTCTCTGATTTATTTTGTGTTTACAAGAGTTTTTACTATCTTGAACATTGAAATTATTCAATATATTTTCAAGACATTTTGATGTTTCAAAAAAAGACGATTTCGTAAGAAAGATTTTAAAATCGATGCTGTCGCTGTTCCAATTTTACACGTTCGTGATTTGACTAAAGAAGGATTTATTATTTATTATTTTTTATTGGAAATCAAGTTAAATCATTTGAAATAAGCATATGCTGCCAACACGCTGGCTACGTTGGTATCCCTGCATGTCATTTCGATTGACATTTTACCATTGAGCAACAAAACCCAAACAGAGTCGCTCTTTTGATACTGATCAAATTTGTTGTCTTTCGGCAAGAACCATGTTCTTCTGGTGTGAAAGTTGCAATCAACTGAATGAGTCTTCAAGTAGCCGCAATTGTTTTCGATTTTCAGGGTCTTTTCGGGGTCTCAACTGAAAATTTGTATGGCGACTATCTAAAGTTCACATTGTATCGAATTAAAACTTTCAGAATATTATTTTATTATGAAAAAAATGAGTCATGCAAAATTTCAAGTCATTCCAAAGAGATTTAGGTCTACCTCCCCTATAAAATTTTCGATTTTCGGGGTCAAAATTCAAATTTTGTCAATAAATTGAATGAAGTATTTGTGATTTTCTAATCTATTTTTTTTTCATCAATTTGAATGCTCATTAAAATTTTAACGAAAGTAAAACATAACATAAATGTGGAATCATATTTATCGTTGGCATGAATTAAAAGTTCAGATTAGAGTAAACTAATTCGTAATTGTTATTACCAATTTAAAAGCAGCGAACGTTTGTTGAAGTAAAAATTAGAAACTGAGATGTTTATACAATTTTTTAAATTTAAATATATATTACATGATGTGCAATGACTTGAAATTCGATCTCATCGTAATGACTTGGAATTTTTTGTGATTTATTCTCAAAGTTGCATGATGATACCATAAGAAATAAATCCAATACAAATGCGTAGCAATCAATGAAAAACCCGTAAACCCGAACAATTTCGGGAAATGTGCGAAAAAGTTAGTTTTACGTACGTAAAACCATTTATTTGTTGTTATTTTGGTGCTAAACTTAATCATTTAATCATTGAATGTTGGCGATGAATGTGAATTCGCACGGAACGGTGAACCAGGGATATGTAAACAAATTAATAATTATCAGATGGTTATAGATGAAATTGTGAATCAGGGATTATATCCAAAACAGTGTAGGTTTCGCGGTAGTAAAAACGATTGTTGGTAGTGCTAAGAGGATACACAATCAGCCAACGAAATAAGTACATATAACATTTTTTTTGGCCAAAAAATGTTTATTCATACTTGTTATAATGTTACAACCAAACCTGAAAACGAGCTTGACCAAATCTGAAAAGCCGAACCCAATCCAAATGTGTTTTTTTTTCAGAGAAACCACACCTGATCTGATATTTATTTCAAATATTCAACTAAAATTTGGAAAACTTGTGCAAATATCGCTTGTGGATTTATGCCTGGGATTTAGAATTGCAATTATTTATAGGAAAAGTCATGTTTGGTTTTATAGCACTTTATTTGATTTAGTTTCATTTAGTTGTTCATCAGCCGTACATCAAAAAATGCGTATGCGCTTTGAATATATCAATAGATTTGGTTTTACTCCTGTAGCTAGACAAAGATTTGGATTTTGCCAAAAATATTAACAAATAATTGTGTTGTTTTTCGTGTTCGATAAAAATGGATATGGTGATGAAAAGTGTTTTGCATAAATTTATCGATTTCATATAGTTTGGTCTTCATATAGTTATTTTCAAGAAATATCGATTGTTGTCTGTGAGAAAATTTAAATCGTTGCATGTGATGTTTGAATTTGGTCGAGTATAATCTAAATTGCAACTACCAACGACCAAATCTATGTTCTACAATAAATCACTTGAAATCTAATGTAATCAGTACTAACATTATAAGTTTATCGAAGGCTCGTGTTTTCAATTAAATGTTGTTATTGTCCAAACTGAATGATTGAGAAAAGATCAAATAGTCTGTCGAAAGCTGCAAATGACACAAGTATGGATCTCTTAAACCTAATCCTTTCTATGCTCGCACTTTTTACAGCGTTTATCAGAAAAACAAACAATTCTATGTATATAAATATGCATTTTTTGTTATTGTAAATCTCTATATAAAATATATTTGCAGTTCAAAATTCATGTTGCTACACCATACGGTTTTTTTTTTAACTTTTTCGCCTCCCATGAGTTTTTGCGTGTCTATTCACTCCATTCGCCCAAAATCGTTGTTAGAATTAGACATGTTATGTATGTTTGTATGTAAAAATCATTCACCATTTTTTTTTTATCCACATCATTATATATTTATACTTATGTAAATAATAACAAAGACTATTCAGAATTGATTATTCAATTTTAGCACGCATTTTACATCAAGAACACAATTAACAGATAGATTGTTTAAGTGTTTTAATCGGAAATATTCACGAGCATTTGGGATAATTGATGGTTGTGTGTCGGTGCGCTGCAATGGTTGTTCGTGTGTCTGAGTTGTTATTGTTTTATTCCAAATATCCATCAATTTAAAATAGTTCAAGCAGCTGAAATGAGTTAAGCATTCAAACGCCAAGCTTTGCTCCCAAAAACCAAACGTTTCCAAAATGAAAAAAACTAAAAGCTTTGAAACTTGCCGCGTTTTTGAAAACAAATCTCCTCTTATGCTCGCTTCCCCGCGTTGATAAACGTATCTATCATCGCTTGAAATGTGTTATTTTGGTGACATCTTTTTTTAAATTTATTTTATCTTTATTTTCCTGACTTATTTTATTTGTATCTTGCACCATAAATGTGTTTTTCGGTTTCGGTTAGTTGTCGAATGGATTTAATGATGCCGTACTGCTAATTAATAATTTGATACATTTTTTAATGTTTTTTTTTTGTTGCTTTCATTGCCTAAATACGTAATTATTTGATCAAAAGAGAAATTCTATGGTGAATGCTTTTGTGTGGTATCAATAAATGATGTTCAAAATCGAATTGCATCAGTGGTCAAAATTCCAATCGTCTTAATTCATTTCGGATAGGTGAATTGCTCTTGTTTTATGAATGGAGTGGCCACATCTCCCATAATCGGACTTGCACATTGCATTTGTGGCATAATATTGTTCTGTGTGAGCAAATCGAATGCTGGCGACATTGCTGCAGCAGCATCTATTTAGGATTTTAGATATTGATCGAAAATAATGGAAATTATCAATTACAAACACAAATCCATGCGCTAGTGAATGTATAAGTTGCATGAATGTCCGAAAGCACTTTTGATTTATGTACCATTTTATATGTCGCGTGTATTCATTTCACTTTTACATTCATTTTACATTATTTTGTTTACATTTACAATGAGTTTCTTTAATCTGGATGTTTTTTGTTTCTTTTGTGTGAATAAATATATATATATATATATATATATATATATATATTTTAAATTTTTTGGCATTGTGTCTTATATTTCTTTGTCCAACGAACCTGATGCATTCAACCCAATCTGGCTATCATCAAGGTTTAAATAGTCGGTGAAGTCAATTGGACATTGTGCCTGATTTTGGTAGCTTATCAATTCGGAGCCGGTGGTTGGATTTATTGAGGCATCATTTTGGACACGCTGACGGTCTTCCATGCCGGGAATGCTGGTGGAGTCCGTTGGATTCATCGGAATACCATATTGTTGAAATACATCATTGTCACCAAACAACTATGCATCGTGAAAAACGAAAGACAAACAAGTTAAAATGAATATATGCAATGATTATAAGAACAAATTGATGCAATTGTTTGAGTGCAACTGCGTAAGAAATCCCTGTTGAGTGTATTGGCCTATTTAGATTGTGTTTTTTTACATTTTCATTTATGAAAATCATTTTTTGCGCTGGATTGGCATATTTTGTTTTTTATTTTGATTTTGTTTTGAATTACGTTCATTGGTTGGACTGCTTCTACATCTTCTTGTATAGTACTTCACCTTTTTTAATGGGAGCATCAATGCTTTACAAATTTTGAGATTTTTCAACTCAAACTTTGATTTTGCGTGTTATTAAATCCAACATCGGATTGCCTTCATTGCAAATCATTCGATTCAGAAATCGAAATTTTGCTTGGAAAGAAATTAAGAAGTTATTTTTGATCGCGATTTCAGTATAGCTGTGATTAAAATTTCCATCGAAATAAAATAAATATCAAGCGTGATCAGAGCTAGAAATCGGAAGAATGTGGTTGTAAGTTGGATATTTTTTTAAATTTTCGCTAACCTTATTAATCATGCCCGATATCGATTCAGCATCAAATCCTGAAAGCACTGAATTGCATTTTCGTGATGATTCGTTTGGACACTGAGCGAACATTCGCAATTTGCCATTCGATTCATCACAAAATGTATGTGTACGGTATCATTGTTTGTTTTTTTTTTTGTATTTTTTCCGTTTGATGATATCGTCAACGGATTGACAATTTTTGTATGTGCATTCATTGGATTATTGTAGTTTGATATTTGTGGCATATTTTTTTTGGTTTCGTTTGACACGGTTAGTTTTATGTTTTGAACGTCATTTCACGTATAGTTGTCATCATCGGATTATTTGTCATAAGGAAGAAAATAAAAAATTTGGTTTTACATTCATACTATTTTCTATCCATTCTATTTTCTAACTTTATTTTCAAAATCCCATGGAAAATGGGATATTCGTTCAAAGAAGAGACAGGCAACACGAAAATCTATAACCATCATATTTCGCCGAAAGATATGTCTTCTTCAAGCAAAGCGACAAATATGTTTCAAATGAGTGAATAAAAAAAATCCTTTGAAGTTTTTTTTAATGCAAGAATAACTTTGGAGGGAAACGGAATGGACAGATTAGATTGTTGGTCGAATTTGATCGAATATCTCTATAATGTTCAAATAAATAAAACACTTACGCTTAGCAATGTATTTGCGTCTACTTGATAATTTTCTCCATCTCTTAAGAGTTCCTTCAGAGTCTCCAAATCTCCCTGAATATTGTCCAAGTGTGAGTTCAATTGATCTCTGGAAAGAATTGGAAATTGAAAAATTTAGAGAATTTTATTTGAGCATTTTTCATAAACATTGGGTCAACCGATGCCATCCATGCGAACAACGAAGAATTTCAATGCTTGAGCATTGGCAAACCTGTAATCAGTTGTTTTTCTTCGACAACAAAACATATATGATATATTTATAATATAGAGATGCTAAGTGGCGAAACAAAGAAATGGTCGAAAGTCCGAATAGAACATGAACAACACACATCTTCAGCAGTCGACACGATAGTACTCATTCGAAAAGACCGGATTCATAGAGCCTGTTTTGCCAAAAACGTAAGTAAAATGACGTTCATTAAAAAAAATACCTTGTCATGAATATTGCATGTGAAAATTGCTCCATAGAAAATTTGAATTCGGGTTTAATAGAGCAATCTATGAAACGCATGGCATTAATTGTTGCGAATGAATGTAAAGTGATTTACAATATCGGGTACCGTTCCAAATTCATTCGAAGATTAAATGCCTGAATGAATCAATGCTGAACATCATGTATAGCGTTTTTCTCATTGCATGCAACCATTTCGAACAATTCGAAATTTTCAGAAAAAACACTGGATTTAGTCAGAGTGTCGTTTTTTGAGATAGAAAGCACTGATTCTCAACATTCTCAATGACCTTGATATTGAATGACAACAAAGAAAACAACAAAAGCTACAACAATACCAAAAACAATAACAGCACAAACCAATCATATGCGAATAAATACGGAATGAAAGAAAACTATGGCGAGACCAATTCGGTTTCATTCTAACAGCAATTATTAAAAATATCAACGGTATGCTACATGGACAATAAATAACAAAGAGATTTTGGTTTTAGATTTGATCGTATGTATTAGATTTAGATAGCTGCGTAAGACCGGTTTTTGCTTTTCCACAAACCTCATTGATTTCCGTCTCGGTCATTCTACAGCGTATAACATGAATAACAGTGGCATTTGCCATAGTGTATTTAAATAAAATGCTTTGTGGTCGACTATAAACGTGTTTGCCCGAGCATGTGTGCGATTGGGTCTCACTCTCTCACTCTATCTGATTAAGGAATCTTCATTTCAACACGCAAAACAAAATCTTCTGTTTTAATTTGATTCGCAATTTTTGAGCCAATCATCGTTGCTGCCGTCGACAGTACGATACATCATCGATATCGCATTGAAACTTAATCTTTTTATGTGTCAAATCGCATCATCTGTTTGTATCACTTATTACGGTTACCTGGTATTCGCTGTTTTTTCATTGTTTTGTTTGTGTGCGCAGTCTTTTGTTGTTGTTGTTGTTGTTGTTGCTATTTTTCGTCAAATCGAATACTGAAAAAGTGTATTTATTGCATGCTTAAAACTGCAATAAGATATCTAATTTGACTCATATCATGAATCCAAAGTGAACGGCAGAGTGGCATTTTTGTGATTATTTTCGTTGATGCGATTTTTATTTTGCTGCCGGCAAACAATCGTTCATCCTCTTAGTTCGTCCGATTACAATTATCTATTATTAATTGCGAATTGTTTATTTTTGTTATAATTTGTTTCCCTAGATTAGCAATTTATAGAATTCGTGTGGCTGATTACGCATCGAGCGTCTTTGCGGCTGTTGTCTCACATATCGGTCGCTTACGCAAAAGTTGAATAATAAGACAGAGAATTCAGACGAAAATAAATGAAGCCATAATGTATGCGGCTCCTCATATAACTGGACTTTGTATTGTTGTTTTCGTGCCATTTTCAATAATCGCAGCAAATGTTGGCGATAGATGTCAAGTGGCACGGAGTGGTGCACAAGGTGTATGCAAAATCATCACGGATTGTCAGCCGGTTATCGATGAAATCGTAAATCAAGGTCTGTTTCCAGCACAATGCGGCTTTCGAGGTCGTGACCAAATCGTTTGCTGTCCAATGCCAGTAAGTCACACAACCACAACTACTCCAGCACCAACTCGAATCAGTCAACGAAGTAAGTGAAAGTTGCCCGACTGTCGTACAATTGAAACGGAAATGCTATTTACTTTTCATCTGCTTACAAATAGCAACTTTGATGATTCATACCTTCACGCTATACATATATATATATATATAATTTGAACTTTTCGGATATATTTATAGAATGTCGAGAGTACGAAGATGCAAAATATGAAAAAGTTTGGACTTCAGTGGGATACGATCAGAAGCCAGTGCTGGAGAAAGTTGTGAGATGTACCTTTTCAACTGTTCCGCTTGTGGTTGGCGGTGAAGGTGCCAATCCGGCCGAATTTCCTCATATGGTACACATTGACATAATAATACATACTTCACATAGCAAATTAAGAAAAACCCCACATTGAAAATCTCTCATAGGCTCTCATTGGCTATGAAAAAGATGGTGAAACTGGCGTTTTCTATCAGTGCGGTGGATCACTGATTAGCGAAGATTTCGTATTGACGGCAGCACATTGCATAGTAACAAATCGCTTCGAGTAAGTTCTCGCGTATTTTCCAAAACCTCAATTCTAGAATAACGGACTCGTTTTTTTATAGGGGAACACCAAAATATGTATTACTCGGTGAGCATGATCAAGTAAATGATAGAAATGATCGACCTCTCCGGGTTGAAATCGCAGAAAAATTTCCACATCCGAATTTTAAACGTTCCGCAAAATACTACGATATTGGATTGGTTCGAATGGCAATTCGCATTACATTCAACTCATTCATGCGTCCAGCTTGTTTGCCGGAAACCTACGATCCGAGCACTGAACATGGCATCGCAACGGGTTGGGGTCGTACCGGTTATCGTGGAGAAACCAGCACGGTGCTGCAAAAAGTCATCTTGGAATTGTTCACTGAACAGGAATGCAATGCCACTTATTTGGATGCAGCCCGAACGACCCAGTTGCGTTATGGTATTCTACCTGAGCAGCAATTCTGCGCTGGTTCACACACCGAAAAGAAAGACACATGCCAAGTATGACCATGTTTTTCAATTTAATTAATTGCTTTTGACAATTGAAGAATTGCTTTTCCGTTTGTCTTTTAGGGCGATTCGGGCGGTCCTCTTCAAGTGTATCACCCATATATTTCATGCATGTATACTGTGGTTGGTATAACATCGTTTGCCAAACTTTGCGGCGACCTTAACGCGCCCGGTGTTTATACAAGAGTGCACAACTATTTGGATTGGATCGAGAATATTGTATGGCCGCGATATAGCCAGCCACAAAATAGACCAATGCAAAATAATGTTCAACAGAATAATTTCCCACAAAATAACTTCCAACAAGGTGGCTTTCAGTTTGTTTGATCTTTAGTCCAGCATTCCTCAGCAACTATCATCATTTAATCAATGAATAAATACTCTATGATCTGACAGTAAGCAAATTTTGTATAATTCGAATTCTGAGGGAAATCAGACAAACATTACACGACGTGACTTGAACAATGATGTGTCTTTAAAGTCGATAAAAGAAACGGAAACTTACGGATTGGTGATACGCATTATATCATCATTTGTTGTTCCGCGATTGTATTTGGCTACAGTCAAATCCTTGTTGAATGGATCACCTGATTCCACTTCACTGGTATCAACAGTGGCTGGAACTGATTGGCTAAAATCGCCCGTTAATTGAGCGAGATTCAACGTTTGATTCGCATTGCTTGTGTTATTCAGCAAATTGTTACCGTCAAAATTGTCCTAAAATGATACAAATTTGATAAAGAATTATTTTATTCCAAACCTTCTTAACTTCCGTGAGTAAATATCACACGAAATCGAGTTTTTTTACTTGTTGGCTGGTGTCATCCTGGAATAATTGATTCGGCATTTCTGAGCTAATGAAGTCATCTTGGTTTTTGTACGTTTTTCCTACGGCTGTAGAGGCACTTTGTTGGGCCGTCGTTATCGGTGTCTGTACTTTTCCAAGAGTGATCAAAAGTGGTTTCTTTCCAGGCTGTGAAAATGTCTGTAGAACTTGTTTTTGTTGTACCGTTTGCTGCTGTTGTTGCTGCTTTTGTTGCTGCTGCTGTTGCTGTTGTTGCTGCTGCTGTTGCTGTTGCTGCTGTTGCTGTTGCTGCTGTTGCTGTTTGGCCACTTTCAATTTCTGTGCATCAATGAGACTTTTTCCAGTCGTTGCAGATGCAACGCGAGCACCAGACGATGCCGTTGATTGATTGTTTGGTAGTTGATTTGGTGCTATTTTCACAATCGGAAGACGCTTCATACCATGCACATTAGTGCCCGCATTCGCGATAATCACATTACCTGTAATTATTGCATCACAATCAGTCTTATTATTAACACAAATTAATTATATTTCACGTAAATTTACCTGGTATTTGTCTTTTACTGGCAATAAGTTTTGGGTTTATGATTTGTTTAAGATTTGGTGCTGCCTGCACAAGAATTTGATGTTTCGGTTTTTGCTCGGTTTTAATGAATGAACTCAATGGATTTGTCACATTCGATGTGACATTATCGAGGAGCTCTTCTACTGGAATATCCGTTATATCATCAGATGATCCGCTCGATGTTCCAGCATTGCCTGCGATCAATCCAATGCTCGGCATGTGTTTGTAATTCATGTCATGAATTAAATCCGAATTATAGTCGGCTGTATTATATACATTTACTTCACTTTCATCGTCTACTGTTGCTGCGGCAGCAGTGCTCGCTGTGTCGCCATCATCTGCAATAATAATCTGGTTGGCGTCAACTTCATCAATATTCTCCATTTCATCGTATTCATTGGCATTTGACGGTTGAAAGCTGCCCGGCGACACAACGTATGGTGAAGCGGCCTCATCATCGCCATCCGTATAATTATCAAGTAATTCTTCAGTTAATTCTCGTATGATGGGACCCTCGCCAGACCGGGACGTTTTCCGAGCTTTTGCCGCTTCTGGAATGTCATTAATCATTAGATGGTAGCGACGTTTAACTCCACCCATGCCACCCATTGAACTGATGCCACTGCTACGCTGTGGTTGTACGATTGTGACTAAGAATTGAATCAATTTATTGACAATTTGCTGTTGTTTCATGTGTTTCTGCCGTAAAATGGCCACCTCGCGCCATAGAGCTTCGTTTTCTTGTTTCATCGACAGAAATCGATTGTCCAGTGAATCCTGTCGCCCTTTCATCAATTTCACATCGTTAAGCACTTTCGATACAACTTCATGCTTAACATTCGCTTTATCATCAGGATTGACCGATTTAGCTGTCGATATTTTTCGCTTGATATGCTCTAGCAGGTATGGATGATCACGCTGAAAATATGGATGTGAAAATTCCATTTCATCACGGTCGAACTTCAAACCGCCGCCGTCCAGCGAAGTGATTTTATGAAAACCATCTGGAAGAGAGAGAGGAAAGCAATCGAATAAAATTTAATGTTGTGGGAACTATTCATAATTGCAGATCTTGAGCCGAGATTTATAATATTTTCAGAGCTTTGTAAACGCACCGAACACTCAGAACGAGCAGTGCTACAACTGTGCAACAACTTTCACTAGGTTACTGCTTGCTCGGAACACCACAGGTTCAGCAGATTTTGTGTGACCCACAGTACTAAATTTACGCAGGCGCAGTCATAATTCGTGTCTTCGCCTGGGAGCGGGCTCCCCTTAAGTTTAGAGGTCAGCTGTTATTGAGCTGGCTCACTAAATTAAAATGAATGTCTGATCATTAAAGTTAGATCTCAATTCGCAACACATAGACAATAAACACAACAGAAAATAAATAATATCAAGTGTAACACTGAATGAGACATCTATTCAAACTATGTCGATCTCCATGTTTCGTGTCGAAATGTCCAAATTTCAACGTTTCACTCTAAAATATTTCGATTCCATGTTACACTTTTGAATTTGGGTGGAAGATATTTCGATATTCGTTTTTTATTTTTTGTAGCATTTATATGTTGAGAATTTGGGTCTCACTTTCATTCTCGGACATTCAAATATTAATCACATAACGCAAACAGAAAGGCAAAGTTGATTCATGTTGGGTAAAGTAGGTTTATATTGATTAAACCAGTTCAAATAACAGATGAGACCTCAGCTTATGAGTAGTCCGATCCCAGGCGTAGTCACGGGTTAGTCGACTGCGCAGTCGATTTGTAAATATAGGCTTTTTTGAGAAAAGAAAAATTCAAAAAGAGTTTTATTTTGAGGATTCACATGCACTTCTTTGTGAGCAAGTGCGCTCGCCAACACACTGAAATGAACGGCACAGCGCACATGAGGAGGACCAAATCGAATAAGCTGGGTGTTGCACTGAGTCACTTGAATAATGCTTTGAATGTTTATCTTCAGATGGCCAAATATTGGCTAGATACTTACACATATTCAGCTGCCTTATGAAACTCGCCATGTTGTTATGCTTGTAATTGAGTGGTAGAATGTCGCGAGCGAATTGAGCTTGATTTTGAATGATGAAGCTTTTCCCATCCTACCAAAAGAAATAAATAAGCAATAAATTCAATCAAATGTTAAAAATAAAATTAAGAGACAACATCTGCTTTCAATCAAATATGCATTTCATTAACATTTCTTGCGCTCAAATAAATTTGATGACATTTTTGTTTGTTTATTTGTTGAATTTGCTGTTTCTACTGTAATTCCCTTATTATTATTAATATTATTACTGTTGTTGTTGTAAATGTTGATGCTGCTTCTGTGTACATATGTGATTTGTCTAAATGAATAATGAACCAATCAAATTCAAATGGTCAAAAGCAGCCGCAATTTGATTCTACTGATTGCCTAATTGCTCATGTTTGAGTGAAATACAAAGTAAGCAAGTAAGTGAGAACATTTGAACAAGTGCGATTCCATAACAAGTTTGTATATCGATAGATTGTGAATGCTTTCGGCATCACAAACACTATCCAAACGAAGATTTGTAGTGTATTATTATGTGCACTTGCCTCTGTTCACTTAATTTATTCGAATTTATGTGAACAAACACGAAATATACAGCATGCGATAAGAAAATGTCGAAAACCTCATTCTATGCATATATACTAAATAGCTAAAATGTTGTTTATTTTGCATATATTTTTGAATAAATGTTTTGATTTCAATGCGCAAATAAAAATAGTCTATAGCATCAATCATATTTGAATATGTAAATAATATCGGATAAAATTAACCGAGGAGCGAGAGAGAAAAATGAGAGGATCGAGGAGAGGGAGAGAGACGCAAGACAAATTACGGATTACAGAAATGAATTGGAAACACATAATGCGACAGCGAAAGGTAGTAATTGCATAGATGAATTGAGTGAAACCATTCGTTCGACTATATTAAATGAGACAAACAAGTTCGGGCAATTAAAAAAAATGTTTGTGTATAAATGAGTGAGCTTAAACACGATGTTGACCAGCCTCGTACATTATTTCAAATCAAATGGAAATGTTAAATGATCTTCGAGCTGCCTTTTTGTCTTTTTTCTAATTTTAACTTCGTCGTGTTTTCTTTAAATCGTTAAATCCATAATAGGTATAGAGGAAAAAACAGCAGGTATTATGACGTCATATCTGCTTAGTAAATGGAATACTGTGCAATAAATAGTTCACGAATGTAAACACACACACACACACACACACACACACACACACACACACCACACACACCACACACACACACACACACACACACACACACACACACACACACACACACACACACATTGCCACAGCAGCATTAAAATCCACGAAGAAACATTGAATAATATTGAAATGAACAGAGATGACTGAGTGCACCGAGTTCTCCGAGCAACCGCACTCGCACGCGTAGTTGTTTTCTTTTATTCAACCTATTAATACTCAGTTTCTGCACGGCAAAGCAACTCACTTGAAGTACGTGATAACGCATCATGCGAAAGACAACGCGGACTCAAGTTATTTAACACGAGTGTGCAGTCAGTCGACTCTGCGAAAGAATGAACTTTGTACTTATTTCAAATTCATATTCATATCGGAGCGGCACAATCGACAAAAGTTAAATTGAACGTATTAAAAAATTGGTGTAATAACCATGACAAATATTATAATAAATCTCAGTTTATCATTGGGTGTGTATGCAAACGTCTCCTGGACAGACAACCCGATTTGCCTTCTCAGCCGAATCAGCGCAGTGCACACTACGTAAATAGCACAAGAAAAATGTGTTTTGTTCTGTGTACTGATAAAGGCAATCGGCGGCGAAGTCAATCCATTGCGGGTATACATAATTATTTTCGATCAACTATCAATCCAACAAAAATTCGATTTGATGAGCTTACGAATGTCGAATTTCGGACGCTTTCTTTCTTTCACACTCTTTAATTTTTTCTCTCCATCCAACTCATTCGCTCCTACGCAGTTTTTTTCATTACGAAAGTTATCGAGAATTTTGTTGTTGATCGAAAAGTAACTGTTCATGGTTATCAAAATCGAACAATCCGACGGATTATATTGTTTTGAGCTTTTCATGATTACCAAAGTGCCGACTACGAAAATAAGAATTCAGAATTTACATCCCGGCAAAATCTCGCTCGAACTACGCACCAACAGTCAACAGCAACGATGCGATGGAGAAATGCCGAGCTACGGTGACGACGGCGGCGGTAACAACGATCAAATCAACAACAACATCAACAGAGCGGAAAAAGTCATTTCGTCCTTGAAAATCATTCTCAGAGACATATATACACATCGTTTGTATATAATGCATCAAAAATATGTGTAAATAGGATTGACTAAATGCTGCGCACTCGTGAAATTACAAATTTCTCACATTTCACAAACACACCGAAGCACCGACACTGCAACTGCTTAAGCCTGTTGGCCATTCGTTAACATCAACAAACCATTGACATGAAGAAAACGAAAATTTTCCACCCGTTGTGGGTAACATGAATTTCCATGTACGATTTCAAATAAACAGACGCACAGAATGGCGGCTAGATAATGTATATTCGGGTCTAGACGGAATTGTTTTCAGCCAAATACCAAAAATTTTACGAATTATCATCGTAATTAACATTGGAATTAGCGCTGTATTTTGAAATACTTTACGTTTTTGATATTTTTAATTTTTTCCTCTGGCAACTTGATGAATCTCGCCAAATTGCGTCTGTTGGTGTGCTCTTGATTCCTCTTGAGCTGAACCCACACAGCTGTCTCCTTTGTACACTTCACTCTAAACATTGTTATTCTTTTTCATTTTCATCGTCTGTCGGCGATAATAGGATTTTTCGGTGCGATACGATATTTCATGCGAATGTCTTGAAACGTAAGTCGCTTGGAAACACAAAAACACCATCAACAGAGGCAAATTATATCTCAAGTGCATAATGTTGGTTCCTCTTTCTGCTATCTTTCTTTTTTCCTGTGATTTATCAAACCGAGAATTTACTTACAGCACTCCAATAAATCAGGCCGTTTGTTTCTTCGTCTTCCACTAATCGCCATAATTTCGCTAAAAATGCTGGAACACCTGAACTATTTTCGCTAAATGTATGCATTCTGATCTCCTTTCCGATTGCAAATATTGGCAAAATTTCACTATAACGGCTTGTTGTTTCGTCAGTTTATGTGTCAATCTGTAATAGTGACAAGAAATCTATATGTATATGCAATTTTTATACCGAACTTCGCACTACTAAGTAGAAAAATAGTGTTCGACGTTCAATTCGAATCACACGCTTATCCAAATAATGGACTTTGGTGATTGAATTTATTTGAAAATACATTTCCGAGCGTCTTTTTATATATGTGGTTTAAAGTTTTCCACGAAAGGCGAAATTGAGAAAGAAATTTCAATTTTGTTTTGGTTTTACCTCAATAAAAAAACTGTGGAACTTTTCACAAATAGCTCGTGTCTGTATGTCGATATTTCTATTTTTTATCTCGTGTATTTGATTATTACGATTCAATCGAATAAAACAATAATTGATGATTCTATGTGCACTGTGTAAGGCGAATGTATTGTTACTTCTCTCTAATTCACACAACTGAGGCTATAATATTTTCCCTTCTTTTCAAAACGTAAAAAACACGCAATATATAAACTTTTTTTCGTCTTCTCTTCTCTCACCGTGGACTTCTTCTTCTTCATCGTATTTGGTCGTTTTCAATTACGACATCCGAAATGTCGTCCATTCGTATTTCGTAATGTTTTCGTAAACCATGCGTACGTTGCGGGGCAACTCATACAGACACTCGACAATTCGCATAAAATTATTTGTTTTAGATTCAGATTGCTATTTTCTTATCACGATAAATATTTATTTGATTTTTTCATCAAATGAACAATTTTCAAGCGAATTTGCATTTTGCCCGTATTTAATTTTTTAGATTTCGATTCGAATGTGAATTGTAATGGGGCAGCGCCATCTGTTGGGATATAATATCGGAGTCGCACCATTCTTATTGGCACAATTTACGAAATTCAAACTGAGATATCATAAAGACAATCATATTTTTGTTAAGATCGGCAAAAATTAATTAATTTCTCAAAGTAGTTGCATTTTTAAGGATTGTTTAACAGTGGAAAAATTTTCATTGCGATTTTTCTATTTATTGTGCAATTTTTATTTGGCAAAAATTGGAGGAACAATCAAAGTAAACCGAATGACAATTTTCTGAAATAATTGATTCTGATCTGAAACCGTTATGCATAGACATGCTATTGCGTGGTAAAGTCGTGTGCATCTCGCAGTCGAGAACATTCAATTGAGCGTATTGATCAACAAATGAGCCGACAATGGAGCAAGAGACACAGCACAAAATTGAAGTCTTGTCAAAGCCCAGATGTAGTGAATATAAACGTTTTTTTCTTTAATACTTTCCGAATAAATCAAATTGCAATTAATGAATATTCCAATTTCAATTGTAAGGTTCAAAACTACAGCATTACTTTGATTGGTCGAAACCAATACCCAACTATCGGCACACATTTCAAATGCTGCGACGGGTGCGAAAACGAAATTTTTATCAACAAAAGTGGAGACCGTTTGTTTCAAATGATCAAATTAACAGCAAAACAAATGGTAACTATGCGATAATGTGGGAACTTGAAAAAGTCGATCGTCAAATTCAAATGCTGCAATCGGAAATTTACATTCTCAAACAACAGCTCAAAATCAAGCAATGCTACTGCGGCCGAATGCCAATCGAACAGTCACAACACGAAGATCAATCGAAATCGGAACAACATGAATATTCATTCGGCAGGTAAAATTCACAGTCTTCTGTTGAAAATCATTTATTCAATTGAATATATGTTCCAAAGCAGTTCATCTGACACAAATAACGCAACAACGACAAAAAAAGCGGAAAATGTCAATGATCCCAGCCATGGCTAAAAAGATATCACAACAAAAACACAGTTACCCAAAAACCAATGTTTTTTGTTTCCATTTTCAAAATAAGTTATATTCTTAATTTATAAAATAAAGCTAAAGCAATCCTTTTTACATAATTTCCTAAAAAGAAAAAAACCATTAATAGGTGTCCAATTGGTTCATTGTTTCTTCGATCCAATCAGTAAATGCACTGACTTTGGTGTAGACGCCGGGTTTGTTTTTTTTTGCACAGCCAGAGCCCCACGACACGATTCCCGCCAAAAAGAATTTATTATTGAATTCACATGCCAGTGGTCCACCACTATCACCCGCACACGCATCGACTCCACCTTGCAATAGACCTTTTTGGAAAAGGCACACATTTGCCAGTCAATTATAATGTTTCTATTGACCAAATTGAGCACGTACCTGCACAAATCATTGTGTCTAATATGCTTTGCGAGCGGCCGCCGTTGACGTCTGACTTTCGGCACGTTTCCATATCAAGTAACGGAACGGCGGCGGCACGAAGAACTGGTGCCAAACTCTTGTTATCTTCAGCTAAATAAAAAGAAACTGTATTCATGATCGGTCATGTTCCAAAATTTTCGATTTAATAAAATATGCAGTATTTTACGTATTTGAGCACCCCAACCAGAGACCGAACACCATGTGCCCGGCCGTACAATGTCATCATGTTTTGGCAAACAAATCGGTTTGACATGCGAATTAAAGCTGATGCCGGCATCATTGTTGGACGCCACCTTTATGATCGATATGTCATTACTGTATGGCCCTTTTCGACGGAATTCTGGATGCATTACAACTTGTTCCATGCGAAAACGTCTCTCATACATGTCGAACTTTTTTAGATCATGATTCCCGATCACCAAATGTAAGTATGGTTGCTGTGACACCTTTTGGATCGGCAAATAGATTGGAATTAGTAATATTTTGTGTGCGTTCCAATTGAATAAGCCAAAAATGGCGAAGTGTTGTGCTCAGATAATTTTATATTTATCTAGATGAGATATAAATGAATGTTTAATTCCCAAATAACAGTAAAATGTTTTAAGTTTGTTCGTTTTCAGATAGTATATATTATCAAGAAGTATGAGTATATAATTGAATGCGCGTTAGTTGGTTCTTACTCGAACGATATTATTTTCATTTTATTTATTTTACATTTATTTAATGAGAAACAGAAATTTCATCCAATTTGGATTTGCGCTGTAGATTTATATTATATCAGTTACAATTTATTTAAAAATCTTCTTTACTCTTGAAGATAGATAACGCAAAATGAAAACTATCTTGATAAGATTAGATACCAGACAATCTAGATATCTTCCAGAAATTATATCGAAATCACAACACTGCCATTTAATGGCGATGCCAATGAGAGTGTCACTTACCTCCGTACAATGAGCGGCCGTCATGACAATGCGCTCACCAATCACAGCCGCCCCACAGTGATGCTCAAAAATACCTTTTTCATAGTTGAAAATTTGGATTTCGACTTGCCAAGGAAACGCACCGTATGGCGTTGCATAGCCTAATGAATTAGAACATTAACACCACTAATCCAAAAATAATAGTTCAGGAGAATAGACTTTACCGCCGATTATTTTTCCGGCTCGCCTTGGATTGAAATGAACCGAACGTGTGCCGCATGCATTCAAATCCACCTGCAGATTTTCGGCGTTGTTTTGTCCAAAGTAAATACCAGTCATGAACCTATGGTTATCACCGCTGTTCAATAAAAAATTTTGCGGAAATTTCGGAAAACCACCGCTTCGATTGTCGTTTGTGAAATTGAAAATCCCGGTGCGATAAGCTTCGATTTGGCTGTTCCATATGAATATAACAATCACGAATGTCAACGGGAACATTTTTTTCACACCAATATTTTGCACGATCCAGTTGCAATTATGTACTATTTTATTTGAATGATTCTGTTTGAGTTTCTTACCTCATTCAAATGTATAACCAAAATTGTTGATGGCGCTGCACCTCGAGATATTTTTCTAAATAGTCAATGCAAACAAAATGAAAAAATATTGCATAAAAAACAAATTGTGAGCAAGTAAATGGAAATATATACAAAATATAGCTAATATCCTAAAACAATGACGTCAATTAATTATTATGAAAGAGAATGGATAAAAAATTGGTTCGAAGCTTTTGGATTGGAATAAATGTCGCAGACATCAGATATTACAATACAATTCGACGAAAAACTACAAATAAAAAACCCAATTTTTTACGCAACAGACCAGATTTGATTCGCCAGAATGAAATTGCTATTTGTCCGCTTTATTGAAACGCAAATTTAATGGAAAAAGACTTTTGCAGTCGGAATTCTTGTCTCCTTCTGTAGCTCTTTTTGGTCGGCCGAAAAAAAAGTGTTGTCTTTTTTCAGCAACACTTACGATTTTCATTACCGAATTAATTGACGCCATTGAGTTATCAGTTACTGGGAAAAGTTGTGTGTCAAGAAACTAAGAGGGCTTGTCCGTTTCGGACCGAAATCCGTGTGCGCGCGCATACCATGTTTTTTTATACATTTATTTATGGATACCAGCAATAAAACGCAAAATAAGTAACGCAAGCAGGTGAATGCTGCATTGCGTAATGGGTTGTGTACCAAGTTGTCTCTTCAATACATTATTATTGCAGCGAATTACTTCCTTTGTTGTGCATTTTATTTCCGAAACATCAAAATGAGATTGAAAATACTCTTTCTGTTATAAAACAACCTTTTGGCTATTTATCAATTAAATGTAAACAAAATGATAAAAAAATGAGTAAGTTTTCGGTTTTCGACGTGTGTGTGCGCGCGCGCGCGAACTGATTAAACTGCTGGAAGCCATTGACAAAAACAAGCAAACGAATAATTCGGCAGCTTCAGGTGAGAGAGGGAACTAGATATGGATCGACACACGACTGCACACATTCAAGCTGATAATTACTTTTATTGTCAATATCACATCGGAATTGCTGTTGATGTACACACGATACAAAGAGAACGACGACGCATACAATGTGTGTAAGCGCGCGATTCGGACGCCAACCAAAAAATACAAATATTTTAAATATCAAAAATCATATTTGGAAAATGAAACGAGTTTTTTTCCTTGGCGTTTGACGATTCGATAAAAGATCGTAATGAAAGTGAAATTTTTTTTGTCCATAGTTTTGTTCCAAAAATGTCAAATAAACATTTTTTTTGTGTGTTTGTCCATTTCGGTATGATTTGATTGCATATAACGGTTATAATTGTTTTAATTGGATAACGATGACAGCGGCGGATTCAAATGGTCAGATGAAACTCAGAATGCTTTCAAATGCTTGGCTCCGAACCGAATAACCACCTACCTTTGGGATGAAGTGACAGCGATAAGATTCTTTCCTCTTGTTCAACTCTCAATCTATCGGCTTGGATTCCGAATCATGCACGAATTTTAGCACACACAAAGAAAGATTAATTTAATTGACGAAATTTCAAATTTTGATTGAATTAAACGATCTTGGAAATAAATAATGCGATTAATTGGTAGAGGTCAGTGTTGTGCTCTTGTAACGTTTTGTGATCGCGTGGAAAAATCTCGCGATCGGCAAAGCATGTGACAAACAACACGGCAAAAAGAAAACTGGCTTCACTGATCGCGATACACATCAATTTATATACTTAAAAAAAATGGGCGAGATACACGAAAAAAAAACATGAAAATTCTCTTGGCGTGCTTCGCTCTGCTACATTTGGCGTTACCAGTCAACAACGAACATCAGTGAAATGATGAGAGTGTAACAAGTAGACATGCGAAAAAAAAAACATACCAAAAATGGGTGTATTTGCATACAGGTATAACACTCAATGACTCAATATGTATTGATCTGTTGATGCTTCACATGTGCATCTCTGTTGCACCACACTTTTTTTATTCCACCAGACAGCGTCTTTGAACACTTCAGTCTTTTGATTGATATATTATGTTATAAACAAATCAAGCCTACGACATAAATCATGATCAATTGAGACCTTCAGAGAAACACAGTGATAAATGTTCTGTAAAATCATCAATTGGCGTTGGGTTACTTGGATATTCCCGTGAATTGCGGAGAATGTTACCCGAAGTCCTTACACCAGATTCTTCTTCGTGGATCCTATTCTCTCCTTTTTTTCGATGTTATTCATTTTTCATCTTAATTTTTTCCGTTTTCTTTTATATCTCTTTTTTTCTGAGGCTTTCTTGTCTTTTTCAGCATCCCTTCATGGACCTCCTCAAAGACGTTCTTTTTGAGAGTTGAACATGGAAAATAATTAGAAATGTCCATGAAATTGTTCTTAAAAACTGCCCATCAAATTTCGTAGAGCCAAAACATGTGTAAAATAACATTTGCTGCGAGGGGTGACACACTCAAAAGTAATTATCATAAAATAAACACTGCAAGGGTATTTCGAAGTAATTGCAGGACATTAGTTAATTGTAAGAAGTGAAATTAAATATATTCACCAAAAACACAATAATTGTTGCTCATTAATAATTCTTTGTTCTGCAATAACTTTGAAATTACTCATTCGTGCTTAATAACTTTTGAGTTGTTTTCCCCTTGATTTGCTGCTTGTGCCAGATTCATTTGGTCTTTATCAACTTTGAACTGTTTTTAAATTAGAAGTCTTTTACCGCGACCTTCAAATTGTTCATTCAATCATGTTTATGGTTTAATTGTATGTATTGCTATACATCCAATTACGTTGCGGCTTTTACATGTACAAGAAAAAAATAAAAATATATAAATCAAACACTTTACGCAAATTTAAACCGAAACTATCATATGATATTTTGTGGCAAATGTTGCGCAAAAACCATGAATAACTTTTCAGAAGGAAAAAAAAGATGATTTACATTGCTCTACTCGGTTAATAAAAACTTGCACGACTTTTCTTCAAACATTTCGGGTGGAATAATTAGAACGCAGACAAAATAATTGAGTTTTGTTTTGTAGGTGCTAATTATGATAAGACTTCGGATAATGTTGTGTAGAATGCCACGTGCAACCCAATAAATCCAATTTTAAGCGGGTTCAGCAGCCTTCATTTTATCTATTTTTAGTTTTTAGCCATACATTTCATATTTATTTTCATATTTTTTGCTGAAACGATCCAATTCAGTGAAGCGAACAACTCAATATAGAATTGAATGCATTTTGATCGCTCAAACTACAAGAAAAAGTGCTACAAAATCGAGTCGATTCAAGGAATCGCTGCTCTGTAATGAAGAATAGTTGGACGACATTCGGTTTGTCTTGATTTAATTCAAACTTCATTACTTTATTCGTGTAATTCAATTCATAAAAATATTCGATTGCTAAAAAATTAAAGAAGAATTATAAACAGAAAGTTGTTTGTCGCAGTCGCCAAATCGATGTGGTAATGACGGCGCATTCATCAACAAAGAATTTGATTTGTATCGGATTATATCTAATAGTGATCGCCCGATTTTACGATAGTAAAACAATAATTTCTCTATTTGGTATTCTGAGTTTCTATGATCTATGTATTTTTTGTAAGTATTGTTGTTGTTAAGGCAATTTTTAAGCGTATCGTTTGCACACATTTGCGAGATTTGCTATAATTTTGTCGATAATAGTGGCTAGATCAGTTGCGCTGCATGGTAAGGAACATGTGGTTCAAACTAGGAAACGACCCACGAATGTATCACACCTGAAAAACGAATGCATAAGCTTATTTATATTTCAATTCGGTATTAAATCAAATAAATGTGTAATTACTGTTTTGACCCGGAAACAGATGAATGTGAATATCTTCACCGTTCGCTGACATCACTGGAATAAGCAAACAATTGACGTATTTTTTTTCTCAATATTTCTGGCAATTCGAAAATCTTGAAAACGACATAGTATTTAACCGGCACAAGATTGTGAAAGATCGAAGTTAGAAGAACGATTTAAATTACCTGTTAGCGAATTCAATTCAATCAGTATTTCACATTTGCAAGCCTTGTTTCAAATCAAACAAATTATTTTTTAATTCGGTTTTTTGGGGTGCAGGCGAAATCAAAATTGTGGTATTAATAAAAAAATACAAAAAACGAAAACATTTCAGAACAAATGATAAGGTGTTACCAAAGCAATGAAGTCAGTACGCGTAGTTGTGCCAATTATACGTAGCAAACACGTACTCGCCGAGTTTTGGCCGAAGGAGTCGGGATAAGCGATACACAGAATGGGTTATTTGAGGACGCGTAGTTGACGTATTGTAGGTGGTACCTGAAAACTGTTTCTTTTTTTGATGGGTTTGTGAAAAAAGTCCAATTCTGATTGCACTTGAAACCGTAACATTAAACTATTTTTATAATTAATGATTCGCACACTTAGAATCGGTTATTCATGGATTGTGGATTATTGGCCAATGATGGCGTTGGATATATCTGTGGAGGCATTGATGTCGGCTGATAATACGGTAATGCATAGTAAGGCATAGCATGATTATTGTTATTGTAGGGGAATGAATGCATTGGCATTGGTATTGGCATATAATGTGTAAGTGGGTACGATGGCGATGGCAAATGAACTGGCTGCACAAATGCTCCGTTATTATAACCCATTTGATTAACCATACCGGCTGATAAAAATGGCATCGTACAAGCTTCGCACGTTCGCTGCGTATATTTATTCTGGAATGTACACACATCACAAATCCAACCGGCATCCTCATTCGATTCACTAAAATGTGGATTGCTGCGATCGATACAGAAAGAGAAAGAGAGAGAATACAAATTCGCACATTCTATCCTTTCTGAAGTATTTTGCACCATTTCGTATTGCCATTTTGAAAATGTGACTGAAGTACTTACACTGGTGATTGTGTTATTGTCGTCGATATGAAACGTGGATCAGAACCACTGGCCACATTACCATTCAGAGGATTCTGTGTTAGATGGAAATCAGGCAATGGAGCCGGCCGATGCGGTCGAAGTGGCTGCCGTTGCTGCATTGGCAATTGTTGACCCGTATAAATATTCCGATAAAACGCTTCATTTGTTTCACCAAGCGCATATGATGGTCCAGCTTCTTCAACATGCTGCGCCATTAATTTACAGTCTTGCCGCAATTTTTCGACTTCTTGATTTAATGCTTGAATGCCGCCATCTGGCAGCGGAGCTTGTATCGCCTGCAATTCCCGTTGTAAACGTTCCAAACGTTTTCGATCTTTTTCCAATTCAAGCACTAGCTTTCGTTTACACAATATTTGGTGGTGCACCGTTTCAGCTGTAATATTGTGAAAAAATGCAATTGAATTATTTAATTTTTATAAACATCGATAGCACACATACTTTCTTCTAGAAATTCTGAACTGGCAATGACACTGGGTAACGTATTATCGCTTGTAATATCGCATGACCGCTTCAAAGCTATGCTATTTCCATCATTTACCTTCAGCTGTTCGCAATAATCTTTGGCTGCTTGTATGCTAGTCCCAGCAACAGTAATTTCTAATCGACTTTGGTATCCAATTTCAGCATCGTATGCGCTGCTCGTGTATTTCAAACTAGGTACATTCAATTCGTTATCATTAGATTTTGTGGTGGCAGGCATATTCTCTGCATTTGTAGAACTAACCGGACCGGCGGCGGCTGCAGTGGCGGCAGTAGCATTTCCTGTTTTGCTATTCGGTTGATGCAATGTAAAACTGTAATGCGAAAGTGGTTGCTGTGATTTTAGCGGTCGTGATACAGGCGATACAATCACATTGACGGAGAGATTAAGCGGTTGATTGGGATGGGATTTGTTATGTGGTGCTGTTGTTGGTGGTGGCGGTGCTTGACGCGTGGGCCGATTCACTGGACGCGTGCAACAATTCAAATTCGTCAAATTGAGAGTATTCGGCCCTTGAGTTGTTTTCACATGAGCTTGACAATTTTCATGGAAATTCATCATTGAAATTTCATTCACATTCACATTCTCATTGATCGCATCAATTTTATTTTGTTTATTTATTGTTGAACTCGTTTCAGTTCGTTTGCAAGTCTTCTTTTTGGTTGGTTGATTGCGTAGTGCTTGTGGATAAACATTGGCCGAATTTGGATAATCTTCTAGACCATCAATGCAAGCCGAACGATTGTGGCAATTTTGGCCTACAAATTCACAAACTATATTGTCCGGAACTTCAGGAAACTTTTGTTTCATTTCATAAAATAATTGCATGGTGGAGATTTTTGTACATGAACATGGTGCAACTGTACCAGCTATATGATTCAATGGCTCGATCGCATTTTGAGCTTTCGATTTGTGGTGATCGGATGTAGGCGCAGCTACTTTATCTTCTTTATCAGCCATAATACCCCACGCCATCTGAATCGTTCATAGATCTATACGAATGCAAAGAAGAATGAAAAAATCGAGTTGAAACAATGTTTGCTTTGCCATTGTTATTGCATGTTAGTGTTTTTTGAATGATGATTTTCTGTTTCGGATCGATGTGAATGCCAAAAATCCTCAGATATTTACACACACACACACAAAAATTAAATGAACAAATTATAGTTTGTAGTAAATATTGACAAGATGATGATAATGAATTGAATTATTTATAGATTTTTGGGGTGACTGAGAAATTTGTTGACTGTGTTTTGCTCTTTGGGATGGCATTTTACATATCGAAGATTAAAAGCAATTATTTTCCCTATTGAAACTTCATATAGTAGTGGAAATATTCATAATTGCTGCGCAACAAAATACAGGCTGAGAAAATACATTTCGCCATTTTTTGAATGGGCCAAATTCGTGTAAATTTTCAAGATTCGTCAAAAAAATTTACGATTATGCAGCACAATACAAACTGAACTTAACGGAAAGCATTAACGTTGCATTTACTGGGGTTAACGCACATGAAAATTCCCTTTAGAATCAATGACAACATTGGATAAAGTGTCAGTTCATGTGACATTTTTATCATTTCGTCTAAAATTTATACCAATGAATAGTACTCAATCAACGCAATTTGCAAATTATTTACAAAAATTTGTTGAATTTCTGCCATTATTGCATCATTTTCAATCGAAATTTTTACGACACACACAGCTTTCGAATAGCACAGACATAAAAGCACGTAGTTTCACTGAGAAAAGGAGAAAAAAATGTACCCAATTTAATGCACGACACAGCGATCAATCAGAAATGACCCTTGATTCCTTGAATTGATTTATAACAATTATTACAACTCGTTAATGCAAACATATTCAAATACAGCACATATTTTGTTATGCACACAAAAAATGTAGAATATGATAACACACATTTATATACAGATTTCGGTTGGGCTACGGACACTTCACCGATTTCCATAGTCCGTGACATCATATTACGTTATTGATTTTCTATTGTCATCTTCGCTAGTCGTGCGCACATGTGAGTGACTTTCGCACGCACAGAAGTAATTTTTGTTCATAGCGAATTAGCTGGACTTCGTTGAAAAAGACACTCATACATATCACGACTAGGGAAGATGACAATATACAATAGATCAATGATATAATATGACAGATTTTGAAAATTGTTCAAGTGTGTATGTAGCTCATCTGAAAACTATACATAATTGTATGTTATTAGAAGGGATCGCTGGGTTTGAAAAAACAATTTGAGCTTGTGGTGATATGTATTCATTCCATGGTAAAATAGTATTTCATATTGAACTTTGATAAAATTCATATTCTACATTATTCGTGTGTGCTGATATACTCACGAAATTTCACTTGATTGTCTTGGTGTTTATTCTTTAAGCTCCAGTTATCTTATTTACAAATCATAAACAATTTGTTTCTGCATTTTCAGCAAGAAATGTCTTCTTTCTCGTCAATACTGAGACAATCACAGACTTCGCACACGACTTGGTTTTCGGTTGTGTTTTTTCGGTGGGCCAAAAACGATGAATAATTTTTCTATAATTCTTCACACTGACTCTTCCTCTCACACACTATCTCCTCGTTAAACGATTAAATTAATCATTCTTCTAAAATAATTATGATTCTTTCATGTTAAAATATATGAACATAAAAAAGAAGTGAACGCGATATAAGAAGTTCGTGTGTCGCTGTCTCTCACAAATTAAAATACAATACAACTACAAATTTAGATCGATACACGCACAATATATGACTTCGTTCTTTTTTTTTTTGAAGCTGGTATCAAAACAAATGATGCGACCATGTACACGCCTCTCTATTTCGCACTTTTGTTCTTGGTCCATTCCTTGTACACACTTTCACTTACACGACACTTTATTACAGCGATTTCAATTCATTTCATATAAAAAACGAAAAAAACAAATATTCCTTTTATCTCACACAGTGGCTGATGTTCATAGCGCCTTCTAAACAACTGTAATCTGTAAAATGAAAGCAACAGCACTGAAACCCATTTGATTTCTGAGAGCTATACGAGGAAAACAATTACGCTGGAAATGGCTGGCACAATCAAATTTTTTTGTCGTAGAGCACAATTTCTTTTGGTTTGTTTCCCCTGTTGCGGCACGATCATACTAGCAAAATATATAGTCCCGAGAATCGGCTGCGATTATGTCGTTGTTGTGGGCAGATCCTGTTTCGGAAGATCGTTGTGAAATCAATCACTTTTAATGGTTAGATTCGTTTAACGTACACTTGAAATAGAGCACTCTTCGATCGTCTGACATACACAGTAGTACATCGATGTTGAACTTTTTATTCACAAATCTATGCAATAACGCAAATCAAGCGATGCTCATGCGATTGTATCTGTGAAATTTGGAAAAATCAAAGCCCAAACACACGTTCGTCTTTCATCTTTATTATTATTATTGTTATTATTATTTCTTTAATGAATCTTGTCACTGGTTTGACGATTCAGTGGCCATTTTGAATATTATTTTATTTATTGGCTGAAATGCGCCACTCGCGCTTTTTCCTTCGTTAATTTAATAGCTGAATATTGTTTGACTGTGAAAATGTTTAACGAAAAACCAAAAATGAGGTTGTATGCATGTTCGGAGCCGCACTATCACACGATGCGCCCGACGTCTCACGCAAATCGACCTGCGCAAATCCAAGCATACTTTGTGATGAAGTCCTCAAATATTTGAAGTGTATTTTGAATATTCAACCGATCGCCAATGTAGTAGCTCATTTTTCATTCGGATAGTTTGTTCTATGTGTAATTTAATCTGATTTATATAAATTACTTAAACTCTGACCGTGGGGTCCTTTAAGTGCAATGAATGCGGCCCCTTTCAACATTGTCTTGTGCATTTTACATTTGGTCTAATGAAAATCGAAGTGAATACACGTATACATGCCTCAGAAATTGTATTCTACAATATATCGATGAATATGCGAGCAACAAGCACACAAGACATCGAATACAGCAGAACGAAATGACGAAATACCTATTCAATGGGCATAATGACATACAAACACACTCATCGAGTTTGCGTCATTTGCACGACGCGTTGCCTCCACTATCAATTTTCAATCACAACATGTTTATATTCACATACGAACTGTGTCAAAACATGAGAGGTATGAAACCATATGAGTGCGCGCACGCGAGTGAGTATGTAACAATAAAGGCAACACACCAGAAGGGACGAGTATAGAAAATCACGCTGACGTAAAGAAATAACTTTTACAATCAAAATGATCTTTTCATCACCAATACTTGAGCAATGCACGTTTTCGTACTGAATAAAAAGACAGCCGCGTTTGCGCACGCTATCTCAATTTCACCATTGTGGGTTTTTTCTATCGTTGGTCAATTACAAATTTCAATACACGAAAATGGCACGCAACTGAAGCTAAGTGGAACAGACTGAAAGTGAAAATGCGAACAACGTCAGAAAAAACCATTATTCGAAGTAACGAATATTCAAAATCATCCAATATTTTATTATTCAATAATATATCAATAAATCTATTTGTTGGGGGTTTTCATTCAATTATTTTTCAGATAAATTCTGTGATTTTTTTGGAGCTCTGAACGCATGCAAAAACAAGATAGCTTATTTTTTGTTATCGAAAAACAATGGGAAAAAACACTGGCATATCTGTTAAAGTGGAGAACACTCGGTCAAATTGAATTGATATTTTGTCATGTTCCTGATTTTGGTAGATTCTTAGCTTACTGTACAAAATAGAGAGTGTTCAGATTCAGGATTATTTTTCAAAATAGATTCGAATGAATTTCAAATTGTTCAGTTTTCATAAATAAGAAAGTCGCTTCGTTGGGCCAATGTTGCGGCAAATTTTTTGCCATCTTCCGTTGGTGAGCTGAATGCAATGTCATCGAATGTGAGGAATGAACCGAAAATGAAGTGGCCACGCATCGATGTGATCAGTTTAGCTGCAATGCCATGACGTCGATACTGTGGAGCCACCCAGACACGCGAAATTCCACATCTGAAACGGAACATTGGAAATTGTGATGTTATTGGAAAAGCCCATATGCAAAATGAGAAATTGCAATTGTAATGGTTTGGTAGAATGTTTGCACTTACTTAGCTGGATAAGTTTCAATTGTATAACAATCAACGCTGTTTTCGGTTTTCAAGCGATGAGCTCGTTCCACTGGCTGCACAACACAAACACCAATTATTTGCTGCTTAGCAATCGCTAAATACACCTGCAATTCATGAAAATTGCACAACATATTAGAGAGATGGGCAGTGATTCAGTTAAAATGTTGCTCCGAATTTGCTATTTCCAATTGCGGGTGGTTGATATCATTCACCGATATAATTAAAAAAAATATGAGCAAAAAAAAAAAAAACTTACAAGAGTTTTTGGCTTGAGTTCAGTGTGTGCAGCGAAGCCCAAGTCTCGATCAACCATATTCAGAATTTCTTTGACTCGCTCTTTTTTCACTTTACTATCCGATTCACATACATAAATGATGCGGCCATCAAAGCCCCAATCTGGTATTTGAGTGACCAAACGTTCATTGCTCCAGCCTTTAAATGACAAAATGTCGACACAGTTGTGATATTTCAAATGCAGCAATTCATCTTCTGGTTCATGAACACTGTACTGCATTTCACACTGTGGGCACGTGCGAAGACCGAACGATTTCTGACCAACATCGATTTGATATTGTTGATTTCCAATCGGCATCCATTCCTTTGAAGTCTTTGTCAATGGATTGAAGATGGGACCTTTTGTATCTTTCGTACTGAAGTTCTTGTTGAAAATCGGGAACAATTTTTCGGACGTTTGATCGCTTTCTTTAGATGTTTCTTCAGCAAAAGAGCCTATAAAATCGAAATTAAATTCAGACAATTCGACAAAAATATTACTCGATTAATATAAAGAATGAAAGAATTGAGAATCTACTTGTAGCTTCATTGGATAATGACGTTGTATCCGGCACTGGTTCAGTGTGAATTAACGCCGTGACCACACTTGTGTTTGTCCATTGATTTGAATTCGATTCCGCATAATTTAGACTGGTGTCTGGCGTTGAGGGTGTTGTAGCCGAAGGTCCTGATTCGACTGATGTGGCACACTCGACAGTGCCTTCATTGTCACATTCATCTGCCATCATTGTATTTACACAATACAAACTATCAAGAATCTGAGACGCCTTTTCCTTATGCAAGTCTGGTTCAGCAATGAAAATTTTGAATGTTTCATCATCACAGATGCCATTTGAAATTAGCAATTCCAAGATGGATTCTTGTTGACTAATCTTTTCAAGATCGGCGGTCTTGTATGGAATCATTTGTCGATACTTCTCGAAATCCGATCCACAAATGACCGTTTCAACCGTTTCAGCATTTTCGATTTGCATTTCCTGAATAGCGTCTTGTAGTGCTACGTTCGAACTTTCAATCACTTGTGCCGTATTCGTCATCACTTGAATTGATTCACTGCTTTTTGAAACTTCAATAGTTTCGCCGATGACGTCATTCATATTTGACTTGTCTTTGCGGGGCGATGACAGTCGATCTATAATGCTCGTTATTTCGTTGTGCAAAACTGTAATTTCTTCACCTGTTGCGAATAAATTGTCATGAGAAATGGAAATTTCCAGTAGAAATAGTGCTGTTGACAACTTTACCTGCATTGTTCTTCTTCTTCTTCTTTCGTTTCGGTGGTGGGTCGAATTTAAGATCACCCCCTCGTTTCAATGTGGCACTAAAACGGCCCATTATTCGATACTTTTTGATTGACTTTTCGCTAGATTTGAAGAACTTGCGAGTCGATGGAGTTGATTCAACTTCGACTTCTTCGTAGGTACATTTGTTCTGAGCCAATGGATTTTCATTGTCACTATCCTCGTCATCACCATCGTCGTTCAAAAATCTGCCATTCTGAATTGATTCATTTGCTTTTGCAACGCCATTCCAATTAATATCGCGCGATGCATCAAGTGCATTTGTTTGGTCCTTCAATATCTTCTGCAGCCGCAAATTTTGTTCGATGCGTGATGTGAATCCAGCCTCCAGCGGTGGCATATTTTCCAAATTGCTCGAATTTACAAGATTCTTATCGTTATTGCTGCTGACCTTTGATGCATTGAGTCTTTTCTTTTTGGCTTCCTTCTGCAGCCGTTGTCGTTTAAATTTATTGGATTTCATTTTGCCACTGAATCTCCAGAGGCTTGGTGCTTTCATTTGTTTTGCCAATGATTTCGGCTTTGACTTTGGTTTTGGTTTCACCTTGCGCTGAGCAATTGCAGCTATGAATTTATGGCTATTGAGTTTTGTGGTGATGTCAAATTTATGCTTAGTTTCGACTAGTTTTTCAACTGGTTTCGTTCCATAGAACGATCTCACCGGTATGGTGGGCTCATTGAATGTCAATGATGCCTTGGCTTTGGGCCGTTCACTTAACTCATTATCGCTGGGTTTATTGACAGTGGGTGCATTTGAATCACTATCGTGAGGCGTGAGACCAGAATCAAAATTTAACGATTTTCTGAATGATGCTCCTCGACCCAATTGATCGTTAACGTTTCTGTTTGATGACGTCATTTCACTGGGTGTTCTCATTTGTTCCTCATAATTCTGTTCAGTCATGCTTGTTAGTTTTTTCATGGACGTGCACAGTGGACCAACAACATCCTCTTCACAGTTGTCTTTCGTGTAACTTTTATTTACACCAACATTGCTTTCATCCATTCCTGTGGACACATACTTTGGACAGGTTTGCATTTTGCTATCGTCTGATATTTCATTCATTATATTTAAGAAATTTGTTCGACGCACTCGCACAGTTTCTGGAAAATTCAATTATAATTAGGAAAATAGGCATTTCGAAACATAACCGAGCAACATTTGGTTATTAAAATAGAGCCATTTCCGAGTATATTTTTAGCAATTATTAATGTGCGGATTTGACCGTAGTTTAACTCACTCCTACTCTCAACCACACGCCACATACATTTCTGCCCGATTGATAAAATGATACTTACACACAGATAACATCTGTATTGATGTGTATGTAAATGCAACATACACTCACATACACTATCAAAAAAATCACAAAATACAAGCTTTGTAATTAACTTATTATTAACATGTTTTTTCTTCTTGGTTGCGAAGCTGCTTGTCCATTCATCTTATCTCTTCTACGGAGTGATCTTTGATGTGGTGGCCTCACAAACGAGTCTTCCAATTGTAAACCGAATATGTAAAAAAGACCTGCATCAATAAATTGGAATTAAAATTATTCAAAATTAAAACCAAATAAATTTCAGTGCTTGCCTTTGTACATTATGCACCTGGCCGCAACAATGTCTCGATGCCAAACGGTGGAAAATGGTCGGCTTGATTGCTGTTCTGGTTGTTGATCAGTGATTTTTGTAGCAGTGTCTCCCATTTGAGCTCCATTCGCCGAGTAAAGTGGCCAGTTTTTCAAGAAGTACATTTGAATGGGTGAGAATGAAAACGGACCTGAGGATTAAAATGAGACCAGTATTTGTCAGAAGAAAGCTGTGCATATGCAGCCATTCCATCCATCAGAATAGTTACTCGATGCTGGGATGTAATTTTTCCTTCCAGATCATCGCAGTGATGGCATGGATGGATAACTTTCATGGACTTATTCCTCTCTTCTCGTGAAAACAGCATGATACCTGGGCACTCCAATGACATTGCATTCTAGATATCTTAAAGTTTTTTCTTTATTCAATTTGCTCACTTCGTCACCAGTTGCGATATTTCGACGAATCCACGGCTCCACGCGCTATGCTCTCCGTTTTTACCTTCACATTTCTTTCGAAATTGTCAATGAATAAGCGCTTTTTACAGCAGCACCAACGACCCAAGATACGATATTTGTGTGGCATAAAAGCAATTCATGAAAAAGAATTCAGTGAGCGCATCTGAATATTCAGGACTGAATACGGAATTTGATGGTAATTTTATACTTCTTATAATAAAATCTTCTTCATTTTTTGCCTTTTCTGCACTTTTTGCTTTCTTTCTCGGCACACCAGTATTGATTTTGGGCCGTTTCCTATTCGTCATGGTGAATCTATCGTTAAAAAAACAAGCCAAACAATTGAAATGAGTTACAATCGATGATGAAATTCAATAAAGCGAGAGCAATTGATCAATGCGAAAAATCATGAAAAAACATCCATTTAACAATACTCACCGCACACTGCCACAAATACTGATAAAAACTTAACAAGATCAATCCAATAATTCCAATCTGCTGCCAATTAATCGCTCATATATCGAGGAAATCTAGAACAATTGAAATTCGAAACAAAATTATACACTAGAACACACAAAATAAGCTCAATCGAGCAACATACTTCTATGAAATCACAGCTACCTTTGATGCGTTCGATATGTTATGCCAGAATCTCAAAAGCCATCCGTTACCAAAAGTCATCTTTCTAACTTCATCATACAATTGTCCAGTTTATTGCAAGTTAATAGATGTCGATAAATGATGATGACAATGCGACTTATTCAGGATTCATATGTCAGGCTGAAAATCCTTTTGATCAATATTATGCTCTTGAATGAAAATAATAGACACAATGGAACGCGTAGTCTCGTCGTTGCGCTCCTTGATTGGACCGAAAAGTTTTGAACTTTATGTTTTACTCTCTGACGAACACAGAGATTATGTCAAAATGTCACTGCAAAATATTCTGCTGCTACACGCATTGCGAATACAACTTACCAAATACCATGAAGCTGACTCAATCAATTCACACCAAATTATTTAATATAATTTGTAAAATATATCACAAAATTAATGAAATAAAACGTCACAAATAAAATTATTTCGGGTGTGGCGTATGGTTGGATGATTTTTTAATTTCATCAGGTATGAATAGGTGAAACTACGGTCAAATGAACGTCCAAAATGGGTAAGAACGTTAATTATTTCTACTTTAAGATGAACTAGCTAGAATGTACCGCAATTACGTATAAGGAACACTTGATTTCCGTTCATTTAATTGATGATAATGATACCACTGAATTTACCTTTTTGTTCACGTGTGATCAGGCGATGGACTTCGTTGAAACTCGATGGGCTTGAGCTAAACTCCAGAGGACTCATTGGACCGATGTCAGAATCCTCACCCTCTTCGATTATTATTCGCTCGAGCCGAACAACTGGGCTCATAGCCGGTGAGCCGGCATCTTCAAACAATTTCTTTTTTCGCTCGGATAATTTTGGTGTTGGTGCGCGTCTGTAGCGCGTGCTACTTCTTGTTCGTGGTGTTGTTTCCATCTAGATGAAAATATTCAAATAAGGAGTTTGGTCACGTTTATGCTTAGGAATTGCTTATTTTCGTGATTTTTGGGCTATACACATTTTAAAAACTACCAGCATTAATGTCGTTTTTATGTTTGTTTCATTTGAAAACACATAACCAATAAAGCACAAGCTACGACCAATGGCATTCAATGTACAAATTCATCTACTCACTGTTCATTTATTTCATTTTCTTTGAACCGAATCTATTTCAAATATTCAGCCAATATAAACTTTAAAAATCAACCGTAAAATTGCAAATAAATGGACTGCAAGAACGTTTTAAATCGAATATATTTGATTGTATCAATATTTGCTTGTCATAACACATCGTGCACATGAGATGACTTCCCGCGCAAACAAAATATTAACCTTCCTTTTTTATTGTTCACATTTCACACGACGCTTACATACACAACAAATGAATTCCACAAAATACTTACATTCTGAGACTGCAATCAGAGCAAATTTCCAATTCGATGACTTTTTTACCAGTCTTTACATTGTTTCTTTAGTGAATAATAACTTTCGGTGAACTTTTTGTGATGCGATCAAACGAGTTGCAATTGCCATCATAGACCGATCGAATGAACTCACTTAATTGCACATTGAATTTTTTCGAGCTTCTCCCACAACAAATCTATTTATTTATGAAAATTTTAGAAGAATTGATTTTGAAACAAGAAAAAATAACATTTCCCTTATTATTTTCGATTTAACGCAAAAATTCCAATACTTTTAGTAAAGACGTTGGATCTAGCGTTGAACGCTTTTTGTTTACACATTAATGACGGGAACGTACGTATTTGGCGCGAATAGTGTGCCAGAGGGCGTCCATGCTAATTTACGTATTTTGTTAGTTCGGAAGCAAATTTAGAGATGGTGCTATTTTCAATGTGAACTATTCACATATTTCACATATTTCAAATAATATAAATTCCCAAACTCATTCATTTTTCAGATTATTTTTACCTTATTACAAAACGTGGGTTTTGTAAAAGAATTGTTTTTCGCAATTTTCTTCCATTTAATTTTCAACTAGCCCTTCTGGATGTGTTGTCAGCAAAAATAGCATTTTGATTTAAATATTAGCAAGAAATACAAAAAAAAACTCATTGGCAATCGATTTAAAAAGGTTGATTTAAACTATTTATTCCTTTATACAAATTCATTTTGGTTATATAATTTCTGACAGTGAATAATTCTTCTTTAATTTTTTATACATTATTCAACGCAATTGGATGCAAAAAAGAAGTGTTAATGCTATTGATCAAAAATGTTATTGTTGAAGCAGGCAATCCTCTTTTTATCCGATGTGACTTGAGGTAAATGCTTGAGTCGATGTGTTTTGCATGATCCAGTATATCTTATCTTTGAAATTGCTTTTTTCATACGCGTTGATTGACGTTTGGCGATAAATTGAATACGTTTTCGAATGCAATTCGGGGTTTTTTGTATTCACTTTTTTTACTATTTTTTGCACAAAGATGGATTTATAAATACATCTAAATAGATAGTCGAATAAATGTCAGTCGAAATTGCCTGGGATGGTGAACAGACCAGACAGCGTATGGCTCCTACACTATTCTACTGGAATACAAAACGGTACAACTAGATCCTCTTTGTGCTCGACTTTAATGTCATTCAATGCCACATAAGATTTTTGTGTGAAGTTTCGAATCTGAAAGATGATATTTGGAAATGAATTAATTTTCAAATACACAAAGTATTTAATCAAATCAAAGATTGCAAACAATTTCGAAGAAGACAATATCTATTAATATTCCAATGAATTTCAAGATGGTCTAACAATTCGTCTGCAAAATTCATGAAATTCGATTTCAAATAACATTCGAAATGCAGCTTTATTACCAAATGAAGGTCGGCATCGGTAATTGGAGCAGCTATCAATAAGCGTTCCGCCTCACTAGTTGGGATATCTTTCAATAAACCTGCAATCACAAACGACGTTTTTAATAGTCTAATAAGTTAGCGGCAATCAAAATATTCCCTACCATTAGCACAACTTGTTGCATCCTCTTGCAATGTGCCCCATTGTTGAGATAATTTATGTGAGTACAATCGAATGCGATCATTTAACTCTTGTGGTTCTAGATTATGTGAATCCATGGCCGCAACGTCAATAATATTCCTACAGAAATAGCAGCAATTATTTACTGATTCATTGAGCAGCTAGAGAATGCGTGTGAACAACGAATATATACATTCTGATAGGCAGAGTAGATTGTTTGAGAATCAAAAAAAGGCGCAATTACACTGTACTTACGTTGCAAAATCTTGTACTATCCGATTGAGTGCATTCGATTCATTTTTTTGTGGCACAGAGTTTTGATTATCTCGTAACAAATCACCGTTATTGGTTATCACTGCCGGACTGCTGTTTATCGGATGTTGTAATAAATGTGTTCGTTCATTTGCATCGGAATTCTGGGCGGAACCGAGATGGCAACAGTAAAAAAAAAGAAAACAATTAAAATGGATGAATGGTATTTGGTTGGAATTTAATGTTTCAAACAAAAAAGGGTCACGACTCATTTAATCAGTGACTGGTGACATTCAATCGTCATCATCAAGAGTATGTTCACACAAGTGTTTTCTTGTCAAATTGTCGTTTTCCTTCTTATTTATGCATATGAAACAAACCTGATGAACGGTATCCTCTTTGCATCGAAAGCAATTTGCCAAAAAGTTAATAAATCGACGTACTAAATCCATCGCACGAGCTTGACCACAATCTATATGGCCAGTGCACAGTTTTACATTGATGCGGATTATCCCGATTGACTTGTTCGACCCGTAAAACGCGCAGAAACAAAATGCCACACAACAATTTGTACACAACAATGGAATACGAGATAGTAGAAGAAAAAGAAATCACACAATCAAAAAAACAAAAAGACAAGGATTTCGATGAAGGAAGTTTGCACGGTTTTTTTGATCTCGGCTTTCCGTAACACTTCCACAAACAGCTTTGTTTATTTTCGGTTGCGACACACAAATTCAATATTTGCACGTCATCGACAATTTTCCGTGCAGTAATATTTTTCCACCGAAATTATTCACAGCTCAAACAGAATTCAACAATGACTTTTTTTGTATTCATTCTTGTTTCGCATTAAGTAGTTGAAGTTTGATGTCACTTTGTACGGACGACAGTTCAACCAGTGTGTCATATATGTGTGCGTCGATTTATTATTGCGATGAATAATACGTAATTTGAGAATGTCAATTTTGCTGTGTGTTTTGTTACGAATGTTGGTGCCGCTACCCGAGGTGTTGAAATTTTCGAGCCCACAGATGATCCGAGCATTGTGTAAACATTTCCATACACATCCACACATATACAGCCTACCACAATGACAGCTGTCAAACGCATGACTTTCGATTCATACAAAACTGGTCGTCTCCATCAATTCATGCGAATCTCCATTTGAGTTGTTAATAGACAATGAAAAATCAATTTATTGGTGATATTGATGATAATTCATTTTAGAGAAGAAATATGTGGCTCTGGTTCCTTTATTCATATATTTTCCTCCAGATTATTCAATACAATGAAGTTATTTTCATTCGTTTGAATTAATCGGTAGCCTAAGTCTGAACAAAAATCGAATGAAATACATGAATCGATACACGAAATACGTTTAATTCAGTATGAATGAAAACAAATATGGCGAATCGTGTTTTTATCTCCAAGTAAAAATTTATAGAGTTGAGAGAGAGAGAGAGAGAGAGAGAGAGAGAGATAAACTGCAATTTCTTGTTCGAGGCCATTAAGATATATTACCGTGATTCTGTCGAAGCACACAATTCTTATTTTCACGTATGCAATATGCTTATCGTGGAGATTAATCTTGTTGACAGCCAGATGATTCGCTGGTTGATTCATAACTATTCCTCGAATTTCGTTTCAAAATCCTGGATTTTGAATTACATTCAAACTTTCCGAAAATTCCCTAATTTCTAACGATAATCACTTAATAATTGGGTGGATTAGGTATGCATGCACATTGCACATCATGCTGCTATAATACCGTAATCCGTTTCAATAAATGACATTGTTAAAATTATTTGCTTTAATCATGAATAATGTTTGAACGTAATCTTGAGGTTTATATACAAACAGCCTCATACACGACCTATATTTATAGCATTTTGACATTCTGTTAATGTATTGGGAAAAAGCAGATGCTGACAAATGTGTGAAAGAAGGACCAGTATTCATGAAATTGGCAAATTACGAATAAATGGCCCTAGTATTGAAACCATCTGTGTACAAATACAAAAATCTTTTGTCAAAAATTGATTCATTTGGGTAAATTTCAATCTATAAGAAATAAGTTTTCAAATAAAAGTATCACATTCTTGAATGCATATCAAGTGTTTTTACTAATTTTAAACACCAATCTATGAAATGGCTATCGGATCACATTTCAAATGTATCACTTTTGTGAAATATATTCTATCTCATCGAAAAGAATAAACGCACACATTTACCAGTATCCAATCAATTGCCAAAGCGAAATCGAATTTGAAACACAAACAATTGCTTTTTAATGCAAGGTGACGTATTCACAGTTACGAATGTTGAGGGTAAAAGATTCTTGTGAACACCAAAATGAGCTCTACATTTTGATGCGTGCTGGTGATTTAAAACACCACTTGTTGTTGTTGAAGCACATCTTGTTCAAATTTAAGCAGTTGCACGTTCGATACTTTCATTCAATTATGTTCTAATATTTATTGATTGTAAATTGAATTGTGTCTTTGGAAAATTGTTAGGAAAATTGTGGAAATATGCATAGAATCAAAGCACTTAATCTCGAAGAAAATGAACCGGAAGATGATGCTATGACAATGGAGAAAATAATTGAGGTTATTCAATCAAATTCAGTATATTTCATTGGTAAAACTGAAATCGATGAATTTGTAGGATTTGAATAGCCAATATTTACAAGCATTGCGAGCAAAGCGAGATGAAAAATATGACGACGCCATAACAATACTCGAGCAAATTCTGCGAAATGATGAAATTCAACGGGTAACAAATGGATTCCGATCAATTATTCGGCACTATGATATTTTTAAGCATTTTAGGCTACGGACAAAATAAAAAGACACCAAGAATTTGCCCTGAAATATTGTTGCTACAAGAATTTAGCAGAGCTTCACGAATCGCTGGGTTCACATTACAAAGCACTTGAATATTTTTTTGAGGTAATTGGAAAATTTGGTTCTGATCGATTCTAAAAAGAAGTGGTTGGCTTTTATATAAGGTATTTTTTATTCCGATCCATTCAAGGCACGAAATTTGGATGACACTGACGTCTATTTGACACACAAATTCGGCTGTGTTGCGTTGCAACAAGAACAATATTGTATCGCAAATGCTGCATATCAACGGGTATTTATAAAACACAAATTAATCCTTCAAAGACCGTACGGTTGAAACACTCAACTTGAGCACTTTCACTGTTTCATCATTTTGTAGTGGACAGCCAACTTGTTGCTTATTTAAGTTAATGTCTTCTGTCCCTTCATATTTGAATTTTTGTCGTTTAGTGTATCGAGTTGAATCCAAATCACTTTCCATCATTTGACGGGACTCTAAAAATGTTATGCAGACAAGAGGACTATCTTGAATCATACGGATGGGCCATTTATTGCTTGCATAAATTTCCAAAGTATCAGACAGCAATTGATGTGATTTTGGATGTTCGTAAGTTGCTGAAAGATTCACCATTGCTTGAGAAGTAAGATGATTTGGTACATAACATATTTGATATGTTTGTCATTAGATTTTGAGTAATTTTGTATAGCAATCAAAATCAAATTATAAATAAATTGCAGACATTGCTGCAGCGGTATACACAAGAATGCATACGCTCTGTGTTACAGAGATGCGTAGTCGCTGCACACGACACCGTCTCAGCAGAACAAAGCGTACACAGAAATTGTTGTTTATTAAATTGTTTATAAATTTGCATACTTTAACAAAAACGTATTCTCAGTCAAAATTTTGGAATTTCAGCGCATTCACATCGAATTTGGTGGGTGAAATAGGTAAAAGATCCACGGCTCGGAGTCTTTTCCCATCGCCGTGCTATTTGGATTTAATGGCAGAGCCGGATCCTAGTTTTGTGAAATTCAAAATAGCCAAACCGTCTTTTTTGTCATTCGGTCGTCTGATCCAATCAATACACGAAGAATGTGTTGAAACCACCTCTTATCTTACCACGTCGATCTCTTTGAATGATATTTGTGATGTGAGTGGCTGTCACTTTGCCTGTAATATGACCTCGGTGAGCACATCTAATCCCATATTACAGCATTTCACTGAAATACGCGCTCGTGCAGTACCACCACCAACGCCTATCCGTGATATCTTCCAAGAAGATCTGCCTCAGTATTTCAGGTAAACAAAAATCACAATCAATATTCATTGTTCGCTCGATATTTAAATCAGTTGAAATAAATGTGGGATAAAAGCATTTCATTGGTGTTCCTTTTCGTTCGCTTGATGGGAAACCATCATTCTGTGAACATGATCAACTATGGGATTTGTTATGTATATTTGACGAAAGTTATTCATTTTGTGAGGCTTTTCCTCGAACTACTCGGTAAACTTTTCTTTCTCCTTTCTTCTCTTTTATCTTTTTGGGTCTGCCATTTCCGATCATCGAATAAATATCGCCATGTTCCTCGATTTTTCATAAAAGACTTATTAAAAGTAGAAAAAATACTTCCTTTGTCCTGATTTCCATTTAAATGGATTTAGTTCCCTTGCTCAGAAAAAGAAAAAGTGGAAACTGCTTACTTAACGATTCATGTGGACTTTTATGCTGACAAAGCGTATAATTATGTTCTGTTAACTTAGCCAAATGTTGTGATTTCCATTCACCAATTCATAATGTTGCCAATTATATGGCCGTATATTTTAGCGTCAATTTCGAGGAAGAAGAAGTTATTCAACCACCATCAATGCTTCGTGCTTTGATTCAACCGAACTATTCTGATAAAAAGACAACTATACCGATGGACGATAAAATCTTTCAAAGCGGCACCGCTAAATACTTTCAGCAATTTGTGAAGAAGTTGCAGGTATACAAAATATTTGAATGAATAAAAAGTAGAGCCGCTGTAAACTAGTTTCCGATAATTGAATTTAGTCGGAATCCTTTAATATGCTAACGGTTGCATATGAGTGGTTGAAGCATATATCGATGTGCTATCATATTCAGCCACTATCCAGTGAACTGCAGACACTCTACATCGACATCTTTGACTACTACTTGTGAGTTTACTATAGAATGTTGATGATAAAATCGAAGATTAAATATTTGATTCCATCGCAGTAATCATATGGGTTGGAACAGCGGCTTGAGCATGTGGCAGAGTTCACCGCAACGCAAAAGTTTGTTCGAGATAACGGTTTTCTATATCGAACTGAAGATTGTCGCAAATATGCGTGCTTCTGGAACGTTTGGGTAGAAATTTATGAGGGGAAAATAAACACTCGAGCTGATACTTATTTGATTGAAATTCTTGCAGATTCGCGGACCAAACTTTGCAACATTTCTATCAAATTTTATTCATCCAGAATTCATATGAGCCTTCCGACTGTGACTCAATGCTAGAAAGCCGATTGAAATTGTTACATTTTCAGCTTGCCATTGAACAGGACGATTTGATATTAGCTATCGATTGTTTGAAACGAGTCCAACATATTTTGGATGAAGACTCGAATGATATTGAAATTATCAAACTACCAAATCAAGTGTATTGTCCATTTGTTGATTCTTGGATCATTTCAAATGAACGCAATCTAACGGAATGTCTGTATCTACAAAACACCATGGAAGAACACATTCACAGCGGACAAATTGACGAATATGTGGATATTTTGCAAATGTATCGACAACATCAATTCGAAACGAAGGAACTCACTTCCTTTCATCAAATCGAAATATTGTTGGAGGGTTTGTGGATGGCAGAACGATTGGACGATTGTTTTCATTGGTGTACAGAAGCTATGCATGATTCAGTGCGAATTTTGGTGAATTGTAAAGCCAACAACGAATGCATTTCCAATTCGGTTGGACGACACATCCAATTTCTGAGCGTTTATCTGCAAAATTTGCTACGCGGTAATCATCTATGTAAGGAGATGTCTTCTGGTTGTTTTCTATATAATTCGACACGAATTTAGCAATAATGGAATTTCATGTTTTTCTTTCTCTTTTCAATGTTTTTTCTCGAATTTAGCCATTGACGCGTTGGATGCGAAAAAGAGCCGTTTAATTCGTTCCATTGCCTATTTATTTGAAGCGCAATACGACCAATTTTTCATTGAGAATCGCATCACGTTGTTCAAAGTCAACGAGTTCATGGAAATGTTCAATATAATTTTGAAGAGTGGTCAAAATATGAGCGCAGCCGAAATTCAATCGTCCGTTTTGAATATTATGGCAAAAATAGCCAAATTATTAATAATAACGAGCAAAGTGCCATCAACATTGGAAAACGATGACAAATTCTTCATGTGCATTTGGTATACACTAAATTTGAATGACTTTGACCCAACCACACTGAAATTCAACGTCAATGAAATAATCCGACTATTATCTCATGCCACGTTTGGCTATCCCAAGGATATAGCCGGACATGAGCGCGTTTGCGCATGCAAACGGGTGCCAATCGACTGGAAAGGTGTAAGCCTATTGTTCACATCATTCGACTGTATTCTAAATGGGTAAATGGCAGCCATTCTATCAATCGCATGTTTTCATTTTTGCTTCAATTTATTCCCGACCTCATATTTTTATTTTATTTATTCTTTCATAAAAAGGTCAAACAAATTTGTATAAAATTATTTTCCGTAGGATGTCGGAGCTTGAACAGATATCTATGATTAACAATTTATTAAATGCAATGCCCGTTGATGTTGAGATGAATCTGTTTACTGCCATCGGTCAACTGACAGCATTCATCAATGACACGGCTGATTTTCCGCACAAACGTATTCCTGTCAAATCTTTTCCCAGCAATCTCAAAGACATGTTTCATCGTATCATTCGCATGGAATTTAATATTGCCAAATATGGTCCGTACACCTTTGAGCAGCTGATTGAAATGGATTTAGTGATCAATCCGCAGCGTTTTGATTCATGGTTTGCATTGATGCAGATGAAAATTAGTCAAATCGATGACATGCTTAATTTAACCGATTTGTCTGCGTGAGTCTGGAACAATTTTGAAATTATACCTACCCGAGTGCAAATTTTTCTCCGGCTATTTTGAGACGTTTCCGACTGGCTAACTATCATGGCGAACAAAAATGATGGATTTAGTCAACTGAAGCTAAAGTCAAAAACGTCCCAAATTAATCAACTGACTAAATAGTTAGTGATAAAATTTGATTATTCTTCATGCAAATTTAAAATTCAAACACGATTAGCCGGAAATAGTTGACTAAAGACAATTTGATGTTGCAGTCGAATCGGTGGGAACGAAAGTCAGTCTCAATATTTTTCCTATCTTATCTGAAGGTATGTTTTCTTCCCACCGGTTCAGTTAGTCAATCACTTTTTTTGCACACGGGATACTTTCGACAATCATTGCCAATTAATCGCATGAATTGAATCCTGCTAGGATAAATATGGAGGATATTGACAGACTTCGCATTTCAATTGCGGTGTGCTTTGCAAAGTGTGAAATGTTTAAACAACATACCATCATCTATTCAAATATTCATCATTTGTGGTGCTACGGACAATATATCTACAAATTATCCAATTTCTTTCTTCAAAAGGGTGAGGTGCGGCACGAATTTGCTGGTTTACTCAATCCCAAAAAGTAAATAACATGAATAAGAATTGGCCAGATTGAATCGTGATCACATGCTAATCAAAACAATTTCTTTTTCGGGACAGACCATTGCCAAGCTGGAGAAAAGCCAGGCAAATATTAACGGCATACTTAAATAAAGCGATGGCCATCGAGCCAACGCAGAAAACGATGTGCTATTTTTTGCTCGGAAAAATAGCAGAAAAACAACATGCGACCGATATAAAAGGATCACTCGAGCAATACATATTGGCCGAGCAACAACTGTTCGATCTGCAAAACGATGATGGTTTATTCTTGATTAAACTCGAAATCAATTTTCGCATCACTGCATCCATCTACAAGTATGTTACACACGCCGAAGAAGATTCGATCGATGAAAAAGTGCTAGCATTTTTGTTGCAAGTATTGGAGCGTAGCCGAAACCGTATTTTCACTGACACACAGCTCGGCTCACGACCAAATATTGCCGAAACAATTGATGAAAATGCCAATGAAATCATTGCACAACAGCAACACTTGGTGAGTCAACTAATGAAATGATTTTAAGCCGTCATTTTGTAAATGTTTTTTTATAATAATATCCAGCAACAGGTCAATCATATTATTCGCATTTGCACTGGTGACTTTGAATGGTATCTAAAACTATTGCCAAATTACTATAAACCTGCATATTATTTAGCACGGATCAATTTGAACACGAACAAGCGAAAATGTCGTGCATTGTTATTGCAATTGTCACAGCGAACCATCGAACCAGATAAGAAAATCGGTTTATTTTGCATTCATCGCAATCGCAAACTATTCAAAGTACGGTTTACACAATGAGCTAATTTTCAATGATATTAATTATTCGAAAATACAATTCCAACAGGTGAAAGAACCACTGCAAATGGCTGCAATTCACGATTTAGCTTCGTTCAACAAATACATGGAAAAGTGCGTTCATGTCCTCATCGAGTATCTGGCTAACACACAATCTTGGTATCTGCAATTTGTTTTGGCGCTGCAATGGAATCAATTCACGATAAATATGGCTCCAGTGACATACCTGAGACGCCATCAACATGAACGACTCTTTGCGACAATTATCGATAATATCATTAGCTCCGCTTTGAAATATCTGAGTCATTCGAATGCGAACACTGCCAAAGCAAAAAAATTTAGCGATTTCTTTGCGAATCTATATGAATTGTACACAAATTCTGAGGCGCATATCAAGTCATCGCATTTTGCGGTCTATTCGAAAATGTTGATCGAATGCTATCAATTATCGATGGGCGAGCCGACAACGGCAGAGAATCAACTGCCCTCTAGTGAACAGCATAAAATTCAACTGGCTTTGGACTTTTGCGCTAGAAAATTGAACAATCGAACCCATACATACAACAAGACAACCAAAACTACATCAAAGACCAAAACAAATACGGCCAAACATATTGTAACAAAACAGAAACCCCGCACCAATGAAATGAAATGAGCGCGACTAACCAACTCTCTTTGCTTTCCTTCGTCGTCCGCTATTTTATTTTCCCCGGGGGGCTTTGTCATTTGAATTGAATTTAATGAGAAATCGTGAAAATCTCCCTCGCATAAGTTATTCATGTTCTAAGCAAATGACAAAATTGTTGTGTGTTTTATGTAAATATAAAAAATGCTTTAATGTTTCAATGAAATTCAATAATAAAAAATGAAACTTTGCTGTTGCCTCGTTTTGAGTTCCCCTGAAATTATCCAATTTTAAATTTAAAAAAAATTGGAAACATTTTGGAATGCATCACTTATCTGTACATTTTTTTTGATTCTAGTAAAATGTCAAGGGAAATCCAGATGTTTTAAATTTATTCGGATCGAAAACTTGTATTTACGCTGAGCTGTGTTTGATTGTGTGTTTGATATTGAGAAGCGCGCAAATTCAAATCAGCGAATCGGTTTGGCCTGGTTTGGTTTGATGGAGTAAGCGAGCCAGTGAGCGAGCGTGAGCGAATACGTGGAAATAAATACCTACTTAATGGCAAATTGAAAATTGTGCATGAATATTCATTGAGCCCGTTTTTAGTGCATTGAATTGCTTTTGAGCGTTTCCCAAATAAATCGATTCATTGGTTTGACTTTTATTTATTTCCCAAAAGTTTTCGTCCTAATTGTAATTGTTTTCAAATCGTTTGAGAGTAATTGTATTGTGTGAGCGTGCTTGTGTGTTTGTGTCAGTATACATATGTTTTCATTGGAATTTCGCGTGAAATTGAAAATCCACAATAATTTCGTTAGAAGCGGTGCCATCGAGCATGAAATCCGAATATTGCCGCCAGCTTAAGCAAATAAACGTTGAACTAAAAAACAATAATACTAATTGAGCCGAAATGCGAGATGTATATTTTCAGTTTCGGCATTGGCCTTCGTATCCATTCAACACAATAACATGCCTAGCACACGTAATTTCGCACATAAATTGGGTTTAGTGTGAATAAGAGACAGGCAGAGACAGAGAGAGAGAGAGAGAGAGAGAGAGAGCGAAAATCAAATAAAGAAAGAACATGTCCTTTTGTACAAATCTTGGCTTCTTGTCAAATGCACTATTATTCGAATGAACATGCGAGATAGCGGAGAGACTGCGGAAGCTCGAGCGTAAAGCACAAGCCCAAGCAACGAGCATTTAATCCGCCTCGAACACACTTTGAACCAAACGAATGTGAACGGAAATCCAGTGACGATAAGCCAATGGAACTGATGACGCTAAGGAACAAGAAAAGGAAGCGAAGAGGAGGATAAAAAGAATTAAGATGGGGAAAGTAGGTAAAAGTGAAAGTGAAAAGGAATGAGGTAGATAATTACGCATGGATTTGCTGTCGACATTCTAAACGTTCAATACGATGGTCTCTTTTGTTGAAATTTGCGGATGAAATTACCGCATATTTGTTGTATTCGAGCGAGTTAAACCTGTAAATTTGCCACTTAGAATTGATAAGTCATTCTAATGCTCTCTGTGTGTGCACGAATGTCTCAAGTGTCGAAAATTTACCGACAATCGAGCAGCTAGTTGTCGACCTGTCGCGCACACGATACATATTTTGCCTGATTAAATGGATATTTACGACTGAACAAATATGATCACCAATCAGTGAATAGCATATTCCTTGAATCCCATCTGCTGCGTCTGTCGCGGAACTCGTGCATATTGTTTTTTCGCTGTTTTGGATCAGCGGAATGCGAACTTACAAACTCTGCAGCATGTGAATACGAAACGATGGGACGTAAAGAGACAGAGAGGGTGTGAGATAGAATACAACGCGAATGAAGTAAATTGTTTATGATGGAAATTCCACGCTTACAATAAAGGAATTCTTCATTGTGATTTTTATGATTTGCTCGAGTCTGTATGTGTCATGAGATGAAGGCAAGCTTGCGTGTTTGCGGCGATTTGCATTTGTGTGAAAGAGAGATATACATGTGAAAGACACAACACGCAACTTGAGCCGACAGCCCCACAACCGAACTTTGTGAAAAGCCCGCATTAGACTTTGGATAAGGAAAAGTTTCTGATTCATTCGCTGCTCTCGCTATTGCTCTTCCTTTGTGTAATGCGTACACCGAATTGTTTTGTTAAGACATTCAATTTGTAAGCGGAGATGAAGTTGGCGGTTGAAAGCCCCATTGCTTGCAGTATCCGGGATATTTTAATTTGAATACAGCGATGGAAGAGAAAACAACAAATGCCGTTCGCGTATCACTCACCCAGAACTGAACATACGAATTATTTGTATGTTTTGTCATCGGGATTTCCGTTTTTGGAGGTTTTTTTGTCCACAGTATTTCATTTCCTGCGAATTGCGAACAACAAAAAATGAAATAAAGCAACAACAAATAAATACATAAGCTCGTCATTCGATTTTGCCTAACTCAATGGAATTTCGTCCATTTTCTGTTAGCTCACTCGCACAATACATTCAAATGTACGGAATTTCCATAAAACAATATTATTACGGAAAATAAATTGGAATTAATTAATTTTTCCACCACCATACCAAATGCAAAGGATAGATTCGAGAGATGCTTGGCACCCATTTGCAATCAAAATACAGAACCATTCACATCAATTGAGCTCGGTATGCGTAAGTTTTGCACTGCAAATAGACGGACCGTTCGATAAACTGACAGTCATCATTCTAACTCTTCTTTGTTTTAGCCACATTCCCATTGAAAATTGATAAGTTCATCTTGTTTATTTTCCGTTGAAAAGAAACCCATTAGACATACGCCCGTTTTCTTTCCATTCAGCGACTCCTGCTGTTTTTCATCATTGACCTACCGATCTCCGATGCCCTGCAGTAAGATTTCCGAATAATAATATAATGTACTGCCAAAGTTTACATGCCATGAACCAATCCACCCGGTTTCTACTAGAATACGCAAATTAAACAATTTGCATGTTTTAATTGTTTGTTTTGCTTTATTATTATTTATATCCAATTTTAATGTGTTAATTTTTGTTGTGCAGTTGTCATCATGCCAGTTCTGTTAGTTTGCACTCTTGTTGTGAAAATGCTAGCTATTCAATTGTTATCTTGTATGCAGATACTCGGTTCAGTTGGTTTGTCCTTCTGTTTGAGAAAGTGCTTATTAAAAAAATATCTTAAACGTTAGACAGCAAGTCGTTGAAAGTTATTCCCGGTAATTGAAAAAGAACACCTTTTCTACTCATTCAAATTTCGTAAACGCTCGAATTGGGTCACTTTCTATTAATTTGTACATTTTAATTGGTGCTTATTTCAGTACGTCAACATTATTGCCAACATTAAACTTTATTTCTATAATGCAAAGCATTGAAATGAAATCACTGAATTGAAATGTTGTTGTTGTTTCTTGTCTTTTCTTTTTTTATTTTGCGGTCGAAGCTGTGGGCGTTGCTACCGCTGCTGCTGCTGCTGCTGTTGTTGTTGTTGTTGTTATTATTTTTGATATTCATGCTGGAAACAAAAAGCCACTAATAATTTACAAACAAGTTGAAATGTTTGCCTGTAGCTTTCAGAACTTTGCTATGTTTTTTATATTATCAAATTTAATTCAGCACGTTCGAATGATTGGGCGTATTGTGCGTAAATATAACAATAGAAAGTTTTAATTTACACGTGAGATATTATATTACAATGCTACTTTGCGCATTTTAGTGCTTCTGCATTTTATTCACTCTCCATCTTCTTTTTTGCTCACTTCAACTTGTACCATTGTCCGACTAAAATACAATTGAAATATGCGTATATATTCATAAAAAAGCGGAGGGCGAGGAAAAAAGAGTTTGTTTGCATAAGCAGTTTTCGGAACACGTGTTCATTCTTCTTGGTTGCTTATCGATGATACCATCGAGATATTTTGCTATTTATGCGGGTTCCTGTTACGCTGTGACATGAATAAGCCGAAAGTGAAACGTTTTGCTGATTCTATGGCATTCATGCTCGATGCTTTGTGCGATGAGCTCGGTACAGGGTGAACGAGCACTTTGGCACATGTTAACCACTCTCCCACTCGCCCACTCGCTCCATCGTCGATTCACCAGGGGTTGGAAATGAATGGAGAGGAAGAGAGGAATAATAACCAGAGGTCAGTAAATATGCTGTGTAAACTGTTTAGGCAAAATCCTTTTCTATTTTATCAAGTAAACAATAAAGAGCCATCTCCCTATTTTCTCTCAATCCATTTTCCATACCTCTCCCTATTTAAATGCGCCCGCGCTCACTAGCCTCTATAATTTGTGTGTATGTGTGTGTGTATAGGTTACGTCGACCTATGTATTTTTCCAGCAGAATGAGCTTAACCACTTTAACATACAAATCACTTCTTATCATCGCATTGCCGAAAAACGGATATGAGAAACTTAGAGCGGCAGCTTCAAACCCAACCCGCCAAATCCTCTTTGAAAGAGAGAAAGAACGACAGAGAGAATTAGAGAGAGAGAGAGAGAGAGAGAGAGAGGGCGAGAGAGATAATGAGAAAAAAGAATGCACAATTGCTCTGCCAATCGAGGCAAAAAAAAAAATAGTAATTCAAAAAATTTCACATTGATTTCGAAATCAGTCGAATTAAAAGTCATTCGTAAAATTACGTAGCTAAATTGCTGTAGTCAGATGAAACGGGCTTTCTTGTATGCATTGCAATCAAGGTTCAGATTGGCGATTCTCTCTTCATGCAACGCACAATCTCCATTTTTCTCGAAAAATCTATATTTCGGGTATAAATGTACCTTTTTTGTTCGCTTCCATAACCATTTAGCATTGCCAAATGGCTGATATATGATAAAGAGCGTGTATATTCGGATGGAAGTTGAGTTAATCTCAGCAATGCTTAAAACTTCATAAAATTAAAATTTGCGAAAGATGAAATTGCATTTTCATATTATCAGAGACAGTCGGAGGAAAAGGCAGTGCCGATACATACTCAGGAACGGTTCCGTGCATATCTGAATTAAGTGCGTGCCTGCCAAGTTGTTGCAACATACACTTGAACGAGAAAAGCTTGTATGTTTCCTACAAAATACTAAATATACTTTGTTATAGTTAATATTGATGGGAGTGTAGTAAATGATATGAAACAAAGTTCCTCTACAGTTTTTTTTTTCTTTATGTGGATTCACCGTGATGGAAATTGGCGTTTTCGACTCACGGGGAAATGAAGTTAGTTCGCTGCAGCTCTGCAAAAATCTCAGTTTGACAAGAATGACACGACTAAAAACTGGCAACTTCAGCAATGAAACGTTTTCGATATTTGATTTCAAAAAGTTGGTTCAATAGCACTAGGAAACGAAAGAAAGAGACTTGGAAAAGGCCCTCGAAAGTCAGGCCAACAAGCGAAAATAATATTACAACGACAATGAAAATGCAAAGCACTTTATTATTTATTATGATTTTGTGCACGTATACGTAAGCCTGAACCGATTTTCCATTTGCAGTCTGTTTGACGTAGAAGGTGCATTATTAAATAATTCCGTACTTTGCATCCCAAATTTCTCTCAATCTCTCTCTCTCTCTCTCTCTCTCTCTCTTCCGAGCATTAGCAAAATATATTCTCTGCTCTCACATTTAACTGAATTTTCAATGCGGAACTTCTGTTCCTTTTTAATAAGATTTTTGTTATATACTCGCAAAAAAAAGGACGACATGACGAGAGTAAAAAATAACGACGCCAAAACGAATATCGCAAAGTATAAATTCCTTTCGTTTTTTCTCCATCAAACGCTTGTTCCCTTGAATAAATATAAACGGATGTTCAAGCCGAAGAAGTTATGCTTTTAACTCATGTTGCTTACTTGTTTGTAGCACATATGAATCGGTGGAGAAACACTTACCTTCAGATTAGATAGAAATAATATTGAAACTGGAACTACTCGACAAAAATAATGCATCAAAGTAATATTGGAATAGAATTGAAACAAGCATTTATTCAAAATTGATTAATACTGTATTTACATTAATTTAGTTTATGTATCACAATTATTCCGATTAATTTCTGGTTTTACAATTATTTCTGAGTTTTTTTGGGAGCAATATTTTGCCGAAACAGTTTTTGATAGCTTCAGTATTTTTCCTATTTAAACTGAAGGTAAGTTTTGTTCCCACCGATTCATACATTTTGATTTCGTAAACGCACACTTTATTTTCCTCCTCTCTCTCTCTTATTATATATAATAATGCATACGAAACGCGCATCAGATTGATATTTCGAATATCGATGAATGGCACTATTTTGTGTAAGACATCTTTCTGTTTTTTTTTTTGCCATCTCGAATAAAATGTACAACATAAAATTATCTTCATTGCTGAAGCATTTAAATATGCAAAGCGATTTTGCATAGCTCGTTCCGTTCGATTTCCTCACATCAATTTCTCACACTTACAAAAACATGCAGTTCGAAAACTTCCGCTACCTTTCAGTTGATTGTCAAAAAATGAAGGCTGACGAATGCGTTTGAATGAAATCAAATTGTCACCGATAAATATATCAGTTATTATTCACTGAATTTCCAGGTTCATATGTTACAATCGACACTGATCGCGGAGGAATATATCAATGTCACGCGATGCAAAAAAATGCTTTCACACACGAACATTGTGTTAATGATGGAAATCGAGATCACACTTCATATCTGTAAATAGCTTCAATAAAAGGAAAAACACGAAGCACTTAAAGGTTAAGGTTTTTGCGCTTTAAAGTTGCTGTTAGTTTTCTATCGTCTCGCGCAATGTGCAATACTTGTGATCGTAAGTGCATTTCTTTAAAAAATGGAGCGTGATTGATTCGTTTGTTGGAAGCTTTCCCTGATGCAGATGGAGGTAAAATCGAATGTGATTTCTTTTGTTACAGTTGCACCGCTTTCAACATTCGCAAACACGATTTCCTCTTTTCTTTTCATTTTTTTCTCGGCAGATTTTTCGATTTGTTTTGTTTCAAGGAAAGTTTTTTGTCCGCTGTTAACAATATTGGCACACTCCCTCACACTCGTTGTGTATTCATCTTTCAGCAGAGGAGCTTCTTATCGTACTTAGCTGTGTTTGATTTGAACTTCTCAAAATTGAAAATTTGTGCTAGTGTTGTTGTTGTTGTGATGTTGTTACGCAAAGTGCACACTTTAAAATTTGCTATTAAAATTCATGCAATCGAGCACAATACTGTCTTCTTTATTTAACAGGATTGCCATAAGATTGTTTTGTTGTTGTTAAATGAGTGAAGAACTCATTTTCAATGAATAAATGAGTTGTTAATTGAGTGGGAATGAGTTACTCACCCAGTTAATAACAACAAAAACAATAATTACCAATATGGCAGCGAATTAAGAAGAAGAAATTTGCATATTTACTTCCTCCCTTTTTTTGCTCATTTTTCTTCAACATTCATTGAGAAACTTTTCTCTCTCTCTCTCTCTCTCTCTCTCTATCTCTCATCGGAATTTTCCATTTGGCAAACATAGCTATACATTTTGACAACTTTTATTATTCCAAGAAGTGAAAACAAGAGAAAGATATATTGAAGAAATGTTGAAAAGACAGAGATTTTTCGAATTAGACAGGAAATACAAACACGCAAAAGTTCCATCCGCACGGAAATAAAATTGAATAAAAAAAATATTTTTTGAGCATTCTTGACACTTCAATTAAGATTATCTCAATATATTGACAATCACACCAAATATTCGAAGGTTTCGAGCTAGCAACAGCACATATTCTCCCACTAACGACAGTCTCCGTCCGGCTCGATGAAGGGAATGACTTAAAGAGCCATATTGGAATAATGTGAATATGATAAAGATGATGGGTTTGCTGTGCGTTGCCGTTGTTTACCAACAATCAAAAAACAGATAGAAACCGATTGAAGCTGTTCAAGAGGCGAAAGCCTGAGTATACACTTGTTATCAAGACGAAGGTAGGTTTGTTTTGTTTTAAAGCTTTCCGCAACGCTCATTGTGTGAGCGTGTGCGTTTATATTTGCCTGATATCGGTTGTGTACATTACGTGGTATATATATGACAGGGAATATTCCTTTGAGGCGGAGAACAAATGAGGAGGAGGAACATTGTGAGGAAGAGTTCTCCTGCTCAGGGAGGAGGAAAATATTCAATTCAAAATAAATAATAAAATTTCAATAATAATTAGATTTTTGATTCAATCCAGATGGTAATATTTTCCTACTCACAATATTCTTCCGCTTCACATGACTTCTTATATATTCTCCTCCTCAGAGGAACATTCCCTGATAATAAAAAAGCGAGAGAAACAGAACAAAGATAGAAAAAAAGTATGCAGACACACAAGCAAGTTTAAGTAAACAATCCACATTGAATTCATTTTGAGATGACGTAGATAAATAATAATGTTTTCGTACGTTAAAATTTCATACCAAAATGATAGATTGTATGGTGCAAAGCAATCAAAACGGAACAATGTTCTGACATTTGCCGAACTGTCACGTAGATTGTCAGTTCTCGTGCAAGAAAATCAGTTTGCATTCGTTTTTTCTCATTTCGTGAATTGAGCCGCAATGAAATCAATGCTGTGAATACTGACATTTATTTATTGACCGTGCTTCATTTATAGTTTGCAATTATAATCCCAATTAACGATACAATTCAATGAGAAAGTTTTGGGCGAAAAGTTTCGCATATTTGATATATTTATGGTTGCTCAGGGATAGTTGACATCATCGGAACAGCTAAAAGCGATGAAATAAGAGAGAGCGTAGCGTGACGATGCTGGTCGATGTTCATGGCATTTCTGAGCAGGCAGAAAAAACTTACATCGGGTATTTGATTTGAAATTCAGAAATGCTTAGATAAGCTTCTCAATGTTATTTGACGTTTTTTGCGATGTCCACACCACTCGCAATGCACCTGAGAAATTGTAAAATACGTGCCGGAAACTATATGTATTTATATATATATACCATATAATAATGACGCTGAATGCTTTCATCTGAGTTTTCATGAAAAAGCAAAGGCACTGGCAGATGGCAACTATGCACCGCTTAAAACGATATTTTAATTTCCAGCAAGAAGGATATTTCAATTGAAATTCAAGCGATTCGATATTCACTTTGTGCTTTTAATTCGCTCGATACGTCTGTTATGTTCAGCGTTTTCTCTCTGTCTTCACAGCGCTACACAAGTATTCTTTACTTTGTCTTCCTTCGTGCACTGCGTTCAAATGTAAAATGCAAAATGAATCCTTTTGTATTATTAATAACATTGAAAGTTGAATAGCGAAGGCGACGTCTATATTCGAATTTCATTAAAAATGAAGATGGGCGTGCAATGTATACAATTGTGTGCGCCAGAACTATCTAGGGATACGAAGCGAAACAGAATGAAAATATTCACTCAGGTTCATGTCGAGTTGCCCAAGGTGATAAAATTTTACTGCATTTTTCCTTTTCATGTATATAACAGAGCTTTGCTGTGCATTCATTTTTTAGAATTCACGATAAGAACTGACAAATATCACCAATAAAACTTGTATTACATACTTCCAATTGTCGCGATATATAAATAAAGAAAATAGAGGGCGAAGTTGTGCGAGAAAGCATATTGATTTATTTTTGCTGCTGCTAATTTTGTTTTGAACGAAATGATTGCGCCACTTTCCCAAAAGCAACCAACATCAATTCGGGACTCAAATTCATAGTGAAAGCGCGCAGTGATGAATAGATGTCCGTGTGGAACACGTGACAGAAAAATTTAATTGAAATATTGTTGGACGATATGAAAAACGAATAAAAATTATTTACAATGATTGTTGTAACAATGATACATCACGTTTCGGAAAATCCGATACGATTTAGGGCTGATAAAGTTCCCATCGATTTACGGCTCTTCAAATATTTCACAAATACATTCAAGATGAATATCCATTAAATGGCTCTATGTCAGCACTAATTTAATTTATTATTATTGCATTTGATCATATCGAATTTAATGAATTAAAATGCAAACCGAGATAAATTCCATTGCAATTGCGAATGGCCAACTTGACGGGACACTTATTCAAACTAAATTTAAATGTGTCAAATTGAAAACAAATTCCATGTGATAATACCATTGAAACATTTTCGAGATGAAAAGCGCTTTGAGACTTTCACAATATTGACAAGCTTCTCAAGTGTGTGTTTATGCCACTTTGATGTTACGCCTTTGCATATTCGTAGAGTTCTTTCTTTATCAGATCGAACAGCAGTGGGATTTCATTGAAACTTATCTTAATTTCATTACTCCGTAATATGTTATCATGTCTTCATCAATTTAGCACTCAACTGAAATGCGTTCATGTTTAATGAATGGTTCATTTCCAAGTATTGGAGATATTTATACCTCCTCTAATCATGCCGACCACGAGTTTATGCATTATGTAATTAAATACAACAAATGGCCGCTGAAAGATCACATTGCTCCACGTGAGGGACGCAAGCTCAGATTGAAAAACTAATCGAATTAGTCGTAAGTATTGCATCTATGTTGTCAAATGTAAGGAGCAGCCATTCTAACCGTATCAGATAATTCAAAACCAGATCCTGTATCTTATAGCATTTATACCAAAACTTCGAAGAAATAAGAAAAATAAGCGGCATCATATGGCAAAGCATTTTGATGACCGAAATCAATATGAATAAATGAACATTCCTGCTATTTTGCTGCAGAAAAATCTCATTCCAATCATGTCTATTGCATGATGAAAACATTAACAAACGAATTTCGCATCGTAAAATTGTTCCTTTCTTTCAAACTATTCAACAAAAAAATATACTTTCAAAAAATAAAAAACGTAAATTCAAATGAGGTCCAAATGAATTTATAACTGTTGAACTATGTTTTGTATAAACTTATTTTCGGAACGCACTCTCTTTGCCCCTTTTATTCATAACGCACATACAGACGGTTTAGGTAGCTGTCAAGTTGAGCCTTCACTTCTCTTTTTATAGCTTTACGTCGTGGTCAACATCATATTTCTTTAACATTAAATTCATCTAATCATAAACCAAATTTCTATTTATTGAGCACAAATCTTCCACAGCAAAACTCAACAATAACGATGGAAGTAGAACACGAATAATTTTGATATCAACTTTGTTGATTCAACTAATAAATCCGAGCAGAACGAAAAATTTATATAAATGAATTTCACCTGAAGTAGCTATACTCCAACTTTTATGCATTAAACATATTTTAAAAGGCACTATTTTGCTTGGAGAAGTATGAAAAATGAACACTGGGAGAATAATATTATTTTTGATATTTTTATGTTCGTTTTCAGATCCTTTCCAGAAAAGAAAAACTGTTCCACATTTTTCAACACGAAACTGAAAACGGTTGTTCAAAAATTTAAATGTATAACAAAGTGGAATAATCGATTTTACTTTATATTTGTGATATGAATTTTGTAGCTACAGATGCATCGAAGGAAATATTCATCTGGGTGTCTAACTTTTTGAGAAAAAACATGTGTGTTGAATATTGTTGCCATTTTAAATGTTGAAATCATTCGAGCGACAATTTACCTCACCAATAGTTTTTTTTTTCATTTGATATACAATATAATATTGTAATATTGCTTGGTAAGTGCACTTTGTAATTTTGTATATGCAGAGATTTCACTGATGATATTCGCTCAATCATATGTTTATTTTATATTCTCTGCTCATGTACATGGATGGACGATAGCAACGTGGAAGAAGCGCTTGCGAAAGCAAACGACTTGAAATGTCAATCACAGTTCTGAGTTTGAATTTATCGGTAAAGGTAAGAAAATGCATTGCACGGAAAATTTATACCGAAAATATAAGTTACCAAGCGTTTATATATTAAACATGACAATCCAATTATTTATTCAGGCGATAGTGTCTAAATCCTGATAGTCTCGATTCATGTGTGTACATTTCATTTTTGACTTTAAGTTTAACAACAATACAAAATGATTGGACAGAAATATTGATGGAATTTTGATTTCCAAGCAAAGCGAGCGCGTTACACTTTTTCAGATTCTCTGAAAATACAAAGAACTGGACTAAATTTGGATATATAGTGCACATCAGACCAGCGCACCATAATTACGATTAAATTAATGGAATGCGATGGCTATTCCTTCTCATTTCATTCGCTGTATAATTATAATCAAATTTACAAACTTACACACAAACTTACGATTGTTGTTTCGATTGGCTTGAATAATCGTGAACACATCGTTCGTCTATTAATATGTATTCGTATATCATATATTATCGAAAATGGCGTGTAATTTGGCCGAAGTGCACTCATCCATTGGCAGGCTCAATGTGTGTGCCCAAGTATTCGTCATGCACCTCGTATGAATGGCTGGCGCTGCTATGTGAACCATCGAATATCAATTGAATGTAGCTCTTTTCCGATTATTTTGTAGTCATTAGCACGGACGGCTCTCTGATGAGGCTATGTTGCATATTAATATTGATTGAGCACTCGAAGCACAGAGCGAAGCCATTAATTAAGTCTTTATTTCAAATGAATCCGCAATAGATGTGGACTACCGTTATCACGCCATCACTGTTCGATTCATCAATTAGAAATGCCATTGCACCGTTTCAAGCGATTGTTATGAGTGCTTCACAATTATTTGGATAATGTGTGTTCTGTAATCAAATATTATTCGAATGTATTTTTTTTAATACAATTCCCTAATGGGAATTGAAATTCATCCACGATGACATGGTAGGTAGCGTGTTTTTAATTTTCATTTTGTTTCTATTATGTTTTGGTTTTTTGTTTTTTCAATTGAAACAAAATATACAATTACAATAACAAAAGATATGATTCGTGTGATCAAACTCATAAGTTGAGAGACAATGGAATTGCCATATCATTGTTCAGATCCACGCATACAAAAAGTTTTAAATTATATTATAAAATTAGTTACTAACTAAATCAAGTTAAACTTTATTTCTTGTCCATTATTTTAATATTCCCTATTTGTATGTTTATGTGTGTTTTTTTAAGCGTGATGCGCACATGGCGACGAAAAGACATGTTAATTTCCCCATTGTGAAATGTTGGATGGCACGAACCACACCGTAATCCCTAACACACAACTTTTTTACTTTCTCTCTCCATTTTTCTTCATCTAAATTCAGTATTTTGCGTGGCAGATCATCATCATCGGCCCCACACACTTCGTGAAAGATAGACTTTCGTAATGATTTAAATTCGAAAATTAATTCAACGAAACAAAAAAGAGGAATGAATATGCATAAAAGCAAAAAACAATTTGATACTTTTCGTTGGTTGCCAACCTAGAAGGTCAACCATGCACGATTTAGGGACTCAACATCGGTTTCGGTCTTCAAATCTCGTTTGGATTATAGAAATAATCGCTTGAGATGGAACAATTTCGTTTGGCAAATTGAGATGGAAAATTGATTAAAAAGACAATTTCGGAGAGAAAATCTCATTTGACGACAGTAAAATCCAGTTCATTTCGATGTGAAATACACGCATTTTCAGACGACCAATTTTTCAGTGGCCCCAATGCCATACCAAATCAACGCCATGAACAGTAAAATCATAACTTTAATGATGAGCCTAAGTACACGAACAATTTCGGCCTCTAAAGATGTCAAAGTGCGCAATTTTTCAGAATATGCGCGGGAAATAAAGATCGAACGAAACGAACCAAAATGTTCAAAGCGTTTTTTTCTCGCTTTCGACATCCCGTGTGTGTCGGATCGTAACTGTTACATCGGGGCAATATCAATTTTTGTTGAAGTCAAAATAAATTATCGGTATTGTTATACTGGCACGAATTTTGGTGGCAAATACTTGATGCGAAGAGAAAAAGAATGTGCGAGATTTTCTGTTGTTCTCGTTGCCAAACAATAATAAAATAAAACATTTGCCGCTGTAGCCTATTCGTTTTCCTAGATAGAGAGATAAATTGTTTCTGGCTGCGTGAGCGCGGCGAGAGACATACGCCGTGAGTATCGAAGCGTAGTTTTAGTAGTTCACACAAACAAATATCACATGTTGTATTTTAGTGGTGCGGCGTGGATAGTGCAAATGTATAGAAACCCCAATGTTAGCGTGAATTATGGTCTTGAAATCCATTGACACATTTGTATAGATTAAATCACCGATTGTTTTAATTCCATTTAATTTGAGGCATTTTGAAACTACACAAAACTAAATTCCTGGACCGGATACCGACCGGACTGAAGTGCCCACGGAATATGGAAAACAGCGTACATTTTTCAAGAGTAAATGAAATGATAAAATCGGCCGGATTGAAGCTACGGCTCAATACGAGAGAAACAGACCGAAAATTCAGCGATAGCGAAAGCGAAACAGAGAAGAGATAATGCATGAATATGGGACAGGAAATTGTTAAGTTCATGTTTGAGCTATTCAAATGAAGTGACGGGGCAGCTGCGGCAGTGGAGCGCTTTAATGTATGATAATACGCACATATCTATCGCTGATAAATCAGCCTAAATTCTTTCAAGATTGCACTTGATTTCTGTTTATTACGCATTTTCAACATCATGTTTTATTATTGCGAGGCCACCTCATTTTGTGGCCGATTTGTGTCCGACACAATTGCCTAAACGCTCTTATACTTTATCAATAATTCCAATTAGAAATACCACAAAAAATGTGTATTCCAAATAAAATCCGGATTATTACATTTAATGCGTAAATAAAATTACAATGAAAGAAGAGAGCAGAAAGAAAAACACGAATCTGAAATCTGAAAAGTACGAGTAAACAAACTATCGCCACCAAAGTGTTTTATGTAAATGCTTTTCGCGGAGCATTTGTGTCATTTAGACTGACCGACCTATTGTGTACGCCGAACAACGTTCACATCGCTCAATTTCACCGGCTAATGTAGTTTAGTTTTTAAAGTGCCCCGAAATAATATTCCGGAAATGATGAAGGCGATTATTCAAATCCAAATGTACATTGAAAGACTTGATTCAGCATGTTCGAATTCATATCGAAGCACAATCGACCCCCTCACATCTGTCAAAGAAAATAATAAACAAGTCTCAAATCAAATATTCAACTGACCACATACCATAACGTTCGAGACGTACGAACAATGGATCAACAACAACGATGTACGTGCCTGTTCAATGTCTAAGAGAAGGGGAATTTTTCGTGCGCAATATTTATGTTTGTAATATTTTGGTCTCTCACCTCATTTTTTCTGTTCTCATTGTTTTTACCCTTGTTGGCTCTAGAATGAGTGGGTGAGTTAGGCAAAGAAGGAAGAGAGTAAGTTAGAGTGGGAACTCATGCAACCGAAATGATTGTGCTGAAGGGCAGCGCGTGTATATAGCACCGGTAAAATATCAGTTTCTAAAATTATTCATTAATATGAGCAGAGGTCAACCACAAACAGAAGCGTTGGCTACGTTTCATAAGACAATGGGCCATTTGTAATGCGTTCGAATCATCAGTTCGGCTCGGCTAAATCGTATTCAATGCAAAGTGAAAATGTTTTTTCCGGATAAACTACAACTATGGGCCTGGAATTTTTGGACGCTTCAATCTAAAAACTTCCCTTCGGCCAAATGTATACACGAGTCCGAGCAAAAAAGAAGACTGAACGAATGAAGAGAATGAAATGAGAACTCGATGGTATAATTGAGCCACTCATTGTGCTAAAAGCATACTCATCGCATAGTTTTTAGCTATTCGAAGTGGTTGTTGGCTCAAGATCAGCTATTCGCTACCGGATTCCACAATTTTGTAATTTTGTTCTCACTAGACATGTTTCATCGTTAACAGATTTGTTTTCAGTAGAATATATAATCCACCAGTGAATTTGTTTCATATTAGTTTTCAACAACGGTGAATCAGAGTGGATTATGTGGGAAAACGTTTGGCAGTGCTGAGTCTGTAATGGTTCTTGTATTCAAATTGTAGCAAGGAGAGAGAGAGAGAGAGAGAGAGAGAGAGAGAGAGCAGAGAGCTATCTGGAAATATATATAGGGAAAAACAAGAGTATTCAACAAAGTTCCAATGCTCTTAAAAACCTTTTAAAATACGCATTTTCGTAATCTCTTCATTTATCATATTCAAGATTTTTTCTTGTTATTTCCACAACATGAATCAGCTCGATGAATTAATAATTATTCAGTGCCATTAATTCGCGTTAACTCGAAAAATGCTTCCAACATGTGAGTTAGAGAATAATAAAATAGACGAAAATAATTTTAGCGCATTTTCAACGGATCCATTGTTTCATGTACCGTGAAAATTCGGCGCACAAAGTGCACCATGTGACTTTTGAATCCCAACTTTTGTCCGATGATGATCTCATATTTCGGCTAAATTGCATATGATTTTTCATCCGATTATTTTCATGGCCTCTACCTCTTTTCCTTTCACTCAGTCTCTCTCTCTTTCTCACTCCCTTCACCTCTCTGCGATGAAGAGTTACTGTGTTTTTTTTGTTATCCTTTTTATTCAAATATTATCCGCGTAAAACACATAAAATGCTAGTTCATAAACTCTGATCCTTTTGTTGTTCGCCCCATTGTTTTCCAAACATATTTGAAAAACCAAAATGATTCTGCTAGACCAATTCAAACAATATCGAATCCATGCCGCGAACAATCAAAACCCAAATCACCCCTCCCCTATTTTCGATGCGGTGAAAAAGTGCGTAATTAGTGTTAAACCAAAAGTAAATGATTGCCGCCGCTGAATCTATCCCACTCCTACACTCGAAATGCTACCAAAGGATTACCTGAAATATATGTTTTTTTGGTGAGGCCACGGCAAATATACAATTATTTGTTCAGTATAAATGTATTGGTTTATTCAATTATATCACATCCGATGGATGGAATCAATTTTTCCACGCAAAAAAATCGTGTGCGTATCTGAATATGTATAACAATTTAGGTGCTTATAGAATAATTGAAATTTTTCATGCGGAAGAATACGTCATAATCGCAGCGATATTCGATATGGATGTGAGTTTGTGTGTGTACATTGATGGGATTTTTTAAAATCTTCACAAAATTATTGAAAACAACCGTTTCATTAATTATACGTGACTAACATTTATTAATTAACAACATGTTCTTAACTAATAATTACTAGCAAATGTCGTGTGTTTTGGGGACGCACATTACTTTACATACAGAAATGAGGAAATACAACGCCTATAATTCTGACTTCAAATTTTTTATTCCATCAAACAGTCTTTCATGAAAATTGTAGCTTTTATTGTTTCGAAATGATTTTATTTGCCAAATTATAATTTTATTCTTCATATTTCTCAAAATGATGAACCAAAATACGAGACGAACCAAGTCAACAAACAAAAAGAGGATGACAAAAAAAAGAACAAAATACGAAATACGAGACGGCCGAGGAACATTTATTTGCTAAGCGAAGTTTCAGTTGCGCGGAAAATAATAATGATACATTTATTTGAATATTGAAATGGCGGTTCCTACGTGAACACACTCTATTTTGTATGTATTTTTGCTGGTAATATTATCCTCATTAAGCCAAAATTTGTTTTTTTTATAATTTTTTCTGTGCCTCAATTAAATTATTCTGCGAGAATGAGCACGTATTGTGGTGTTCGGCTCCGAAACTTCATCAGCTGTAGATTGGGTCCGTCGAGCTAATCGTTTCCTTCATTGGATGGAGTCATACCTTATCTTTGGTATAGTGGTAATTATTAGCGGTACATTCTTTGCAAGTGCAAACAAATTGAATGACTACTCAATTGTTGATATATAGTACTTATTTCATATCAATAATAAATAACCATAGCTCTGTGCCATTTTTTGATATGGACTGCAAACAAAGTGGATCCTTAATTAAACAATTAAAATTAACACTTGAAACATTTAATAACGGGCAAATGGAAAATAGCGGCTTGTATATTTGTGTTGTTTTCAATCTTTTTTTTTTTTTTTTTGCCCAACATATTATCGCCACTCGAAAATTGGTCTTATTTCAATATTTAATGCAGATACTCCGCTACTCCTATTCAAACCAGTTAAGTATAAGGCAAAATCGATGTTTTTTAAATGGGAATTATTCACACAGAATTGATTATGTCATTTTTCAATTCCTATTAAAGCTTTAGTATACATCAACACTTTTCTGCTGTTGGATATAACTATCTAGAATGTAGAAATGTTAATTACCAACATAAACGTTTCAATGAAAGTGACGCAAGCATTCCCAGTGAAAAATTCACAAGCACATGTGAATGGATGGGAATAATGATGCAAAATAGTTTTGCTATCAAATGAAGTGTCCCTCAAAAAATTTACGTTTGAAGTATCACTGAAAATTGTTTCATTAAAAGTGTCCCAACTTTTCAAATTTGATTTTCATGTTACTGATAAGAGATAAGTGATAGGTTTCAACAACAAAAAGACCATTATAGACCATTATTGCCTTTCAGGGTCTGTTTTACGAAAAAAAGTGCCTCACACACCCCTTACAATGCCTCTCCACAGACCAATCGAAAGCCAAGTTTTGAGTTTCATCACATTCAAGTCATACTTAACCGAATCTAAATAACTTCTGCGTGGTCTACATCTTCACAAAATATGCAACCCAAATATTTGAGTACGCTAATGGTCATTCCAAAGTTTTTACAAGCCCCTTACATATCTCTGATAGAATTTTGCAGCTTCAGAATTGTCAAACAGTACCAGGTCATCTGCAGTGATAGGTGTCTGTGATAGGTGTCTGTGATAGGTGTCTTCGGCAAATTACTTAAGGCTTATTAAGAATAACGTATTAAGCGAAGATATTTATCACAAATTTGGAAAGTTGAGCAACTTTTACTGAAACAATTTTAAGAGACACTTCAACCGTAAAATTTTTGAGGGACGCTTCATTTCGAAGCGAATATACGTTGCATTATTATTCTCAGCCATTCATAAATATGACCCAGCTGTAGAGTAGTGGTTAGCGTGCCGGCTTTGCAAGCATGGGGACGTGGGTTCGAATCTCCTAGTGGCCGTTTGATTTTCTATCAATTTCATCATTGCTAACAACAGTGATATATTGATGGGAAACAAACTAACACATAAAATAGTGATGTTCGACTCACGGAGTGTTTCGGAGGACACTTTAAGCCGTCGGTCCCGTGTGTGTGCACAAAGAGGATTTTGAATTAGCACAGACACACATAAATTGACAACCTTAACGCTAAGGTTGTGTTATTGGGTATTTCAATATTCAATACACCACCGCAAAAAAGGTAGTAGCCATTCATGGGCCCGAGCATTAGAATGCGGTGCAGTCGTACCCTGCAAGCCCCTCACCAATGTATTCGAATAATAGTTCTCATGCTGGTGGTATTCATGGAATACGAAAAAGACTGAACACACCTAACGGTACACAATTCGGTCTATAAATACTGAATGATGATGATGATGATGATGATTCATAAATATATACAACACAACTTTTGGCTATGAGAAGCGAGCCGACCAATGAAAGTGGAGTATTGTTGTAAAGCACTTGGGCCGTTGGTCCAGAAATACCATGGAAGTTTGGAAATCGACCTGGTCTAGGTAGGAGTAAAATAGGAGATTGAATCTAAATTCAGTTTTTCGATTCCAATCCTCCTTAATGGATTTAATATTCCCCTCGAAAATAAGTTATTCTGATTTTATTTGTTGATACACTTCCATGACAATTCATCATCCTAATCGGACTATATGTTCAAAAACTATGACAGGTTAAAAATATTCTTAGAAGACCCTGTGTTTGTTTGTAGTCTTTTTGTAACTGAAGCTAACAAGGCTTAAAGATACTCAAAAAATAAGAACTTTCTGTCAAACAGAATTTTGATCTACAGAGTGTACCACTAAAATGTTGGTAAAGCTGAACATTACGAAGTATAGCAGTGAAATATTTTTTTCTAACGTTTAATTATTTTTTTTTAAATTACCTATTGGTACTTATTTTTTTTTACTTATTAGTAAGGGACGGCCTTGCAGATTAGATCACCTTAGCTCTTTTTCTAATAACTCGTCATGAATTAAACAAATCGTTGATGTGATTATTCCGTTGAAAAGCTGGCCTCAATAGCTTTAACTAAAACTATCAAAACTGAAAACATTTTCACTCACACACAATTTGTCATTTCGAAACTTCAAAAGGAGTTGTGTGCATGTGCGGTTCACTTATATATGAGACAGACAACAATATTGGCATTTCTTCTCAGTACTAATTCAGTTGTATTCAGGTATACACAAATCTACGTCAAGTTCTTAAAATCCTAAGTCAGCTATCTGACATATCAGAAGTCATTTAGTTGGAAATAACCCCGTTCACCAGAATAATATTACTCCATATTATCATCGGAATCGCACTTTTGGCCAGTGTGAACAGCGTCTGTTCGCTCCAAAAGCACATTAAGTGTGACTCTGAATTTTTTGACTTCGATGACAGTCGGAATTTTGGTATTGTCACTGCTAGCTGATCCAACGACAAGCCAGTCCCCTAAGGTTAAACCTTATTAAAGTAGTAATGTCTTAATTTTATTTTGTGGTTTTCATGGATTTTTCGGGCACTTCGGATGGTCTGATCAAAAAAATAACAGAACTAAGCGGAATGCCTGTAGGCACATTCAGCAATGTGTGCTGTAGCTCCGGAACTTCTGGTTCGCGTTATATGGTGGTTTCAATAAAAAATTACCCCTAAATTTGGGTATAACTAACATTTCCTATCCAATTACATATGCATATTTATCAGTATTTAAGCGACTAAGCATCTGAACCAAGCGGACCGTAATTGTATGGGATTGGAGAGCTATTCGAGAGTATGCCAATTGACCACGCCATCTTATTTTACATGGGTGAACTCAATTCAGATCCATTGTAATACGAACAAAATGGAGAATAGATATGATTAAAATGTCTCAAATAGCACGGTCCCCTTGATCTGAACTAACGACAGTGAAGTGTCATCTGTGTCTCCTCAAGGAAAATTCTGCCTTAAAACCATTTCAAACCTATTAAATTATCAAAAATATATATGTTCTCAAACAAAACTTATTTCAAACACACAGTACGAAATAATTAAAATTATCAATTATTATGAAACAATTTTATGAACAAGCAACAAAAGATTATTATTATTTGAAGGCGATGCGTAGGATGCATTTAACGCTCAACCTATTAAAAATAGTGTGTTAGCGCTCGCTAAGAAGAATTATATTGGTAAAACTTCCGTTCTTACGACGTTCAATCAAGAAGTCAATCGAAAGCGGATTCGATTGTGTACAGAAAAAGGAATAGAAAGAAATAAAACGAAAAAGTTGAAGAGATTAGAAGCAAAAAAAAAAAACAGATGCAAGCACCCTCTAATACAATGAATAAATCCAAACACGTTTCCATTTTCGCTTTATTTATAATCCAGTGTGCCGTTTGAATTGATGTATTCTCGCACGCGCTCACGCAGCCAATTTCAAATGAAAAACACTGCACAGGCCGGGTGCTAGCGCCCTCCTACACATATGAAATCATGAAATCATGTGGTTGGAATTGTGTACTGTCCCAAACTTTCGAGAAATAGAAGAAAACCGCAATCAGATGAATAGTTGTACACAAGTTGAAATAACTTTCTATAAAAGTTTCTGTCTTTTATTCCTATTTTTATGATGGCTGTTATTTTGTGGCCGATGGCGTTATTGCTCATTCCAAGTGAACCAAACACATACACACACTAGGCCTGAGTGAGGCATTCAATTGTGCGATGTGATGGAACTAGGGAAAATGCAGTGTGATTGTTGTCAATCTCTAGAGTAAACCATTGACAATGATTCATTTGACGTCTTGAAAAGTCTCGTATCATTCATTCAGTATGCCAATGACCAGCCATCGTCGATTATGTTTTTTATAAGTGGCGACGCGCTAAAATTCGCAGCATATTTTTCGGAAAATGGTCAAAAAGCTCCATCACATACAATGACTATTGACTATTGATTATATATATTTACTAGTAGCAATCCTATAGATTCAATATCCACCCAACTCTATCTCATACCTCATATATGTAAGTCATCGCTCATCGTTCATCACTCACTCTCGTTTATATCATTGGGGATTCTTTTGTGTGCCTAAATTTAGTATAAAATTCATCCTCAATTCATAAATGGGACCACATCTCTTTCGAATGATGCATCCATAGAAGTCACATCACTATTTGTTTCGAACACACTTAACTTTGCGTGTGTCTGTCTGCCTATTTCTAGTTGCTATTGCTCTATACACGTTACTTCACAGTGACATTCATTATTCGATTGAACGAACTGATACACAATTTAACGATTCCTTCTTGCCAGGATTTATCACTTTCCGTTCTCATATATTGTTTATGTAACCATTGTGGATGCCTATTTCATTATATATGTATACTTCTGGATGTTGGGGTTTTGTGAGCGCCTCTCTGCTCTCTCTCTCTTTCTCTTTCTCTGTACAGTAGTGCTTTTGAGAGCGAGCGTTAGAGTTTAAACAATGGGCGATACGGTATTTATGTCCGACTTGAAAATGAATGGACAGATGACACCATCGACAATAACAATATTTAAAAACATGATGATGGCGAAAACAAAACAAAGCTGTCATTTAATCTCTGTATCTCTCGAATTGAATATTTGGTTTGTGTGTTTATGTTCCTCTATTTGCTTGGGTATGGCTCCTGCTTCTCACCGCGCTCATTTCCGATTCTCGGTAATCTTTACAGCGTCGATATCAACAACAACAACAACGATGATGATAACAACGGGATCTATGTCTCTAATTTTCAATGATACACTTTTGCGGGGGATAGAGTCTTTTTCCGCATGTGCATATATAAAAATAATCAAAATTCTCGTTGTTTTGCGGGCCGGATTCCCATATAATTTTGTCACAGAGAAAACAACTTTCTGTTATGATTTGTTTGCGCACCGCCTTTTAATTTACATACCCATTCTGTTTTAGTTTGAAATGAAGGCACATTTTTATTCACTTTCAAATCCACACGCAAGAGGGAGAGAATGTGCGTTGTGCGTTTTGATGCCTTTTCTTTGGATCTTTCGTCGCTTCTGCACATAGACTATTCGCAATCGCATTTGTTTTGTTTGCATTGGCTCAAGAAGATACAGAGAATGGGAATATTGGAAAAGTTTGCCATTACTGTTCCTGAGATAGGTAGATAGCGAAACTGTGGCAACAGCAGCAGCAGCAGCAGCAGCAGCAGCAGCAGCAGCAGCAGTGCAAAAACAAGGGAAAACCCGACGACGACCAACAATGAAGAACAATGGACTAGCAAACGAATGAAATATAAACGAGCATGTAAATGGGAAATGCTTAAAAGTAGAGGACGGAAAAAAGGAGAAATATATATGACATCATCGTTCGATAAAGAAATCGGTGTTTCAGTGTTTCGCTGTCGCTGTTCTCTGTTCCGGATTCGCCATGCATGTATTTCCCTTCAACTTTCAATGTTATCAGTTTGTAGATCCTGTTCCTTTTCCATTGAATAGCGTTCACTTTCTTCGGGCGAACAAAAGTGCTTTTTCCGCAATTTTCACTTACACATCAAACCATTCGCTCGCTGCTCCTCTCCAACTTCCATCTCTCTCTCTCTCTCTCTCTCTCTCTATCCCTCTGAATTCACGTTGTTCGCTTTCCATTATTGCTGTTTACATAGCATGAGCGACTCTCTTACAGAACATACAAATAATTCTTTTTGTAATGAAATAAGTAATTGTTGTCTCTGGGGCATTGCGTCAAAAGCAAATTGATTCAAAGACCTTTTATATGATAACACTGTCTTTTCTAAAGGTTTAATATTACTTTCACCTTCATCATCGTCATCGTCATTGTCATGGCCCCATGTCCATGTCCATTTGGATTTTCATTTTTACCCTACAGTTGGTCGTTGCAATCCTTTTTTCTCTTTTTGTCAATCGGTGTTCACCGTAACACTATCTACATATATAATTTAATATGAAAAGTGCTTTCGCGTTTTGGATTATTTCTGTTTCAGCCCCTTGACCCCTATCAGTTGCTTCGGTAAGTTAATGTGGATAAAACTAGCATTTAGACAATCTGACCATAGATTTATGGGCGAAATCCAATCAGCGCACAGGAACTCTATACACCACAAGTGAGAGAGCTTCAAGCGCAATAAAAAATCTTCCGGCTCGTAATAGCAACATAATGGGTATTGGGCAACTTGCAATAACTGTAATAGGAAATAATTGCAGCTTTTGTGTATACCTTCTATTACATTCTATGCGCTTTTTATCATTTCCATCGCATTCCATTTTCTTTTCATTTTATGTTTATTTTTGTGTTGATTTTCTTTTCATTTTGTTCGGTGTATGAATGTGAGCTTGTTTGACGCGAGTGTTTCAGAAGAAATGGCGTCCGTTCCCATTTTCCTACCGTCGATATGGCTTTGCAGCTCAATGCCAGTTGCATAAAAAAAACGAGGATGACAAGAGAATCGCGAAAAATGTTAAAACTCTGTATTTTGGCTGTTACTACCGATGTTCTGTGCTGACACCTGAATCGCTTTAAAAAAAAGGGGCGATTATGACAGTGACTGTGATGCAGACTACCCAACATTTCACTGCATTATATACGGAATAGCAATTTTGTTTCATTGATTTGATTGTTGAATGCCACTCCAATTTGATACAGACATTTCGCAAAAGTGATTTTAATTCAGTGTGTATTCTATGGTACATTCCACAATGACAATGAAGCCTTTGCTTCGCGTTGCATTAAAGCATTTGTATTCGTCCAATTTACACGTTATATTGCAATGTATTCAATGCCAACGAATCAATACAATTCAAATCATCCAAAACAGAAGGAGGAAATAAAGAAGCGCTTGCCATCCGGTATATAATATATAACAAAATTCACGTCCGCTGTGCTAATTCTATGCATTTTGACATATTCAAATGTTGAAATAAACTTTCAGCTTAGTAGTTTTCCAAATAATTGCTATGGTGAATGTGGATATTGGTTTGATGATATAAATGTGATATCAGAAGCCACTGCAGATAAATTCTCCAATGTTTATTTTCATTGATGGACAGGCTGTCAATCGCATGAATTATCAAAATCAGTGTCAAAATGGTTGATGATTAAATATAGACTGTTCTTCTCTGAATGGAACATGATTCAGCCAATCTTCATGTTGAAAAACATTAAATGGAAAGTTTCTAAAATATAGCTGTGACATAGCCATCATTTCGAACAAAGCCCGCAATATAATCAAGAGTGGTTCGGGTTGGTTTTTCCTCTTCCTTGCATTAATTAGACTTTGAATTTTATGCTACAATTTGTGCGTCGATATTCCTCGGTCTTTTCTTATTCTCTCACTAATTAGGCAAGTTCATGTCATTCAAACTTTACACACTTCATGAAAATTCACGGACAAAGAATCAGAAAAGGCTTCAATCTGACAAATGTCAGTGATAGTTTTGGGTTGCATATAATATCGTTGCCGTGTTCCGTCTTTTCAGGCCAAGTCAGTTCTCCATTAAATGGATATGAAGCAAAATATATCCCAATTAGATAAAAGGAGCATTTGTGCTTCTTTAAAATTCCATAACAAATTTGATTTTGTTGACAGTTTTCATAGATTGTTGGCGAGTGAAATGACTTGCTCATTGCTATATCTCATCTGTAATGAATGGAGGAGAATAATTCTTGAACGAGGAACCACAATTCCGTCCGCCCAAAACACGTACAAAATGAATACAACATGACAATTCTAATGAATAATCCATAGATCCATTAAGTTAAGCTTCCTTGATAATCGCATTATGTTTTGAAGAATTCATATTGGAATTTCAGTCATTTGAATCAGATTCCGTTTTGAATGGATGATGAATTCAAATTCTTGACTATTTAGTATTATCAAATTATCATCGATTGAGTTGAAAGTAAATATGTAAAAACCAGAATTCTTTACTTGCCGGCCCGTTATCAAATCGACATGAGATTTTCTAGTAATGAACACTGTGTAAAAGCAGCAGGTCACTTCATCAAGGTTGTCAATTTCATCAAATATTCTGAACACTTTCAATTTGTATTATTCTGTGTGCTGCATTTGATTTAAGTGCATGCCATTTTTTATGGAAATAATAGTCCATAATACGCACAAAGAAATTAACATCGTTCAATATTGAAATATATAGAGAACATTCTCCAAGTCATGATAATTGGCAAGATAGAGGCGAATTTATTCAAATTTTAAACATTTTCAATCGGAATACAGAAGACGGGGCTGTTTGGTTAGTCATAAGAAAAAACATTTATCCGTGATTTATGGCTCAAAATTAATAAAATCTCTAAAAGCTTCCCCTTTTATTTTTAGCATTGCCAGAGAACCGTTTTCAAGTAAATGCGCATTTAGCCACGACAGAATAGGCATAGATTATATTGTAGAGACGTAGAGACAGAGTATAAAAGCGAACACCATCATACACATATCGAGGATTTACTTGACTTTGATGATGACGACGGAGACGAACAAAAACATTTATGTCGCCAAAGCTTTCACATCAAAATCGCAAAAAAAGAAGAGAAGACTAAAAAAATATGTGTTAAGCACATGAGCACATTTTTCGATATGAAATTGGGCCAATTGAGCGCGTTATATCCCATATAAATCCGCTGATATTTGCTACATACGATCCCTAAAATGAGCTTAAGCATATCCTGTTTGCATCTTCCACTATATTTTGTCTCATTTCATTGAACAAAGTGGTGGAGTCCCGCTTCTCCCGAAAGAGAGAAAGATATAGCGATGAAATTATTTCAAATAAATATATATCAAAATGCACATGGTATTACCTATAAAATTCGATCAATCGATAGTCGTTCAACCATAGTTCTAGTGTGTTATTTATTGATCCGAAATTGATGACAATTTCCGCTTCGAATGTTCACATTTTCAATAAATTGGCGGATTTTTGCGGAAAAGATAGACGAGCAGACGGAGATGGAAAGCTGATGCGCCATTTGAAACATGATTTGAAATGCTTTGAAGTAGTTGAGAGACATCGAGTACGGCAATAGCAGTAGCAATGCCGCGCAATTGCTCTGACATCCGTTTCGCGTGTCTTGTTTGTTTTTTGGCGAATTTGCAATAAACTGGCCTCACAACTGGAATTATTGATCACGTGAGTGATTTCGTTGATTTTATGCGAATGATAGAAAACAGTGCATGGAATCTGTAATTTCGAATATGCGTCCGATGATCACAAACATCGAACCAAACCAAAGAAAAATCATCAAAATCATTCGTGTACACGTGCTTTCATCAAAAATAGCACACAAAAAGAAGAGTGGAATAAGAAATAGATTTACTCATGTACCAAACAGCCACGTATTCGCTTCGATTTCAATGCATTGATAAATTGAGATTCGTTGTGAAATTGAAGTCAAATCCACGATTAGGTAGTGGAATTCAGAAAACCTTCATGATAAAATATACATATTTGCAAATCATAATGCAATTCGCAAATGATTTGAGTAAGGTAAGCAAGGAAATAAGCTACTCATTTGACGATGAAGCGTGAAAAAATGAAGGTCTTGGGTCAGGATCTAAGTATGCGTGTGATATGGAAGTTGGAAGGAAATGATAAAGATAGAACAAAATTGCTCAAAGCTATTGAGCTCATAGAGAAAACAACTATGAGCCAAATCTCTGTGATAGCCCGAAAGAGACCAAGACTTTTTTGTCTCTTTTTATAAGCGCATCGCATTCTATTTCGTTCCATTTCATTTGTAAGCCTTCTGAAAAAATTCTATCTATAAATATTTTGGATTTGCCGTTTATGATGTGTATTTGTAATTTTCTCTTGATTGCTATTGTGCGTCTGTGAGCGAGTTTGTCGGTTGGCACTTTTTTCGGTCGTGCATTTATCCACGCAAGAATGAATTTGGCTTTTTGCGTTTTATTGCTTGCTTTGGACGTCATCCTACGCATTTAGTTTGGCAAAATATCGGAATCATCGTGAATTGTTGCTTAAGCATTCCAAAAAGTCGTTCGGCTTGTTATCATGTTGCTGTAAGGACTCATCGCCGCCGCGCGACTAAATCGAAACAGAGCAAGCAAACGAGGTTTTCCGTGGGGGGTGGTGTATGCATTGAGCATATTTCTCTATCGCAAAGAACGATCTACTTTTGTTCCTCATTAATTTAACAAGGTTTGCGCGTAGCTCGGCCCCCAAATTGATGGTCCTATTGAAAGCAAAAAAAAAAAAAAAATCCTAAAATTTTATAACATCTCATGGAATATATGGTGATGGTACGGACGGCGTGCTCTCTCTCTTTCTCTCTTTGCTTCTGTGCACATTCTCCCCGAGTCTGTATATGAGTCCACTGTGAATTCCGTATTAAATGGGCTATAAACATAAAATGTAAAAGATTCAAATCAGTGTATTCAATCAATTCAATCGATAAAAGTTTATGACAAGTGCTTCAAAAGCACATTTTCCTCTCTCCCGCTCGACTCGGCCTCTTCATTTTTCGCGTTTGGCTGAGTAAATGTTCCTATCGATTGCAAGGATCGGTGCGTTTTATGACTGCTGCTCATCGCTGATTCCTTGGAATTCTCAAAATTTTATTGCGCAATGGAAATGAACTAAAACAATTTGGATACAATCGCACACACACCCACTCGCACCAACCACACTATTTAGGTAATATTATATAACGTCCGAAATGTAATTAAATAGGGAAAAGGTAGTTTTTTTCATTGATGGCAAATATGCGATTGTAGTCGTTTCTAATCCAGATTATTCCAGTGCTTAGTATTAACAATCGATAAGAGGCCAACCGTGTACAAAGTCTTTATTCAAAATTATGCATTTCCGCAGTGAATCGAGGCTCTTTTCAGACACAATGACAAGCTAAAATACGTACAAAATCCTGTCGATTCAAAGCACATCCATCAACACACACAAGAGATGATTGTTTACATAGAAAACTTTTTCGGGTCTCAGGCAAACCGATACTAATGCTAAGCGCTAAGCCTCCTCAGCGTTCATCTTTTCTTGCAAAATAATGCTCTTACATCAGAGAAAGAGAGAGAGAGAGAGAGATCAAACGGTCAAATCAAACTAAAAGAAGTTTTGTTATTAATTTCGCTTGAACTGACGAAAGATGAAAACCCCGACGTAAAATTGGATGTGAAAAATATGTAATTGGAAAATATCGTGGGGTTGTCGGTTACAACCAAAAAAGAATAAATGCACAGAAAAACTCTTTTTTCCGACTCCATAAACCTAAAACATCAGCACAAATTTGATTAATTCTTTTCATATTATGCGCAAATTAGCTGCGGTGTATATTTTTGTCGACTCCTTATATAGAACTTGACCGATACATATGTCAAATAGCATTTGTGTTTATTATTATTATTCGTAGCATTTCATTTATGGGTATTTCGGTGGGCTATTTTCACATTGCAATTTCAGCATGACTTGCTTGCCTTTGTGCGGCTGTTGAGTGTATTGTGATTCAACACATTGGCGATAGGCTGTCGATAATATGGCCAGGCTTCGAATATCACATCTTCATTTCTTCTTATCCTCAATCAACACAAATCGAGAGCAATTTATCATTTGATTATCATTAATCAACGCGCAAACACTGAACAAGAACTTATGTACTTCTTCAACGATTTTTTTTACTCACTCACCGCCTCCGTCTCTCCTCATGTTCGTGTTTTCTTTTGATGATGTTGATTACGATGATGAAGGGAATGAAAAACATTGTGTATTTAAATACACCGAATGAATCAAATAAACGAAGCGAAAGCACTTGTTATCGCCTTTGTGGGAAAACGTCAAGCTTTGTGCGCGTAAGACTGCGAGGTACAACAAGTCCTTTGATCGTCATGCATATTTAGCCTTTTGGCCCTTTTCCAGTCACAAAATCGCTCATTTACCATGTTTGGACTTAACGTGATTGTAAGCTGAAAATGTTTCAAAAAAGGAGCAGCGGACAATAGTAGGTAATTAGCTATTTACTCATGTACTGGTTCATTTATTAGAGCAAATGCACAATAATGAGGCTCAAACGAGAGCTGGTTTATAGGTTTTTTTTCTTCGAAAAGGTTCAGCGGATCTCAATGAATATTCATGGAAAATGTGATTTGCGGTTGAGGAAAATGAATAGAAAAGTATATTTTGAATATCAGTTTATTATTTTGCTTACATAGTGAAATGAAGTATGACGGATGATTTTTTATTCAGAAAGTAAAAGTGTATCTTATTTTTTTGAAGAATGGAATGCCCATAATGGCCATTTAGACGGGCATCAAATGTGAATCAAAACGTCACGTCATCCACAATGTCACAGTGTGGTGGCCGAAAGAAAAATGACACTTTTGATACAGGGATACTATTTTTTGGCAGTTCACTGCAGAGGTTTTGTATAGGTTGTCAAGCCGCTCAGCCAAAATTGATATGCAGCCCATAAAAGAAATAGATCCTATCATTCGAGCTTACAGTAAAAATACGTTTATTAAATATTTGACGAAAGTTTTCATTTCAATAAACCGCCCATTATTTGCTTTTGGGGTGATTTTTTTGATATCACCAAAAGCGGAAAAAATAGAGAAAGAGAGAGAGAGAGAGCGCGAATCCATATCAACTATCTTATCATCATCAATCGATATTTTTCTTCTACTTAATTGCTCATCAATCATATAATTAAAGGAAGATGGACTGAAATCAAAATGCTTTTATAATAGAACATATCTATAGTGGCGTTGATAATATTAATTATTTGTATGCATTTTGAATCAGTTGCCGAATATGAATCAATCGCGTAAATGCCGGATCAGATCAATATTGATTCAGCCAAGAAAATATGTTCAAGAAAATAGTTTGATAACCATTTAAGCTATTGTTAAGGTATACTGCCAATAGTGGGAGCGAACGAGATTTAATGAAAATTGAATACATTCTATTGAGGTAATGCTCTGACCTGACCTTTTCCCTGCATCAACTCTCGCATCTATTGTGTTCACCGAATACAATGGCCCGCATTCGCAATCTAGATGTCGCATTTGGCACATATGCATCGATATAATTAATATAAATAAATTATCCTTTGATCTTGATTGATATTGAGTTGGGTGAAAGTTGTGTGACACTGTATTCTGTCGGCTAATGTGTAATACTGCTTAGTCGAAAACTTCATCGAAACGGCTTACTTAATGGGAATTATTGAAGTTTTTGAATCACTGTTTGCGTATTTGTTTTCGAGCAAATATCCATATTGATTTAGTATTTTTGGTGAGACTGCTGAACATTTTCTATTACCCCGAAGTCGTCTACTTTTAGTTTTCCATTTGGCAATTTAATGCAGAATTTGTGGCAATTTCCAAGATAAATGATCCAAACCACCGAAAATGCATCAATCAGATTTATTTTCAATGAAATAATCGGAAGAAAATTGATAAAGTTTTATGCTGGAAATTGTTGAAGCCAAAGTTCAGGTGAAGAGAATGGGCGCTCAAACCAACTTCGTCCCGTCGTTCGGAGTGAACCTTTGATCGCTCTTCAACGAGTGAAAATGTAAAAAAATACGAAAAAAGAGCCGGAAATGCGTAAAGCATCTATTACACTCGAATCAAAAGAGTTTTAGCCAACAGGTGAATATGATTGTCAAACTTTTCTCATTGTGACACTTCACTCAAAAAGTTTCCGGACTGACTGAGACAAATTTTGAGAATTTTTCTTTCATTCATCAAAATAATTTCCATTTTAGTCTATACAGTCGGTCCAGCGTTTCTCTAATGGGCTTCAGTTGAAGCGAAATCCCTTTCACTGGAGCATCTTTTTGAGATCTGCAAAAATTCAGTAGTCAATGAGGGCAGATCTGGTGAATAGCGTCGTTGCGGGAGTAATTTGAATAGTAATTCGTTCAATTCGACCATTGTTTTCATGGACTTGTGAACCGGTGCATTGTCTTGATGGAACAGTGATTTCTTCTTTGCCATATGCGGCCGTTTTTCCTTGATTTTTTCAGCCAGTTAGTCCAACAGCGCTGTGTTATAGTCGCTATTGATTGTTTTTCCTTTTTCGAGATAGTCAATCAACAAAATTCCATGAGCACCCCAAAATACTGAGGCCATAACCTTACCAGCTGTCTACTGGGCCTTTGGACGCTTCGGACGACTTTCACTGGTTGCTGTCTATTCACCTGACTTCCGATTTGATTCCGGCGTGAAATAAAATGGTATATCCATGTTTCATACATAGTGATGTTTCGACGCAGAAAATCCACTTTATTCCGCTTAAAGCGGTCCAAACAAGCCGTTGAATCATCAATAGCTGTTGTTTTTTTCTCTGGAGTCAGCAAGCGCGGCACCCACTTTGAGCAGAGCTTTTTCATACCCAAACGTTCGTGTAAAATCGTAAACACACTGCCTCTCGATATTTTCACGGCCTCTGTTATCTCTTTTAACTTCAGTTTACGGTCTCCCAACACGATTTTTTGGACTTTAACGATGTTTTCTTGAGTAACTGCCGTATTCGGTTGACCAAGGCGTTCCGCGCCTTCGGTGTTGCTATGAACTCTTTTGAATTCAGAATACAAATCGCAGATGGTTAATTTGCCAGGAGAGGATGTGTTGTAATGCTTATCAAGCCGCTGTTTGGCTTCAACTGTATTTTTTCCTATCAAAGAACAATGTTTTAGTAACACACGAAATTCAGTTTTTTCCATCGTAAACAAAACCACAAAAGTTGCTTCACACTGACGTCTATATCTTGAAAACACGTCGTCCAATTTTCATGAAATTTTAAGAAATACATTATGAAAGATGACATTTTTGAATGGGGAACTTTTGAGTGAAGTGTTATCTTTGAAATAAAAAAATACTAATTTCAACAATGAAGATACGAATTGTTCGAGGGAAATGTCAATTTTTTGTATCAATATAAAGTTAATTTTAAAGCTATGGGAAAAAACGAAAACAATTTCTATTCTGTGAACGAGTTTGTCGGTCTTCACCCAAGCTTGATTGAACACCTCTATCGAATTGTTTCCATGCAAGATTAACAGAGAGAAATGACAATCGAGGAAAAAAATCGATGGGACTGTAAACGTACTACGGTTCGGTTATATCGCAGTAGAAAATAAGCGACAAAGTTTCATTCAGAAAGCCAACGCAACTTCAAAATACGACCGAAAACACCGACAGAAACAGAAAATGTATCAAAAAAATAAATGTCAGAAAATGCTGCGTCGTGTTTGACGTGTTTAAAACTGTGGGTTGTTTTGTGGTTGTGAGCCATAATTTTGCCCAAATTCTGTCATTTCCTAAATGAGAGAGCGCCATGTTTTGCAACGTTCACCGGCTTCGAAAACAAACTTTTGGATGAGAGGGATAGGGATAGGAAGATCGAAAAGAGTCATGACGTCTCAAGAAGAAAATGATGAAAAGCGAGAGTGAAAATTCCTAAAGGAACAGAAAAATATGAAAAATTTTGAGTACGTGTGAAACGGAAGCGGATGGAATTGAGAACGAAATTGGAACATTTAGTAAGTAGGATGCTTGAATTCATACGCATTAGCATTGATACTGCTGCTGAGTGACAAAGAATCCATATCATTCATTGATTAAATTTGAATTCGCTCAAGCGAAATTTATTTGCAACGACAAATTTATTCTGTAATCAACGGTGCGACAAGTACTTTTCTCCGATGAATCATTTTTCCGTTTTTTCACTCGTTCGCATACGATAAAAGAAGGCTCTCATTAGCATTACACTTTCTTATATACTTGGAAACAGAATGGAATAATCAAGAGCGTAAAACACAATCGAGCATGTCGTTTTGAAAATGAATAGAAGAGAGCTTGCGTTTTAATGTTGCATTGGAACAATCTACTGTGTGATCGCTTATCGTGTTTGGATGCTTTTTGTTCCACGTTTAACGTGTTCCGTCCACTTTTCAATGGACTATATATCGAGCTCGATAACGTTAGCGTCCATTACGCATCAGATATTGTCAGTGCTGCTTTAGTGCAAAAAGGAGGTAGATGCTAGTATGTGAAATAGGGCAATATGGAGATAGAGACAAATGTAGTTGAGCAGGGCCCAATTTCAAACCATTCATGCTGCTTATGCGAATAGTTATGACAATACAAATGTAAGCTGTCAAAAAAATCAGGAAAACTTCGTGTAACTCTGAAAACGTCATGCTGTGACACAATGCGAATGAAAAGTGATATACATTCACGGCAAAATTTCGTTATGAATCTGGCAACTTACATTTAAAAATGGGGGAAAATTGTTTGCGTGAGTATATTTGGTGAAATTGAACCCCGTATCACTTCGGCCACATCATAATCTTCTTTCAAATAAAATATACGTTCACTGGAAAACAGTGGACTCTGCTATTTTTATTTTTAGATCAGAAAATTGAACTCTCTCGATTACTCTCTATGTTCTATCCGCCAAAGATTCGAAACAAAAGCATATGACAACACACATACACACAATTCATAAAGTGAAAAGCGAAAGAAGTAAACTACATCAAAGCGAAAAGATGCACCATAAAAAATGGTTGTGAATGAGACGAGAGGAAAAAAAACGATAATTCTCAATAAAAACACATCGCCTACAATTGAAACGAATTGTATCGCATTCACTCTTTTGTGCTCATTTCTTCACCAGCACACATTTTGCCTAAATTTTTCTCTCTTTTCTGTCGTTTCCGTACAATTGTATAAGCAGCATATCGCAAAAAAAGGTCAGACGAAAATGGTTGGAGTTTGAAATCACAACCACTCTTACATTGACATTCACATGACTTCATTTTACGCAAAGTCTGCGTTCTATTTTGTGTATGTTTCCCCTCACAAAATTATTAATATGACTATGATATTGAAAGTTTTTTGAAATGTTGACGTTAATTTTGATTTTTGATAGAGCAAAGGAGAGCGAGCTAGTGAAAGGGACCGATTCGATCTGTCTGTTTGCTGCAAACAATTTACATCATTTCGCCTGTGTAGATTTTTTTATGATATTGCTGTGTTCCTGCCAACACCCCCTTTCTCTATCGCTCTTCCACCCACCACTCTCGCATTTTCGATTGTGACTCACTTAAATCGAATAAATAGGTATCAGCATGGATGAAGGTTTTATGGGATAGAGAAATGAAAATAGAAAGAGATAACATGATTCAATACACACGAATATCTTGCTGTTCCGGGGTTTATGCTTAGAATGCGGTTCGAATACATTACAATATATATTTTTTGGTTTTGTTGCCACAAATAAGTTGTGAGATCGTTTAGTATTTTGTGTGTTTGCAAAAAAATCATTGAAACCTCAAAATCGGGTATTTTCTTCCTCTACACACCAAACATTTTTCTATATGTAGCTTTAACGCTCAAAATATCTGTGCCAGAATTGTATTGAAAAGTGCCAGTCTTACGAGAGAACCATGATCTGGCCCGAATTCTTTTCCCTCCGAAAAAACCTGATTTTTTTTATCATTTTCATCATTCTTTTGAACAATAACAACAACAAACTACAAGGAAAAATCGTTCGCAAAACCAACAACACAATCGATGTCGACCTTTTATTTATCCCCGTAGACATACAATGCAAGTGTATGAATACTTTGAATTCACTCAATAATGAAATAATTTACGTGTGCAGGTGCAACATCGCTTTTTTGCGACGAACGAACGAACGAATAAATGAATGATAGAAATGTGTGAAGTACGACGAATCAAAAATCGCAGGTCAGGAATATATCTAAAATCTTTATTTGATAGACTTAGGCGGATTAAAAATCGAATAACCGATAGAGGGAGAGAGAGAGAGAGAGAGAGAGAGAAAGAAGGACAGAAAGAACGAAAAAAAGCGAAAGACATCACTTGAACAATGCCTCCGAAAATTAGTCGGATCAAAATGGTTTTCGAATGACGATTGTGAATAGAAGACGAAACGAAACATTTAAAGCGAACATAATACAGAAGAATCCCATGCATAAAAGATTGAATTTACACAGACTTATGTGCTCTATTATTTGGGCATGCATTTAAATCGATACGCACACACTCCCTGTGTGTAGTGAGTAAATGGTTTCGATCCGATCCGAAATGTGATGACGGTCGATTGTTGTTGTTCGTGACGACAATGCATGAACGAATGGCTCATTGAATCAGGCTCAAAACCATCGCATATAAAATATAATTAACCAGTGATATACAATCTGTCCCATGACAACGCACAATCCCCAAAAAATCAAAAATTCTAACACAAAAACTTTTACAATAAATTGCCAAGATGTAAAAATATTTTGTTCCTGATTCAATTTATTTGGATTATTCATCTTTGGTATGAGTGAGAGGGGAGGATTGGAAAGATCGAGAGCTGTTAAAAACCGCGCCATCCAAAGCAATAATCAAATTGAATAAATGACTTTGACTCGTATTTTGCGGTTGAGCCTGTCCAAGTTTCCATTAAAACATCAAATAGGTTTATGGCCTGCACCATTCTCTCTCTTTCTTTCTTTATCTATCTATATATTTATCTACCTATCACCCGGTCGCTCGTCTTTCGTTCAATTTTGGTCGCAATTGCACGTCTAGTGATCCCCGATTGGACAGCCAGCTGTAGAGCAATTTAGTCGATTTTGTGTGACAACAGTTGACATCAATGTAAATTTGCATGTATTTTGAGTGCCTGTCCATTTTTTCGAAATATGGATTCTAAGCAAAAATGAGTCGCTCTATCGTTAACTTGAGCAATCCGGCGAGTTGACTACAACGTCAAACCCATATCTGTTTTTAATTTTCCATCCATTCCATATTTTAATTTGTTTTTCCCTTTGTGCCGCAGTGCTTCATTTCAAAACCTCATAACGAAGCTATCTACGGATGCATGTGTGTGTGTGTTAGAACGAAAAAGAGCGAACGAAATCAAAGACGAGAATTTGCGTTTTTGGAAAATCAACAGCCCATTATTGTATGGGAACATTGAAAGGGCAATGGATATTGTTTCTCTCTCTCTCTCTCTCTCTCTCTCTCTCTATCTCTCAGTGTTTGTTTGTGTCATTCTTTCGTTTGGTGCTCTTAAGCCAATGTTCGACTGTTCATTCGGGTCATGCATGTGTCAACTGGTAATTAAATTTAATATCTACAAAAACTTTGACAGACACATTGAACAAACAAAGAGGCCAGATAGAGTGTCAAGTGTGTGTATGTTCTTTCAAAATGTGACATTGAAATGATATTCGTGCTCGGATCAATATTTCATGTGTGTGCCACTTGAATGTTAGAAAAAGGGAAGTTATTATTATGATTTCCCTACTGACAATTTGTTTGGAAAATATATCGGTGCAACATTCGGAAAAAAGATTTCAATTCCTTAGCTTTATTTATCATTGGGATTTTCGCTTGGTACATCTGAATATACATTAAAATTTTGGAATAAGTTACAAAAACGCTACCTTTTCATGTGAAAAATATTTGGAATTCCGATCTTATTGTCAATTTTGGTACCAATAAATGGACCAAACAAATTTTCAGTAGGGTTGCTTTGTGCACCAAATTCTTTTTCTCTGGATACGTGTTTGGTTTTAAATCAGATTAAAATAGACACGCTGCAAGGGAAATTATTCCCATTTCGGTTCTCGTGTGTGTGTGTGTGTGCTTCACATTTGCTCCTTAATTTTTTAATGATCTTTCACTTGTTTTGTAAAGACGGTTTGGCTTGTGTGTACGTGTGCAAAGCAATTATTGTTAAACTGAAAAACCAAGCTATTCTTTTTGTTGTCTTTTTCATGCTTCCGAAAGTCATATGCACAATTCGTATTTCAGATAGAGCGCACTCTCCCACTTTTGCCAGTCAGTTACAAAACTGATTTTTATGTTGTTCTCACTTACCGCTTCCAAAATAGTGATTCTTCCTGAACTTCCAGTTTATGCGTACAGTTATCTAGCTTCCCCTTCACTCACAGCGCCTAAAAGATAGCCAAACACAAACTTATATACTTACTGCCAATGGATGTGTGATTTAGACATTTCTCACTCATTCGGTCGGATTCGACCGATATAAGAAAAATTAATTTAAATACTTGTGCCATTACTTTGTAAAAAACTCGGCATATCATTCAAAATTCATCTTTCGTACTCTCGAGAGCTAAATGACTTTTTATATGCGGAATTTACCATTTTCTCTCCTTAAACATAGGCCAATAACTCCACAGCAATACAACCATCGACATTACATACAAGAGAATTTGAACGAAAAAAGTAAATAAATACGAAAGCACCTTTAAACTGAACGAAAGAGTGAGACGGACAGACGGAAATGGATTTATGCTCAACATTTTCACCATTTTAAATTATAGGTTTTGATAAATAATTTCGCCACGAGAAACCGGAGAATAACGAAAAGTGGTGTGTATTTTAAACTATGAATCGATGTGAAGAAAACTTACCTTTAGATAAGATCGGGAACATACTGAAGCTAGAATCTTTTTCGGCAAAATGCACCCAAAAAAGCTTTGAAATAATTGTGAAACATAAACTATATGTGAATATAATGTAAATGATGTTTCGTTTTTGTTTTGAATAAATTATTATTGATTCAATATTATTTCCAATATTAGCTTGATGCATTATTTCTCTCAAATAGTTCTAGATTCTATAGTTTCCCCATCTAATCTGAAGGTAAATGTTTTTCCCACCGATTCATATGTGTATGGGCGTGCTTCAAGTTTGAACTTCAATCGCGAACCGCATTATTTATGTGCAAATCGGCTTTACAATATAAAAGTGCGTGCGTTCAAATGTTACCAAAGTGGAGATAACTAACTTATGCTTTTTTTTCGCATGATAATCCATCGTTTGCTCATGATTTAAATGCATTCGTTTGTAACACAAATAACAATTGAAGGATAAATATGAGAAAAATACGAAAACACAAACAGCAATCCGATTGAAGTAAAACTCCCAATATTTAAAAAAAAATTGCAATTTCCATCCAATCCAATGCTTATTCAGCGGAATAAATATCTAATACAAAGCATCATAATACACAATGAGATGATGGATCTTGTATTGTTAGCTCATTGAGAAGGGTGGAAGTCGATGATTTGAACAATCAATGCCACTTCAATTTCATACTTAAAAAATAATTATCGAACTGACGTCATCTTAAACAACATTTGAAGAGTATTCGTAGAAAATCGCTTCAATGATGCAAATCACAAGTGATTTTGGCAATATAAAACTCGAAATTGAAAACTCACAATATACGAATAAAGGGGAGGCAGTATAACCATTTTGATTTGGATTTCACCAATCTTTGCTTGCTTCCTACCTAGTATCATGATGACTCTGAAGATCTTCTTGTACAGTATTTCATGTCGAAGACTCTTCGGCGAAGTGAGTTATGTTTGAAAAATACGAATACAATGTCAACAGCAGAAGAAGAGTGAAGATGGAGGGAAATGCCGAGGTAAAAGCTTTCGTTCTACAAATACAAAAAAAGACCATTTAATGACAACATTTACTGAAGTTTTGGAGAAAAAATAAACTCCCATGTTGGTGAGTATCTTTCGAAGATGCAACTTTTTCACATAAAACGACTCTTGGCTGTTAAATTCCTGTTTGGGCTTTCTCTATGAATTTCGTTTGAGTTCCGTTGGACGGCTTGATAAATGGTTTTTAAAAAAATTCTATCTCCATGCAACGTACATTTAATTGGAGACTTGTGCAACTATCGAGTATTCTTTGGTTAAAAGGATCAGGCGGTCTTGTTCCGTGTTTGATACTGCCAAACAAAAACTTCATGTAAAACAAAATGAGTACACCGATTCTCATATTCGCTGCTGCCGGTTTTTTTCTCTCAATTTTCGATTTGCACAAAATGTAAACGGTACACAAAGGCAAATGCAAAGCATCAAAGGCGCATTATGGATTATGGAAACTTTTTAAAATATGTACGGCGAAGCAGTTGTGCTTCAATGTGTGTGCGCTTTTCCGTGCTGCTAAAGAAAACTCTGAAAATCTCCAATTGTGAATAACGGCGCATACAGTAAAAAAGAATGACTGTGTGCCATATGCCAAGTGCTGCTGACTTTGATCAAATCACTTTTTATTTGGGCAATGCTGTTTTCGAAACTTTTCTTATGCTAAATAAATTGTATGCAACTTACTAGAAGCGCAGCAGGAAGAACTTCAACCGGCAGACACTATTCATCAGCCGAAAGCCAAAGAATGCTCTCTCACATTTTCTCTCTTCATATCTCTAGCTTTGTTTCACGTTCTTTGGTAATTCATCGTTCTCGCGTTCAACATCGTTATTGTTGTTGCTGCTTATTTTTCCGTAAGCTGTATACACATTGCGAAAAATGGACATAGCCAAGCTTGCAACTATGTTTTCCTCAACGAGAACTGAGATATTGCGCTCAAAGTATTTTATTATGTGTGATATTTAATTCAGTTTTCCCAACCATTTCTGATTAATAAACGACAGCTATAATAATGCTTGGCTACCCAACGATACGATGGCCATTGCTCACCCACCCGCCTGCACACTAAACATTCAACAATAAAATGCGAATCATAAAACTTGTTGAACAGAACAATTATGAATTTTGCCATGAAAATTGGCGGAGAGTGGAAACAAAATGCGATGAAATAATCGCTTAACACCGACACACACATAGCTAGGCCAACCAGTTGGCCATACAAGTGCTTTCGAATAAGTTTCACACTTCAATTACCTCCTACGAAATCATTCACCGAATATATAAAACTTTCTTAATCACTCAGTGCATCGAGAGCATCGGGGAGTACAACTGATTATTGGTATTCCCAGTTTAAAAAAAAATTAACCGGCGAATGCATTCGAGAGGGAGCCGCACCAAATCTGCACGATATCGTTCTAGTGTTGTTCGGTTGGTTTAAGGAACGAGTCATTTCTCAGTGCATGCGCACGGCCACAAATAATTTTGTTCGACTAAATTTAAATAACCTTCATTAAATTTGCATTTCATTTTATTAGCCTGCTCTTGAGTCGAGGGTGAATATGATACGCTTGCATGTGACGCTCAATTGTCGAAGATATGTCTTATAACATTTTGCATGGGAGAAAAGTAAACGGAACCATTTTGACGACGCTTGACGATTTTTTTATTGCTTTTGCGTTAGGCTAAAAAAATAATTTGTTAATAGAGAGAATTGGGCCAGCGAGCACTGTTGGATGAAAATAAAAAAATTTCAACAGTTATTCTTAGAGCTCTTTTATTTTGTTTATTCCTCAACTTTTATGTGTGCGCTGTGCAGTCGCCATGCACATTGTGCTGATTTCGGTTTTAATTATACCAAGTCCACGCTGTCGAAAAGTTTTTCCAATTCAAAACTTCGTTTTCGAGCACAACTTTTGCTACGGACAAACTGTTGTGAATGATGGAAGTGACGACGACCGGGACGACGATAAAGGTACTTTCAAAGAAAAACTAACATGCAAAGAAATCAACTGGAATCGGCCGTATCTCGCATTCATTCGCCAAGGAACACCATATAAAATATTTATTTCTCTTCACACAAATGCCGATGTGAAGGAGAAGCAATGGAGAGTTCATGTGCAGAACTATAATTGATGAAAACTTCATAATGATAATTTCCAAGGCACACTTAACATTTGCTCAAAATATAGCAGATACAAATGATCACTCTTCCATTGAATTAAAGGACACCGACTCTCCGTTTGACTTTTTTCTTTCCGTTTTTGTTTCAACGGCGGCGCAATTTTTATTGAATTGAAACTTTATCAACTTTATTTGACTTTTTGTTGGCTCCAACCAATTTTCGGTGTTAACTTCAATTTGACATTTCACAATCAACAACTCTAGTTATACAATTCTTTCGGGTCTTTCTCATTCACCTTAGATTTGCACTTCCACTTTATTATGCTATTGCTACTTTGGTCTATCAAAATTATTCTCTCATTCTCATTTTATCGGGTTTTGGGCGGCCATTCTTTCGTTTCTGATTTTCAAATCATTGTTGGCGTCGATTTCCAGTTATCGGAGAGACATCAGAAGAATGAAATGCGCTCTCTTTCATGTTATACGAATCGAAAACGTATATAATATCATGGCCTTAAAATATATTTAACACACACGTATATGATTAATATTAATTATTGTTTTTATACCGAAACAAAATTCCAAATACGCACAGCAATCATTAAAGATCCAAAGAATAATGCCAAAGATTGAATATTATATATCATATACATAGATTTGGTTTAGAGTGGGGTTTCACATCGAGAATAGCTCAAATTTTTCACCAATGAACTCGGAAAATGATTTTGAGCTAGCTGAAAAAAGTCACATATGAAAATATGGATGTTCCATTAATACAGAATTATCAAATATTAATTTTCAATCTTAATACTCCTATCAAGATGAGTATTAGTATTAAGATCGATCATAATTCTGAGTATTAGGATGAGTATCAAGTATTATTAATGCGTAGTTTATACGAGTAATGGAATCGTATGACGTCACGATTTGCGATAGAAAATTAACATGGCCGAACTGCGCATGGATTTTTCGGGAGTATTTGCGGGTCTTATCGAAAAATGCCGTCCAAGTCGATTCTGTGGAATAGGTCCTTCCAATCTGGTGGATTTTTGGTGCAATGTGTTTTAGAACAAAATATAATATTGCATGTAATTTTTTTCCCGATCAGACCATCAGAAATGCCCGAAAAATCCATGCGGAGTTTGGCCATGTTAGTTTTCTGTTGCCAATCGTGACGTCATACGATTCCATTTGTCCGATTCAATTAAAATACGATTGGAAGCTGATAAATATTAGGATCGATTTTAGTAAATATGAAGATGAATCGTGGTATTCATTAACTTCCGATCTTAAAACTTATTATCAACTACGTATTATAGTACTTGATACTCATCCCAATACTCGATATCATGATCGATCTTAATACTTATACTCATATCTTTACAACTATTAAGATTGAAACTTAATACTAAATGACATCCTAATAAAATATAATCATAATAAAAAATATTAACATATCAGATTTAGCACATCTATATATGAAAAAAAACTCAAAGAACATGCTAGCAAATCGAATGAAATCTCACAAATTGTTTCTTGAATTTATCCCCTCGAAATATGCGTGAGCTGACAAAGAAAAACAAAATTTTCCTCAAATATCGCACAAGAGATGATAATTGTTTCTGAATAGGACGCAGATAATACACTTTAAAAAATGCGGCTTCCAAAATTGCGGAGAACGTACTGCCCATCGAATATTAATTTTGACTCATTTTAAAGATGATTTCATTCAGGCGTAGTAGGATGTTGTAAAGTTTTCAATTAAAAATCTATATATATATATTTGAAGATTCCAGATAAAAACGGTGCTATGTAACATATAGGCTCAAAATCGACTGACGTTTACGTTGCATATAATATCGTTTTCATCCGAAATATTCATATATATATAAATGGGACATCATTTTCCAGCATTGTTCTCATTTTATTCAATTCAATAAATTTCGCATTTTGACGATTCTAAAACATGTGCCACTGAAAGTTCTCTTTTTTTTCAGTCGCTTGCCATTCAATTTTGAAAAATCGAATTGCAATAAAAAAAAGAAGCGCATTATGAAGTACAATATTGTCTGACTTTATTAGAGAAGGATAGGAATGAGAGAGCGTACCGGGACTTTGATTTCGTGTAGTTGATAAGTGTGTGCAATACGTTTTTTTTCAATTGAATAGCTGAATCCCAGCGGCAGCACAATTTTCATTATTCTTTTATCCAATGCAAAAAGTATCGCGTTAGATTAGACAAATTTCACATTAAACGTATTAAATAGCATTGCTAGTGGCATTGTGTACGTGGTTTTATTCCATCATACAAACTCACGTTCACACACATACACGCTCACTTTGGAATTCTGCACGAGGAATGCAAATGCGAGTGCAAATATTGTCATCTATTCGTAATAAATACGCATCGATAGCGCGCACATTTGTTGTTTATTCAGGATGAATGTGAAATGAAGTTAATCAAATAAAGTAAGTGTTCATATCATTTGATTTGTATATTTGCATTTGTTTACCAACACGCATGTAAGCATTTTGTATACAATTATATAATTGGTTGGATTTTGTTACCCATTTGCTTATGTTTTATACGTTCACTTTTTTATTATTTTATTTATTGATGTTGATGTTTGTCCTTCGTATGCCGTCGGCTTATGCGCTGGTGAGTTGATTCACTCAATCGAAACATTGTAAATATATGAAATTCTGAGTTTTCACATTTATAATTTTTCAATAACTTCGATAAAATAAAATTTCTGACAACAATCGGCTATTGCATGTTATCATATTTTAGAGTGTGCTTTTTCCCATCTGCATAAACACACACACAAACGAGTGATTATAATATGCGAGATGGATAAACAGCGATACATATCGGTATATGGATATGGAACGCCAAATTGCGATGTAAATAAATTTTTCAAAAATAACAATGGCCATATTGATGGACAGCCATCGATTTCACATCGGCAAACACGAGTCTCTTTTTTTCCTGAGCAGGGGAAGGCGCAATGGCAAACAGAAAGCAGTAACCACAAACAGCTAAGTCCGGTTAAGTACGAGCTGAGTCTCATTTCTCTGTAGTATTTTTGGCATGAACCAAGAAGAGAATTGTCGTTCTTGTTGTCACCATCGCCGTCGTGTCACTAATGTTGTCGTTCAAGTAAACACGTAAGAAGCGTACACGCAATGGGTGTAAAAAAGTAGAACGTGTCGAAAAGTTACTGTCTTTCTACCTAATATTGACAACATGACTGTTTGATATGTTTTATTGAACGGCAACACGTTATAACAATTTAATAATAGACCGCAAACAAACTGAATGGAAAAGAAGCGCTCTTCCTTATCGGGTAAAAACGAAGAACCAAAGAACCGAATAAAAAAAAGAAACACAAATTCAAAAGAAGAAGCTGATGGAAAAAAGAACGAATCACATTTACGCAACAGCAGTGGTACGAGGGGCAACGAAAATTCATACACATACGTGCCTCGCACGCAATATTGCATAACATTCAGAATTCATTGCGTAATATGTGTGTGTCGCTGGATGTGATATAAATGCTGAATTGGAAATATGTGGCAAGTGAAACGGCTATGTGGATCGACCTGTCATAGTCATCTGTCATTGTGACCATCTAATTTATCGGCCAATTGAAGTGAATTAACCAGCGTTGCTTCCATATCACATACTTCGTCACCCCGAACCCGAATAAGAGACGCACAACTTGTTTACCTTTTGCCCTGTTCGATGGTCGAATGCAATAAAATGTGATGGCGATGCTGCGTTGCTTGTAGTTATGGGCGATCCCAAAAGGCAATTCTCATTTTACCCTTGGCAAAAATATTTTTCCCCAAACTCAAATTTGTCGCCTGTTTTTTTTCGAACCATCGTTCATTTCTCCCGTCGTTCGTTCATTCATTCGTTTGTTCGCTTCGATGCGAGTATCGATCGGTTAAATGCTGTATTGCGATTGATGCTGGTGATTCGGATAAACGGAGTACGGCAAAAATATTTCTTAATTGGATCAAGCTCAAGCTCCTTTTCAACATTGATGCTGTTTTTCAACTTTGTATGCTCCCTTTGCCCGCTCACTCGGTCGATGCCTTGCCTATTACATTTTCGTAACCATTTACTTTGCAGCATCATTTATATCAATGAGCTCATAGATCCCCTTTCAACTCTTTATTGTTCTTCTCGTTTTGTTTGGGTGTCTCCCGTCTCTCGTGTCGTGCCAATACGTGCACGCACAATGAAATTGCTACACGGAGTTTCATCCGTTTGCCAATTTGTCGTCGATTCGTTTGTCTGTTTATTTGCTCCAGCCTGTTTCATAAACATTAATTTTCACTGAATTCCACTGTAATGGAATTTATGGAAATTCCTTGAAGCAAAAAGCGGTCAAGTGATGTGAATGATTGTTTTCTTAGATTTCCGTCCGGGCATTTGTTGTGAATGAAACACAAATAAATAAAAGGGGGGCAGCGCAGCATTCAAACAGATTTCATAGCTTATTATTATATTAAATCATCGGAATATTTGTTGCGCTGCAGTGAAATGGGAGATCCAGAGCCACGGCTAAATTAGTAATGCCGAATCTTATTCATTCATAATGAATTCTTCGAAATCGTCCGCATGGAGAGGCTTATAGGCTCCATCAAAAATCGCGTTTATTTCTGTAATCATTCTGAATTTTACCTTGAATTATACCTCGTTAACAATGTAAGAAACTTTTAATAATGTGAATGAAACACCTTCAATGTTCAATATCATTTGAATATTACGCCCGTAGTGCTAGTGTTCATTTGGCGTGCACCCACAACTCTCGCTCGCTATCATCGAAACAAATCTTTTAGCTTTCGCTATATCTTTCTATCTTTTTCCCGTTTTTTTCCGTTTAGATGGTGCATTAAATGTGTCGGTTTATTCAATATTTGCGACCCCCGCGTCCTGGAATTTAAGTCGGTATTCATCATTTGAGAAATCTTGAAATTGCGATTCTGAATTTACAAGTATTTATTTATCTTAATTTGATTCCTCACGCGTTCTTATTTCGTTTTATTCATGCACACATTTTCCCTCACACGCGAGAGCACCGCGTACTTGAATCAAATAGAATTAGAGCTATTTCGCAATCTGTTCCTTTTCACTCCCTCGCTCGCCCGCTCGCTCATCAAAATTGTGTGTTTAAATTTTCAAAAAGCATTAGTGTGTGGCTGGCACTCAAAATGGATTTGTGGTGTTGATTCCGCTATTCTCTCGATATATGTTCAAATATGAAGAACAAATTAGGTTTAATTATTTCGATAGGCGAGCATGTAGCGCGTCGGTTCACTGCCTCAAAAATAGATCTAATTTGACGAGATTCCGGCGTCATTAATCATAGCTCTTGTAACAAATCGAATGAATGTAAATGCGGGTATGCATGCATTCACAATTTGGCATGTCTTTGAACGCCTCTCGCTCTCATTTGCTCGCTGCGGCGATGACAAATGACAGATGAATCGACACAATATTTCCCACAAAATGCAAATGGCTAATTTCATCACAAGGAAATATTGACAGTTCTCAATTTTGTTACATCCATCGTGAGACATTTGTTTTTGAACCGGAAGCTGTTAGCTTGGCTGGTGCTGGTGCTGCTTCTAATGCTGCTTCTGCTGATATTACTTGCTTTTACAGATTCGGTGGAATTTGTTGTTTGGACATTTTATATTCAGCAACGGCAGTGAAAAGCAAGGAAGCGAAACGTTACAGCTATCTACATGCAATACCAAAACTGTAACGTTACAGCTAGTATTGTTCCGTGCATTCCGTAACGTAACAGTGAATCGTTTCGTTTTTCATCCTTGTTGGAAGCAGCTTCGGGAAAATTCAAAGAGACAATGTATATATATATATATATATATACGTGTGTGTGTGTGCGGTGGCGCGCAATCGACGCCAAACACTGTAAGAATTAATCATTGATAAAATTGTATTTTACCTTCCCACAGTCAAAACCGCACTGCTCTTAATACAAATTTTCGCTTCGCAATTTCCATCTCAGATGATTCTCACTCTCGATCGGTCGTTCTCTCAGTATGTCACTTGATATTCCAGGATGAAAAAAAAAGTATCGCTCACATTGTTGATGCGAGTAACGTTATTTGTTTCATTCATGTGTAACACGTACACATCGTGCTACATTGGTTATAATATGGCAAAATGGAAAATTTTGAATGCAAAAATCTCTCCCATCAGTCACTTTATATCAGGCAAGAGTGATGTGGTAAGGTGTCTATTTTACTTTCTTCGAATGCACGGATCTTTCACATTACACGTTTGCCAAAAATAAAACCGAAACGCACCGAATGCAAAATAAAAACAAAGAAAAGAAACAACGTAACATCAGCTATCTTGAGCATATGCTATTTTATTTTCTGTCGTAGATTGCTTGTTGACTCATCCATACTTGTCAAAGGAAAAATCATGGAATCTTTTGGACCGGAGAATTCAAAGATACATTTCAAATTGGCATTTCACATTTCTGTTCCGAGAAATGATTCAACATATTTATTTAGGTAAAAGTTCATGCAACATGTCGTCCCGACACTCATCTAACGACCGAACGAAGAAGGGAAAACCCAAAGTTTTTATGCCATGTACACACGTTCGCACAAGGTTTGCGCTTTGATATCACCGATGGAACCGACCGCTTGGAATATAAAAGGCTCGTGGTAGAGATCAAAAATACTGAACATATATAGCAACTATCGCTGCGGTTAAACGAGAAGGTAAATAAGGTCGAATTTTCATCTCCTTATCGTGTCATCACTATATTTCGAACGCGATCGAGAGTCAGCTATTTTGCTGTCCAAATATACATTTCATACATCGTTGGCACCCACATGCAAACACTCGCTTAGGGTGGCAGTTTTTTTGTCCATTCAATGATTTTCCCATTCAATCTATACAAATATTATAACTGACTTTCAGATAAGATAGGGAAAATATTGAAGTTTGGAACTGTTTCGGCGAAATAATGCACAAAGAAAAAGTTGGAAGTAATTGTGAAACAAGAATTCTTTCGGAATAATTGTGAAACATAAACCATATGTAAATACAATGTAAATATTTTCATATAAGCGTTCCCACGCAAATATCGACAGACCATCCATATGATACAAATTCTGCATTTATGAAAATTCACTCATAACGTAAAAAAATAAACAAATTTCAATATCCAGGTTATTCAGAACGAGTAATTTCACTTATGTATTCGTGATTTTTGTTTCAATTGACTTACTAAACGACACAGAGGAAAATTGGTAAATGCAACGGCAATAAATGGCTGCTGAATGTTTCTCATATTACCATAAAGGTTTTGACATAAATTTGGTCTTTACTGGAATCTAACGCAGACTGACCAAATTGGAGCAGTATTGATCTGCCTTGTTTGTTTCGTAAAATAGATCAGACGCTGAAAGGCAATAACGGTCTATAAATGTTTGTTGTTGTTATTGATATGCTGTTCATGACAATTGTCCAGTAAAATCAATCTTCGGTATATCAAAGTGAGCACAAAATGTACAAATGTCAAACTCTGTATGGTTATCTATTAGTTAAAATCGACTATCTTTAATTATTTACAATCGATTGACTGGAATTCATCAATTTGTTTTCCTGTGTGAAGCTACTAATACAATTGAGTGATCAAAAAATAACCTAAGCTCGTAGATCACTCAAAATATTGATTTTTCATCTAAGTTTTTTTTCCCAATCACTTTAATCTTATGAAGGGTTTTCCAATAAGAGGTGTCATTTTGAATAGCCCGCTATTTGGGCAGCTGTCACTTTTGAAGCTGTATTCTTTTGACATTTTACAAGTAAAAACTACGCCATTACCATGAATGGAATACACGCTTCAACAACGCATTGAAATTGTTAAAATTCACTTCAAAAATGGTGAACATTTTGCAATCAAAGTCGTTCCATTTTTAGTAATGGCATAGTTTTTACTTGTCAAAAGTCAAAAGTTGACAGCTTCAAAAGTAACAGCTGCCCAAATAGCGAGCTATTCAAAATGAAAGCTCTTATTGAAAAACCCTGTATTATTGAGCAAATGATTGATTTATTAAACCGTCTTATTAAATGACCAATTAGCAAGCAGAATTATGAGTAATTGACTTTTCCAATATTCACTGGTGATTTTTGATTTGAAATATATTTTTTTTATTCTTATTGATTATATGATAAGAATGATCAAATATTCGTACAGGTTCTTTTTTCGATAATTTGAACAAAATAACACATTCTCTAGTGGAAGAACGGGAGATAATCTAGATCCAACCGAACAAACAGTTTCGTTTGCTTCAGTTTTTACGCGAGCATTTTAGTTTTTTTAATAAATATTATTCTGGATAGGGCCAACCATCATTCAATTCAAAGGTAAATATCGGTATGCCAGTAACATCTCTAGCAAGATGTTTAAATGTAAGCATTGAGAGGTGTTTTCAAACGTGATGAAAATGTACCACCGTATAAAATAATAAGTGATGCTTTGAATATTCAACCACTTTAGAGGCGGCATATAAACGCTTCTGTGAAAAACAGCGGATTTATTAGATTAAGATTTTTTTAAGTAAACTAAGAATACTATCAGATTTTATTGGGGTGAGGCAACAAATTTGGGATTCGGTTCGAGACAAATATTAAGTTAGTATGGATAATTTAGCAATTCTGTGTAATTTTGTTTTTATAGATATTTTTGAAAATGTATACAATCGATTTCCAAAGAGTGTCATTTCGAAGTCATTAGGGCTGTGGCTGGCAATTCCGATCGGGATTGGCAATTTATAAGGGAAATAAATCGATTTCACAATATCATTTGCGTTCATTCTAACCCGAGATCCAATAAAATGCAGACAACAGAAATGGTTCGGTAGCCAGTTACCAAGAGAAAAATATGGAATGATTTATTTTTGGTCATAACGACAATTTTATTGTGTTTGATTGAATTTTCACGGTTAGTAATGAAAATGTCTAATAATGTATTTGTTGACATTAGCAAAACGACAAGCGTTGAATCAAATCGTGTTGAAGTTTTCATCAAAATTGGGATTGTTTTCCGTGTGGCATGTAGCTTCCTATCTGAAAATTAAAAAAAAAAAAAAACCATGGATGATGTTAGTTACAATGTCGTTCGTTTTAAAGTATTTCAAACATTGTACATTTCATGAGCTGAATCGTGTTCGACAATTGGCTTGAATGCGACCAATTGTTTTAAACATGATACGTACTTATTTAATTTTGCGTGTGTCAAATTCTTGAAACATACACAATGCGATGTTACGATGTCTCATTGCCGCCTTAGACGAAGAGCAACGCGATGACTATGCCAACAAACAAAGATACGGACACGCATGCAGAGAGATGGAATTGTGAATGGCTGGATATTCTCGCAAATGCGATCAGCCAACCGTGACTATTCGATTAAGACGCGATTTCCTAATTGCAATGGAATTTTGTCCATTGATCACGTACATTTCAAATATATTTGTATGCAGAACCCTCACAAACGACGAATTGTATGCGTACGCTAGCATAATTATCAAAGATGATGCTGGTCCTGATTATTATTACTGTTTCACAACTAACATTTAATGGAGTGCTCTGTATGTGTGTGTGTATGAGAGTGGCAAGGCGGATGAAGTGACTGAGCAGCTCATTGACAGAGTGGAATGGGTTCGTATATACACTTCTATATATACATCTATCGGACTCGACGAACGAGCGCACGTAGAAGTAGTACGAAAATGGGAATTCGTCAGCAACTCTTGCGTCATCCATGCGGTAGCACTGGGGGTGCGCGTTCTATAAAGCAGTTTTAATTTATTTTTGAATTTATTAATTTACGTGTCATGATTTAATTTTAGTTGGACTTTTCACTAGGATTAAGTTGGTTCAGACAATTTTTCAGTAGTCGTAGTTGTTGTTGTGGTTCCTATCAAATCGGCAGGTACAACGTCTCCGCGGGGAGCTTTATAGCTGCCAATGGACGTTTTCCAAAATAAAAATGGACATCGATGAGTCGTTCTTTAAACGTGCTATTTGCTTTCACAAAATATTGGACACATCTGACGTCAGAACCGCGAACATCATGCTGGTGGAAGGCAACTATATCTTGCATATTATGCCAACAAAATTATTTGCTTTTTCGAACATTGAAGTCACTTGTCCAAATATCCGCGTAGCTTGCTCGTAGAAACGTAAAACCCAGGCGCAATTAACAATCTTTACGCCATTCTCTACGATGTGGTATGGAAAGTCAAAATTGCATGATTGTAGATTGAACAGCAAATGCTTGAAGGTCTCTTCTTCATTTAGATGGGCAACATGTGGTTGAATTATTGCCCATATTTCGTTAAAATAAGAAAAACAATTTTTTTATTTAGATTCAATTCATAATTAAGGTGGATATCATGAAAGAATAAGGGAAAGACTTGGAAAATCTTTACAAAACATTTCTAGCAGAATAAAAAAATATACTTACTCGCATAATTATACAGGGTGGGCCATCTAACGTTTGCATTTTGACAAAATTGTTTATTTAGGGAATGACAGCTCAAATGTCAAAATGTCTCAAATGTCAAAATGCAAATTTTATATGGCCCACCCTATATATAGGGTGTAATTCGCATATCTTAAAAATCATGTAAAAAAACGAATAAATAAAACAAAGACGATATTTTTAACAATAAAATCCTTTTATATCAATTTTAGTTATATTTATGTGTGTTTATTATAATATATAAAGTAACCATGCGAATGTTCTATTTAAAAGGTAAAGGTTCGATTGGATTTATAATTTTTTTTGATTTGGAACTGTTTTTGCTCCGAATTATACGGAAATTTTCTTAAATTGACCTAAAATGTTACTCATTCATGAAAAGCAATGAAAACTGTCTCATTTTTGTACCACATTTACTATTTTTGCTTAAATTTATACGGAGATTTACATTTCACCAGCAATAATTTTTCTCAATTTCACAAATTTCATGGTGACCCCAAGCTAGTGTATCAATACCATTCGAACGAATAAGGTAACGCTTATCGTCGAACGGATTTAAGGCAATTTTTTTCTGTTTAATTGTGAATATTTGATGTGATTTCGAACGAAGGTTATGCTGTTCACGTAAAATATTACAATTTTCCTCGATACAGTCAACATAATCGCTAAATGCAATTTTACGTTTCACTATATTCTTTTTGATACCTTTAGACTTTTTAATAACTTTAGATTTTTTATCGATGTTACAATTCTTTTCGATGCAGTCAACATAGTCACTATCTGTTATTACGCGAGGTGCAACAGCTCTTTCTGGATATTCACATTTTTCCATTTTAGCTGTAAACGGTAGTACAGCGTAGCGTTTTACACGTAGACCGACAAATTCTGCCAAAATCTCTCCGTTTAATTCATCTTTGAAAAGACCGGGTACTTTTTTATTCCTTTGAGTTATTTGGAAAACATTGTTTTCCGGATAATCGCTTGTATCGTAGCGATTCGAGTGTTGCTTCATATCATTGAGTGTTAATATCGACGTAGGGCTTTGGCCAGCAGCTTTGTTCGAATTGAAGTACTCGATGTACTTTTTTCTTTCCTTTCAAAATGGAAAATCATTATGTGTAGCATGCAAATTTTTTGGATATTTTATTTAGATCCACCTCAAATATAGCCATATTCCGAATCGTCAGCTTATTTAGCTATTTCATCTGCATTCAGCGGTAATGGTTGCGACATTGCGTGCCCATGCAGCAACATTTCGACATCAGATAACAGTTCAATTCTCACTTCGGTATATTTGAGCATGGCATCCCACGAAAGACCTGGAGCTGTATAGTAGTTTGCCGGATCCAAACTGTAAATTGTATGGCATGTATTTCGAAAATTTTCAAATACGTAGCCCAACAGTAGCACATCTATCTTTAGATACAGTTCAGAATAGTCTCCGAGCGTTTTACAATTGAATTTCCACCAGATATCGTGAGCAAATTGGTAACCGTCATCCGATATTCCTTCTCCACTAAGTTTTGTGTAAAATTCTGCTTTTGATAGTAGATTTATCTCCTTCAGCTGCTCCATACCGCTCACATATCCATAAGGAAAAACTTTTTTACTTTCAAGCATAGCGATTTGTTCTGGTGTGTAGCCATTTTTCTCACATTCGTTATACAATATTTGTTTTTTATCTGCCGGTAGTAGTGATGCTAATTCAGTTAAATTTTACGTTTTCTCTCGTATTGAGCCCGCGTGTGCTCCCTGTCACTACTTTCGTGAGCGCGATGTATTGTTCCGCATTAGCTGGAATAATTGAAACATCCCCATTTATAATATTATTTGCTGCCAACTCTTTTATGAATCAATGTGAGTCGTAACCCGACAAATTGTGCATGATAACGGGAACAACGTGGCTATTTTCGAACTGTAAGTTGCATGCTTGATGGGCTGCACCTCTATATCGGCCGGTGAGATGGCAGTGATCATGTACTCTAATATGATTTGCTCCAAAAATATCGCCACAAATTGTACATAATGCATTTGGATCGTGTAATACATTTCTCTCATCTTCAGTTATCGGTAGAATTGGTGTGTTTTTATCAAATAACCTTGCAACTCCATGAGCGATTTCCTTCAATTCTGTGATGAACCATTCGACGCTATCGGCACGATTGCCGCTTTTTCGGTAAGATGAATTCACATTTAAAGTAATATCCAACGCTGTACATATGATGCTGCTGATATGCGGTAGTTACACATTCCTCACTAAATATACGTTTCTGATCTTCCATACTGAGCCCCTGCAGATACGCTTCAGTATCAGCGTAAACAACAAATGGTACTTTCAGCTGATGTTTATAGTTATCAAATTTCATCCATTTCCATGTTTGATCGGGCATTTCAATGCTACACTCGTTTGTACATTTTGCAGAATGTTTCATTAATTTTTCATTTGTATCATAAAATATTAGACATCGACCGCAAATGAAATATCGAGATTTATGCTTACTCAGCTGACTTCTCACTAGACGGCTCAAATTTTTTATCCAACAATAATGAGTACGAATTGAATCATTATCGCAGATCTTCTTAATCATTTTGGAAGTGCTAGCTGCTTTAACATTTGTTTCCTCAGTTTCATTTCCACTTTCACCATCTTTGATTAGCAGCAAATGGATGTGATGCTGTTTAAATTCATTACTCACACGTAATGGGCATATACGGCCCTCATTGTCATCATCGTAATAGTATACATTTATCGATATATTGCCATTTTGTCGAACAAATTTATCGATTTGATTCAAGCGAACAGGAAAATCGATTCCATCAAAATTCAGTTCGTTCTTTTGTTGATAATAATGACGAACTCGCTCTGGATCATTTGCTACTGGATGTAAGGCAGATAAAATAGCCCATTTGAAGCACATTTCGTCAAGTTGATTTTGTACGTTGATAATCGCATTTTTATATAGTAGCTTTTTGGGAATTTGTATATAACCTTGTAATGGGTTGTATAAGTTAACGTGAACATTCAACTCGATTATGCGGGCGAGCGTAAATCCGGAACCGCGGAATGTATCTTGTTCTACAATTTCCACTATTTTTTGGAAGATTTGCTCTCGAAAATATTTATGTAGGTTTACGCTTAAATCAAGCTTACTTGTTGGCGTAAGGAGATACAGGGTGGGCCACATAAAATTTTCATTTTGAATCGGCTATAAAAAAAACTAATGGTTATTCTTCCAAAAAATTTTTTTTAGTGGAAATCTAAAAAGCTAGAAATTTAAGTTTTCAATATTTCCCAATTTTGTTCAAGCGTATAGCGTCCCATTTCGTAAATGTCAAACCTTTAACTAAATTATGAACACAAATTGAATGACATTTGAGCTGTCATTCTCTAAATAAACAGTAGTTCAAAATGCAAACGTTCGATGGCCCACCCTGTATATAGTCTCTTTCTCCGTTAACTCACTATAATTACAGTCAGTATCATCATCATCGTTAGAATCATTATTTTCATCTGTGTTTAAATTTTTTTTCAAACTCTGCTACGAATACAGTCATTGACTTCACGTTGGTAAAATTTTCAATATTTTTCGTAAGTTCCGAGAGATATATACGAAAGACATAGTTTAAAAATATTTCAATATCGATATGCCCATTGTTTACAGTAGCGAACGTGTTTATTCGTCTATTAAATCCATTTTCACGCGCTTGTATCTCAACACTGGGTACAACTTCAATTGTACGGTTGCGCTTCGACATTTTCCATTTTTATGAGTTCACAGAAAAGCACCTGTTAGGTTGAATGTTCTGAAGTGAATTAAATCAATTATTTCATGAATGAGCTTTTTAAAGAATGAAGATAATTGTTTTTAATTGACGAACTCTCTTTCATATTCATATTCTCTCTTTTACTCACATACTTCCTCTCTTACAGTCATACTTCTCCTCTACTCTTCGAAGACTTTTAAGCGATGCGATCGGACCTTTGATCCTATTCGAGTCATATTTGAAAACATTTTCATAACTCAATGGTTGAATCTCGCCAAATGTGATTCGCTTTCGAGTGAACGATGAGTAAAAATTACAACGAGAGTTATTGATAACAATGCACTGTCATTTACGTTTTTGTCAGTATCCACGCAATTTTTTAATGGGACTTCGTTTACATCAGAGACTGCCATCAAACCCACGCAACACAGAGATTTGGGCAGAAAGTTTAAGAAAGAGAGAGAGAGAGAGAGAGAGAGAGAGAGAGCGAGATAGAGAGAGAGAGAGAGGGAGCCAGAGAGTGATAGTGGAAGGAAATGAGGAAAATGAGTGCGCTCTTATGCCACTCATTTCAGATATATTTTCGAACAAATCTAAAAGGAAAACATGTTCGCCTCAATGTTACCTTGACTTGGAGCGCGCGTTTTCTTTAAATGAACATTCAACATCCATTCATTCACTTACTCATTTCTAGGTGATAATTTCATTGCGATTTCAGTGTGTTGCCTCGTTCTTCATTCCATGGCTTGTATTCCGTTGATGGATTTCCGGCGCATTTTAAATACATGAAATTAGATGGAAAAAACTGGTAAAGATTCGTTTAGAGTTTCATGACTCAAATGAATGTCGAAGTAAACGAATTAAAAGCGACAAAACGACGACGAATCTTGACGGAAAACAGAATAAGCGAAAGCGACAGGGAAAAACTCACTGTCGAATTTCGAACGTTTTCAATGGTGAATTTCAAATTAAAATTTAAACGCACACATTCCTGATGTGAAATTGGTGAAATAGCGCAGCTCGAGGGAAGTCGGAAAAACGTACAAACGAAATAAAAAAAAAATTACAGCAGATGCTCGATGAAAGTTCCGCTTTTTGCCAACCGACTCACTCCATCGATTCGGCGAAACGATAACGGCAGTAATGCTTATACAAGCATTTTTGTTGTGATTTCATTTCTACATTCGAACCGTCAAGCAAATAGCAAATGTTTTACTTGCTTTAGAAATGAGAACGGTGTGAATGTGTGTACTCGAAATGATGAATGGGAACACCAAATAAACAAACAACAGAAGCAAATACGAATTTGTATTAATTTGTTAATTTAAATGTAGCCGGATGATAATGGTTTTGTGATGCTTTGCTGTTGTTTTTTTCCTATCGCGCTTTTTTCCTTGCTTTTTTGTGCTCTCGTTTTTCTTTATGCACGTACACATTTCGTGATTCAATTCGCTCCTACGCATTGTTGTATCCATTTTTTTTTCGAAATAGCGATTGAAATGTTCGTATGTTTTTCGCAAATTACATTGCAATTGGCAAATATTTGGAATTTATGGATAGGAATTGGAATAACAAGCAAAAATATGTTTATATTGAACTTTACTGTAAATTCCGCAATCCAAACATCACCATGTTTGAACGCTTTTGACCAATGTTTTCTATTTTTTCGCTCTCAACGTTTTTTCATCGAGCTTTTAATTTCCCTCCCTTTCTCTCCAATTTTTTGTTGAATTAGTAATTCTTAATCATGTAATTCAACTTACCCATCGTTGAGCACAATTCGAAGATTACTTAAAAGCATTTAAATGCTATAAAAATGTTTGGCGAAGCAAATCCCAGTGAATTTTTTATGACTTTGTAGGCAGTCGGCTGTTTCAGGACGTTTTTGATGGCTGTAGTCAAAATTCAAAAACAACCCAAATTAATCAACTGACTAAAAGATTATTTTACAGACAAAATGCAATCATGGTTAGCCAGTTATAGTTGAATGTAGACAATTTGAAGTTAATGTTAGTCATTCACTCATTTTGCACACGGGAATTCGATGGGATAAACAAGCACAATTTGATTTTCTATATCTTGTTACGACTTTACTTGAGACACGACGAATAAAAACTGGAATACTCATCAAAGTGCACGAAATACGTGAACACAACCCTGCTGACAATTTACTCGTCCCTTTCGAATTTCATCCGTGGAAAAATATACGGGGAAATATACGGAACGAATCCATCAGAAATTCCATTTAAAAAAAATTCCAAATGATATCTGAGCTGTCAAAACATTCGGATTTTGGTATGAAAACGCCAAATTTTCATGTGATAATCATTCGGATTTCCGAGAAAATTTCTTAAAATTTTGAGAGAAACACATTTGGAATACCCCAAATGAATGTCAGTAGGGAATGCGGCAGAATCATTGCATCACGAAACTAGTGCACTCACACATCCATGGGGGAGCAAAACCAGCAGAAGCGAAAATATGGTAAGCGAAAGCTTTGAAAATATACGAAAATAGCAGACACGTAAGTGATTGTTTGGATTGAGTTTAAATTAATTGCAAAAATAAAACAAACAGCTCAGCACAAACAAATGGTAGAAAAGTCAACGTACAAAACAAAAACCCATAACACAATATATTTATGACGAATTTCACCGTTGGACGAGTTTTTTTTTGTATGTTTCCTTCGCTCACACGAAGACCCATCTTCCAGTGAATCGTAACGGAAATTATGGGCTTGAATTAGCACAAGAATAAGGCAGCTGCAATGATTTGAGGTGGAAAAAAGGTGGTGATCCAGAATGTTGCAAAATCCCGGAAAATATCAAAATTTGATCGTTTAACTTGCAGTGTCATGTAGTGTCGGGGTGTGTCTTCTCTCGTGTGTTCTTTTCGATTTACAATTGAAGCAGATAATAGATATAAACGGAAATACAGCAAAAATATGTATTTAATTGTTGCTTATTTTCATAAACATTCACCAATAATCTCAATAGATAAATTGATTGCATGGTTGGCTTAGTTCTTATACTGCCCATTCGACAACATGTTGAAATCACATCTTAATGACCGTATTGTTCGGACATGGCTGACCATATTTGCGCGTAGTAAAATGCAATCTAATGTAAAAAATGTGCCAGAGTCCAATAAATAAATTCCAATCCGATGAAAATTTCTGAACAATTGTGAATTCGATGGCATCTATGCATGGACAGCGGCTCTCGCACCATATTAGGACCGTTACAAAATGAATGAGACATTGGACGAGGAGGCATGAATTTGGATTGAATACGGCCCAAGGGTGTGCGCTTATTTTGATCTCGTATAATATGGAATGTCATTCTCCGGGCATCCCAACACCCAATTCATATTGGTTACTTTGACTTTCGTAGCGAACATGATATTTGCAGCATTCCAATTCGTGAAACCCGGAAAACTCCTCAATACAATGTTATTGTATTTTCATTGATTTCTCTGTGGTTCATTTTTATGAACAAATATATGTGAAAATTGAAAAGAGAATGCGAGAGAAAAAGGAATTGGGTTGAATTTAAACATGTTCCGAATTAGTCGCAAAGGAAAAATCCATGCATATGTTGTGCTTGATATACACTTACACATTCCATTTGCTCTTCACATCTTAGGTGCTTCGTTTTTTCGGATTTTAATTTAACATGTTTGGAATTTCAATACTTGTTGTTCGAAGCAGCATTGGCAAATGCTGAACGACGGAATCCAGGAATCATGTTAGACAGACACACACATATACTCCCTCTTGCACTCTCAAAGTGGAAAAAACGGAAAATTAATTGTATGATATGATGATGTTTGAACAATTCGAAAAAGGTTAGGTACAAGCGGAAAAAAATTTAATATCAAAGCGTTCCGTGCATTTAAACTCACACACACACAACACACATTGAGTGAATTCAACGTATCATGCCTTACAGCTGTTGAAAATTAAAATAGAAAAAAAGAATCCGAAAAAAGAAGAGAAAAATGGAGCAAATCAGATATTTGTTCGAATTTCTTTTGATTTTTTTTTTTTGCATTGCTGGGTGCTATTCCAATGCCCATCAGCATGAGCGAACGCACGCTAGAAAGCCAAATTGAAAGCACGCTGTTCCTGCAGTATTTCCGCATTCAAAGAAACGGAAATCTGGCTTCATCAAGTACATCACCTTTTGCCTTTGGTCACATGAACGCACACACGTATGTACAGTACATGCAACAAAATACACGAATGTATGATTCATGCTACGACTTTGAATCTAAACAACAAAAGCAACATTAACACCAAATGAATTGTTGAAAGAGTTACGGAAATTTGTTTACAAGTCATTTTGCAGTTGCTAGGATCGTTGCACTCCGTTCTATTCTTTCGGCCGATGTTCAATAAATTGAGTTCCATAAATGATTCTTCGAAAATCTGCAGAACTAATTCAACAAATAGACAAATGGTTATAACTTATTTAAAGAATCGTCCAAACCATAACGCCAATTGAGGCTGCATGCTGATACTTTCTTGTTCGACTTAATATTTCGGTCATTTCGGCAAATTCATGTTTTTGAACAGCTTAAAGGCGAGTTAGAAAAATGCATTTTGGAGAGATTTTCAGCACATTGATAACAAAGGAATTCGATCATCAATTGAGTTGATGTCGGATTACAAACAGAAATGAAATATGTGTCCTGTGTAATGAATTCGCAAAGAACAAACCGAATAGAACACAACCGAAAACACTCATTGAAATGAAACTATTGTTTGGCTTCCTTATTGTTTGGCACTTCGACTTCTTTGCTACGCTTCTTTTTTCTCTCTCTCTCCCTCTCTCTCTCTCTCTCTCATCCATTCTATAATAACATAATAACCATCAGTCAAATTTTGACGTTTCCACCCTGCACCGATTTCAATGGAAAAAAACTACATTCGTCAATTGTATCCAATTCACAGCAAATTGTTATTGTTATAAGTCATTGTGCATTACATCGTTTGCATGTTTGCAAACACACAAAACCAAAAACAATTAATCATCATCTGGTTGCCGCTGTTGCTGCTGCAGGGAATAGGAATAGGAATTGGAATCAACCAAAGTGAGTGTATTGAATAGGAAAACAAAAACAAACGGAACCGAAAAGAAATTGCGAGCGAGTATTGAACGAAATCTTGTGTGCGTTGGGATGTTGCTTTTAGCGATGCATAGCATTAGGGAAATGTGCAATATTCTCTATTGAGCGAATATTAAGTATTGCTTCACATGAAATAAAGCAGCAAATGTTTTTCCCTTTTTCTTCTTCTTCTTGTTATTTATTCTTCAATTATTATCAGCAGTGGCAGCGTATGTTCAATTGTTCATGCTGTTTCATCGTCTCTTAGCGTGGTGAAATGATCGGATGAAGCATAAACATTTTACTCGTTAAATTATATTTGCACATTTGTTTCGATTCAAATGGAGCTCATGCTGTGGCCGGGCGAATGTCGATTTTGCTCGATGTTATTAAATTTACTTGAAATAAAAAACAGCGCGAGCAGCACATGAAAACCATTGAAATATGTTTGCGTCGTTTCCATTTAAGATGTCACAACTTCGAGATTCTAATCATTCAATTCGATGGGTGCCACGCGAGATCGCTGGGCTGCTGGCACCTTTTTTTGGGCAAAACACGCAGAAAAAACGATAATTATAATTGAATCGATTGTGAGGTATTTTATACCTGAATCGAGATCGATGTTTGGTTTGATTGGATCTTTCTTTCGTGCCATTCACGTTCCAGATGTCGTGAATTGTTGGTTTGGTGTGTGAGGTTCGCTGCATTGCTACATGGTATATGGTTTATGGTTGAGGAAAGTCATCAAATTCAATACTTGCCCCTGGGCTGATGTCGACATTAACCAGTTATATTAGCAGGTGCGAACCAACAATGAACCTATCACAAATATTCCCAACTAATTCAAACGTCACCTTCGAACAATTTTCTTTAATCATTCTGTGTACACATCGACGCCATAGTTCCAACAACCATTCCACTCAATTCGGCAAATGATTTAGATTAAAAGAGCCAAAATCATATCATATTTCATTTTATTCATTTCATTTCGTTAGTTTTTGGCTTCCAACGTCATTCCGTTGTCGCAACCAAATATTACAAAAAACAGCTGTTGCTGTCGCTCGATGCCATAGTTCAAAAACATAAAACCATCATTTCTACGAAGTAGAAGCAGCAGCCGAACCATTCATATTCGTATATTGAAGTCATAAAATTAAATGAAATCTAAAAATTAAATACCACGAAGTACGGATGGTAAAATTTAAAGGGCACAAGCATACATATCAAATTCGATCGTATCGCCGCATATTCATCTGGAGGCTCGGTCAAGACGAATGTAGCGGCAAAGATGGGACGAAAGAATGAAGCAGCCGTCAAAGCAATTGTGTATTCGAATAACAGCTGAAAAGAAAAAAACGACAGATAGAACTGTGGACGAGCGTGGAAATTTCGATCGGACATGACGAAATGAAACGGGACCTCACTTGAACCAGCGTGTTCGCGTTGTATGTTCAAACGTTTTATTCGAATGATAAACGATCGTAAGTAAATGTGCAATATATTATCATTACGTGCGACATCAGAGAAATATGTGGTTTGAATAGTATCAATCCTTTGACACGCGCGTCATAGCTAAAATCAGTCGATCGGGTGACTACGATTGGCTTGTTCATCGGAAATTCCACAAAATTATCGATAAATATGTTCCGCGTAGCTGAATGAAGAATGAGCAATTTAAATGGATTTTTATATAAGCCATTTGATGGGGACCAACGAGACGGCAACAACTGTTTCCTTATTATGAATGGTTAAATCAACTAAAAACCGGGCGATGCCGAATAAATATATATTTGTGTATGTTGTAATGATCATCTGCGAGTGCGAGTAGTACTCGCTGAGTACGAGTGCGAGTGTGAGTGCATTCTCAAGCGCATTGATGGGATTCAAAGCTTTCTGTTCACTAATGATGCTTTGAATGTAACACACAGCTGTCTCATCTTCGATAACAGCAACAGCCGAAACAGCAAGAGCAAATGGCAACAGAAACGGCCGTCGCAACAAAATACCCATCAAACATGACGACGACGGGTCATATGTTCATAATAAACGAAGTCAAGCATCACACACACTCGTGTAATATTATTGTCTATTTAATAGCATAGTCTCCTAATCGACTGCTTTTGGTCGTTGATTGTGTGTTCCATCTTCATCGCCCTCGTTTTTGCAATTAATTTTTTTCCTTGAGCTATTTACAAATGGTGTTTTGGCGTTATGCGATTGTTTGATCGTTCCAACTAACAGCAGAGACCAAAAATAAACAAACGAAATTAAAAAACATTTTCGGCAGCAGTGTAGAAAATGTCTAAAATGCCCATTGAACAGTTGATCACATTTGTTGTATTTTTTTTTCTCTGTTATTTCGTTTTGCTATTTATGTGTGTGTGAATCTTTCGATAAAGAAGACTGACGATGCTGGCGTCAATTTGATGCACAATAGTGAGAAAGTCATTGTTCTACATCTACCGTTCTTTAATGACTTGCCGAAGGAAATTCGCTGGCACGCAGTGTCTTCGTGACTTGAAGAACACACACATACCGGTGAACATAGATTGCAATTGTAATCGCAGTTGCAAATCAAATCATCCATCATCATCAAGGTAATTGCATCGGATTGTTCTAAAATGCCATGCACCACAGTGCTCTGTGTTTGAAATGAAAAGTGATTGCATAAATTGTAGATTCGAGAGAGTGGCGTAGCTAATTTGGGAGTGTATTCATTTTATCCATGCAATGTATACGAATGACAAAAATATGGCAATTTCACTAAAAGCTTATTATAAAATTGGAACGGAATGGAACCGCACTGAACCAAACAAATAAATATACAACCGGAAAAGAAAACACAGCAACCAATTTTTGGCTGACGACACACAAAAATAATCAGTCAGACAGGAGGGTAAAAATGGGTATTGGAGTGTCATATGCTATTTCTATTAAGTTCCTTTTGAATCGAAAAGATTAAAGGAAATGTCTAGGACGCGCGAGCATCCAAATGATTGATTATATTCTGCGCAAATATAAGCAAATTTGTGCGGGTCGCTCGTGCTCGTTCTCTCGCTCATTTTTTAAAGTTCAATACCAATAGGGCATTATATTTTCTCACATGGTTTCACATTCAAAGACGTTTTCGTTGTCTCTTGTGAACGCCAGCGATGCGATCCCTTTTCGGTTCAATTCCATAAGACGATTTGCTTCTTTTTTCGGCGATTCGCGGAATCACGTTTGTTCTCTCCTTTTTACGCATTTCCACTCTTTTTTCTATCTTCTTCCATTATTTTGGCTCTCTTTTTTTCTCTCAATTTTATTCCATTATCATTCTTTTTCTTGGTTCCTTAATTTTGTTAAGGCCACACAATTTTCAAAAGGACCAAGTGTACAAATTATGATTAAAAAATTGACAAATTCGTTGCGTTTGGTATTGAATTTATGTTCGGAATATTTTACTAGTTTCGAAAAGCCTGATAAAATGTCGGCTGAAGACTAACTATACTGTATACTCGTGTCGATTGCAAAATGAAGACAAACAATACATTCTAGGAATCCTATCGAATGTATTCATTTGCCAAATTTCCATTGAAACCATTGGAACAGTCATTGATTCTTCGTTCGCTTCTTCAATGCTGCGAGCAATTTTTCAGGCTTTGGCCTCGTACAGACACATCTCATTGCATTATCTCGTACTTTCACTTTTCTTTAATTTTTCGATGAACTATTTACATTCAAAAATGGTTTCTATAAAAACAATAAAAAAGGAGCAAGAATACATCGAAATAATATGATTTGTAAGCACAGTTGCGTTGCAATGAATACTGAATGAGCATTGAATAGGGTTGCCAAGCTTGTATAAGTAGTAGATTTGATGAGGACAAAAGAGACGAGAACATCAAAAAAAGACATATAATTAACAATACTAACGCAACACATAGTTTTATGTCAATCTGGGCCCTATCTCACCGAACATACTCACGCGAAAATATTCTCACTGGTTTCCAATGTATTTTAAATGTAAGCTGAAAGACCGACTAACAAATACGTAGCAGGGGAATATCGATACGTATACTTGTCATAGATTGAAGCTCATTCGTTGGGAGTGTGATAAGGACGACAGTGCCATTGTGAGTAAAAAACGAATCGAAAATACGATGATGATGCTTGTGTGGATGATGATGATGAGAAAGAGAAGCGACGGAAGAAGGAAGAAAAATCACAAATTTGCGACAAAATTAAGAGGCAAGATAGCATTTGATGCGAGATAGCTACTCAACGCAGTCGCAGTGCTCGCGTATTGCTCTTGAGGACATTAAATGAATTAATAGATGAGCACGTATGTCGTTCGACCATGCGAATGATTGACAGTAAGAAATCGAATTGCATCTAGAATCCAGCCGTATCAAGTGTCTTCGTCTGTTACTTGCACAAAAGTGCAGCATTACATCCGCGAATATATCATGACACTCGCATCAATTCCATTCATTATTTACCTCAATTGTCCGTTATCAAATTGCTTCTCAAGGAGCATTATAAGTCTGGAAGGAAGAAGGAATTCTCTTCCATTCATTCTTATTCCGTCATTCTTACTGCAATTAGCTCTCTCTCTCTCTCTCTCTCTCTCTCTCTCTCTCTCTCTCTCTCTCTCTCTCTCTCTCTCTCTCTCTCTCTGGTGCGCATACGAACCCAATCATATTTTTCATCCATTTTTATCTTATTTTATTTGTTATTTGATGCAATGCTTTCCACTCTCATTGGTGCTTTGAATTCAATGGAATCAATTTGAATGTCGATGGAAGTCTCTTTTTAAAAGGCAAAAATCATCGAGGAAAAAACGGATCAATGGGAAAATAAATTGTTCATTTAACCAATCACAGTTGCACTCGCACCCACAAAGTTAAATACTGGAATAATATAAAATCCCACCGTCGTAAACAATGCAATAACTATGCATGTTTTGATAAATGTTTGAATTTAGTGAGCACTCATTCATTAAATGCTCTGAACGTTTTCATTGACAAATTGAAAAAAAAAGCAGTGGCTGAAGCATCACCCCTATTTTTTTATTATCCCTTGTTTACATGCAAAAGATTTATGAAAATGCGACTAATTTATTGAGTTGATAGTTCAAGATTTACATTATTTCTCACTTCAAGCATGCACTTATGATTCGATTGTCTACTATGATTACGAATAGTTGAAGGTAGAAACCATGGACTAAGCCCTATTCCATAAAATCTGTGACCGATTGAAGCAAGGTGACTACACTCTACAGGTCTAAACTGACGAATCTTCGTTCTGGTTGGCCAATACTCTATCCCGTGCTTGTCCAGCAGTTCACACCATAAAGCATCCGCAAAAGGTGCATAAATTGATTGTATTCACCGGAATGCAAAACAGCGCCCGCATTTTCTCTGGGATACGCAAAAGTATGAGCCAAATTATGGCATCCAGAAAAAGGCACGTCGTAGAAGTAATATGAAATGGATGGCAGGCGAGCAAATTTTTTGAATATTAATTGAGAAAAAAATATAATACGTTAATATATAACGATTAACAGCCAATTTGGTTAATAATTGCATTAGTAAAAAAATTGGTTATGAATAAAATCTTTATCAGTATATAATAAAAATATTATAACTTATTTTATCAGTAACATTTATGGATGTTCTCTTCACCTGAATCCTCGGTAACCGTGTCGAATGCCATATTTTAATTTATCGAACATAATAACTCAAAATCACAGATGAGTTATGGGACGAAAAATAATTCTTATACCTTATAATATTCGCATTATTATACTATATTTGGTATTTGCTACATTGATCGTCCAGACTTATGCACTGGACTACACATAGCACTCTATGACTCTAGCAGCAATATGAGCGAATGGGCATACAGAACGCACTTTGTGTAGAATAGAAACTGAACACGCAAAGTAAAATTCATTTGGAATCTGTGATATAGATTGTTTACTATGACTCGTATCCCTACATTCTCGCTTTCTTTTTTTTATTTTCTTTTTCTCTCGCTCCCCCTTTTTATATGCTCAGTTTTGTTTATTGTTGTCGTTTTGCATTGTTTCTGTTGCTTTTTGATGAAAATGTAAATTTGTGTGTTTGATACAAATATATTTGAAGACTATGACAATGATGGAAGATGATGATAACTTTTCCAATATATACAATCTACTTGAGGCTCAACAATAACTTGACGATGTTTACTTTATGGTAGGATATCGGTAAGAGAATACAATCTGCACATTTGGCCGCTATCATGCAAACGAAGACGAAAATCTCAAGACGCTCTTCACTTGTTTGCACTCCAAACAATTAATTGATGGATGAATAAACGAGCTTGAATAAACACTTATTAAATGCGATGACACTTTAGCAAAAAATTTATACAACAAAGGCAACTGCGAAATCATGTCGTCACAGTGAATCGACCGGCCGATTTCGCTTTTTTTGAGAGTATCTTTCTGTTGTCCTAAATCAGAGCTATGTGAGTGAACCGAGCGCCCGTTCACTCAATCGTCTATTCTTATGCGTCAATTGAGAGAATAGCAAAATATTGACGCCAAGCACAAACACAATCGAGTGAGCAGCACAGTGCATACGAGAGAAGCCAAACTCACTCAAATGGATGCACTCATTGAGCGCTTGAGCCCTATGCCCTGTCCCAAATGATCAGTTCTATCATCACTAGATGGAATGTCTATCTATAGAGACTATAACTTGACTTAGCTGTGTGTGATGTTTGCCTGGTGGCGACGGCGTCACAATTATGCGAATCTATTTCATTTTCTGCATGATTTTCTGCGTGTGCAAATATTATGGGGAATACGCAAGTGAGGCGAAAACTTTGTTCAACCAACAAAAAACAAAACTTTTCGGTTGATAAAGGAGCAATAGAGAGGAAGACAAAGGAAAGGCAAAGGCGAAAGCGAGAGGAAGAAAAGGTAGAAGGAAGTGAGAATGAAAAGTCAGAATCTATAATTAGTAACTAGGGCGTTCTTTCTGCTAAAGCTGGAAAAGATGAATGTCTCGGAAAAATAATAATATGAAATATGCGGAGCAAGCTAGCATGCTCTTGCCGTGTATATGCGGGCATACTGTTATTAAGCATTTTATAATCATGAACATGATTCGGGCTGCGAAGGCGGTAGGTAAGCAAATGGCCCCCAATATTCAGCTACCAAATATAAACCGAATATACGTTGATAACTAAAGCTCACGCTCTTATTCCCTCTTTCTCTATTTTGCCATTGAAACTGAGCAATAAAAGCCACATAAAACATTTCAGAAACATGCTCCCGTGTTTTTTCCCGCTCTCTTTTCCTCTCTCTTTCTCTCTCTCTCTCTCTCTCTCTCTTCCGTTCGCTTGCTCGCTCACGACTCTATATTAATCAGCTAGAAGGTATTATTGTAGAAAAGTTTATGAAGCTGCATGGTCGGCTCAAGTATTCACTCATATTCACGCACTGAGCTGCAGCGATTCTATTTAATCGGCTTAAATCAAATGAGGTATTGTGATTAATTGGCATCAAACAGAATCGAAAATCATCTGTCGCTAATTTCAAATTAAAATCTAAATAAATAAACGGTCTATTCATGTGAGCCGTCGCACAGCATAAGCTTCCTAATGGTGGCCCACATAGCACTTTTTATAGAAGTACAAAAAATTACTATTAAAACCGTTAATTTGTCAAACAATCCAAAATGATGATGTGCGTATCATACTAATAACATATGTTCGATGATGGTTTTAATATATACTCCCGAAAATAGATACTCACACTCAAAATGTCTAGCTAATTATTCTATTTTCACGTGAATGGAAAAATAGCTATTAAATTGTGCCGAAACGAATTTCTTGCGTTCTTGAACGTTTTCATCTTCCTTTCCCCCTTTCTCCCTCTCTCTCTCTCTATCTTCTTTCATACGTGCTCGATCTTCCTCGGTATTTCATAATCTGTCGCTTGTTCACACTCTATCGAAACCGAACAATACGTCAAATGTGTTCCGCATTTCCTGGTGGGATATCATCGTGTAGTGGCAGCCGGAGGTGAAGCTGACGATGGGACATGTGTGACAGTCAATGAACCCTTTCTCTAAACTCAGAATAACATGCGATAAATTGATAAACTTAACATGCGAAATAGTTTATTTTGTAATTGTTATCAAAGAATGTTGTATGTTGCGTTTCACGAGATGCGACAAAGGCATTCAATTTCATATGAATCTACGAGGATATATTATATAAATATGGTAAGTGCTCTTGATTTCAATCTGCAATTTATTTAAAATTAAACGACAATCTCAACGATATGTGTCCCGCCGCAAAGCGTTTTCTTTTCCGCATTCTCTTTGTGCAGGCACGGCATTGCGAAACTTATTTGACGATGTTTCAGTAATTTAATTGAAAATGTTAAGAAACTTTTCAATTTTCATAATGAATCCCAACGCACATATAACAACATACCCCCCCCCCCCCCCCCCCCACACACACACACTCAAACAATGAGATAGCTTCCATCAGTATAAAGTAGAAAATCTAACGAAAAGTGCTTGCAGTTTTAAAACCAAACTCTCTTAAATGTATTATGATTGGTTAAATATTATTATATTCGTTCGAAAAAAAAATAAATTGTAAGTGTATAGGGGAGATGGAACTTCCAACTTGGAAGGAATGAAGTTTTGTTTTGTGGTGGAAATTGTTCGAGTTTTTGAGCATGAGTTTCAGTTTTTCACGTCCAATCCGCTGAAAAATGCATTGAAGGTTGAGAATACATCGCGATATTTTAGGATTTAAGATGACAAATTTTCCATAATTTTTTTAACATCAAACATATAGTAGATGTCCCATGTCGATTTTGCTGTACTGTAATTAAATAGACATGAAAGGGAGGAAGCGGGACAGATAGATAGAGAGAGAGAGAGTGAAAGAGAGAAAAACAGCCGTTGGCTTGATCATTTTTATACTTTATTCCGTATCATTCAGAATTAACGTACGGTGTGGCTCCGTTCTGACAGATTTGTCAGTCTTTTTCTCTTCTTTTTCGATTTTTTGTGGTTTATCTGTGTGTGCTTTCCCGTTTAAAATGCCTCTTGTCTGTCCCATTAACTGAACCGTTTTAATATATTCATAAACGGATATCATTCTCTGTGCCCACGTTTATTACGTTCACCTGATTCCATTTTTGGGATTAATGAGCGAGAAAAATGACAGAAGAGTAAATATGAGTGAAAAATCTAAGTGAGTCGTTCGGATGCTGAAATGCATCGTTCAAGCTGACACAAACGCACAGCTCACACACACATGCAAAAACCAAAGATATCCACCAGGGGCTTGGAAATAATTGAAAAACAATGTTCGTAATAATTCGTGGCACTTTTTATTGATCACACAATTAAAACTGTTGCACTAATAATGCAGATAAACGAACAGCTTACAGAGTTAGCATATTCGTAGCAGTGATTTGCACAGATACAGTACACAATATTTGCACAATTTCCTCTGCAGTAGCATGATGTGTCATATAAGTTATACGTATTTAGTACGCATCCATTTTATACGTATTTCGCGCAAAATTTTGCCTTTTTGTACTTGAACTTGTGACAGTGCATGTTAACAATAATTGAAAAACATTCGCCATATTCATCAAATCTCTATTGGTATTGTCAATATTTTGCAAATGCAAATGCAATTGAACGTGTCAAGAACCATTACTCATACAAGCGTCATTTGCATTCACTGAATTGACGCATATCCGCTCGTTCATCACAACCGAGCGATTTATACAATTGTCTGTAGTTTCATGCCCCTGAGATATTCAAACGGTCATAATTATTCGCACACCACTAATCGTGATATCATTAAAATTTATCATGTTACAGAGACATTGTGTGCATATTGAATCTTCAGTCTCCACACCAAACATGCTCACAATATTTACTGTGCTGAATGCGTGCTCTTCTACATAGCAATAGTATTCGTCGCGATTATAACAAATACTGGTCCATTCAATTCGTTTTCGGTGACGATGGCGATGTCGACGCCGGCGTTATCGCCGCTTACGGTTTCCCAAAGTACTGGAGCGATATATAAATAATGATGTCGAACCAGTTTTTCTACACACTGTATGCGCATATACATACATCTATTTTATAATCTATTTAATATGTGCAGAGAAACGTAAAAATGGTGAAACAAACACCATCACACAATCCGTTCAGATAATGGCACAACATGCAGATACGCACATATGAATGCCAACCAACGCCGCCAATTATTATAACGTGTCGACGAATGTAATTGAAATGTTGATTTTTGGTTATGAGGCTCGATGGAAAATTGGGATTTATGTTTAAAGTATTCATATTTTGTATGTTGTGTCCTTTCGAAAATGTACATTTCAATGGCTGGTTGATGATGAAAATGATAACATATTGAACTCCCCAGACTGAAATAAATGCCGACATTTAGCGGCGCTGTAATTTCCCGGGGGGAGAGGGGGTTGTATTTTCAAATACAGAATTCATTCCGAATTCCAAAATTCCAAGTACCACGTGAAATAATCGTTTTGAGAGGAACTTTTATATAAGAACAGTAAAAAAATGTTGATGTGATGATGCCGTTGTTGCTGATTCTACCACGCACCCTCATGCGTTACCATGAAATTGAGCCGAATCGAAAATCAATTTCTACACCAATGGTGGGTAAAGAAGGAAAAAATTAGATTGAGAACAATGGGTTGAGGCTCAAGCGAATGCATTTTAGCGACGCGGCTGCACAAAACTTCTTTGTGAAGAGCCAAAGTCGTAGCAGTTTGATGTATTCGAAAGCATCATTAATTTCTCTATTGATACTGAATTGTATATGAGAAGCTTTAGTGTGTATACATACATAAACGATTTCTTTGTAACGGAAGTTCAGATAAATTAAATGATTAATACATTTTGTATTTAAAATTTGTCGGGCTACTTAGTTTTCGAATCTGCGGGGTGCTTCTGAGAGTACGTTAAGAAGTCGGTCCCGTACTTGCACTCATGAGTGTGGTGATGTTTATTGGTATTTACATGTTTATCTCTCGACAATAACACTCTATTCATACTGCAATGGGCTCATCACCAGCACGCATCTAGTTTCATGAAACTAGTTGCACTTATAAGTATGAATGTGCAAGTTTCGATAATCCGTAACAAAGAAACATAAATATATATGGAATTCGCAATTTGGATCAATAGGTGCGCTTTGTGAATTATTTGGGAGCATATATCGAAAGAACGGACCTGCATGTCTAGCAAATAAACTGCCTCCAACTCGATATTCATGTTTTATTATTATTATTGCAGGCCTTTAACCAGCATATGTCTTCATGTATCTGTCAAATTATCACTTAACGACAACGGGCGGATGGTGTCCTCCAACAGGAATTGCACGTACTTTAGGCAAGTATAGTGTGTATCACTCTCGCTCTCTCGTACAATTCAGTGCCTTTTGCATTCGACATTTTTCGAGAACCAAAATATCTGTACGAGTGACAAATGCACCAAGTAGGTTAGGCTTTACTAACTAAACAACATTGAAGATGAAAAACCACATTATGTGCTTGCGCTGAATATTGAAAGATTTATAATAAGCTAACAAATAAGCCGAATTGTAAACCCTTTCTGATAATATTGCGCACAAGAGAAACAAAAATGCCATTACAAAGTTATAGCATTTTTTTTTCGTGAAATATAGATAAGAGCCACATAGTAAAGTGGGAGAGAGCAGGCAAATGAAGCAAATGGGTTAGAATATAGAGAGATGGAGAGCGAGTTATTAAAGGATAGAATCAGGTTTGGATGTAACATTTCTGTTATCAAATCGTACGTATTTATGGCGCTGAGTGCGCTATGATTGCTGGAAAATATATACGAAACATCATCCAAGGATTTCAAGGATTTATTTCACCCGATCTTTCTCTGTTTTCCCTTTAAACTTATTTACTTTTTCGGTACGGCACGAATTGGACATTTTTTCGCCTATTTTTCATCAAAATATGTGGCATCACAGCCTTCGCCTCGCATCACTAATCAGTTCATTTATCCATCTATTACACGAACAAAAAAACAAATCTAAAAACAAAAATCGGCGAATTTGTTCCCTGCACCACGGCCTTGTTGCAATGGGAATTCCGAAAAAAGGCGAACATGAGAGCGAGTGTGGAGAGCTGGAGAGGGTGCTGAAACGAAAAATGAGGAATAACACATTTACATATTTAATAAAGTACTGATTAGAAATCTAGGCCTATGTTTCACCAAACGCAGTCAAACGAATTAAACACAACTGAAAACGCAAGGCAGGGGGTTACATTACTATTACAGAAAAACTCATGCATACACACACACACACAATAGCAACAACAACAACAACAACAAGTTTTTTGGCCCTCAAAACGTTTCGTTGCGCATTACTTACTCTTGATTTGTTGGTGTTCGTGGTATTTTGCTGCCGACCATAAATTTAACATTTTCAGTGAAGCGTTGCTATACTCATTTCAGCCCATTGATATTATTTTATGCTCAAGTTGTTTTTTTTTATGTTTTTCGCCGTATTTTTTCGTTGTTGTTATTTTTGATGATGGTGTTTCCGTCACTGGTCGCTTCCCTCTCTCTCTTCCTCATTCACGCACTCATCGCCCACACTCTCCATTTCTCATTACATGCATTTTTTCCCTCGCTGCTCCATGGCCATTCTTCTTAGCTTCGGTCTCAAGTTAAAAATATTTTCGACATTAAAGTATTAAACAAGTAACTGCTCTGAATGTTGATCTTTCACTAATGATTATTTATGAGCCTTTTTGTTTAAAACCTTATATACATATAAATATACATTTTAATATATATACTTTGAAAAACATTCGAACTCGGCGTATGAGCATGTGCGAGTGCGACACACAGAAAAAGAGAGAGGAAGCAAATATGGACTTGTGTTTTATTTTTAGGTTGTGCCACTAACACAACGTTATGATAATTGCTCTCTTTTTATGAAGCCCGCATAAGGAGTACAAATGAGGTTCGCAAATTAAATTAATTCGCGTATGCTTCTGCTCTTCGTTGAATCAATATATGTATTGTATATCAGCGAGCCCCGAAAAATTTGACGCGAGCAAAAGAAAGGGAGTGTGTTCATCACGATAATCGCCGCCCAACTTTCCAAGAAATGTGAGTTTACGATATTACAGACGCTTAAGACACACTCCAGCTCCCCATCTAAGCTTCATCAAATAATTAACTAATAACCTCCATTCACCGTTATTAACATCCAGCCGATTCTAATGATGCTACAATCTATGCACATTGTTCCGTTGAAATTGTTCCTCTTTCTAATCGCTAGATTGATTCGTATATATGTATTTAAATTACTTGAATCTTAAGTTGAGTCAATCTAGAGTGCGAGCTAATCAAGTGATGTTGAAGAGATTTACAACTTACAATACATGTGGAAAACACATTGGAAATCGTTCACTTAATCGATAATTGAAATTGACCGAAACACTTGCGATTGTTAAGATGAACTGAAATCGTTCACCGCATTTTTCAATCTGCTGCAGAAATCTCTGTGCCTCTTTAAATAAATATTTTCTTGCAATCATCAAATGTGGTTCCGTTTTTTCCAGCAAGTAATTTTCAGTGTACAAAAAAAAAACATTCATCGCCAAAATGAATGTATTCTATGATCCACGAAATTTCTTAGAATTAAAAACAGTTCTTCGGGGGAGAGGCTGTTGAGGTTGTTGCGAGTTGCCATCCATTTTTTATGTGCCAGCAATTACAGATGATTATTCAATCGAGTGGAAAGGAACATTAAAGCGAAAAAGTGGACTAAATGGAGAACAAAAGGTGGGGAAAGAGAGTCGGATCTGCGCAATCCTATTTTCCGCCCATTTTTAAAGCTGAATTTCGCCTTAATCATTTCACTGTTGATTAAAATGAAGCATTTCATTTTGACCATTGAATCAATTTGTCAGCTGAAAATTTAATTAGCTGCGGAATGTTTGAAGATTAATTTTCCAGCTCATTTTTTCTTCTTTTTTTTCATTTAATTTTGCGTTATTTTGTCGCCCAACCGAAATATTTCACATTTTCGCGATGTTTCTATTGTTATTTGACTTTTTCAACGAAAAGTTTTGAATTTCTAGTTCTTCATGAAACGATACGTTTTTGTTGCGTGAATTTCACTCTTCAAAATACTTGAACACAAATTCATTTATGCGTAATAATTCTTTTTGAATTGACGGAAACTTTTGTTGTTGCTGTGGCTGCTGTATGACGAATATGGTAAATTGATTCATTTGATTCAAGTCATCACGACAACTGAAAGTATAAAGTCGTGTTGCAAAATATCGCCATTTCCACCTCCCGTTATGGGAAACTTGAAAAAAACTTTATTTATTACAAACATAAAGCACTTCGACACTTTGGTTTATTTCAATTCTGAAAATATGCTGCTGTGCTCAAACCAGACGATAAATAATCGTCAAATGGAACCAAAAAACAGATGGGTAAACTATTAGGAAAAAAATCATTAATTATTAACAATGTGAAGCTCGATAAATCATATATTATCATTTGATTGTAATAATATGGCGTGGTGGATTATTTGTCGGAAAAAAAATCATATTCTTTGTGGACTTTTTGAAAGCACCATCCATTTGCGATTTTAATGATTATTCTTATTATCAAGTAGTTATATTGGTAGAAACAAATGGATTATTGATTTTTTGGTAAATTGAAGAAGAAAACCGAAAAATGTATAGATGAATATGTTGATGTGTTGCATGCTAGAATGGACCTTAGTCTTTGATTCGAATGTTTCCATTTACTTGACATGTCTTCAATTATTCATTAATTGCTATGCCTATCTATAAATCAAAAACAAATAAATAGAATCATATAAAAGGGCACGCACATCAAATGAACAAAAATATGTTGTTTTATGTTCTTCTTTTTTTAACGACGGAAATATCGATCATATTTCATTCGATTAGCAAATGTCGGCTGAAAAATTCACTTGAACGATAGTAATTATGAGAATAAGTGACATTGTATGCGATTTAGTCCATTTTAGTTTTTATTTGGGGTCTCTTTCAAAAGGCCTAAAAAGTAATAAACTCATTTATTAATTTAACGGTTGTCATTCTCGTGAATATTTGCATACATTTTGAGGGAGAAAGAGAGTGAGTGGAAGAGAGGGAGAGTTTCTTCATCATGAAGTTTGACTACCTATTTCAATTTTACTTCTCAATATTTACCTTGCAAGAAACAGTAAAGCGATATGCCTTTTGATGAAAATGGCTGAGTGAAAATAATTCAACGAAAAAATAAGCTCAGTCCGAGCACATACACAAAAAATAACATTAACATTTTCTGTTGAGAAATATTATCCTTTTTTTCGTGAAAATGTGCGAATCCATTTTCCATTTTTTACGAATCCTCTGAAATGCATTCAGTGAGATTGACGTTTCTACGAGTGAGTGAATGAACGAACTGTGGAAATTTTTCCATTTTCATCATAACAAGAAATAACTACAAATTTAAGTTTATGTATTTCATAGTTCAACGCAATGTTTATTCCAAAAGAAGAGATGAAATGGACGAGCGGTAGAGCAGATTACCGGGTGCCAGGCGTGTGAAATGTGCACAGTAGAACAAACTCGCATTCCATAGCATTTAAAATAGCATCCTAGAGAGGTTAAATAATACAATTGGCATACGAACTTGCAACTGCACGAAAAATAGTTGAGTCTGAAGAAGTATTTTAGGATAACAGTGAATATGGAACGGCGAAATCTGTACAGCATTTCGCTAACTGATTCTGTCTAATTAAATTATTGTCATAATTTTGATAACTCACATCAAACTAAGACTAATAGTGCAGTCAGGTAGGAAATTCTCCAAAATCTTGATGGCGTCTCATTCTACAAGAAATTCAAGGCTTGGTGTGAACGATATTGGATGCAGCGAAACCCTTAAAACACAAGCAACTATTGGGAGAACAAATTGAAAACCGCGCATTTTTTTTCAAAATTTCGATCTTTATTATGGAAAAATGGTTACAAGTTGATTATTCAAAGTATTGTCCATCGCTAGCCACAACTTTTTCTCATCTTTCTGGCAAATTACGGATTCCGCGTCGAAAGGAATCTGTGCTTTTTTCGGCTATCCATGAATCGACCCATTTTTTGCATTCCTCGTAAGAATGGAAATGCTGTTCAGCCAGGCCATGTGTCATTGATCGGAAGAGGTGGTAATCGGAAGGGGCAATGTCTGGGCTATACGGCGGGTGGGGTAGGACTTCCCATCGAAGCGTTTCCAAGTAGGTTTTAACGACCTGAGCAACATGTGGCCGAGCGTTGTCATGTTGCAAAATAACTTTATCGTGTCTTGCGACCGTTTCCGACCGTTTTTCCTCCAGTGCTCGGCTCAAACGCATCAATTGAGTTCGGTACAATGCTCCTGTGATGGTTTCGTTTGGTTTCAACAACTCATAATAGATCACGCCGAGCTGATCCCACCAAATACACAGCATTAGCTTCGAGCCATGAATGTTCGGCTTTGGCGTCGATGTTGATGCGTGGCCGGGGTAACCATACGATTTTTTTCGCTTCGGATTATCGTAATGAATCCACTTTTCATCACCAGTCACAATACGATGCAAAAAACCCTTCCGTTTTTGCCTTTGAAGCAGCTGTTCACAAGTGAAAAAACGGCGTTCGATGTCTCTCGGCTTCAATTCGTATGGCACCCAATTTCCTTGCTTTTGAACCATTCCCATGGCTTTTAAACGATAGGAGATGGATTGTTGTGTCACTCCCAATGATTTTGCAAGTTTTTCTTGCGTTTGACACGAGTCTTCATCGAGTAATGCTTCCAACTCCTCGTCTTCAAACTTTTTCACTTGGCCTGGACGCTCTTTGTCTTCCACATCAAAATCACCACTTTTGAACCGCGCAAACCACTCCTGGCACGTTCTAATCGACGGAGCATATTCTGGATATGCTTCGCATAACAAACGATGACTCTCGGAAGCATTTTTCTTCAGATTAAACCAATAAAGTAAAACTTCCCGCAAATGCTGTTTTGTAGGCACGTAGCTCGACATTTTCAACGCAATAATAAACTTGTGTATTCAACTGAATGATAAGTTTGACAGATCGTTTTCAATGTATTTTTTTATCCTCTTTAAGATACAATAGCTGTTAAAGTCAAAATAATGACATCTATGATCGATATGAAGTAAGTAACGAATGCGCGGTTTTCCATTTGTTCTCCTAATACATTAATGCGAGTGTCAGTGGTCGCATTTGGATGAAAATCATGTAAAAAACACTAAATCAGCTCTCCCAACTTGGAAATTCATCATGCGATAATGACAATGATTTGTGGCATTTGAGTGATGAAGACCCATCACGATCCTGTCGCAAATGAGTGCAAAATCATCTTATAATCCGCCATTTTAAAAAATATTTCCAAAAGTAATTTAAATTGCATTTTTTTCTAATAATTATTATTTTTGGAAATTATCGGGTTGTATTGCGAGAAATTTTTTCTCTGTGTTTTGTGCATTCTCTTTTTCGTTTTTGCATACAACCAAATTTACTAAGGTAGTAGATGCATGTGTCAATACAAACATAAAATATTCATACAAATTTCCAAATATTTAATTTATTTTATTTCATTCCAGTAGAAGGAAAAGGCGGGTTCGTCAACAACTTTTGCGTCAACCATGCAACTGCGTTGCGGATGACGCAAGGGTCCTTTCAATTTTTTTTCGGTCGAATTTTTTTTTTTCGTTGTGAAATTAACGATTAACAGTGGTGTTACGCTTGGGTGACTAGCAAATTGACGCTGAGAATGATTAGATTTAAGTACCCTGACATCTCATCAATTCTTTCAGCCAAAATAAAGAAGTTTAATGAGTTGACTTTTTCAATTTTTTCTGGCCAATTTTTTCTGTACTTGCATGCCATCTATTGTAAATTGAATGTTTATCAGAAATTTTGAGATATCGTTTCGCTATTTTTGAAAACATAGTTGCGGAGACTTATCATCAAGCTGATCCAGGTTTTGAGTTGGTTTTTAAGAAGGAATGGATGAAATCATATGAGATTGAAATAATGTCATTTCATCTGTTCGATTATTAGGCATTTTCTCCTGTCAGACAATTTCTTCACGCTATAGATATTTTTACTGAGCTTTAGACGTTTTGTCAGTTGCTTGACGTTTTTGTCTTGGGCGTTTACTAATAGTTTGTGAGACATGTCTGACATTTTTTGATCGTCATCTCAATATCATTTCAATGGAAAGAACATTAAAACATTGATAAGAATGCATGAGATCATTCACATCAATTTTTTTGTTATTGCATTTTTTTGAATGAAGCATGCGAGTGCAACTAATACGGTTAATGTTTTACTTATTGCACTATATTCTGTAGATTCATTGTGTTCCTGAGATGTGCGAAGGATTCTTGTTAGGGATTCCTTGAGCCATATTTATAACAGCAAATAAACGAAAATAACTCACTACCCAACTTACCAATGCACAAAATATGTGCAGCGTTGATTAGCTTAAAAATTTTGAAGTTTTGTAACAGTAGAAGCAGCAGCAGCAGTATCAGCAGCAGCAGTAGCAGCAACAGAATCGAAAACTGAGCTATCATCGGCAGTGAAATTTGAAACTTTTTGTTCAGTTTCTGAGCCTAGGTGTATATGAAATTAAGATTGAGTAGCTCATTTGCTCAGTCAAATGGTCTTTCGCGTTCTAACCAATTTACCGCGAAATGAAGACGAACATAAAATCCGACAGCACAGTGTACATACAGTTGAATAGATGGATTTTCATAAGCTCCAAATGACACCATCAAATCGAGAGCAACCAAATGAAATAAAATAAGAAAACGAAAATGACGAATTACAAGCGAAGACAAATCACCAATCCCCAGATTTAAATTCTTTCTCTTTATTTTCTTTTGTTTGCATCATTACAATCAGTGTCGCTTAAGGAAATACTATATTCGTGTAACACAGAGTCGACAGGTTCGTTGCGCGATATTTCTCCCGGTGATAAAATAGATGTATTTTATCATGTTTGAGAGTATCCGGGAGAATGTGTAAGAAAGCAATTATAAACGAAATATTTTGTATCTTCGCACAACCATTTTTTATTTGCCAGAAAGTAGGCAGTAATAAAGCCGTTGTATTGCTGGGAACATATTTGCATAATGTTTACATTCCGATTCACCCCATTTGAAGGCGGAAAAATTCACGCAAAAAATGCTGAATTATTAAATAAAAAATCCACATCGTCTGATCCGAGGCTGCAATACGATCGACGCCGAACAAAATGATTCGCCGCTGTGAAATTTGAGCCATTTTTTAGTACGCAGCAAATAGCACCGCACATCCATCTATCTTAACGACTATACTTTTTGCAATTATTTCAGTTCATTTCATCTAATACTTTATGCATTTGGACATAATGCCGGCGTGTTCACCATATGCACAACACTTCCTGATTTAATTCCGGCAAATTTCTTCCCAGGCGAAGCAACAAGAAGAAAGAAATTGAATTGGCTAAAAATAGAAGACTCTACAAGTAGATTCATTCGGACACAAACGAGAATCGTGCATGTTCTTGTTTTTGGTCGGCACTTTCAAGTCGATATGCTATATATTTACTGTCAAAAGTAGATGAAAAGCATTCATCTCTTTAACATGCGACTGTTACTTCTATCATCATCATGATCATCATCATCATCATCATAAAACCAGCAGAACAACTTATTTGGTGCGATCTTGCTCTGGCGATATCGAAATAATATTGATGCAGATTGAATCAATCGATTTCCGAACGACTCGACGTATCTCTCTTGACGAAGGCGCTCAGCTGAAAATCGTTCAAAATGTATATACTTATTTTCCATTTTCTTCTTCTACTTCCTCATTCTTCTGCGTCATGTATTAGAGATAGCGAGAGTGAACGAGGGTGAGAGCAAGACAGTGTGTACACTAGACTGTACGCGATTCGTTCAATCCATAATCAACAATATTTTTTCTGAATGTCCTTTAAAAAATATATTCAATTTTTGATAAACCGATAAATTATTATTGATTATTCGCCATCATAATTGGATTTAAATAAAAATGGGACAGTTTGAAAATGTAAGGAAAAAATTGGATGTCTTCATATTATCTCACTCTTCCTATCAATTAATATAATTCACTTTTATTTTAGGATTGTAATGAAGAAAAGGCCCGTTTTTAAATCAGCTAATAAAAAAATCAAATAATTTTTTGACGATTAGATCTCAATAAATGTGGGACAATTTGAAAACGGAACGAAAAAGTTCTCTGTTTTCAAATTGTCCATCTATTGATTTTAATCGACATTGATTTCTTAATAGTTATTAAGAAATTGACCATTTTTTAATCGCTCAATAACAAAAGTCACATAATTTTCTCTTGATAAGATCCAAATCTGGTTGCAAAAAAAATTATATGTTTATCAAAAATTGAATATTTTCTAGAGGGTGTCGTGTAAATCAAAAGAATTTTGTTGATTATGGAATGAAAAAATCGCACACAGTCTAGTGTACACTGTACATCTTATTTTTGCAATGCTATTTTTTCGATTTTTCCGCCTCTTGCTCTATCTTTTGTTAACTAACGTTATTTGGTTTGCTTTTTTCGGTATACTCCGGACTTTTTTCTCATCTTTCGCTCAATTTTTGTTCATATCATATTTAATCTTTTGAATGATTTTTCAATATTTAAGGAAATAAGTTTACATCAAAGTTTGACACCAGACTTTGTTGTGGCATCTCTGCATACCCTGTACGCACATTCGTTTGCTCGTTCACTGCCGAACGGCTCGCAATTGAATGTCATGCATAAATTATTCAAATCAGTAAAGCCACGCATGGAAAAAAATCAAAAAATAATATAAAGAAGATGAAAACTGAATCCATTGATGACGTGTGATGGATTTTTTATGTCGGTTTCGCAGCAAACCGAACATTCGTTCCGTGTGCTTTTCATGGCTTATACGTGAATTATTAGATATAGCATTTTCATCAAAATCATAAGCACCACAAACGATCGAATTAATGTTTATGTCATCCTCTCAGCCACAGTCGCAGCAACTTGGTCGCCCGTCCCATTCCCTGAAATCAATTTGGTATGAAAAATATTGCCAAGAATTTAATTATTGGAATTTCATTTTACCAAACAGGAACACAGCTCGTTACAGCCTTATCTTTTGGCTTTGATGGACTGATTTAATATTCTAAAAACGGTTATAAAAGCAATATATTTCCCACACGCACACACGCACACACGAACACACACATTTCTAATAAAAAAAAATGGGAAAAATCTGTTTCGCTTTTCATGGGGACAAAATGTGTAGCGGTAAACCTTTTTTTTCATTTTCGAGGATATGGTTCCTGATTTTGTTATCGCTTTTTCGTTCATAATATTTTCTTTTCGGGTAGCAAGAATCAACGGAAAATGAAAATAAAATAAATGTGTATCGAAATAAATTCGCGTGTAGGATTTGAATTGGAACCATTCCTCATCAATATTTGCTTGGGACGGCTTCTTCTCGAAACACAAATGCCCTTAATGGTCTCGATGATCTCTCTCTTCCGTCCACTCGCCCACATCGTCCTCTTACCTTCGGCTACTTTATGTCCTATCAAAATCAAAGTCATTTCAAAACACTTGATAGAATAAAAAAAAAAGGGAAATGCCGTTCTATTATTAACCGTTGCATCATTGGCAGGTCCTTGGATTGTTGAAATTTCGGTTGGAAATCTTAAAAGAGACATATTATGCAATCACAAATCAATATTTCACACATAAGCACATTGTGTGCCAACGAAAAAGCGGAAGACTCTTTTTTGCTATTTCTATCGCTCATTCTCTCTGTTATGCCGTTCATAATCAACCCCTCCGCCGATACGGCTTAACAAAAAAATCTATCTATCCATAAATGCGGTGCTAAGAAATGAATATAAAAAGCTGGCCAAAGGAAAGCGAATACAGACCATAAAAAAATATTGGGTCGATTTGGAGTCCCTTTAAAACGCATTTCATGGGCTGTTATACATGTTAATCCTTTGATGGTGTAGGCCACATATGCGAGATTTACTGCCAAATTTTGAGAGGCCCACACGGAAAACGGATTGGAACAAGAGAGAGAGAGAGAGAGGGGGGGGGGGAGGGAGAGGGAGAGAGGGAGAGGGAGAGAGGGAGAGAGGGAGAGGGAGAGAGGGAGAGAGGGAGAGGGAGAGGGAGAGGGAGAGATAGCGGAATGAAATAAATGCGTCTCAAGTATGAGAAAAATGCTGAAATATTGCCTAGATATTCATATGTGTGATTTATTTACAAGGAATAAACAAGTGGACAATATCGGAATGGTCCCATTCTACTTGTTTCCACCTCTTGGTATTGCCCTCCGCAAACATGTTTTGTCATAGCCACGTTGAACTAGTTATTGCGTATTATTGCAAGTATTATATGGCAATGATTAAAATTATATGATGAAAACTTCTGCCATCACTATTTGAAATATTTTCATATTGTTGCATTCAACGTCCAGTTTTGTAATGATGAATTGCTCGGATGATGATCATTTGATACCCGAATGTGGACGGATACAAATTACTGCTACATTTCACAAGATACCAGCTGAATACTCAAGCGACTATTTCCAAACGACGCGCCATCGATACATTCACTGCTACTGCTGCTGTTGCTGTTTCGGACCGGTTTCTATTTTATTCTATTCAAATGACATGCTCCATTTGCAGAATGATCTCCAATTGAAAGCAATGGGAAGTTCGGAATAACTGAGAATTGACGGTGAAGCATTTAAACACTTTCAATTCAATATAAAAGCAAGAATTCACGAAATATTTAATTATATATGGAAAAATCTTAATAGCGAAACACGAGGATAACAAATTCTAAAGTGAAACGAAAATAAAATTGTTTTCAAGTGGAACAACTCACTTAGGCGGTGACTGAGCGCTAAGTGCACTGCGCTTTTTTGCGCCACAGCGAATATTGGTTATGTGAAATGATTTTATTTGAAATTTCTTTGATTTCGGAAATACGGCGAGTTTTGGAGGGCACGTTTAGCCGTCGGTGTGATAAAACAAAAATAACCGTTGCACGTATGAGTGCAGTGCAATACGTTCCTGCAAGCCCTCTAAAGTTTAAAAATTTTAGGAAACAATTTGTTCAAATTTCGTGAACAAAAACACCTATTAGCGTTTAAATGGTGATACTTTCTTGAAATATAAAGACTTTGTGAAAAAATGTATCATCTTATTCTCGAACATATTTTTGTTTACCGAATAAATGTTTGAACTGAATATTTTGTTTTAATTCAGTTTAAAATAAATTTCTCCAAACTCTAATAAGAAATACTGCAATGAAAAATAAAGCGAATTCTCAAAAAATAATGCAAGTTCACGTGAATATTAAGCGGTGAAACGATTGTTTCAGAAATTTTTGACATTTCACGCAAATATTTGTTTACTAGCAAATGTTTGAAATGGGAGCATATCTTTTTCATTATTTTCTTCTAGTACAAACTCATCAGAGAAAATTAACATAGTTGTAACTAAAATAAAAATAAAATTTTAGCAAAGGGTAAAATTTCGCGTATTATTAGCTACTTAACCACTTTTCAACAACTTAGTTTGCTACTCGGACATTTAATAATATGTAATACATATAAATTGTTAGAAAACAATAATTGCATAGAAAGAAAACATTATGGTAATTCTCACATTGAAAATTCTTTGCTTGTCGGTCGCCCATCATTTTCAATTGCTCGAAAGCGTTTAATATCACACAAAATAAGCCATTTGACGATAATGGTTGATGGTTTGAATTTTATGTGTAAATTTTGCATTTTCTCTTACCGGTTTTCCCGTTTTTTTATTTCTTGTTGTACTTTCTCGTACGCTCGGTTTTTCCATTCTCATTTTGAAATCAAACAATGACACAACAACAAAACCAACGGAAAAAATAACAATGAAAATGAAAAATAAATAAATGAACGTTTGCAAGGCTGATGCTTCCTTGGACTTCTCCTTTCCACTTTTGGTTGTCGCTTTTTTCCTGTCATATTATTCCGTGTTCTATTGTGTTTGTATTTTTTCCGGTTAGTCTTTTTTTTTTCTTTGTTTGATTACTTATTTTTATGAGGAAGAAAAGACACAATAAAAAGACCAAGACCGAACGCTACGAAATATATATACCGTTATAAATCACACTATGAAACATTAAATCTATTCTTTATTCCATTTTTTCTATTTTCTTTTTAATATGAAGTCATTATCTTTATACGTGTGGGAAATATGTCCCTGGTAAAACAGCTTCAATGCAAAAAGGGTGCAGTATATTCAAATTAAACAGATGGATAGAACGTAAAAGTGAATGCACACAGCGGCAAACAAACTGAGCGAATAGAATCGACGACAATGGTGACACACAAAGATAAGACTTAAGCTTCAAACAGCAAGCGGAAAATTTGAAGAAAAACATCGCTTTTGCCATTTTAATGTATGTCAATTAGATGGACTGTTCTTTGATTACACACAAAAAGCAACAACAAAAGCCATTTTAGAACTTCAATCAATCAAATACTGCAAAAGCAACGATGGTTTTCGTCGAGTTTTATGCACATAGCCATATTATTCGATGTCTCGTTGGTGAGGCTCGCTCATTTTTGTCCGCAAAAATGATCACCATCGTATAACGTCGACAAATTTAATTTAATATTCCGAAACAATGAATAATCGAAGAAGAATGCAATGCATTGAACTCGTTCGTTCGTATGTTATTTGGTTGGTTAAATGAGTAGATCGTTCGCGGCATTGCGGTGTATGGGTCACCTCCGTTTAGAGTGGTTAATTCGAAAGTAATGATTTCAGCCTTCCTTTATATTCTTGATCAACAGAGAAAGACACAATTTAAAGCGATAATTTATCGAAAAGAATACTCATATTTTACAAATTTTTGAACAATGAAATAACCGAAAAGTAAAACAGCTGGCGCCATCTGAAACACAACAATAATAACTCACAAACCCACTGTTTCACACAAACTCTGTTCGTAATGAGTGTATTGAATGATAAGAAGTATGGTGGCGCTAGTTTCACATCAGTTCGTTCATTTATGAGTTATTGTTGTTGTAGCGCTGGAGGTATGCCTAGTGGTGTGCTGCTTCTCTATATCCCTTTCTAGTTTCATTTATAATCCCTTTTGTTTTCGCTGGACGCGTTGCCAATTGGACATTGTTTTTTTTTTATTATTTATTTAATTAATTAATTTATTTATTTATTCATTTGGAGATTTTCATTCATTTGATTGAATGTTAGACTTGAAATAAATTATTTTCGTTCCCAAGGAATATGTGCCAGCACTAGTTCGTACATCGACAGTTTTGTAACACTTCAATCAATATTCAGTAGAAAAAACTATGCGCCATGGCTTATAATTTCTTTCGATGCTCGCTTCCGCGACGTCAAACACACTCATTCAAATTTCATTTACCTATGGTAGCTTCATTAAAAATGCGATCGATTTTCATTTTATTTTTAATTTCTGTTTTCTTTTCGATATGTGCTACGAAAACAATTTCAGACACACTGACTATAATAATGTATGTGGTGCGTATTTTGTGCCGGTTCAGCGATCATCTGTTGAATATTTGGATATGAGATATTGTGTATGCGATGTGAAAAAGGGAGTAATGCAGTTTTTATTGCATAATTTATAAAGATGCATGCATATTTAATGAAGTTTTGAGCATCGAAATATCCAATGCAGAGAGACAAAGGCACCCAAATTATTGATTACCGGAATTTCGAACAATAAACTTTTCGACCGAATACATTTGGCATTCTCTCTCTCTAAATTTTTTTTTTCGGATGAATAAAATAACGAATAGAAAAAATAGTGAATGGTTTCATAAAACAATGAAAAAATGGTCACACACATACACACACACGGAGAAAGAGAGAGAAAGACTAACAGATCCATTTTACCATTTTATACACAAATTATATTACTTAGAACTGCGATCTACGACACACAAAACAGATAAACATTTCGAACCATTTGTGTTAGAAGAAAAAACATGTAATAGATAGAATGAGATAATAAACGCTCGGGCAGGCAGACATGCAGGCTTCAGTTTCTAAATATTGACAATGGGATTTAAACGTCATTCTTTCAGTCGAAGTCGGAGACGCAGAGAGACAGAGAATAAGTGCATCGCACGTTAACATTCCCATTAATGATTCAAAACTTGGAGAAAATTGTTTATTTTTGTTGGAGAAGATGATTTTTCTTCTGGAAATTAATTTCTTGAAATATTATTCGTTGGGTGATGGCCAATGTGCATAATAAATCAGGTCAAATTCTCATGCGTTCAAGCCGTTTATTATATTACTATTATTATCATGTCAAAAATCGTTTTTCATGCAAGAACGAGTAATTTTGTTGGAAAGTGTCAGTTAAGTGTGTGCCCCGAGGGGGAAATAACTAAAGAAAGATCAAACAATACGTCAAAATGACCGAGAGACACCAGCATAGAATCGAAGCATACTTGAATATACCAAAAAAGACCTTTAATAGTGAACAGAACTAGTCTCATATTCTCTCTTTTTTTTAATGGGATGCGCATATATTCACTCAAGCTTATGATATCAATCTTTCTCATTCGCACTAATTCAATCACTTGTTACTCTTTTTATATACTCTTATTAAGCTGTGATGTAAACTGAGTGTGGTGCGCAAAACATTTGACAGAGAAACTAGAGAGAGAGAGAGAGAGAGAGAGAGAGAGAGAGAGAGAGACGAACATGAAGAGTTACACTATTTACGGTATTTTTTGCGTATTCAAATATTAACCGAATATTTATATTTATGCTGGTATCTTTCGGACATTTCTACGTTTCGTTTGGTTTGTCGGTGCTTACTCCCCCTCGGTGTGACCACCTCTGTCCCACTTTTTCTCATTTATGTGTTTCCATATCGTTGTGCTGGTTACATCATTTTTAAATGGTGCATCACAAAATGACTCGACACAATTTCAGAGACAAAAGTTGAAATTCGAACGAATGTGGCACAGCATCGGATTTGGCACAGAGAAAAACAAGCACTGTGCAAATAACAAGAGTACAAAGAATGGATGATTGCAACTCAGAGCCGACAAAAAAAAAATGTGGAGGTCAAAATCTTCAAAAAGGAAAGTCCCTTAATAAATGAGTGGCTCAAAGCATGAACGTTGAAAGCGAAACATTTCTGAAGAAAATGATTTTTGATGAAAAGACATTGTTTGCAACATACATTTTCACCAAAAAAATAAGTATGCGCACAAATAAATCATACGAAGTATCTCCTTTAGCCGTTTTCGTTTGCAACATGAACAATTCTACAATTCTCTTATCGCTTAAAAGGATGAAGTGCGCTTCCTCGCAAAATGTCATAGATATATCTGGAAAAATTGTTCAGAAGTGTGATTAATTTTCAGTTATTTAATAAAATTGTTATGATGCCATTTTCTCGAAATCGTATGTGTGGTACAAAGCACAGTTTTCCTCTGAACCACTCAATTGAAATCTTAATGCAAGAATAAAGCATTGATAAAACGTAAAGTGTAGTCCCCCGGAAACAAAAAAGTCGTCACACAAGTTCAAGAGACTATGTTCAATCTCTTTGTCGTTCTGTTATGTGTCTGCGATTTGTTCATTTTCTTCCGCACGAGATCAGAATTGGTTTCAAGCATTTTTCATTACAATTTAATATTTTTAATGGGCTTTTTTTGTTTGTGTGGGATTTGTTGCTAATCTGCGCATCCAACAAGCTGTTATCTTTGCTCTTTTGAAATTTGCTCTTGCCACTTATCCGCTATATAATATCATTTTGTCGTTTCATGTACATCGATGTATTGATTTCATGTTATTTATTGGGTAATTTCGTTTAAATGAAGTTCGCATTACGCAAGCCATTACAATACGGTCCAGCGAATGCATAAGAACATCGTCGTCTCACCAAAGTCATCGTTATCGTCGTTGATACACAAAGGGAATATGACTATCAAAGGTAGCACTGCCAGGTTTTTGCTGGATACATAAGACTACATCTCTCTCTAAAACAACGGGATTTACGATAGACTACAAGAATAAAATATGTATTGTAAATAATGGATATTGTGAGCAAATTCAGAGTGCATGGCAATATGCAATCTTGGCCGGACACAATATTCATTACATCACTGTCATCCGGTCAATAATGAATATTCAGACAAATGAGTTTCCATCTAACATAACTTTGATCCACAAGCTCATCCAATCTAAAAGCAAATTATTGAAATCCATACAGCCGAGCTGAGCTGGCTCAGTTGACTGAACGAGCTCAATACATCTCATGGATGTGTTTATATTAGATTTCTAATTATGCATGAGCATGAACAAATATTGGTAAACCACCAAATCGGCCACAGATATTTATGTCTCATTGCCCTGCTCTGTCTTTTCCACTCTCTTTATTTCGATCTCGATCTTTGCTTGATGTACGCTCTCCCGAACATCTTCTTTATTCATTTCTTTCCATATTTTCTAGCTTAAATGCAGGTAGAAAAACGTAACTCTTGCGTACGTTTCATCATGATTTTTCGTGTGTTTGGAAGGCCAAAAAAGGCCAACAATTAAATAGAATGAAAAAATTTCATGCGAAGGCAATGTGAAGATATAATATTTTTTCTTCTTTAAATTTGATCAATCAGTGATTTATTTGGAAAATAATTTGAGTATTTTGGTTGCTATCGTTTTGTGTGCCTTTTTTACTCTCGCATCGAGGCTGCTCTTCTTCCACTAATTGTACCCGACATTTAGGCTGTTTTGCTCGTTGGTCAGATTATTCTTAAATACCTCTTTTTCAAACTGAAAATTTCTGAATATTTTTCGGTTTATATTTTGTTGTGATTTGCTGACTTGCGTATGATATCGTTGTTGTTTATTTTTATGTTTTTGAAAACTTGGCTTTTTTCGTTATTACGCTTGAGTTTTTCGCGTGCACGTTTCCTTTGAGCGCATTTATCTCTGTCATTTTTGCTCTGATCAACAAGTTCTGAAAAAGGTTCTGGCTGTAGCTCTCATTTAGTATGCGCGATTGTGTGTTAACAACCGCTAATCGATTTAAATGCACAACAAATCTTGAGCACAAAAACGCGTGAAATTCAACAACATCAGCAGCTACAAGCAGAAGACTCTCAGAACAGCACAGAGCTGATTTGCCAATGGATGCACATCTCGTTCACAGATGTGGTCCTGCACTTTTAATATACCACGCAATTTTTTTTAATTCATACTGTTATTGTTGCTGCTTCGCTGTCTTCTTCTTGAAATGAAAATTGATTTTCAAGAAATGAAGTGTAACGAATAAGCAAAAGGCAGAGAGAGAAACACAACAAATCGAAACGAAACGCACGAAAAAAAAACGAATGCCAGCTATTGTCCGCATTTTGATTATACCTGAAGATGACGACCATGATGGTGAGCCGGTGATTCATTATAACTTTCGTTTCAGATCGTTTAATTTGAGCTTTTATCACTATTTATACGCCAATATGATCACTAACATCATTTTAGCCATTTTAGGTGCTTACTCTCGGTTTCTCTTATACACATTCAACTGTTTATTCTTTCAGGCTCATTTAATTCCTTTTTTCTTTAGTGTTTCTTCGTTGCAATGGCTCTTCTCCTTTTTCTTGGTAAATGAGTGCGTACAAATTATACGCTCATTGAAAAGGCCGCGCGCATCCACGATACACAATCGACGAATATAACAGAAATTCGTATATAAATATCAAGTGGAATATAAAATGAAACAAGAGCCATTTGTTATGTTTGCCCTTAAAACGACGAAACGCAAAAGCGAAGAAGAAAAAACGCAGAGCAAGCGAGCGAGCGAGCGAGCGAACGAGTGAGAAAGAGACATCAAAAGTGAAACTCAATAAAAATACACCGAATAACGAAAACAAAGGGAAACGTAACGAAAACAACAAACAATCAAACGCAAAATGAAAACAAATGCACGAATTATGAGAGTGAATAAATCAGTTGCCGGAGGTTAAGAATAGAATCGAATCCAATCGAACGATGGAACGCAGCAAGCTGATAAAGCGAACGAAACCAGCTTATTGCTCCGACGGAGGATGATTTTGAATGACATTTCGACATGTTTTGCCCCGATATCATTAAATAATTGCAAGCCACATTGCCAATAGATGAATGCATAGAAGCAGCAAACGAAGACGTATAAAAGATTTTTTTTATTCACAGCGTATTTACTGCTTTATGCCCCTGCAAAATCAATGAAGAGAAAAGAATGGCATAGCGACGATGGAGCTTGTATTTGTTAAGAAGAATGAAAAAAAATAGAGAATTTCTTCTCGTTGAAATCAACCAGAAAAACGAATGGACATAACAAAAACTGATTAATGAATGATTAAAATGTTCGTGTTTTTCGACCTTAAACCAATAGAATAGCGCCATCGATTTGTAATGCGCTATAATGAACACATACAATGCCATGCAGAAGTAATCGCGGAAAAATTGTAGATTTCACGAACACAGTTTCTATGGAAAACAACATAATTACTTTTTTCTGCATTTCTGCTCAAACAAACACAATTTATTGGCTCCATTTACCTGGTTGAATGAGAACTCGCTCGTTTTTTATTATTATTCTTTCTGTTAACGGCATAGCATTATTATTTTTCAATGCTCGCATTGGGAAAATGTGACTTGCGTTTTTATTTGTTCGCTCGTCTGTTCGCAGAATGAAAAAATAATTGTATTTTCAAATCAGAAAGACCTTTTCACTTAAAACCAACTCTAGAGTTAAATGCGATTTATTGATTTTGAATAAACAAAAGTGACCCACGATAGCTGAGCAATTGAATGTTCGTTAGTTAATTGAATGTGCGGATGTCTTCAACCACTGTGTCATAGAATCTCACTCGCAATATATTCACCAGTGCGCGCACATACACATTCAATGGTTTATTTGCATTGTTAAGCTTCATGCAACCAAAAAATCCCAACAAGTGTAATGAATGCCTAGAGAGATTATGAATGATTATTCACATATATTGTGAAATAGAACGGCTGACTCTAGGGGATGAATACGATTTCTCCGTATCTTCTCTCTGTGTGCCGTTATCATTATCATTGCCTTTTCTTGCCTTGCTTTTTGGCTTTCAAGCATTCATTTTTGCATTTGAAAGTGTGCAAATTGTAAAAACATTGTGTAATTTGAAGCATATAAATATTCGCCTAATATTATATTTGCTGTATAAAATGCATCTCATGGGCAAAGGGGCCATCAGTCACGCCGTATTTGAACGTCTTTGGTCTTGTAAATGTGACTCGTTGAATTAATCGACATTTACGACGAACATTTCTTGAGATTTAAAAGATGATAATTGCAGTGCATAAATGAAAAACAAGAAAGAGAATATTAAAAACGAAAACACAAAAAAAAACAAACAAACATGTTCAATGTTAATGTAAAAAGTATGGAAGAGTAAGAGTTGAGTTGTATTGAATTCCAGTGAAGTGAACAGCTCGACGTTGTCGAGCGATAAAGAAATGAATTCGTCGTAGAATATTTATGAGTTATTCATTTTGTTGATGAAATTATACTTTATACGCATGGGAACATGTACTACGTTATCGATTTAAACGCATCGTACGTGTGTGTACTTCATATTATTCTCGTTTCAAGCTAATAAGATTATTATGTGTGCTAATTTGCATCTTATTTGAATGGCTGGATCTTGCAGTTCTATAATGTTCTTTGGCGATCAATTTGGTTCGAAGCAACAATAATATCGGAACACAATACAAAGTTGATAGAAAGACCGAATAACAAAATATATGAAGAAAAATGTTTGAAATGTATCAAAAATGGTTTAAAGTATGTGTGTGCTTGCTCCCCAGTCAAAAATTTTAATGTTGAAACTTCTAAATTGAGTGCCTGCTCTTGACTCGAGTGTCATTTACAATTCAGCTGCCCCCTTTTTTTGATTCGCTTTCACTCGAGATAGCGGAAGAATGTCAAATATCTTATTCAATCTAGTAATAAATTTTTTTCCATCCGGTTGTTTGATAGTCTCCGTAGTCTGGCCAGTTCCAGAATTAGTACTCCAATCACCTGTCAGGTGATTCATTAACACACATAAAAATAGCGATAAATTACGATGCACGCATGAAATGAGTGAAAAGGTCCCCCTCCCCGAACGCGGCTCAGCGTTCACATTCATTTGCCTGACTTGTTGTTGGAAATACCGAGCGGGAAACAATATGTTTCGACCACATACACTGTATGAAATTCAAGACAAGTCAAAAGTTTCTAAACATGGGAACAACCATTGAATTTGTTGAACGAGTGAGCGAGCCAGAGAGAGAGAGAGCAACAAGGAAGGAACAAGAAAAGTTTCCAAAGCAGCAAACTAAGATAGCCCATCAAATCGACTGAACGGGCGAATGAGCAAAAACCATGTTTCATCATCGGATTGGATGTAGTTTAACCACAGTTTAGTGTAAACGCCCGAATGTGCAGCCATCACAGGCATTCGGCCATCACTTAATCGCGATCATGCTGGTGCCACAATGAATACACATAACACATCAAAGAAATATTTCAAGGACACATAGACAGACACGACACACAACCCGATGACTATTATGCACCCTTCTAATGAAATATGTGATTGAATATATAAATATATTTTTTGGAATCAATTTGTTGCATTTTGTGGTTGTATTGTTTTTGTGGTTTCTCCTCGTGTTTGTATTTTTCTCACCATGATCTCCTTGTGTTATTGTTCGAAACTTTAATTGAAATACGCGAGGCCACCACGCACACATACGGTTCACATATTGGCTTCGGCATTCATTTCACCTTTGGCCAACAATATATTTCTTGATTTCTGCCTCGCTCTGACAGCCACTTGGGCCAACATCATCGCCACCGCCGTCGTCACTTCGTTTCTCTTCATCACGCTCGCACACGGAATCATGACATATTCGGGAAATACGCCCGAATACACACATTTTCGGTTTGAATAGATTGGCCGTTAAAAATGGAGCCAAATAAAAGTCGTTAATTATGAATTATTAATACGCACCGCTATCTGTGTTGCGCGCAACGTGATGGCGATCGTGATATGTGTGTAATATGTGGAACATTTTAAGGCCAAAATTACCTTTTCCATTTCTCATTCTCTCCCTCCATCTCTCACTCTAGCTCGCTCGCTCGCTTTATTTCATCGATTTTTGCTTATTTCTTTCCAATTTTAGGCTAAACGTTCGGAACTTTCGAATTGAATAAGGCATATCGTCATTTGAAATAGACAGCGGCATGAATATTCTATTAATCGGTGAAAATATTTACACACAAATTTGTTTAGCGCACAGAAAACAAGACTAACAAACTTTGGATGAGAGAGTAGAAGGGAGACAAAATTAATATACAATTCATATATTTTTTTGGATTAATTAGTCATTTCAGGGGTGAGGCTCTAAAATACTCATATTGAAAATGATGTTTTTTGTTGTTGTTGGAAAAACCATTGTCGAAATGTTGTGGCATTGTCCAAAATCTATGGTCACATATGTATTTAATGAAAAATGATAGAAATAATTACTCGTACTCCATAGAAACAACAACGGCAAATTATTATGAAGCTTGGTGCGAGAGTACTACTTTGGGGAGACGAGCTACTCGTTTTGGTGCTCGCCAATGTGGCTTGTTCTTTGTGTTCAATTATTCCCTCATAAGAACATTGGATATATTCAGACTCATACCCAGCAAATCTAATTAAATTCGCCTTTACAACGGAATTTTGAGGAGCGAGCGATGTGTGCTTCATCAATATGTACTTTAATTATGAGCACGTATTCTAATCGATGGACTCATTCGGTACCGGGACACATCAATATTGTGTGGTTGAGTCAGTTCGGCTTTTTTTTGATGGGTGATTATCTCTTCGGGGCACAAAAGAGACACAACTTTATTATTTTCATGAGCGTCACCCATGCAATTTCGTTCTGCGAAATGCATTTTAATCGATTTAGAAAATACAGCAAATCGATTGGATTGAATAGACAGGTCAAAATAGCAAAACAGCCCTTTTTTAAAGGCAAACGAGCAAACCATTTATTTGCCTCGCGCGCGCGTTGATTATCAGCATATTGTAAGCCCAATACAACATGACGGAACCGCACAAACAAACAAACAAAATCACCATCAATGTCATTTAATATGCGAGCTGCAATATTGTTTTGTCACAATCATATTAACTTTCAAAATGTTTTCGTGCAAACGAAACGTATGCAGCACATATTCAGCCAGTCGATACTCATCGTTCAATGAAATTTCCCCAAGGCATATTGATAGCAATATCAACGAGTTTGCCTGTTTTATCTCTATTTCGCTCGGGTTTTTTCCAAAGCCCAAAGAGTATGTGCGTAAATTAAACGCGAAAAAGGCTGCAATACTATATCTAGGACGGGCGTTTGTGTGTGCGTGGCAAACACAATAATAACAATAATCGTGTTGGACCGATGCTCTCGCTATGTTTTGTTTTCTTTACTTATGAAATGACATTTTAAGGGTTCTCGGATCAGTCTGTCATCCTCGCTCGTACTATGGCAGGCATTAAACCCAAACTCGATCTTGAGCTCAAACACAAACACAAACGCAATCGGCTCACATCCGTCTTTCTGAATGTAATTTTGAACAAGCAGTCGAATGGCAGATATGATAATCGACCAAATTGCCATTTTATAAAATGTGAAAGTTTTCTCTTACTCTCCGGTTTGCTGTAGAGTTTTCAACATTTGCTATTGCTCAACGTTAACCCGGCTGGCTAGTTCACCTGAGCCAGCCGGTATATATATGTGTGTGTGTGTGTGTGTGTGTATGTGTTTGTGTTTTTCTGTCTCTTTTTTGTAACAGATCTGAAAATTTTCTGATGCATATAATTGCACGAAAATATGCAAACTTGAGCAATGCAATTTCTTAATAGTTGGTTTGTTGATAGATTGACTCAATGCATTCGTTTGCATGCGGTTTGAAACGGATCCAAACAAACTGTTATTCAATTTTCCCTCCAATTCAAAATGAATTGATTTATGACTGGACCATTTAAAAATGCACATCAATTGCACAGACTACACACTCACTTATTTTTATTGGTATTTGGTTTGTTTTTGCATCGAATAGAATTGGAACCACATGCCGCGGATAAATGAAGAGAAGAAAAATCTTAAATAAGAGGAAGAGTGCAACGAAAGAATGCGATGGTTACAAAACATCCGTTTTTCTGTCATCAATTAGTCTGGTGTGAATTGGAAATGGATGCATCAAGTGGTCTTGCTCTCTTTCACACCCGGCATTGTAGCACACATTCGCACATGGTGCAACAAAAATGCTCCTACGTCATTAAAAACAATAAAGTTGAGTCGAGATTGCAAGGTTCTAGTTGGAGCTAACAATGATTTCGAGGAGTTAATTTTCAAATTGATTTACATGTTTGAGTTTTCGACATACGGAGAATGTGTGTTGTCAGCATTTTGGTTGTGGTGCAAACCGAGAGATTGTCTGTCTCGTGCATCCAAATAGCCAACAGCCAACAACCATGCCATGACCATGGATATTTGGCACGATATTGATTAAAAGTCGCTAGTGATAATGTGCATAAGTGTAACAACAATGTCGCCACGTCGAAAAATGGTGTGCATTTACTTGAAATTTGCGTTTGATTTCGAAATCTAATCCACTGCACGTCAATTTGGCATTAAAACCCCAAAAATGGATTTAATTTCAAACACTCGTTCGTTCTCTATGCCAAATCTCATTCCAGCCATGTCATGCACACAAAGAAGAAATCGATGGACTGTGGTGGAATCAGCAGAAATATTCACGCATCATTTGTGTACACTGTATAATTTCGGGCCTGTTAATGCATTTGTGGCACTCTGATTTTAATTCAGGAAGGGAAAATCCGGAGAGAATATTGAGAGGAAGAAAGAAGTTCTAGCGAATGGTTGGCCGGAAATATTTTTTTTGTAAATACATACTGTATATTCTTATCGATCGACATCGTGGGTGAAATGTGTGTTTTCCACTGCTTTTTCATCTGTTCGCATCTTTTCATTTCCATTTCTGTGATATTTGATTCCATGAGTCATTATTTGCTCGCATTCACACTGCCTGTCATCGCATACACTCTTCTCATCCTTACCTTCATAGTTAATACATTACGTTGTGTTCGAGTTGTTGTATAAACCGATTAAATATATCCCTGTTCAACATCGCCAACATCGCATTCAAAATGCAAACGAAGATATCATGTATTCAAGTACGAATATTCTCCACAAATCGGCGCGTACATCCTGGCATGCATACGCATATTTGATATGTGCGAAACGCAGCAACATCGCAAAAAAGATAGAAATGGAAAGGCATTGAGAAGAATAAAAAAAAGGAAATATAAGAAACACAAAGACATATCTGACGAAAGAAAAAGAGTTTTCGCACCAGGAAAATGCAAATCATGGGTATATCGGATCTACTAGATCCAGTATAGCCACATATCGCGTGTACAAAGTACTCAAATATACTGGAATACATTTATTAATGATGTCATTTGGATTACACGCATACACAAACTCAGAGGCGAGAGCTCTGCATCAAACACTCGCGAGCAATCTCTGTTAATGTGCTCCAAACAAAATATCGAATACGTAAAATAAACATTATGTGGTGACTATAATCAGATGGTATTTTATGCTATTTCAAGGCGAATCTCTTTCATTCTCTTTCCTCTCTCTCTCACTCTCTTTTATAATAATGGATTTTACTGCAGCAGCAAAACATCACCATTAGATGAAAGAAAATCGACATAAAACCATCACATACATTCATCTGGCAAATGTGAATTAAAGGACGGGCAACAAATGTCAGAGACATAGAGTGGGAAAAATGGAAGAAAATCGATGGAATAGTGACAAAAATGCTCGACATTTAGGTACTTATATGTCACAGGCACATTTCCAGCTATCGCCTGAAACAAAATAGCAATTTAGCGGGTGTCTTGCTGAGCTACATTTTCCTCTCATTGCTCACACAAGTGGCTGTCTTTCGACTGATTACCGTGGCGTCCCGGTATGCCTTTGTTTGCACCGCTCGCTCTAACCCACACTGATTCGAATTTATGTGCTCGAATATGCTTAATATTTAATGGTATGCTCATGTTGAGAGTGTAAATGAAAGATAGAGAAGGAAAGCGAATGAATGCGAGCAATCGCAAAAAGCATTGAAAATGAATGAAAGAACCGGGCCAACGGAAAAACTATGAAACAGTAAATTATAACTTTTGTTTGACTTGAATGTTTAGAAATATTCTGGCGAAATATTTTTGAGTCGGTTCCCTTCTAAATGGATATTCATTTAATTTCTAAGTGCCTGTTCTGCACCATACAGCATGCAATTGCGATGTCTCACGATCTCAAGCACAAAGTAAATGTAATATTTCCCTGTTTCCACAAAAAACTTTTCCACTTTCGAATAATAATTGCAAAGCGAATTCTATTTCTATGTCTTATATAACCGAATCATAAACAGAGTATTCACTTCAATTTGGCTTGGTTCTGAGAGTTTTAAGGTTTCAAATCGATCGAAGATGAAGACGCTGAAAAAACACGAGAAGTAGAAGTGGCATAGAGCTGCGTCACCATTGAATTAGTGAGAGTCGTCTTAATACATGAGTTTTGGTTACGAGAGAATAAACATGTACTGAACATGTTGATATTTTATTTCGCTTTTGCGCGCACGAATTGATAATCTGTTTAATCTTAAAACCGCGTGCGCGCTCTCTCGAACCGAGAAATAGCAAAAAACTTAAAGTGAACAACAATGAAAATGGAAATTAAAGCAAATCGTTTGGCTGACAAAAAATTTATTAGCATTGCATAAAAATTGACAGGGAGCCACCGTAAATTAGACGCATGCAATCGAAGTAAACGTACTTTTCTCCCGTATCTGCCCGCTCTTGCTCTCTTTCTCTTAATGCTTTCTATACGGACCTGAAAAATGTAACATGACATACACGCAGCCAGCTATAGATAAAGCTTTATTTAAATTTATATATGCAAAAAGAGCGAGCATGCGAGCGCCCGGCAACAATGAATACGCCGACAAAATTCAAGCTGTTCATATTGAGATTCGGTTATAGCATTTGAATTCATAAGCATTCAGGCGGTAAAAATACGAACAAGCTCAAAACCAAATCCATCCAGATTTAGTTTTCCGAGTGCAAAATGGAAATGTGGATGGTTTTAAATGCTTGAAATGTTCAATTGCCATTGAATTTGCATTTAAATTTACCATCATGAACAACCAAAAATACAAAGTGGATCGTAATTTCCTCAGCCCCAGCAGAAAAAAAGCGACAGAATGAATACGGCAAAGAAAAAAGCAATGGTAAAATGAAAAAAAAAAAAAAAAAAAAAAAATAAGAATGAGTTGCGTTAGCAAATGCTACGATAATTTTGAATAATAATAATTATGATAATAACACGTTGTGGTGTAGTATGTTAAATGCGAAGCGCTAGTGAATAATCGCAATGAATAGCAATCAGAACTGTTGGGCAACCTTTTCCTGTTCCCGTTCTATTTCCTCGCCCTGCTGATGGCACGGGCAAAATAGAATGGAACATAGCGTTAATATGAAATGGTTGTTACGGTTGTGGTGACAGTGGCAATGGCAATCGTAATGGCGGTGTGCGAAAAACGCGAGAGGGCTTTCGTTTCTATCGACAAGGCTTTTAGCTCGTAAGTAAATCTCGACGAAGATAACGAAATCCCCAAAAGCATTAAATTGATTGTTATCATTTAGCTGCAAGTAAAAACACACAAATCAATCGGTGCCATGCTTCACTGCCAAATACAAACAGTAAATTGATTTGAACCGCGCGTGTGTGTTGTCGCTCTTTCTATTTTGTCCACGCATTCCTGTGCGCCATCACGTCTACTTATTAAACCATTTCAAATTACATCACTAAATCACGTATGGAATCTTCGGTTTGTTCAACCCCCGATCTCTCGCTCCCATCCGCATCTTCTATTGTATTCATTTTGCTCCACGTTCCCTAACTATATAGTATGCGGCTTTGAGATAAAAAGAAACTGATGACTTCAGCCCCCTAAAATACGATGTGTACAATTGTTCTTCCATTTTTTTTTTTCATTCACTCCAATTCGATAAATGGCAATACAATACACAAGTGAAAATTTCCGCTTGCACTTGAAAGGATCACTGCTTTTATTATGGACCAATCAAACAACTGTTTCGCTTAATTGATACCTGCATACAAATTGATTTGAATTCGAGAGAAATGAGCCGAGTTGAAAAAAATTTAATCCGAACCAGATTGATCTGTCGAAATTCAACAATAGTCGATTTATACTATATTAGTTCATTGTTTTTAAATTCCAGCAAAAACGTAATAAAATATATATAAAACGAATCAAATTAAAAATTAAATATACGGAAATGATGCATATAATGAGGTTTTCCAACAAAAAGTGAAACACTGATAGAGAAGATGGATAAAGTTGACGAACAACAACAAATATATACACTTGCTGAAGTTGTTAAAAGCTTAGGTATGCACCACTCATTCATGAAAATAAGAGAGGGCTTACTTACTATTTAAAATACACAAACAAAAGTACGAGCAAAATCAAAATCGACTGAACGAATCGAGATTGTTACATTATTGTTCTGTTGCTGTTGTTGCTGCTATTGTTGGTGTTCTTAGTTCGCACAATGAAGATTAGTGCTAATACGCACGCATGAATGAAATGAATACAGGGAAACAAAAACTCGAGGAGCTCAACAGCCAACGATAATTTTTTTAGAAAAACATTTAACGTTGCCATTAAGAGCAAAAACATTTCCATATTTCTTTGAAATTGACTGTAATGCGACACAAACACACACAATTGAGGACTGAAATATATTACCGTTTTTGTCTCGCTCCCAGCTCAGTTCAGCGCTCAACAAAATCATTCTTTTCAATTTTTCCACTCAGCCACTCTAATTTCTTCCTCGTGGTTTGAGCATCCATTTTCAGTGATTTTCGCGTTTTCTTTCTTTATTATTATTTTTTATGCCTATTTTTTCTACGTATTATATTCTCGAATCCGAAAAACCCGAATGGTTCTTGGTTTATGCTTACCATCTATTGTTTCGTTTGCTTATCAATTTTATGTTTTCGCTTTAAAAATTCCATCGAAAGCGATTAAATGTTTGCCATTTGGCTATGAAACGTGGCATAAAGACATTATGTGTACTTTTTTGTTTCTCTAGCAGTTTTCGATTCAAAGTCGAAATTGAAAGGAACATATATGTTATAACCCATACTAACGCACGCACATAATGTTTATAATATGCACATCGATGTGCTCAACAACAAAATGACATGGTATTTCAATAAATGTTCTCACATACGTAAAACTAACTTTTCCGCACATTTCCCGACACTGTACGGGTTCACAAGTTGAGTTCATTTCATATCGTATCATTATGTAACTATGAGAATATGTCACACCACATTTTAGGTCATTACGATGAGATTTAGGATAAATCAATACTACGAATCAGTCGTGCCATGTATGCGAATGTGTGCAAACTCACCAATAGCGAGACGGGAATCATTCCCTTTGAATTATTACTTTAGTATTGAAAAAAAGAAAACTGCAAAAACTCGTGAAAATATAGATTCTCGTAGTAAATTGAAAGACATAAACGAAAGTTTCAATTTAATACAATGTGGACTTAAGATAGTCCCCATACGAATACTTACAATCGTTTTTTTATGTTCAGAAGGCACAGAAAACTCATTCCGGGAGTTTTGAATTTTTTGGACCGATCGCAAACTTTTACTACACGCAGTGGTGTGTACGGAAAAGTAAAAAGTGATACTGTACGGCTGAAGATATTTTTTGCATGAAAATTATACATCAACACGCTACATTTTCACACTTAAGAGAAAAAAAAAACAAATGTGAGAACCGCTTGTTTTCGAAAGAATGCAAGTTAGAGAAAGAAAAAAGAAACAGTATTTTTGTGGGCATCTTATTCGCGTGAATTGTTGCTATTGAGCGTTTTTAATGGCTACGGTTAAAAGGCTCTTTTTTCACTGTTGACACAATGGATGGAACACACTGCTACCAATTTTAAAAATGCATTGTCATATTGATTCAAATATACTTTTTTCTCGCGCTGTCAAATGTAACAGTGAAATGAATGAAATATTTATGCTTTTTTCAGCATACGCCACTTATAAAAGAGATAACAAAAAAGCTTTCTTTGAAAAAAACATAAATTCTTTTTGATCTCACTGATGGAAATGTGTTCATATTGATAACTTTGTTCACATTTTTATTTGGGGTTTTATGAACCATGCAATACATTGGCAGTTCGCCATTCATTCAATTATTATGGCTGTTTGCAATTGCTGTTTCCAGCAGCTCCATTTGATGAATTCATTTTGCAATTGCACTTAATAGTTTACGGTATTGGCATTTGACCTTCGTAATTGCAATCACCAACATTGCAGCACAGTTCAAAGCAGTATTAAATAGCTTCAAGAGACAGATTTTTATATCCAGAGTTGTCAAACAATAGATTCAAATCGATACCCTCCTGTCAACGTCGTCGTAGCACTCACACACATCGACAGCACGAATAAACAATCGCACACATTTTTCGATTTTCCGTTGCATTTGTCGTCTGTTCTCTGTTTCGACCGCAACTTTGTTTATTTTGTGCAATTTTCTGCGATCCAACTGCAAGAGACAGATTGAGAGACAAATAAAACTGTCACATATGGCTCAACATATCGACTCAAAGCAATAGCCAAAATCAGTGAGTATTCTGCGATTGAATCATATTTTAAGTAATTTTATTAGTATGTTGAGCAATTTCAACGATGGCACAGTCGAATTCTCTATATGGTTTATCGTTGCAGTTACACTCTCTGTATATTCGATATGAAATCCTTTGTGTTTTAGCAAAAACCGGGGCTGATTTTGTATTGTAAACGAAGAAGAATACGCGTTTTGTGCATTTGTATATGTTCTATTTGTAACGCGCATTGTTCCGCTGTCTTATTGAGTGTATACAATCGGGTTCTACATAAAAAAAAATCGTTCGTTTTCTGCAAACAACAGCAACAACATTTCCCATATCATTCTTGCGATGCGATACGATACAATGTGTGTTTTGGAGTAAACGGCTTCTGAATCAACAAATCGGTATCATTGAATAAAACTAAAGCCATTGCATTAAGAACCAAATATGCTGCTTGTGTTGCGCACAGCAAATGGCAGGAGAGAGAAAAATAATAATGAAAACATCATAAAATCTGTGATAAAACAGATTATTTTTTTCTTCTAGTGCATGTGTAATATTAACACGATTCTTCTCAATTTTCGCTCATTGTGCCGAACACAAAAGACGAGGTCGATGAAAAACAAAGAGCGATATCCAATGAGTGAGCGAGAAGGAAACAATCAGAGAGAATCAGAAATGTTTGTCCCAACAGAAAAATGCATTTAATGATTTTATTGGTTTGGTTTAGTTTGGTTTACTTACGGATTATTCAACAATTCACTGCATGGCTCGTTATTCTATGCATTTTCAACGCTTTTGAATTACAATCATTGAATTCATTGTCTCCTCCTGCTGTGCGTTTGAAATGCGTAAATGAAATCGACTTCAAAGGTCTCTCTGCCTTTTGTGCTGCTCGAATCTATTACTTCTACTTGCGTGTTAAGAGAGCACACAGTTCTATTCAATATTTTTTTTGTGTTGTAATTTTTTTCATTCTTTGATATTCTCGCTTCCTTGTATGTTTCGCTCGTCGTACATGGCATTCATAATCAAAAACAATAGATCCATTGTCATATAAAACATTCGACATACGATAGATTTTCACGATTCTGTTGAATCGCTTGTTGTGTTCTGTTCCTATGCCCATGTTTATCGGCTATCGATATACTTTTGAAGCAAAATATATGCTCGATACTCGACTCGACTCTGGTTTCGACAGACTTTTAATTGACTGTGTCGGCTTTTCAAGAGACGGGGGCTCTTTACCATTCTATCCGTTACTCGAGGAATAATTAATAATTTTAAGCTGTTTTGAGTGTGTGTGCATCAACGCAAAATAATAAATATTAATCAATGTTGAGCTAACGCCAGTGTGCCGTTTATTCCCTTCTCAAATTAGGAGAGATATTGCGAGTGAGAGAGTGAGAGAGAGAGAGAGAGCTGCTGAATTCGACACGTTATACGAATTCGAAAAGCGGCATGAAGAAAGCCAACGCAGAGAACGACAAGAGGGAGACACCGCAACCGATTTTGAAGGAGAAATGAAAGCGATGAAAAGCGATTCTAGTGACATTTTTATTCAAAGCGAAAATTGAATATTGATTCGTTATAGTCGATAGAGACGGATGGCATTTTCGATGTGACAACCGAAACCAAAACTAATGTGCACCTCATTTGCTAAGCGACAACAGATTTCTGTCAAATGTCAAGTACGTAGAAAAAAGCACAATACCGAATGGCTTTCCATAATGCATGCATTGCATACGCTCTTTCACTCGATTTTGTCGTGAATTGATACTTTTCACTATTGTGCTCGGTTCTCGGTTTGTGGCGCCGCAATGGCAATAGTCGCCATCATCAAAGTGTACGACTCAAAGTAATTGCTCGTGCATGTCACTCCTTTAAAAGTGCTGCTCGTTTGCAATCGCAATATCGTAAAATGCACATTCATGCGCTTTTTTTATTTGTGTGTCTCCAAATAAATTTGCTACTTTCGCTGATAAAATATTATCGCAAATTTCAGCTCTTAATGTCCCTCTCTCTCACTCACTTTTGCTACCGCTCTCGCTCTCGCCTTCCTTCTTGTTGTGTTTTACTTACAATTATCAAATTGATCGGAATGAAAAACCATTACCGCAAGAAACAAAGATAGATAAGTTTGAAACTTTTTGCCATTTCAACACAATCTGATCGAAAGGAGCCATTTGTATTTTTGTGTTCATGCTCAGCAGAACAATGAAATCGATTTGTTGAATAATTTCTTGCGTCTTTGAATTGCTCGGAAGTTACTGTTTGTATTGAAAATATAGATGATTGGAATGATGAATAAAAAGCAACAGCGACAATAAAGGTGATTTAGAAAAATATACATAGAAAGACTGTTTGAATGTGTTAGAGGGAGATCTTTGAAACTATACAGCCAATTCGGAAATTAGAAAATAAAGGAATAAAAAACCAAAAACAAAGCGAACAATAGCGAAAATTTCAACGATTTGCGTAAACAGAAATGTTTGGATAAAGGGATATTGGTAAAATAGCGTTAGAAGTGCGCAGAAAGTATTTTCGAAGATTGGTTATAAAAAGAACCTATAGAAGCCGTTAAACTCGAAGAAAAGATGAAATAGGCACACTAATCGGTTGTAACCTTGCCGAATCACATACCTTTTACTTCTGTTTCCCCCTTACTGAAAACGAAAAGCAGCAGAAGCAGCAGCAACCTAATCAAATTGCCAGTATACAATTTTTCACGTATATTTTATCGCTTTTTTATTTTAATGGGCCCAGAGAGTTTTTTTCCATGTCATTTGTTTAATAGTTTCAACAAATTCGGCACTTTTCACGTTTCAAATGATTCGAACAAATGGAGAAAAAATTGCGTATATTTAATGAATCTTGAAAAAGACAATAGAACATTGTCGCGGTCGTTTGAATCGTCTTTGTCGTCACCCAAGATCGCTCGTCAAACAATTCACACGGTATGCCTCTTTGAGCGATAGTGTTTCGTTTTCTTTCCACCAAAATCAGCCGGCTCTTCTTCAGTTCTCTCTCCCTCCATCTCTCTCGCTCATTCATTGAGAGACATTGAGAGAGAAGATATGTTCGAATATGATTTCTTTTTATTGTGTGAAAAATTATAAACGGTGGAAATATAATAATCATCAAGTCACCGGGACATTGTTGCATTCCGTGATTTCTTCTAATACCACTTTTATGTTAGATCTTTTCAGAGTGTTTTTACCGTTTGAATAATTGCTATTGTTCGCACACAGTTCCACTTCCATTTCAACGCACACACACACACACACTTTTTTCTCGTCAGTTTCATTTTCCATTTAATTTTTTCATCTTTTCATGGATATGGATGTTTAGTTAACAAACAAAAAGGGGTTAATTACGAATGTTTAACCACTGTCTTTGTCACCGTATTGTAATGCTCCTTGTTTAGCTATATTCGATTTAGTATCGCCTGTGAATGCGTAATTGTTGTTCGTTTGCCTGCAAATATCCCCGAGACATGTCATCCCCTTTTTTCCCGCTACCAAATACACTGCATTCCGGCATTTTTTACTCTTTCTTGCACCGGTTCTCGCTCAGTGTTTTTATTTGTATTCTTTGTTTTTCTGCTGTGTCATGAGAATGTGTGTGTGTGTTTGTGCGTTTGGAAATGGCCCATTTAGCCTTGCCATTCAATTTGCAGTACGTGCAAGCCTGCTGAGTGCGGTGATACTGCAGTAGTTGCGCCTTGTATGCGAAATTGTAAACACAATTCAATTCTATATACATTGTCCATTTGTTACTTTGTGCCGTTCATTTACTATCATATGGTGTTCATTGTTGTGCGAGCCGCATTGTTGTCGTGCGTTTGTTACTATTTGCACTTCTATTGTCCGATCTACATATATTTATGTATAGATATATATAGATTTGGATATATGAGATGCATATGAGATACCTTACATTGTGTTTTGCTATGTATTCGCGTTGAAATTTATGGTTAATTTAGTTGAGCTGTGTACCAGTTTTAACCGTTATGTACTAACTTTTGTTGTGAATAAAATGCGAGCAGAACAACAACGAAAGCGGTTCAACGTAGAACTTCACTGTTCCTGAAGTGATTGTGTGAGTGCCCTTGGTTTATTGCCCGAAAAAAAACGACAAATCTGGCTGTGTGTGTGTATGTGTGTGCTACTTAGCATTTCAATTCTTCTCCTCAATCGTCCTTCCACTACTATTTTTGCTCTATTTATGTGTGCCTTCGTTCAAGAGATATCTTCTATTAGTGCGAAAGTTTTTGTTGTCGTTGCCGTTGTTGGGGCTTTTATTATAAAATTGTTGTCAATGTTGAGATTCAATTGAATTTAGTGTCTTATGTCTTATTTTAATGACGGTCACAATGTGTTCGAAACATGGAACACATTTTCCGCATTCGATGCCGAATTTGTGTCTCCCCTTTCTACTCTTCCCCCGATTACTCGGCTCTTGTTCTCGCTCTCTCTCTGCTTTGGCACACATTTTTGCAGCTTGATTAGATTTTTTCCACTCATCGTCAACCAATGTACAGTTACACTTTAATTTTCTGCACGTCGTTTATGTGTGTGTGTGTGTGTGTGTGTGTGTGTGTGTGTGTGTGTGTGTGTGTGTGTGTGTGTGTGTGCTATAATTGTATTATTGAAGCAGCGCATTATGGACCCTTTGTTTGAATAGCCAAAAAATATCCTATTCGAAGCATTACCTATTTTTTTCGCTCGTTTGCTTACTTCATCACTGTATGTGTGGAGCGAAAAAAAAGGAAATGATGCAAACAATAAATGCCTTTGTTATTCTAACTCAAATAGCAGCAAAAGTAATTTTTCGGGATAATACAATGATCGCGCAATTGTTGCACTCTCCATTCATTTTTGCCGAAACTAGCATTTAAAAGTTCCTTATTAATTGCAGATATTGTGTTTAGAATGGGCATGAACGAAACAAAAATTGCATAACAGTCCCGTTATGGCAGCGCAAATTCCATTTAGAAAGAACGGATTTTCTTGGTGACCTTTTCTGAAGTACATAAAAAGTTGCTCGATGTGTTTTAGTTAAAAAAGAAGAAGTTTGAAAAGGCACACGTAGACCAATGCGAGGGGTGTAGAAATGGACTGCATCGCGCACACAGTATTTCGCTGTAAACTCGAAAACACACAGAAATTAATACTTCTCTCTCTCTCTCTCTCTCTCTCTCTCTCTATTTATCTATCTATCTATCTCGTTGTGTGTGTGTGTGTGTAGAAAAATAAGAATAATTAGTTGCCAAGCGAAAAAGACTTATTTAAATGTGACACACCGTTTGGAAATTTGCTTGAATGTGCATCTTGTCAGCGTCACTGCTTGAAAACATGCACAGCAAATGTGCCAGTTTGCTAGACATTTGTTATTGCTATCGAACTATGTTCGCTCGCGCTATACACATTGTGTTTCAATTAATGAAAATGCCATTTAATGTTTTTAAATTGAGTAATTTGTCTCAATAAATTTACTGGCATGTATATTTCTTTCGAAACAAAATTACTAGCCGAAATAAATAATCAAGCGGGCCAATTGAGAGCCGACCGACCGAGTGCGAGAGCGAAAATTGCTATGGGATAATGTCAATTCATAATTCAAAGCAAATCCAAGCTGCATCAATTTTGCATCGGCTCTTTCTTCTGCTGCTACTGCTACTGCTGCCTCGTTTTATTCTGTATGTTTTTCTGTTTATTTTTGTATTTCTAATTGCTTTGCAACTTTCCGATTCGACTTTATCAGACTCATTGTTTTTGGTGCTGTTATTGTTTTGTGTTGTCGACATTGAAGCTGAGGCAAGTTTGGTACTAATCAATTTCGTAATTGTTCTTTGTGGTCCTTGTAATTGCATTAAATATATTAAACTGCTCCATTTTTGTTGGTTTGTTCGTTGTTTGTTTCATTCTGTTCAGATAATCGACTGGAAAGATATAATATGGTTAATTTGTTTATGTTATATACTGACGAAAATTCGATGAGACACAGCAGATGAATGCATAAACCCAGTTGGCAAGGCCGACAGCCAGCCAGTCAGTCAGTTAGCTAGTTAGCGCAAGTGAAAGCCGTGCAATGAGCCATCATAAGCAGCATCAGCAGTAGCAACAACAACAAAATTAATTATTTCTACGTGACCAAATGAAAATAGGGAAGCAGATTAGCGCTTCACGTCGTGATGTGCGCCCGCGCTCGATCAAAACTAATGAAATCATGCTTATTCGCATAAATTATATATGAAATTTATGGAAATAATACAGAAAACACGAAAAAAATTGTTGTCGGGAGCAAATAAGTGTGAAAAGAGTGAACCGTCAGCCCGTAAAGCTGACATAGGAACCTCAAAATTGCAGGCACGGCGGGCACTTTTCGAGTATCTGGAATTATTCAACAGGAATTGCATCGAATACTTAATTAGAATTTGATATTTCTTTTGAAGAATTTTGCTTAATTTTTAATTTTGGATGAAAATTACGGTATTTTTATTTTTAAATATATCGTTCCGGTGCGGCACTTGAGAGTTGCCCGCACATTTTAGGAACCTATGTCAGCTCTTTAAGCCCAAGTCGACACCATTACCATTGCTTTAATGAATATTTCGAAGTACAATTATTGTACACATTACACGCGAAGTTCATTTGAAATTCCAAAGAGTGAAAATCGAATATACAACGCACTTTAGCATTGCCGAGCAAAAAAAAAATGGAACGAAAAGAGATGCATAAATCTGAATATTTTGTGTGCTAGCATTATTTGTTCATCGGCGGGAATCGATCAAATTTGCATCGAGTTGTATGTCCATGAGCATTATTTCGACGGATTGTGCTTAGCACGGTCAATTGAGAGTGGGATAGAGAGTGACTTGTGGCGTCATGTGCGCTTTTTTGCTGCTTTTTGCCATAAAACACAATTAATTGACACAATGATACTCCATCATAATTTGAAAATTTTCCTAAATAGCACGAATTTTTGATGAAATGAAAAATCAAGTGAACAATATTTGTGATGCACAGAGCGATCCACAACGAATGGAATACGAAATGAGAAGCAAACGCAACCAAGGATAAAGTTTTTCTTTCTCTACATCACTGATTCAAGCGTGATCGTATGAAAATAACACACCGGCGGCGACGGCAGCAGCAGCACAAACAAGAAATGCATGCATACTTACGGTCCAATGATAGGAGATATGATAAAAAAATAACATTCGAGCTTGTGTTCCTGGGTAGCGGTACGCATTAAATTAATGGCATGCACGGAAAAACTTCTGCGAACATCATTTAAATGAAATTTCGTGATGCTTGCATGTCGATGCTTGGTTGATGGCTTTTGGCGTAGTTGAGCGATTCGTTCATCCATCCGAAATATTATTGGAATATTCAACATTGCTTCCGCTTCATCAAAAAGGTAGAATAACCAACCACCAAACCTCAAAAAACCACAGAGAACCAACCGCGCTCGAATTCATCCGGCTCACTCGCTTGTTCACTCTTTGAATCCATTTCAAACATTTCCCGTGCAAATGCCAAGTAAACACAGATAAACGTATTTCCAGCAAATTTGACTAAATTCATGTCAGTTAGAATATCACAGGCAAAGCCGTCAAATATGATATGCCGTCGCTAGTACTTCTCGTGCACTTATAGTGCTATCTTCAAGCGACCAAACCAACTAAATTTGTATTTGCGGTTCTTTCACGTAATTTATATTACAATGAGCTTCAGATTCCTGGCCCCAATGGGAAAGCCACCAATATTTAAATGCATGCAAAGAGAAGTGAACGGAACTTAAAATGTACTCTTTGCATATGTGAACACCATTTTTGCGCTACACCAATTCGATTAATCTAAAAAGTTTGATGTTCGTCTTATTTTTGATGTATCTCATAAAAAAGTCAAATTCACCATATGGAATCGGTAGATTCGTTCGTTCGCTCGTTCGCTCGCATTTTTATCATCGGAGCTCGACTTTGTTGTTGTCAATTTGCCGATGTGATACGTCTGCCTCTGATGATGCTGCTGAGGCAGATGTGCCCCTTTCAAATTACAATCATAATCTCCAGTCAATTTTCCATGCGACATGATGAACGATGAACGACATACGGCAATATAGATAGTATCACGAAAAAACAAGGTAGAATCACTACATGTGTGGACGCGTCTTTACGCATTTGTTTGATGAACATGATTGGATGTGCATGTGTGAGCAAGAGAAAATGTGAAATCGAAAAGTTTTTCATCTGAATAACGTCACATTCACTTTGAAATTTTGCTAAAATTTGATAAATTCTGATTAAAACTTTGTATCGCTTCATAAATAGGGTTTAATAAAAATTGATTATGACAATCTGTCACTGGGAATTAGCTAAATATTGTTTTTTATAATGAAAATTCGTACACTTAAAATCTGAACGCCCGAATGAAATTGCTAGCTTGTTTCCGACTTTTCCGATATTTATTCGGATTATATTTACAGGCATACATATAAGATGCCCCCGAAAATCTCTCTTTTTAACTGAATAATAATCAAATTTATTGCTTGTGATTTTGCACGAAATGGCCGTATGTTCATATCATATGTTTGCGCTGCGCGTTCGGCGGTTTCAAAAGAAAGCCTACTGTGAACTTGAATAGAATGAGACATGATTTACATTGCAAGTCTTTACATTTTTGTTTAGTACAAACTTTCAGGATTTCATGTCGCAAAACAAAATCATAATCTCTATCCCTGCCGCACCCCGTAACCGCTTCAAATCTTCCACTCGCTCACTCGTTTGATCTAATAGTCGTCGGGTCACTGTGCTCTATAAACTTGCTCGCATAATGATACACAATATTCTACAATGTAACTTATATAGTTTTAAAATCATTTCGGGTCTTTGCTTCTTCTGTATCTCTCTCTGCCCATTTCTTACAATGATTTTCTTACTTTGTGCATTTTAAATGAAACTCTGTTTGCTCGGCCAAGTATGTGTGAAATAGTAGTTGGTGCTCGTTCGTTTCATTAGGTAACAATACATGTGAGTTTTGTCACGTTCGAAAGTGGTTAAAGAAACGATATGTTTTTTGGAAGATTTTATTCCCATTATTTGATGCCTAAACACGTTTTTCGTTTTGCATGTTTTCTTCTTTCTTGGTCTACAGAGACCGAAAAAAAAAAACGTTTTTCCATTATTCCTGTGAATTTCCTTTTTTTAAACAGTTTTTCGTTGCCACGAAACTTGAACAGTTCGAAAGAAATGAATTTTCTCTATTTTTGTTTTTGCAGCTCGCAAAATGTTCGCATTTAAGGGTTGAAAACGATTAAAACGAATGGTTCTCAAGAATATAAGTAAAATTTATCGAATCCATACCCAGAGCACTTTGCATTTGTAGAATTATTGCTACGCAAAGAATTTGTTTTCCTCACAGAAAAAAAAAACGAAAAAAACTGTAAAAGAACGAAACGAATCGAACCTCTTCAAATATTTGCGTTGGTTGCAACTACAAATAAATTTTCTTTCAAAACATTTAGCATGTTTAACATACAAAACGACATGGTTTCATTTAGAGGAGGTCTACATTAATTACAGGCGGCTGTATATGTGCGAAAATAGGGAACAAGCGAGAGAGCTGTAGAGTGAAAGCTGATTTGCTTTTACTATGTCAAACACATTGGGTTTTTGATTAAACTTTGATTTTCAAAGGGGACGTGCTCTCATGCGGCAAACCAAATTAAAATAAATTGAACTAAGATGGTGAAAATTCTTTGTAGCATGATATGCATAAAATCGAAAACGGGTGCCGAAGCTAGTAAGTTGGCCATGACCAACGTGAACATACGAACATGGGTGTCCGCGTGCGTGTGAGTGCTGCATTGAACACATACGTTGGCAGCTGATGTTGGACGGTTTGATTCTCGTTTGGTGTGCAATTTCTAGCTATATAGAAACGATTGAGAGTGTATCCTTATTGGTCACGATTTTCCGATTACATCATCAAAATGGTGGCCTTGGGAACGTAATTAATTTAATATTTACATACGTAGAAGAACCAAACTCGAGCTTAGATGGAATTGTAAATGAACTAAAATACTATCACTTATGCAGTGCTGGGCTTTGCTCAGTTTCAGGCGAGATCTCGTTGTGATAGGCGAGACACATAGAAGTACATATTTCTTGATAAACATCTGGTCACTTTGTTCGAATACGTGGTCGAGAACGTTTGCGAGCCAGTGGCATTTGAATTGGGGATCACAGCGTCAGTTTTTGAATTTTGGGCAATAATCGATAAAATAAACATTAGACACGGGATGCATTGGTGTGTATATGATTGCGAAATGGAAAATATGAGTGATTTTCCATTTATCAAATGAAATGGCCGAAAGCGAAGAACATTTGCTTTGGAAAACATTTTCACATGTAAATTGCTTCGGTCAATTTAAGAAAATATTATGCGTTTCTTTTTATTTGTTTCGTTGTTGGATTTTCTCCCAGTTGACCATTAAATTGCTATTAGTAAGGAACATTCTTGGGCATGAATAAACATGGATTTGAAGGGTACACTCGTTTCCACATTTTCTTCCTTGCCCTCGATCCCGTCCACTTTCAGCCTGCGTCTCTGTCTCGAAGATTCATCGTTGAATTGCAAGTAATTTTCCATTTGTCGCCAGCCATTATGAAAATCATGCTGAAGTGAATGGCATGACTATCAATTGGTGGCGATTTCGGTTGTGTGATGTATGATGTGGTTGAACTATTTTCACGACATTTCGCTAAGGCGACATGATTACGCACGATGAACCCGGGATTTCATTTGTAGCACGCAATCAGATGGAGGAATTGAATTGGGAGGAACATTGACACATTTGCATTTTTGTTAGAATATTTGTACATATATTGTGTTTTGCGTGTGCATGTGTGTTTGGTGTTTTTGGCCACGACACATTGAACCTAAATATTTTAGACTTTTACATCGAAAATTGTCACTAAGACGGGCTTAGCACATGATAGCTAACTTAAATATTCAGGTCCATTATGTTCTATTTGCAGTTATGCCTTTTCATTGCAGACCATTTATTTCCAAAAGCCACATTGTGCTGAACTATATTTTCGGCACAATTTATAACGTCAATAAACTCTTGAAACTTGATGCGTTCAACCAAGATTCGAATACAAGCTACATAATGATTGACTAAATGAGACAGAGAGAGTGTATTTATCGTACAGTCATTCAGTACTTTTCTCTGAATTCACTTTAATGAAATGATCCGGTTTCTATGATATTGCACATATCTAGAAATAAATATAAACGACATATGCTCATTTGGCCGGGATTAGTGGGGAAATGGAGTGTGTGTGCATGTATTTGTCGACATCGTCATCACAATTTACCTTAAAATTATTCTCCGGATAAAACGACGCGTGGTTATTGCTGCTATTTCAGTGCGGATACAGATAATGAAAAACTTGAATTCAAACGATCGTCCGTTGATTTTTTCTCACCCTCTCGTTTTTCCATTCACTCGCCCACTTTCATTTTCTTTCGATAAATTGCTACTGCTATTGCTGCTTTTCTGAATGTGAACATCGCACTCAATATGAACGCTTAAAGACTGGCAAACGACTCAACGGTATTCGCTTTAGACCGGAGCCCATCGTAACATATTAGCGTTAACAGGCTGAGAGGCAATTAATGAGAGCGTCATCACATCAAAAAGGTTCACACTAAATGATAGAGCAGTCTGCAACGATATTATATAACATCAACAACAGCTACAACGTGAAAAGAAGATCTTTTTAACATTTTCTGGTGATATATTTTGGCACGAGTCATTTCGATTGATTCAACAATGGCGGCAAAGCGATGGATAGAGGGACGCGCAAGAGATATAGGGTCATAGTAGCATATTGCAGACTCTTGTCCGCGCCCACTTTTCCGCCTCTGGATACTTTTATCCTAACTTGTTAATTAATTTTCAACATTCAACACCATTCAGTTTTCATGTAATTACACAATAGAGTACGTGAATATACACAATCTGTAGAGCAAAATCAAATCAGGTTCCTGCTCTAACGACGATGACGATGACGATGATGATGCCGACGGTAATGTTGATGATGATGAAATATACAAGTGCATCTCTTGAAATAGATTACATTTGCTCTCTAGCAATCACATTTCACATTTTTAACAAGGGAGCCAAAAAGCAAGACGGCGTCGATCGCTCGTTCGCGCGTTGCTGAGGATTCATCGCAGGGCTCGAAAGTATTTTTCCAGTAATCAATCCACGCATGCAATTATCGGAAGACAACAAAAATAACGTATAAAATTCCAAGAAGCAAAATTTGACGTTATAAAAGCAGTGAGGTTACTTCCGAAAAAAATGAATATGGAATCCGTAATCCCTTCAATACAACCAATTCTTTAATGTCTTGGCTGTTGTATTCGCATTTGCTACTTTCTGCTTTTGTTTTCGCTGTCGCTGCCTCTTTTTCATCTCTTTCGACAAAGAGATTCATCTTTCGTTTCGCTACATTAGCGGTGCTCGAAAATTAAACTGTATCCATTCGGTTGAGCATGTCAAAACTAGCTGTAAGACCAGTATCAATTTTATCGAGTCATTACATTTATATTGCCTCGAATACTCATTCGATGTGCTCTGGCAGGAAGGAAACATAGCGAGCAAGGCAGAACATAAGTCAATACGCTTTGATTGCCCCAGCATATCGAAAGCACAAGGGACTTATCGTTTCGTTGAAGTATTCACTTCCAATATCATATTTACTCGTTCATTTAATATTTAGGCATTTCGGTAGTAGTTGGCAAAGAATATAGAAATACTCCCGTGTGCCTTATTTGCGCGCACAAATACGAAAAATATTGCGAGTTTGTGTGCATTTGTGCGTATCGAAGAAGTGACTTAAGCCGGTTCGGTTCAATCAGCTCGCCTCAGATGAAACCAAATGAAAAAGCAAGAGACACAAACCAAAGCGCTGCAAATGAAATATGCTGTAAATGTTGCTGCCATCACCATACTACACTCAAAATATATAAAATATAGCTCATATATACAAAATTTATTATTTATACAGAGACAAACAAATTTGTTAGAAGAGCCATCAACATAAAAATGGCATATTAAATCCATATCGGTATTGTAAGGAAAACAATAAAAAAGATGTATTTCTTATCTGCCGCCATACTCCTGGTTTGGTGGCTCTCTCTCTTTTTGCGTCTCTGTTCGTTCAATCGGGTGATTCAATTCGGTTCGGTTTTGTTTGGTTTGGTTTGTGAGTATTACTTTTCCCTCGCTATCTCGCTCTCTTTCACTCACTGTATTTTCCTTCCCGTTCACGTTTAGTCTCAGGCGAATTTGTTAGGGCGTAGCATGTATCATTTATGTCCCATCTGATGAGAAGCATTTTTTATGGATGACACAAAATAAAATTGTAAAAGAAATACTTTAATGGCGAAGGAAAGTCGCAACAACTAAATAATCTTCATTTTAAGTGTCTTCAATGACTTCTTGATACATATCGAATCGGAATGGAGCAGCAATTCGGTAAAAAAGCTGCTGGTGCTACTGGTTTTGACATCTCTCAAAGCTTGAAGAGTAGTATTACACACCAATGCAAATAAAACGCGAGAGCTCCCAATTCAACTGAATTTGGCATGTGCAAATGAAATAAAATGAACAAATCCAAAAAAAAGTAAAGAGAATGAAACAAACTTTTCAACTTCCGATTTTTGTGGCGGCCATAAACACCAAGAAGACAAACTCGGAATGTAGATGTGCATCTTTTTCGCTTTTTATTTTCAATTGTATGTGCGATATGTACGCTTGTTGGATCGGCGTTCCACGGATTCCTTTCGAATATCATTCAATTTACTTGGTGATATGGGGCAATTATTCAGTCAAGAGTCAAATAAATTTGGCGAGGTGAAATATTTTGAAAAAGACCTTTAGTACTGAGCCATAGTTAGCCCGATGCTACTCATTCACTTGTGCATACCCCTTTCAGCTTGAGCTCCAGCTCGCCCTCTCGCAATTATTTCAATCATACTCTTGAAACGGCAATTCAACTATTGAAATTATTTTATTAACACACTTTTTGTATGGTGATAAACAACACATCTTTGTGACCAACAAGAATCGACGAGCTAGAGTCGGATAGCAGCAGCAACCGAGGGAGTACAAGATACAAGCGAGAAAGATTAATACACTTGTGAAGGCAATTTAAGAATAGAATCAGTCAAAGCAGCCATAAAGTTCCACTTATCGGCAACAATCATTGAATATTTGTGACGTCTTTGGCCGGCAAACGTGCACATACACACATATATATAAATATATTCCAGTGCACAGGCAAACAATATGATGCTCATGAATCTTCGTCAATTTAAATTTGCAAGTTGAAACAAACGCTTGCTGGCAAATGGGTGCAATAGTTCAACGATATAATCAGATCAATTTGTTTCGATTTTATTGATCTGTAACTGCGGTTGAATAAACTTATTTATGGATTCGATTGCTTCAATTTCATGCTATTTCAGTTGTGATTTCTTTTATGCTTTCGAATCAACGTGTAATGGGAAAAGTCGCCAATTTTACGTTATTTTGTGTGTTTTCTAAGAAAATAAAAAATCTATTTTTTTTTATTTGAAAAATAAAAACAGCAATAAAAAACGATCGGTTTGAAAATCGTTTGTTCAAATGTGGTTCATGTTATCAGAGGCACTACTCTCGAATATATATATATATATTCCTCAATTTGCATGTCTCAAATGAAAGCCAGTTTAGATTTGATTGGTTTGGCCATTTGTGAAGACTCTGAGTTGTAAGTTCACGTCTTGGAAAACGGCACGACGAAAGAGAGAAAAGCAGCGAGTTGAATTCTCGAATACTTCGAATCACTTCATAGGCAAACGCAAACAGCGAAACAAAAGCAAAAAAAAAAAATAAATGAAATGGAGTAAAATGTAGCTTGAATACGATGTAGCAACAATTGCACTTGATGGAACCTGGGCCGGCTTATGCTAAAATGCAATTATATTAAATTCAATAGTCAATTAAAGTCTGAGATAAAAGAGTCTAGAGAGAAAACTGTACGTGGACTGTCGTGAGTGAGCGAAAAACGCTAGATGAATAGAAAAAATTTGATGAGATGATAGAGAGGTGAAACATGCTTATAAAAAGGTTTTCGATACTTTCAAATCGATTCAAACTATTTATCTTCAATGTTGTTTCATTTCTGCGTTCTTGCCTTTCCGCCTTCTCTCTCTCTCTCTCTCTCTCTCTCTCTCTCTCTATTCTCCAATTTTACATTGTATCATCGTAATTCGTTTGTTTCTCAGTGCGTGTGGAATTGTATGCATGAAAATATTTGTGTTAAAATGATTCGATGAATTGAAAGAGCACTTGAACCTTTCATCTCTTAAGACACAACTCATGCGATGTGCGTGTGTGAATGTCTGAGTTGATGTTGTTGCCCTTTGCCCCAACCAGGCCCAGCTGTCATATCGTTTCTATTTAAGAAATGCTGCCGCTGATAATAATGATGATGATGATGATGATTAATTTGATATTACATAATGAATCCAACTGATTTTAAACATGTACGCTACAAACATAGTATGCATATATGCTAAGCACTTCAGCACTTACATTTTCGACTTCAATGCATTTGAATTCATGCTGTCCGCATTTGCCGAAGTTCCTCTCTTCTCTCTCTCTCTCGTTCTCTTTCAATCACACATTTTGGGTTTTCGTGTATTGTAATTCAAGAATTTTCTATTTTTTTATTCCATACTTTGATAGAAACATTTTTATTCAGTCATTCAAAGATGATGGGCCTATGTGCCATCTCAGCGGTGATTGAGGTGTACTGTACGTAATGATTTGCGTGTATCAAGAGAAGTTGGGAAGCGAACGAAAAATATAGCCCAGCCAGCAACAGCGCGCGCACGCAAAATGATGATGATGAGTGAGAAAGATGTCGTGCGATGGATAAAGATGGCAAAACACACTAGCGCGTACTGTTGAAAGGGAAGGGAACAAAGAATGAATAAATAAAAAACGTGCCTAGTGCCTTTATTCAATGTTCTATGTTCATGCATCAGAGCGCTCGCACATTTTCTATTCAATCACCTCAATTTTCTCTATTTATGACTGTGTTCGTTCGTGGTACACAATTACAATGCACAATAATAATGTGCTTTTTTTAGTGTGTTCTATTTTGAACTGTTTCTCCTTTCCTCTCGATATCTCTATAGTGTTCCCTCTCCGTAGCATTCCATTCGCTCTGTATCGTACATTCAGCATTAGTTCCTCCATTCGACGCTATCCATCAAATTTTTCTTTTTATCGGTATCATACATATTTATTCGTCTTTTTTTTCGGTTGCTACATCTGTTTCTGTCCGTTATTGTTGTTGCAGTCGGGCTGAAAGTTATGCTATTACAGTCTTTGTATCTCCATCGGACCGATGTTCAAATTGATCGAATAATTGTGTTGACGAAAAGGGAAAGCCGGAGCCGAAGAGTCGAAATTCCAACTGGAAGTGAACCCATAGCATTGCTCTATATTTTGACGTTATACACGATTTGTTCTTTTTTTTCGGCTCTTATTCATCATAAAAGCATTTTTCGACAAACGTTTGAAATACGAAAAAAAACGTATGAAATTGCGTTTGCCGATTGGAAAAATTCGCCTGGAATTGTAAAAGCCGCATCGGAACTGTGCTAGTTAGATGAGATATGAGAAAGTGAGATAGACTGAATAAAGAATAGAAAAATACACGAAAAAAATTGACCTACACGGTAGCGGCGGCTAAATTACCTACCGATCATTTTCTGTTCTGTACTAACTAACACCCGTAAAAAGCCTTGAATTGAAAATAACGACAACAACAACCAAAAAACAAAACCAATTCATCCGCGCGTCATGTATTAATTTATGGGTTGCAATGTATTGAGCATAGAACTGTGGATAGTATTGAATTGGGCTCAGAATCAAATGGTCGTGTGTATGAGCTGGCTTTCCCGTTTAATAACAACAATAACGAAGCAGTGTTGCTGCAGTGCACGCGTTGCCATTGTACAGTGAGCGCTTTGAAGTGTTGCTCATTCGGATCGAGCGAGTTCTTTGGTGTGCTGTGTGTATTTTTCATCGTGGTGTTCATCATTTGCAGTGATACGGAGAAGAGAGTGAAGAGTAGAAGTGAGTTGCGCGCAAATAAACCAAAAAAAAAAAAAAAAAAAAACAGCAGCAGAGAGACACAACATTCGAAGAATCGCAGAAACAGAATTTGCGAGAGAGAATCTTTCTAACGAAGAATTTTTCATTTGAAGGAGAACACGCGTTTTGCGTTTTATTCTAGATTTGTAGCGGGCATTGTGTGGTTTGCTCGAGATATACACACATACATATATTTTGTGGTGTTTTTGTGATCGTGAAATCGCGGAAAGACTTGTTTGTGAACACGCGTGTGCATATTAAAAACGGACAAACATAAATTAACTAGATAGCGTTTCAAAATAGCGAAGAGACTTTGCCGATTATTTTTTTTCTTCGTTTTGTTTTATCGAAATTTTTCGAACCAAAAACAAGAGAGTGAGAGAGAGAAAAGCATCGCAATATGCCTATAAAATCTATCGATTTTCGTCATCTTTTGACGCTTCCTGCCCTTTTGCGGATAACAGCATTGGTGAGTGTGCACATTAAATATACAACGCTTTTCAATCGAATGCATACATTCGATGCAGCTGTGTGTTTTGTCAACCGATATGAGGACATTTGTGTCGTACACATACTATGCATAACGGTTAAAAATCTAACCTTAAAGCTGCATGCGCATTCGCACCGTCGCTGATGTGCCTATATTACGTTTGGCATAATACATACACACACACATATGCAAACACGGCACCATTAACCAAATTCATTTCCATGATTGTTGCCGCTTTTTTACTTATCTGCTTTGCTATTCCGACGTCGTCGTTGGTTTTTATTATTGTTTTTCTGTGTTAATAATTTTCTCTCTCTTTCTCTGTTTTCTTTTCATTTCAGATGTTCAACATTTTGGCAATATTTTTCGCCAGCATTGCGGAAAATCCATATTTTGCTGAACATAATCCGATTAAATTCAATTCGATTGCGATTGCTGGAGCATGCTTTTCAGGAATTTGCTTGGCGTTGGTGTTGGTATTCGTCGAGCTGCGTGACTCATTAAAATGGTTGCGTAACGAATTGCTGATACAATGTGCATTAATAATCGTATACATTTACGGTTGTGTGACAATGGTCGAGGAGACACACTCCTGCTATGGCACACTCAAACGTGTTGGCTGTCCAAGACAATTAACAGCAGCGGTTCGTACAAATATCATATTTTATTGCATTATTATCATTTCATTCTCTCCTTCTTTCTCACTTGCTCTTTCGCAAAAGAGGAGACTTGGCCTGGCCAGTCCGAAAATGTTTTAAATATATGTTTTGCTGGACTACCAAAGAGCAGATCCACTGCTTCTGAGTGAGCATTGGTTTGTGTACGTGTGCAACCCATGACTGGATATTATCCGTTGGACATTAAGCATGCAATTAGATTATTTCATAAAAATATCGTATTTTATTTGTAAAAATTATTAATATGTTATTTCCGGTAGTTGAGTTGTATGTGACAAACGGCTTGCGCACACTAACTCAATTAAAGGGTCCCCAAATACATAAATGTCGAATATTTCGTCAGGGAATTTTACACGATTCCGATTCTTTAGTTGCTTTGAAATGATGAGTGCGCGCCAGCCGCTAGCAAGTAAAAGAACCAGCGTCTATGCTCTCTCACTCGCAATGCGACGGGAGAGTCATGGCGAAACACGAACGTATTGCAAACCACTCAAGTGCAAGCCAAAATGCTGCAAAATTTTAGGTATTCCGCTTGTTCAAGCCGGAGAAAGCATATCGCTGAAAAGTGTGCATGTTCTCTGCTTTTTGTTTTTCGGTTTTTGATCACGTCAAAAATATTGTGTGATAGAGAAGGAAATTGAGCGTTGCATCCTTTGCGACACAACAGAGAGAGAGCCCTGGTTCAGGTCGTGGCAAAAATATTTGCTGCATTGCATACGCTCATTGCATTTGAATACTCTGCTTCATATATAAAAATTCTTGCCTAGTTTCTGGTTAATGCACTTTTACACTTAAAACCACTGTGACATCTATACGCTTTTCCAGATATGCGGAATTTTAGCAATCATTACATATTTCATTGATGGGGTATTCAAGTTAATCGATCTACGCCGAAAGCTGCGTGCCCACCGTATAGCTGCAATAAGCACTGTTGATGCTAAAATTGAGCAAGGTATAATCTTGGAATTCACAACGAATGTCGCTTTTTGACGAGTTCATACGATTGATTAGCACATTTTCGTCTTCAATTTGCTCTAAACTTTCCAAACTTTCTATCAATTCATGCAGCATATGTTGATGACACACCAGCTACAGATGAAACTGTGAAGGAAGCAAAGGTGGAAGCGACGGAGGGAGCAAAGGAAGAAGTAACAACCACTAAAACAACTACCGACTAAGATCGAATGCAACGCACATCTCACCATCCTTATTTTTGCAAAGAATTGATCGTCTCTTTATCTTTCTAAATTTTTCAATTTTATATTTGTAAATTGCACTGAAGTACAAACATTTATTTACTCTTTCTCATTTTTACTTTCTTTAATAATTTAAGATGGACTAAATCACTAAATGTTAGAACATTTGGCAATATTTTTCTGTTGTATTAGCAACATTTTCCACCGAACAAATTTGAATAAAAATATTCAAAAATCAACCAAAGCCCAATGTGTTTCAATTTTTCAATGATCGATGCAAAAGCATTGCAAGCCACATTAATCATTCATCAAGATGTTGCCAATCAAAAGAGCAACACAATCGAAAATATGTGTCTTTGTAATAAGCGAACATGTTATTGCACAACTGGTAGAGAAAGAGAAGATGTGGATAGAAGTATTTCGAAATAGAAGGTAAGTTTCCGATGAAAAAGAACGAGAAGTTTGAGTGTGCGAGATTTAAATGGATATGGAAGATGTTTGATTGAACTTATAAATTTTATTTGAATATGTGTCCAAGCGATGTTTTATAATTGCTACTCATTATTATATTATGATTGTTATTATTATTATTTTCGGCTTCGTTCGAGGATCGATTTCAACAACACGCAATGGATTGACTCTCCATTGCTTAATTTCCATTATATTCAATACTTCTTTCTTAATATGATAAGGAATACATCATTCATAGAAATGAGAAAAGAAAAGTTTGAGAGCAAAAATGATCCTGGAAGATTTGAAGATAAAAATGAGATAACCAGTGAACAAATTTTGGGTCTCACTTTTATGCTAAATTTTTTTCTGGTCTCATTTCAATTGTCCTTTTTTTCTAGTCCCATTTTAATTCTCTCAATTGTTAGAGGTCGGTTTTCATTCTGACCAATTTATGTAATATATTGGCTATGCCACTGTCTTTTCAATGAGTAACTTTGACAAGCGCTCACTAAAGCGGCCCTCTACCATAATCGAAAAAAACTTCTTGAGTGCTGCTTATGTATGAGTGAACAGCAACGTCACTCACGAAAGCACATGGCTCAGTTCCTTCTACTCGTCATATTTTAATTCAGTATCTAGAAATGTATATGTTTGCGGTCTATTTGAGATAAGACATCTTTTGTTCGGAATAAAAATAAGGTCAAACTCCTCAAATTTGACGGCAAAATTTAAATGTTTAAACTTAGAATCCAAACTAATATATTCGTGCAAAAGATTCTTTTGATCGAAATATTACTCTATGACTCATCTTAAATATTATTTCAATCGGGGGAACATAACAGATGGTGATTGCAATTATTTGACATCTTACCAAATTCAAATGAATTTTTATGATTACGCTGATGTTTTTTATCATTTTGAAAAATATTTCAAAATTCAGAAAAGTTATAAAAATGTGTATTTTCGGCCGATTGAATAATTTTTGAAATTTAAAAATAATGTTCTGACAATCAAACAATGCTCATAACGATTAATATGTATCGTTTTATCCAATTTTGTTGTTTTTCATCCATGCGTACATACATATTTTGGTTTTAAGTATGGTTTTAGGATTTTTTAGTACACATCTTGAGTTTTTTATGGCGGTTTTTGTTTGACCATATAATTGACGGCAGAATTTTTTCTGTGTAATGTGCTTGGGCACATGGAATTACGTTCTGTCATGTTTGAATTGGATATAAAAGACTCCATTCGTTTGCAACGAAATCTAAATAATACAGAAATTCTTATCATATTGATTTCTTGACTGCTATCAAAATAAATTCTAAAACATTTGAATATGAGGACAAATATAATGTGCGATATTTCGCTTTTAAATATCAAAGAACTTATTTATTGTTCTCTCTAAATGAATGCTAACCGGTGAATGTGTGGCTGAATCGGTTACACGACGCGGCGTTCTATGTTTTATCCTGCACTCTCATTCTCATTTATCAATTTTTGATTTTGAACGTTTTGAGTCTATAGTCTTTTAGTCAAGTGTTATGTCATAAATGCGAGTTCTGTAATATCAGTGATCAAGCAAACGAAATGATTGATTTGAAACCCAAAAAACTATAAATAAGTATGAGTTTAACTCTCATTCTGTGGGAAGAATAGCCCATGTGCAGCCGTTCCAAAAGCAAAGGAAGGCATCGCAAAGTCAAGTGAATCGATTAATTTACAAGGGATCGCTAAGCTCTTGCACAATGATGGAAATCGGCCTTCAAACCAAATACAATACAAAAAAATCAACTGGAGCCAACGAAAAATCGTGTTCCCAAACAATACAACAAACAACGTTTACAAAAAGTCTCACTGAGAATCGTACACAATAGCAAACTCGAATCGACGCTGTATCTATTAATTAGGTATCGGGAACTGAAAAATGATATGCGTTGGTGTAAATTTATGTCTGAGCATTTTTAAAATCAGAATGTATGCGAATTAGAGGTGCGCGCAAGCGAGAATGCGCACATAACAACACGATGTATTCAATGGGCATTATTCTCAGCAGCCAAACAAATTTATTCCATAATAGGATCAGATTAATGCAAAACTCTATTCGTATTACGTAAACAAAGCGTTTGTTTACAAGTTATTAAAATGCGGTGTCCGTCAAAAATGCGCCTATTTATGCATGGAATAATGTAAAACAATAAAACCTGATGTGGAAACCTTTATTACCTAATCAATTCATGATAATCAATTGCGAAAAGAAGCGAATACACATGGCTAAAATCAATTCACGCACTCAATTTTATTTTAATTGAAAGTGAAGATAATTACCTATCAATGCCTCTATAGCCCCAATCATTCGCTATTTCTATCGTCAGCTTTGTGCTCCTCAATTATTGATAATTGATAATTTCAAGTTCTTCTGATTTATATATTTTGTCAATTCACACCTCTCTACCAAATCAAGCCTTCGAGCCCATAATTTGTTTGTATCGTGCTTGACATTCTTTGAGATAACAGCAAGCTGTCGAACACTGCACGCAATTTGTTCATTGAATTTTATTTCGTTATTTCCAAGCGAAGTAGGTTCACTCATTGGTTTGGCATTTTGGTGAGCAACGGTGGCGGTGGCGGCCGTGTATTACTGATTTCGATACTTCGCAGTACCTATTGCAATTCGATAACATTTCATGTATTCGCTATCTCACTCAATCTTTTTGTTTCAAACCTTAATTGCCATATATATCAAATCAATTGGTAATGGATGAACACGAGTGTGTTTGCACGCAAGTGCGAGCACATTCAATTGAATCGAATCAAATTGAATTGCTGTTCGCCAAGTTCCGGTGAGACGACGCTGATTTGCGTACATTCTTAAAATGAAGCTGAATTGAATTCAAAATCTTGTAATCGAGCCGAACCCACCAGCGTGTAAATATATACGCGAGCAAGCACTTTGTTTATGTAAATCATTTCGATGATGTTCGCTCGGTAAATCGTGTCCCTTGGCCTTTGTCGGTGGATTTGTCCAGAGCATAAAGCATCAACAATTCAATCCTAAGACTCCGATTATGCGAACACAAATTAAAAAAAAAATCAGCAGCTACAACACGGCCAACAAAAATCCGGCAAACAAAAAATTCTAATGTAACAACACTGAAGTTTGGAGTAAACACATTTTGTGTATGGTTTTGTGCGTTGTTGCATTTGTGTTTTTTTTTTTCATTCAGTCCGCGTTGTTTTTGAGTCTGTTTTGTCTTTGCTTCAAGTTTCCAATTTTCTTCAAAAATAAACGATTTCGTCACTCTGCCTTGGGTCAGCTCTAGCATTTGTCTCTTTTTGACTACGTTCGTGAGCAGTGCGGCTATCGGCGATCATTGTATCATCGTATGTTTTTGATCATTTTAATTTCAATGTTGTTATTTTTCTTTGCCTTTTTGTGTTTGCCATCTTCTTCTTGCCATTGTGTGAATAATACGATCATGCTTGTGTCTTACTTCGCTCTACTATTTTATGAATAGTTTTTTTTTGCACAGCTCATTTTTTATTCTCTTCGCTTTTCGTACATTTGTAATTATAATTCATGCGGTAATCATGGTATGATGTCATATTTGCTTGTTTGTCCCGTATTTTCCTCATATGGCTTTTGTGGAATTTGTGTGTATTCTCTCAGCCGCTGCATATACAGCATATACACATGCATGTGATGTTGAGATCAAATGTAAAATTGTGTTGCACATACAACACACACAGCCCACCGCACTACGTCGCTGGGCTGAAGCTGAGCAAGACAGATGCGTCTGTTTGCAAAGGAGAAAACGGACAAAAACTATAGAATGACAACAACAACATTCATAAACAACGAATAATGACAACAAATTCACGAACAACGCATATACCCACCAACGACTTGATTCTAGTCTCTGTCTCTATGAAATCCACACCGCTCAATCTTTCTCAATAAGTACCTAAAATTTAGTAGCGAAAAATGCGTTTCAGTAGCTGAAAAAACGTAAAAGTGGAAACAGTTAAAACTTAGTCAACAGTGCGCGGACGGCAACTAAAAATATTCAGCGTAATAGTTTAAAACTTTCTAGCGCACATCTTATTGTGATCTTCCTAAATTTTTGTTGGATTTGTTTGTAATTCGATTTGATTGATTTGAAATTCTACTATTTTCTGGCTTAGTAGTTCTTTCTGGTAGAATTGGAATATAAAAGTGATATAAACCAACTAAACAGACAGAGTAAGCATAGAATTTATCAAAGTTACGTTATATTTTTTTCTGTCCCACTGATTCTGAGTGTGCTTATTCTCGGATGGGACATTCTAAAAAAGATTTTACTATCATACATACACACACACACACACACACTCGGTGACCCAATAAATGGGAAATGGCAGTTGCAGCACATCAGTATCCACAAACCGTAGTTTTATATTTATATTTTCCTGAAAATTGATGTTTGTTGATGCTGCTTCTTTTGTTCTCTATTTCACTCTCCACTCCTATTCACACACAAACACATATTAATTGATCTCGGCTGGTGAGGAATTTTGAAAAACGCTTTTCATTTGTGAGTTGCTCCGTTTCGACACCAGTTCATCTTTGATTTCCAGTGCGATAGAATATTCCTTATTTTTCTTGTCATTCGGTTGATTATCATTTTCCAATTCCATTGTTTTATTTCAATTTCAATCAAGCGTTTTATTTAGAATTGTTCGAGGTGTGTCGATCGAAGAAATTTCGGGTCTTTTTTTTGTTGTTTGTGCCATTTTTGCCGTTGCTACTGCTGTTAAAGGTATCGATGAATAAACGTCTAACAAAAATAGCGCTTGATGCTGTCATTCCTTTTACAGAATTCAATTTCAATTTGATACGAAGGTGACCGCATTCGATTATCGTTTCTAAAACATATCTTTTTTTTCTTCGTTTTCGAAACGCGTATTTAAAAATTCCAATGCAAAGAGGCGCGACACGAAATACAAGTCTTCACAACTTGAACGTTCCATACACACCCAAAAAAAACAACAAATCCGTATGTGACCATGTGTGTCGGTTGTAAATGTATTGAGTTTTACTATATGATGCGATACGATCAATGCTCTTGGATAGTGCCAGCGCATTCACATACAGAAAGCATATTTTCGAATGGAAGAAACGAAAAAAAAAACGGGCACAAACAGTCACTAGTGAAACGAAGTCGATTGACAGTCACAAATCGTATTGAACCGTGTCAGAAGCACAATTTGAATTGATATTCATTTGACCAGGTTTTCCAGGGACGTCAACGCAATAAGCAAACTTTTTCGATACATTTTTTGACAAATTCATTGATTGCAACAAAAAGAAAAAAATGGGCTCAATTGTGGAATTTGATTCATCATACCCCAACACCATGGCCGGGAAATATAAGATCAGTTGCTTGGTGAGTGAGCTCATTTGTCTATTTTAAATTGTGAATATTTTTTAACTTAACGATTTTGCTCATCGATGCCTTTATTATATATGACTGAGAGCTATCGCATATTTCTGTCCTCTCACCTAATATTTGAGTAATAGCTATTTGGCATAATATTTAGGTGCTTGGTGGAATCGGTTTGCTCGCCCATTGGCTGACAAAGCTCCATCTTCCAGCATATTATTCGCCAGCCTCGACGGCATGGGTGGTGACGCTCATTCTATTGATTGGCCTGATATTCCTGTCGGGACTGCGACGCCAAACATGGTGGTTACTCATTGAATTTATAATATGCTGCATTTTAATATTTAGCTATGTGTTTGCATCGTGGTGCATTATTCAAGAATGCTGGAATTCGATTTTCAACACTCGAAGCAAAGACGTCATCATTATCATCGGGACATTGGTTGCATCGGTACGATTTCAAAACTTTTTATTATATTTTTTTTTGTTTCTTTTTTGTCATTAAATTATATTTGGTTTGTGAGAGCTGTGTGTTGTTTTGAAATTATTTGATTTTTGATATGCATCTCCTGTGACACATCGCTCGCATCGAGTGTGGATAGTGTCACATCGGGTGATTCAATCGAATGACGGCAACGTACACAGTGTTTACAGTTGACAGTGCTACTAGAAGTGTTACGCTTGTATTGGCAAGAGTGTGTGGCAATAAGAGAGCGGGCGAGAAGTTGCATCGCTCGTTCGTGTTGTGTGCACATCTCATTCGTTTAGATATTTAAATATTTGGCATAGCAAACGAATTGATATGCACACGGCATGTGACTCAATACAGCGGGCGAACAACACATAGTTTAAGGTTCTGGTGAATTATTCAAACTCAAAAACCGTCATGATTGAATCATCTATTGTTATTGTTTCATATTTGTGGAACGATTTTTCTCTACAATATTTTCACTCTTCATTTTTTCTCTCTTCCTTCCTCCCTTTTTTCATCTCTCGCGTAATTTTTGATATAAAAATAGATTTGTAGTGTACTCTGCACCTTTACCTATATCTCGGACGCTGTCACGAAGTTCCGCGAGGTATTCGGCAGTGGAAGCACATCGAACGTTTAATAACAATGTGAAGGCGATTCAACAGAGCACGTCAATCATTTGTTATATGCGTGTTTTTATTCATTCTTCTGCGTTTTTTTTTTCTTTTTATTCTAAGATTTTTTATACTTTCGCAAAATGTACCGAAGAATACGTTTCATATCGATCGAGTGCAGCAACCAAAAAAAAAATATTAAGCTCAACAAACAATAAGAACAAAAATACACACCTGAATAAAATAAAAGAACGAAAGGAAAAGGGCGAGCAAATTGCAACTTTGCGTGTGAAAAGGAATAATATGCAAATATCGTCACCAACTATAGATTCCATAATTTATGTATATCATTTTATTTTGTGTTCACGTTTAAGATGGATCGCGGACGCGCGCACGCATACACACGCAATTTTAGCTGCCCATCACAGAAACACATAGCCAACTATTTAAGTACTAAAAACTGGTGCTCTCGAACTTGCGTGCCCGCGCACACACAAAAACAATACCTCTGTTGTGAAAAAAATTATCAAACAATTCATTTAATATTACAATATATTTAATCAGCGTGTTTTACCATGATTATGAGTAGTCAACAAATTACCATGAGTATTGTGCAATAGAACGAAAGATCTAATGATTTTCCGTTTCTGTCTACACGAAAACTAAAGTGCCTTTTATCTCTTTAGAGAGCAATTTTACATTTCTAACACCAATCATCACTTAATTAAGTTCAATCAATGTTTGTTCGCCTCGATTCTACTACGTCTATCATAATTTCTATGTCTATTTTTGATTTTTATATTGTTGTTTTTTTTTCTATAAATATAAATCGAGTTTATACAAAAAACATGTTTTATGTTTTTTTATGGTTTTTGTTTGCGGTTTATCTTTTCAATGTACGAAATTTATAATAAAAATATTGAGATTATAACAAAATCCTTGGTGGTTTTATTTTTGATGTCAGTATAATCACAGTTCGAAATGCAAATTGATTGTGAAATATCGGTAGCACAGAACGCACAATGCCGGTCGTTTTACCTCGTATATTATAATTATGTACATAGATTTTGGTATGTATTTCAGGTATAATGTAATTGAATGTGGAATTTGGAAATTTTGGTTTTTTGGTGGTGTAACTGAAAAGGCCATCATCGTATATATAGCGGCAATAATGATCCGATGACGATGACAGCGGCTGCATCGTGGCATCAAAACAAGTTGCTGACATACAACTTCATATATACATACAGTCAGCGTCTGATATATTTACGAGCACGTATCTCTCGTGAAAGCGTAGAAAATCAAATGTGCATGACGACAGCCAAAGCGCACTACACAAAACCAGCCTCAGCACACAGCTCATGTGTTTGCCGAACAGATTTGCCCGCTTAATGATGGAAATTTATTCAAAGCAAAGTGAGACAGAGCAAGAGAAGCAAACGCAAAAACACAAACAACTGCCATGCAGTCCACAGTGTTTCCAATGAGTTCACATACGTGCTGTGCAAACTGATGTCAACTAAAAGTCATCATCGGCCAAAATAACCCATTCAAATTGTGGAACAAATCAATTCAAATTGATTACGTTTGCGCTGCTTACCAAAGACCAATGGAAACATTGTGCACAAATTCACAATATTCAGTTCGTTTTTCTTTTATTTTATTTTTGTCTCTTCCACAAAGATCAATGGGAATTTCGTTTGGCACATGATTTCTAGATAACAACACTTGCATCTTGAGATTTGCAAAGCACACTCAGGTTTTTGTTAGTTTTTTTTTTTTCGCTAAAGATACAGCGATGCGAGAATAGGGAAAAAACAGCAGAAGAAAGGGAATAAACAAAATTCAGATTGGAATAAAATCCAAGAATCGAATTTCCGCAGTTTTCATTTGAACACGATAAATATCATCAAAAAATCTATTCGAATAAAAAATGACTTGTTTTTTAATTTAATTTTTCAGCGTTGAAGTCACGTCTGTAGTCTCAGCATTTTGTCTGCATTATTCATTTATTGATTTATTTTATTTATCATGCAGCCAAGTAAATAATTGTTCATTTATTAACGCGATATAATTCGCGTATTTTTCGTATATATTACATGGCTCCATTGTTGTTGGCCAAGCGTTGAGTTGGTCGCACGCTTTTTTTGGCAGTCTGTTACAGCATGCACGCAATATTCTTCGAATGGGAAGCATACAATGAAAGAATCAAACCATTTAACTGTTTCATCGAAGACTTTTATTGATTCATCCATTCTCATTTCTTTTTCAAATTTCGTGTGCTGATTTCGTGTCGAGGCGAGTGAACGAACGAAAGACCTAGCAGAAGTTCGAGCTCATGCATTTTCATTCGAAATGTGTTAGCAATTGAAACGACAGAAAAACATCAACACTGATTGAAAAAATTGATATATAGGAAATATAAAACACATGAAGCCATGAAACAAGAGAAGCACAAAACATATCGATTAAACAAGAAGTAAAACATAAGCGTTGCATACAGATGAATCCAATTTTTTTGGTCTTCAAAACATGAAAATAGAGAACGAAATGAATGAACATGCAGGCAAAAGAGATAGGAAGAGCGAGAGACAATTTACAAAAAAGGCATATAGCTACGCTCACAGCATATAGATGTATGTTGGTTCATTTTATGTCAGCACAGTTTCTCGGACGAAGCTCTTATTTTAAAGTAAAACCTCTTGCTATATATGCTCACCACAATGAACGATGAATAAAAAACATCATCAAGCCAAAAAAAAAACAGCATAATAAATACACAATATGTATATGGGCATCATGAAGAAAGATGAGGAAGAAAAAAAATGATAAAAAAGAGAAAGAAGAGAATGGAGTAGAAATCGTTTTATTCAGATCGGTAGATATGCAGATTGAATTTCAACGACAATCTCACCCACGTGATATGTATATTCGCATCGCAAACGCATTTCTACTGCTTGAAATATGTATCGTGATTCGTTAGATATGCGTATACACATACATACACATTCTTTGGATACACTCGCATTGCTTGAAAACTTTTGAATGATTGATGATACCAACATTTGATATGATTGCCAATTTTTTTCAGTTCATTGTGTAGTCAAAGCATTCGGAACGGTTCTATCTTTCATTCGCTCAATCTATGTTCGTTGCTTGCTCTCGCTCTTCTCTACGCGTTTTTCGTCCCCATTGCCCCTCCCTCATTCTGATTGTATCCCCTCGTGCTTTTCCACGATTCGTTCTGTACCTCTCGAGCGGTGCATTATTCATCGCCTGGGTCCAGAGGAAGCGCAGTTTACCACCAATCATCAAATCTTAATCGAGAGTAAAATGCAAATGCAAATGCACATCTCAATATATTAGTTAAACACAAACACTTTTCTGCCTCATCATCATCATCGTATTCGGAGTTAGTTGGATCAGGCTTGAGTGTATTGTGACATTCCGTTTTTAGCTGCTAATTCACAGCGGTTACCATAAATGAATAGATATCGATATACATTTTCTGAGCAACTGCTCACGTCGCACATCTATTCAAGCTGTGAGATGCGCGAGACAAAATCCACTGCACATAGGCATCATGTATTATCCCGGACGTATTTTTGTACATATTTCATGTTAAATCGAATAATTTACCATGGTTCCGTCATTGAATTATGGCTCTTGCCACACATATATTAATTATTATGGTCTTCTTCTACGCTATATATCTCATTTCTTTTAGTGTTGTTGTGTTCGTGCGCTTTGATTCAATGGAATATGAGTGTAATTAGTGCGTAGTTCCATCATAATCTCATAATGCGACAAAATGGAGCAAAGAGCAAAAATACGAAACCGAGCATCGAACGCGAGAAGCAGAGCAAACGAAAAAAACACGCATACACACAAGCATGAAGAATAAAATGAACTATCTTTCGGTTGCGGTTGCTCGCTATCTTTTCTAGTCGCAAGTGACAGAAAGAGAAGGGCATAAGCCCCTTCTCGAAGAACATATATTTCATTATCCATTCTACTTTGTGCACACCGCATCGAAGAAAGAATTATAACCCGGGCTACGCGCCGCATATCGCATCCAATGCGAAAATTGACTAATTAAATAAATAAATTGCGTACCGAGAATCATCTTAACCTACTAAAAAATGATCCACACAGTGAAACAATGGCATATTGGTAACGACATAAGCATAATGCTCGTAAATCACATCACATTCTCGAACGTAGAATACTCACTCGTTCAATTTCTTTCCCTCTCACTCGTTCGCACACTTCTGTTACGATTTCGGTGAATTTTCTGCTGCTCTTGCTGCTGATACTGTCGCCTCTACCGATGCACGAATGGAATCGAGCGAATGGTAAAAATGTGTTTAAAAACGATTCGAGAACAAACAAAATTGCCATTTATGTCAATAATTTAGAGTGAAAAAGAATTGTACAACGATGCATACGCTCAACATACTCCTCGGCGAAGAGGAAACTTTCATCGCGTTTCAGATCTTGATTGCAATGCATTTCGTCATTTATTCGCGATTTGTAGTCGTTTTTGTATACGGGGATTCTGCGATTGCAACAAATCAATACAAACAATGAGTACACTCACTCATTCCAGCACAAATCTAAATTTATTAGATATATATATATATATATATATAAATATTTATTACTCGTTGTTATTGTGCACACGTTTTTCGATTTATTGTTTCATCCCATCGTGTTAAGCGTTTTCTCCAGTTTTGGCATTGGGTAACAAATCTATATATTATGGGAAGCCGTGCCGTGTGTATCCGATATAAAGTGGAGTGCGATTAATGATTTTCACATTTCACCCGAAAAACCTTTCATCATCATCATTTTAAGGGGATTATTGCGAATTCGTTTCTAGTCGATTGTTCATTTCCGTTCGTTTAAGGTTCTTAAACTATGTGATTGATTGCCGTCAACCTTTTGTCAAGAACGAAGAAATTGTATGGATGCTGCGGTGCTTCTTGTCACTCGCTCAGGAGACCTTCGTGCTTGCCTGCACATATTTAAAAAATGACAGAATAATGCCAGCACTCACTTTAATTGCAATTTCCATTTTATAGAAAATAATTCATTTTAGCATGCATAAAATAAATGGAGAGCAAAAGGCACACACACATACATCCGAATAGATGAATGGAGTCGGAATCGGATTGTGTATATTCAGCAAACAGCTCTATATCGCATCAACCAAAATCGAAATTTATTCTATGACGAGCAAACGCAGAGAGCAACGAAGCAAGCAAATAAAGAAAAACATATAAAAAAAGACAAGAAAAAAAAATATAATTTTCATATTCAAATTACATATTGAATTGTTGAGGCTGTCAAATGCAGCGACGATACAGCACGAACAGAAGAAGCGGCCGCAGCAGCAACACCGCGAGAAAACATCTCTTTATTATTTCCTGAAGGCTTATAAGTGTATCGGAACGGAGAGAGGAGGCAAGCAACGCAACAGGGTGAAAAACCAATCGTAAACAACAATAACTTACGCCATATGCGCACGATAGACCAAGCAAATTGTTTCGTAAACAGGCAAGTTTTCGTTCGGCTTCATTTGTGAATTCCGTGAAAAATTTATTAAAATCGTTCCGAGTGAATTTTCTTCGTTCGCTCGGTCGCTCACTTGCTTTTTTCTATGATCTCGGTGGTGGCGATGATGGTACCTTGTTTCTATTTTTTATAACGTTTCTGTTCGACGCTTATTGTTGGATGTGAAAAGAACCAGCACCCTAGCCACCACCAACGAATGGTTGAATCATTACACGAGTAACTCAATCAAATATTTCGTGCGATGCAGCTAATTCAGATTTTCGTTGAGAGCGTGCTTGTGTGAGTGAGTTTGTATGTGTGTGCATTGCTTTGCTTTGTTTCATCCTTCTTCGGTTATGCATTGGCCAGTGATTTGGCCATCAGCTCAATGGTTGTGCACTGTTGAATTTATGAGTAGAGCATTTGATGTGAGTCAGGCAGGCAAGCAGTCAGGCCAAAAGCGTATCAAGAGAAACAAAGAGTGTGGGTCTGTTTTGAGTGCGTTTTGATTTTATTGAATAAAATATAATACGTGTGTCAGCAAATGTTGTAATTTCGATGTAGTTTTGGCTTCGAATCTCATTGTGAGGCACTCATACTCCTCACCCAAACACACGTACGCACGTACGCACGCACGCACGCACGCACAAACAAATCAGATGAGAGAATGAAAGAACAAAATGAACGCGTAGCGAGAAAACAGAAAAAAATAATGCGCAACACTAACTATTCGAATGGAATGAGGCATACACACATAGAATACGTCAGAGAAATCCATGTTTCACCCTACAGCTGATGTACTTATGCCTCTGTATATATCGTCAATAGCCCATCGAAACGACTCCCTCATAAATACATAATGCCAAACTATATTTTATTTTGTGTCAAATAAAATATATTCGGATTTATATCGGTTCTTGGCAACTGATGTGGCCAACATTTTTGGTAGTGAAGGAGGCATAAAATGAAAGATATGGCGGAAAAGGCGACACTATATCATCATCACCATTTTTATCAGGATGTGTAGTAGAATCAGAATATTATTCGGGACCACGAACAGGAATTACATCATCAAAAACGGGAAAAAAGGAGCGAGCGAACGAACGACCGAAAAAATATGGTTTCGCGTGTGTGTATCGTCACGCCATTTAGTTTCGTTGCTTTTCACAGCCGTTAGGCGTATTTCAAAAAATCACATTGTTGATTGATTTCAAAATTGAATTTTTGGCATTCGATTTTCTCTCTCTCTCTCTCTTTCTGACACACTTTGTGTGTACGCGATGCTAAAGGGAAAACACCCGATCTAAGTCAGTATTACGCTGTGCGATTGTAAGCAGTGTGTCAGAAAATGGAGGAAGAAGAAGACGAACAATGAGCATCGAATATAAGCTGAATAAAGGAATCAAGAGCGACTGAAATATGCGGCTGTGAATGGAAACGAACGGCTAAAAGGGACGGGGAGCTAGAATTTATGTTCTCATTTATATTAGCGATACGCAATTTAGTACCCTTCTTTAAGCCTTATTGTACCACTATTTTCACTATTTTCGACGAATGTTTTCAGTTCGATGTGTGTTTGCTAGCGTAGCAAAACTCACCGCTGTGCGCCACGGATGAATCAATGAATGACTGAATGAATATGAATAAAGCAGGAAAATAAAGGGAAAACTCATTCGCTTTTTCTCAATCTGTGCATTCACGAGCACACAAAGCGCACAAAACTCGCACAAATACACGATTTCCAAACAAACAGGCGAGCAAATAAAAAAATTTCACATAAAATGAGAGAGTGAGCTAGCGGTAAATGTGAACATCGGCAATATCTGCAGTAAATATATACGCAATGTTAGATACACAAGACACAAAACACCGCTTCAACCAGAGATTTACTTTGCAAGATATCATTATATTTATAAGGCAGTTTTGCTGCAAGGATTTCGGTTTGATTCCAAACTTGCTCACTCCTCTCTGCCTCTCTGTCTGTTTTTGGCTATGTTGGGTGGCATGCTGCTATTCACAGTATCGCGAAATGATTTTGTTGCGTTTGCATCACTTCAATGGGTGCGGGTTTTTTCCTGCTCGATACATTACTTGATTTCGGAAGCCTTTGTTTCATTGTTGTCGATATATTTCGCTTATATAATATGGATTTGTGTGTGTATACTATGTCCTCTTGGGTAATTCATTGCCCTGCACGCAGCGATTCGACTACGCCGTATCAATAAAAAGATTTCCTTTCTACGAATTCACTAGTTTAGATCGCTCTTCTTCTTGTTCGTATTTATGTGTTCTTTAATGAATAGAGAATCGGATATTTTGAGGGCAGGTTTTAGTTTTATGAGCGTTTTTTGTGCGTTTGTTGTGCTGCCTCTTCATTCATTCTTCTTCTTTTTTTGTTCTAAGGGCATTTTTATTTTTCAATCTTATGACCCAATAAAAAAAATACGGGGTATATATAGGCATAAATACTCTGAACGCAATTTGCCGAAGCGCAATTGAGCGGTAATTCAGAAATTGAGGCTCCCACGAAGTAATCAACCCAATAAATGGGATACAAAATCCGAATGGTTCCAATGCCATTCTCTTCTTATTTCTCTCCCTCTCTCTTCCCCTCTCTCTCTCTCACACTCTCTTGATCGCTCGTACCGTTTTCGTCACTTAATCTCAATTTGCGAACTGTAATTTTTGCGCTGGGTCCGAAGTTTGAGTGTCGTGCTCCGATAAAAACTGGTCGCATCTTTCGTTGATTGAAGCTCTGCGAGAATTATTCTCTGAAGAGACTCTTGCCGAAAATCATTTTGAGCATTTAACGCAGCAATTATCATTTTCATTTAACGCTTTTTTGCCATTGCACGTACAGGCCATAACTTTTGTTGATATGAGCGCGCACTATAATATCGCCCGATCGTGAAAGCACAGCCAGCGCAACATACCACAAAATCCACCAAGCACACGCACGCTGGCATTCATTTCGTTTGTCACCTTTTCTGTAATCACACGCATCTGGCTTTATATATTATTTTATTGGCCATGCTTTATGGCACACATTCACGTATCGAGAGAGAGAGAGAGAGAGAGAGAGAGAGAGAGAGAAAGGGAAGATTGAGGACATTCGTGCATTTCACAAAGAAAAACGGCTGCATACCGGTGAACATACACAACACACGCGCGACACGCAATATTAAAAATGATGCGAAATACTCTTTTTGAAATGAATTTTCTGTATTCCATCAATAGAGTTTTTTTTTTGTTCATTCAAGCTCCTTGCATTTGCATTTGCATGTGTGACATGTATTCAAATACTCATCTTTCTTCTCTTCACTCATCGTCAATGCTGTACACGTGTTCGCCGATATTCCACTCTCACTCTCTCTACAATCGTTCCATCTCTCGCTTGTTCTTTTGCTCGATCCCGATTGTTTGCGGTGCAGGGAATCACTACGCAGAGGTTCGAGGAAAATTTTAATAACAATAATTGTGAGTAATAAGCAAGCAGTAATAACAATAATATTTCATGAATAATGGCACACAATGGCACCACTTATGCACAGTTAGATTGGTTTTTTCGGCATAAATGCTTGGCGTTTATATATTTATTTGTATGTGCGAGCGCTGGCGCTCTTTGTATTTCTGGACGCATGGGCGCTTGTATCAGAAGAGAACAACATATTACGAAACATAATATTAAACAGTGAATTGACATCAACAGCATGAATTTTAATAGCGAAAAACAGCAATATACTGAAATGCTGTGAACAATGGAATTGTATATCGCAAATGCCAACCGAAGACGAACGGTAGAACAGAGAGCAAATGCGAAATTCCGAATGGGGGAACACGGTGAATGTGGAATGATGGCGCGCTTCCTTCATTTCATTCCACACATTTATGATTGTACATTAGCCCAAAAGCACCTTGAATGACGTAATGCTAATGGTATGCATAAAATCTGTTTCAAAAATCATTTGAAAACCTATACGCGCACGCACAAACACATCATGAGTGCGCGCACGAGTGCGAGTGCGAATGCGAACGAGCAAATAGCAAACCATTTACAAAGAGCAAAAGAGCAAAGCAACGATACAAATGGCATTTCAAGAACAATATACGATTTCAAACTGAGACTTAAAAAATTTATTTATGACGATTTAATTATTTCAACAATTGACTTCATGCATTTCGTTTGCTTTCCAAATTCCATTAAAAGTGATTTGAATGAATTGCATGCCCTGTTATTGATATTTGCCTTTATGAATAAATAGTCACTAATCTCATCGCATATATTTCTGATCTTAATATGATTCGATACACCCTCCTCCGCTCTAAACAATTCATTGAAGCTGATGCATTTCAAAATAATCCTTTTGCACATGAAGTCAAGGGGCCAATTCACCACTGAAAATAATATATTTTTAGTACTTTTCAGTAAGAGAAGTCCGAAAAATACATTATTTTACAGTGTACCTATTGAAGTTTGGGAATTTTGACAACATATTTTATGAACATATTTTTGACGCTTAAAGTTGATAGCGAAATGAAAGACTAAATACAACTTAAAAGGAGTGTAGAGACTGATAACTTCTCTCTGTTAAAAACTAATACAGATTTACATGCATCAATAGTATTTGGCGTTTCATTAGCTGAAAAATTGTCAGGATGGAAAATTAGAAATTACTTTATATTGCATTACATTGATTTAGTTGGCTTTTAGCGAGATTATGTCAACATTGCATCAAATTAATGTGCATCAGCTCTCTTTCATTATTAAACGAAATAAACAGACAGAAAATCGGATTGAACAGATTGCTAGACTGCTGCCTATTCATTCAATATTAACGAACTAAAATTGTCAATCAATTGTGAAATAGCAGATCAAACGACTAACATTAGAGGGAGAGAGTGAGAGAGAGAGAGAGAATGAATGATGGTTGATAGAAAAACTTTGGCATATAAATCAAAGTAGTGGCAGTGTTATTAGTGGATGTCTATTATCGAAATTCGCTATGATTATTATTTGCATTCAAATTTATAATAATTTTATACACAACTATAGTTACAAGTTTACGGCAATTGCGATCAGTTCAGCATCCTTGCAAAGTGTTTCTTTCTACCAACACTCCCCACCCCCTTACTCTCTCGAGATTGGGAGAATATGTACGGGGGTTGTCGCTCACTTCTCTATATCCTCATTCTCTATATAATCACTCTCTCACGTTTTGTTTTAATCATCATCACCATCCAGCCAGCATCTTACTCTCAAGTATTTCGATTTAAATGTTATTATATCGCTGAAAATATTTCGTCGGGCGTAGCACTTATTCGAAGTTTTTTCTTCTTTGACATTTTTTATTTCGAAAAAATATTATGGGGTAGTTTCGGAAGCATTTTCTGTTCTCTGTGTAATGAAATACATTCTCCGAAGAAATCGACTAAGTGTATGTATGAGTGAGCAAATTCAGAAGAATCATTACAAAAAATTATCAGATCAATCTTTGTGCTGGCCTGATAAGAAGTAATTTTTACTGATACAAGAAATGCTTCATAAAATATTTGATGCTCTCAATTTCCATTGCGGTTCGATTTGAGCACTTTAAATGAGTTGAAATTCATTATGTTGACGGAATTCGAAAAAGTTGCGGCCTGTGTATCAACGCAAATCAGGGCGCTAAAATCAATTCAAAATTCTCAAAATTCAAAAAATGGAATATAAACGAGACAAATCGAATGGAAAAACAGAAATAAAAAATTCACCTGGAAAATAAATTTGTCGATATCGATAGCAATTGAGTTTTGGAATGGACCCTTTGCACACACCCACACTCACACTCACACGGCATTCCTTCTGGCAGTGATTTAATTTTTCCCGAATAGAACAAATTGGAGCGAGTGCTCAATCTTGAGTTCAGCGGGCGCAGGGTTTGGGTTTGAGTCTGAATATTCATGTAAATTTGCGGAGAAAATGTTTCGATTCTTTTTCTTGGCAAATTTTCCGCATCCAAAATTGGAATCGCATCAATATTTAATCGCTTCAATCAAAACTTCGGTACGAATCACACATTCACTGGAAATGTATGAACTACAATCCCGCAGATGTGTCACTTTGATTACAGCCCTTTTTCTCCATTCCTTTGCTTCTACGTCTCTATCTAGCAACTCCCTAGCAATTGAAGTCGATAAAATGTGGATCGAACTGAATATGCTACAATGAAATGCGGAATCACCGAGAGCGAACCTTTCAGTATAATAGAATTCAATCCATCTTGTATTGGTATTCATTTCATGGTTGCGCCTGATATTGTGGAAGCGAACTACACAATTTAAAAATTCCACTTAAACTTTATTTCGAGTAATTCAATTGAATTGCTATTTTCTCGTTCGCTCTTACTCACTCTGTGTCTCTCATGGCTCCTCAGTCGTTTGCAATGTTTTTCTCTCCTCTGAATTGGAAATGCATCGATCAAACGCGTAAGCACCAAAAATGTCTAAATGTCCAATGGCATAATTCATTGCAGTCCCACTATTTACGGTGTTGTTTTTCCGAGGAAAAACAAATGGTTTCCCTTGTGAAAATAAAGTAACTGAATGATTGGAATTCCAGTCATTTTCCCCATACTATGTATGCGTTCACCACGGCTAACTGTGACTTAGGAGTTGACTAATTTGCGACATTTTGGCTAACAAGATATATCATCTTATGCGTTGAATTTCGCATGGGTGCTGAATAAAAAAACTATCCACTTATTCAAACGTAACCAACTGACGATCATAAGCTTCGTATAACTGACTAACTATGATTGAATTCTCAGTAGCTCTCCATATAAAATTCTAATCGAATGGTGCCAATATTGTCGACTGGTTGCCCAGATTTTTATGGCACTAAATTTCACTGCAGGAATATTCGATTGATTCAAAAAAATATTCATTTGAATTTTCCGATTCGGCTGTGTGAAAATACATTCCATTAATGTCGTAGTTTTGGTTGTTGTTATTCTGATTGTTGCATGTTTGTGTTGCGGTTCCGATGTATCGGGTCTGGAGACTTTTCATGTCTACTAACCGTATACCGGATGGTACATGCATCGCAAATTATTTTCTTTTTCCGCTGTACTTTGCAACACACAGGAGCAAATCTCTTCCTGGGTCGCTCGTCGTTGAAAGTTCAACAGAACATTTTCGTATCTTTGTATGATATTCTGCATTTGCATCCGATATACGCCACGTTGATGAGTTTTTGACAAATGCATGTGTCGTGAGGAGCATGTGCTTATGGTGAATTTCTTTGTTCAATGGTAACATGAGTTGAACAAACAATGGACATTTTAAGCGATTCCAATAAAATTTTGGAGTCGCGAATTTTTGGCTGATTTCGAATGCTACTGATTCACAGCACAGTGTATAATTATAATATTGCCCGCTGTTTGTATTCAACTGGGGTCACTATATATTTCTCTCACTCTCTCTCATTTTTCTTTTTTTCTTCCAATCGACACAAAAACGACTGGATTTTGGGGTTTTTGCAATATGTATTGTATAATAACTTAATTCAAAAAAAGAATTAATCGGTATTTTCGGTCGCGTTCTTTGATTATTGTAACATTCGATGAAAGACGACATTTTGCCACAGTACGAATGTCAAAGAAACAATGCGCGGCTGCTATTTCCTTCAATATGTGAAAAGCATGTCTCGTTCAGCTCTCGCAGATCACGAATGCACTTCACAGCGAATGATTGTTTCCTTTCAATTTGAAATTTTCATAATCAAATGCAGACTCATATCGTGCTGCACAGTTGATGCATTTGAATGTTGATTGTTGATTGGGGCCCCTTTCATTCAATGTGCATCGAAAAGCAATACAGTTCTATTCATGATTATCTTCTTATGCACACATTTTATGCATTTTCAAAACGAAAAATCAAAGGAAAGTAAAATACAATAAAATAAAACAAAAACCAAAAACACATTCTGTTTTCTCTTCTTTCTAATTTTTTTTTCAGACGACAGATTTTACTGAAGCCCTCCTTATTGTATTTCGAATTCTACCTCTTTTTTATTCTTATTCCTCATTGTTCCGAGCCGCCAGACATAGACGTGAGCAAATCTTCAACATTTTTCGAAAGATTACATAAGTATGATACGGGAAATTCAAGCATAAACTTAGCAGCAAAAAATCATCAGCATATATGTGGGAGTATTATAATAGGTTGTTGGCTATAATGGCGCTTTTATTAATTTTCGCTCAATTGAATTGCCAACAATTGGGGAAGAGGAATAAGAAGCAGCAACGGCATCGGCAGCGGCAGCGCAAAGAGAAATTGTATGCTGTTCTCCAAAGTCACACAAGTGTTTGGGAAGAATTCGCGAACAAATGCTAGTTAATTGGTGTTTCCATGACAAAATTATCGAGAATGATTCGCGCCTGTTCATGGGAGGGCTGCTATATATAAATGTATGTGTGTGTGTGTGTGTACAAGATTAAAGAGGGCTTATAAATGGTGATGAGCTATGTTTGTCTCAGATGCAAGAATGTTAGTTTCCATCGTAACAATCTTACAATACATGTAAGTGTACTCAAAGAGTTGAAGAGGCAAAGAGCAAGAGCAAGAGCAAGAGCAAGTGAGAGTGTGTTCTGCGTTCAATGTTCGTGGCATAATCCAAATTTTTCATTTGGATAACATGTATACACACAATAGCATCATCATTATCATTTACATGAGCTGCATACAGGCTATTGACAAAATGGTAGCACGTGTAATTCCTATATTTAAAATTCGCTGTGCATACATCCAGCCACTTGCGACGTGATTGTTTGTTACTCTTTTGCCAAACATTCACATTCGCATCTTCTTCACATTTTCCGTAAAATCTTCGTCGTTTTGTTCCTTTTTTATTTTCAATTTCCGAGACATGTTTATTCAAGAGAGTTTGTTGAAAACACGGTTGTTGCAAAAAGGAGACTTCTGATGTTTCCAACCAACATTGTCATCTACATACACGTACTTGCATTTCAAAAGTTGTGATGTGGAAAGCGTGTGCGCGCGTCAAGTGGCAAATTAAATGCTTTTAAAATTTGCACTTCTCATTGTGCCGCGACATGTCAGTTTGAGCGTGTGCGCGTGCAAATGCAACTGAGTGTTGTCGGGAAAGAATTTTTGAAATCACAGAGTAGAATATCACAACATATTTAAGTTTTTGTTAAGTTCGCATTGTCGAGTTCGATGCCGATTTTTCATAATCATCGGAGGATGTGAGAACATCTTTAACAAGAACTTGAGCGAAAGAGACAAATTGCATGGAAAGCGCAGCACAGTGAAATGATAAAATATAATAGAAATTCAACACAAATTATGTACTATATATTTCGCTTCAGCGAATAATTAAATGTGCTTAAGCATATCAGGTTGTGACTCAAATATTATTTGAAGGGTTGAGAGTGAAAGTGACCAAAGTGATCTCACCTCCTGCTCTTGTTCATAAACATTTCCATCAGCGAGAAAAGGAGGTGAGATTACTTTGGACACTTTTACTCTCAATCCTTCATTTGACTATTTGTGTTAATCAACAATATCATTGAAGCGACGCACACAGAGAAATGTCGATGCAAAGATCGAGGAGAAAAAATCAGGTTGCCTTTCTCCCTATCTCTCTCTCTCTCTCTTTCTAGCTTGCTGGCTCATTTGTTTGCCCTACAGCCAAATCCGCCAGTACACTCAACTGAAAATACAGTCATGAGGTAATCCAAATTCGATGAAAATACGAATTTCATCAATTTTCAATTACAAATATATTGGCTTTTTCATCGACCAATCGATATGATCTGTATTTGTGTTGCAATACTTAATCAATTTCTTTTTTTTTTTCTATGAAAAAAATCGATGATCAATGCACTTAACATGTTCAATAATAAAGATTAGCGTATTTCAACTCATACAGATTTAATCTGTTGGTCGATGGAAAAGGCGTGAAATCCATATTTTCATCGATTTTCGATTAACCAATGACAGTATTTTTAGTTCAGTGTACGCGTATACAACATCGTCACTTGATTCGATTCGGTTTACCTGATATACATACTGATGATTGACACCGTATGCCGTTTAGTTTTGCGTGTTCAATGCTGTTTTCCATTCAATTCTCTCTCATCGTTAGCTCTTGGTTGTACCTGTTTTGTTAGATGACAATGCATATTCAATAGAGTATTCACATCAGATGCACATCTATCGCATTTTCATTCTCACTCCCTTTCTCTCTGCCCACTATCGCACAATTGATATTCTGAGAATAGCGCATTTGCAAAAGGAATATTAGAGGCAACCATGGGCTATACAGTTAAACATTCAACTTTCGTAACACGGAATGAATTAAATTGGAAATATGTTCGACGACGAAAAAAATCACTGGTGCAATGTGAAAGTGACAACGTCGAGACCAAATCTTTAAATCAAACACAGAAAGGACGACAGAACACATAGTCATGCATAGGAATATGCTGGCCAAATCGTTTTTTATTTTTTTTTTTTTCATACTATTTAACGTGTCGCTCTAACACAATTCATTCACTATTTTACTACCAGTAGAATAAATGACTGCTGCAATTTCCATTCGTGTGAATACAAGGCAATTGTCAATTGGTTTTAAGCTCTTGACGAATGATCACATCTGCATTTTCCTCTTTTCCCAATTCCACTAGCTGCTTTTTTGCGGTGTCTTCTTGCTCTCTGCATTTTTTATTGTTACTTTGGCTATTTTTTGTGTTTTCTATTATTCGGTCTCTTCTCGACCGTCTTTTCGTCATTACTGTTCAATTCTCATTGCTTTGATTGGCAAGTGTTCGTTTGTTCGTTTGTTTGTGCTTTATGCCTTGCCTTGCGTTATTCTGTGCATGTATATAAAGGTGGATATTCGCATCACCTTGATTTGTAGCGGTAAATTAAGAACAGAGAGAAAGGAGAAAACACACGATTCCGGACGAAAACGTAGCACAGAGGCTAGGCAAAAGGCCTTGCTATTGCACAAATACCTGCTTCAGCCTTAATTCTTGTCTGCTACCAATTTGACAATGTTATAACAATAATAGCGAAAGGAACAATAAATTACGAACAACTTGACAAAGGACGATTATTAACCGAGATGCCAGAGAGTTAGATCGAGATGGAGACAGAAAAGGGATTTTCCATTCAATTGTTGTATGTCCTCCATTTGATTTTGTGTGTGAACTTCAATTATGTAGAGATATTGATCATTTTTCATTTTGTTATCAATCGATAGCATAAAACTTGTTCACAATTTCAATCTACGAATACGTCGTTCATTGTGATTGTTTTTTTCTTATTGGTTTCGTGATGTGTGTCTTTGTGAACTTTTGCAGTTTCATTTCTCTCATTGGTCCAGAGCCGGGTGAGCACGTTTCTCCGAAATGCCTTTGGTCTTTTCACTTGAGTGTTCCATAATATCTCTGGCTCACTTAACTCACTCACTATCATATACGATTCACTACTTTTCTCCAGTATCTGTAATTGCAATTGCTGTGCACTTGATATATTTAGATTGCTTTCGGCATCGACAGGCCGGACTGTAACAGTGTAATTGATGTGATTACATAGAACGATATCTCCATCTAACGATATCTACGTGCGACGAATCATTTACACTCACTTCTATGGTACAATGCAAAATGATTGAGAGAAATCCAAACCAAACCAAACCAAAAAATTGTAAAAGAATAAGAAAAAAAAAACGCTGAGTGTACACATTATAACACAACCTAATAATGGAGCGAACAGTAAAAAGAAAATATACGATATATACAAAACCCGTATACAAATAACTATGTTCCGACTAATTTTCACTTGTCCACATTTGATGTGTGCTGGAATCTAGAGATATATTGAGTACTGTCGTTGAATGCCAAGTGATTCGAAATTCGATTGAACTGATGAAGGAAAATTGCTTTATGTTTGAGAGTTGCACGGAGCCGAGAATGCGAAGGAGAAGTGAGTCTGGGACAGACGATGGAAACAATCGAGAAGAAGAAAAAAACACATTTAAATGTGCTCTTGCACATCCCATTTCAGGTGTTTTCAATTTTTGAGCGTTCGTACATATTTATCTTAAGAATTTTTTCGACAAATCGTATTTTCTGCTCTTGGAATTCCATCTCTGCTATCAGCATGCTGTTGATAATCTTTTATTTTTTTTGTCTCGTTTTTTATGTGTGTTATTTTTGATTCACACAATACACAAGAAAAAAATCAATTTCACTTTTTTTTGGTTGGGTTCACTTCAATGCAATTTATTTGTGATTTTTTGAACATTTCTCTTTCTATATGTGTCTCATCAATTCGATGTGTTTCACATATTTCCATTGTGCCTGACACTGAATCAACCGATTTGTAGGTACAAAATGCAAAGACCATTGCCAGAGACCCATCCAGCCGAACAAACAATGGAGACGAAGCAGAGGAGAGACATAAAGTTAAGTTAAGCTCTCTTTTCGGGCCTAAAAACAATTTATGCGCTTTGCTTCCATGGATTTATTACCCACCTTCATTCTATATATATTCATTTTATTTCCTGAAAGCCACTCTTCTTCTATTCCGATCTCACGGAATGACACAAAAACTACTCGAGCTGGGAAATGGGTTGCCATTATTGATGTATGACAGCCCAAAATACTCACATTGAACCACTGAGCATGTTGAACAAATTGCATGTACAATTGCTTAACATAGACCAATCTTGTCGATTAGAAACACGAACATATATATACACACACACATACTTGCAAATCAAATGGTAAGTTGAAACCGCTCGTTCACATCCTATTACATGAATATTTCACATTTTGGACGCGTTATCCAACGCAAATGCAGCACTTAAATTTCAATGTATGCTTCTATCTCTAGATCCATGAAAGTTTCGTTGCCTTCATTCAAATGTGTATACGAAAAAAACGAACTTCTTCTTCCGAACAGGTCAAGTGCTATAAAAATGTTTAGTCATCGGTGTGCAGTTGCATTGCTGATGCACTATGACGATAAAAGCTAATTTTTAGTGCTCATCGTGGCCTCGAACATTGCTCATCCATTCCTATTGTCGAATGATTTCATTGGCCTAATATACAGAAAATATATCAAAGAAAATTAACGGAATACTTTAATAGAGTATAACATCGAAATTGACGAAAGTGATGTGATGTGATGTGTTGCAAGTAAATGACATTAGAGCGGCTCAACATGAAAAAAGCCATTTTTTTCATGCCTGAAATTTTGTTTCCTCTCTTTATCGTATTTTTTTTTTGCGCGCGCTCACAAAAACAAAACATATGGCATGAGCCTGAAAATAATATTTTAAATGCACGAGGAGAAACGCAGTAAATGTAAAAAATCGACAAATTGACAAAAATCTTATTTGCGAATGGTTTTATGTATTTCGTTTCCTCGGTTCCTTCTAGGTTGCTGGCTTGCTTTTTACAATATTTGATGGGGCAAGATTGTGAACAATCTCGACTCGACGACTAGTCGCCTGGTAAAAACGTACACTCGCAAATGCATAAATGCACACAACAAGACAATGAGAGTATGTATACCTTTTTAGACCACATTCTTCCTTGTTTCTGTTGCTGTTGTTGCTGCTATTCAAAGGCTATCGAGCACAAAATGCAACAATTGCTGTAGCACTATAACCTCAATCGAATGAAGAAAGAAATAAGGTGGAAGCATTTTTGTTATTGGATTTGTTAAATTGTTGCACATTTACACCCGACTTTGTTCTCCAAAACGCAGTCTCTTTTTCTTGTTCGTTGGGTTATGCTGCGTTGTTGTTGGTGTTGGTGTTGTTGTTTTTTTTGTGCGCGAATGCATTTTTTCATTTGTCAGGCGTTACCGTGCAGTGCAGAAATTGCAGTGCAGTGGAAGGAAATTTGGATGGTGTTGCGAGAAGAGATTATAGAGAGAGAGCGAAGAAAAATTAATGTTTCTTGTGTTTTTTTCTCTTGATAAGGCAATGGAAATACATCGTCATTATTCTCTGGAGAACATCCTATCCATTGAGCCACCAAACAAACGATCGACCGACCGACCGACAGACCGGCCAAACGAATGAAACGAGAAAGATGCAGGAGACGCGCATCGTGAAGAACATTTCAGATATGAAATATTTTTTCTTTCGTCGTCCCTCTGTTATTTATTTATGGAGTTTTTATTTCATTTTTTTTTAAAAATCTGATCACTTACTAAGCGTATCGGCGGCAATGAATTTTTCGTATCGCTCCGCTTTTCCTCCCATATATTTTATATTTTTTATATTATATATATATTTGTTGCTATTGTTCGTTTCGTCCATTTTCTTTTACTCTATCTCTGGCTGTTTTGATGTCGAAATGTTAGTTTTGCTTGTCTGAAGTGCATGAAAGATGGTGTGGTTGGTCATCACTCATAAATATCATGATCCGGATGACGATACAGAAATTATTAGCTACACACATATTCAGTGAAACATGCATTAGGTCCTGTCGAACTTGAAATTGGTGTTAAAAGTTGTAAGCAAACCCAATGGTTATGTCTCGAGCAATCTTATTTATGTTTATGCTGCGAACGAAAGATAATGCACGGTCCCGAGTATTCTGTCGATGAAAGTAGAGAGAAGGTTCCACCGACTAACCAAACGATTGAAAAAAACACATTCAAATCATTTTTTGATCGATTCTATCTGTATACTTCAGTGTTCAGTTCTACATGTTGATTGTATGTATGCTGCTTTTTTCCTGTCGTCGAAGAGATGTGTGTATCTCAAGTCTCGACTCATTTTGCCTTTTGCTTTCAATTGCATCGTGTGTGTGTGTGTATGTGTTGACAAAAGCAACAAAGATCATTGCCAATTCCATTTATTTCCATTTCTTTCCATCTCGCCGCGACGAGATATTTCTTATTAATCGGAACTAAAATCGCGAGCGTTCTCACAACTAAGAACTTCTACCTATTCACTTATTCGTGTTGAAAAATAGACGCTTTTCCGTATGAACGGTGTTTCTCTCTTGTGATTTTAATTTTTCTGTCATTATATTATTGTTGAATTGTTGTTGTTGTTGTTGCTGTTGTTGCTGTGTGAGTCAAAATTTGAAATGAAATGAACAAGTATTAGCTGTAGAATTTGTTCGAAATAAATAAATGGCAAAATGTCGAATGCGAAAAGCAAAAAGTGGCAGCACCAACAGCAGAATAACATACAATCACAATAAGCCGACAAATGTGCGCCAACAATGATACTGTTTATTTGCACAGCACTTATAATTTTGCCATTCAATATGAGTATTTTCATTGTTTGATGGTTTGGGCAAAATGAATGCAATTGTTAGAAACAACACACAACAGTTGAAACTTACGAGGAAAAAAAAACAATTTACGGATGAAAAAAAGGAGTACCAGTACCAGAGTACATGCTCCATAATATATTTTAATTAACTAACAAACGAACAACAAATGCGAACCATACAATGAATGCAAATGTGGCAAATGTATGATAAAAAAATTAGAGAGACACATACCAGTACTTACAAAAAGAGAAAGAGCGAATGGAAAATGCGACATTTAGATTTGAATTGCTTTGAGCCGTCTAGCAACTAGTTGCACACATAAAGCGAATAACGAAAAAAAAGTGTACAAGTAAAATTATATTGACCTTTTCAAGACAACAGCAAAAAAATGCAACATCGTTTCGCATACTGTATTATGCCGGTTCTCAACGGTTCGCTGTCATAGTCCGGGCGCGATCGCTACCTTTTTGCAATCGCGCACACCGTCGTTTATTCCTTGTATTTGGTGTGCGACAACAACAGTGGCCGCAGCCATCGAGCAAGATGAAAATAAAAAGAAAAGACAAACGTGCATATATGCTCGTAATGACACTCACTATGAATACAAAATTAATCAAAGCGCAATTTTTGATATTGCCATTGTAGTGTGTAGTTGCAAGTCTTGAACGGCAAAATCCAACAATGGTACCATATACAATCAGCATGTGGATCGTGTGCTTACTTTTATGCATATTTCATGATTTCGCCTTTTCATGTTCAATTTGACTTCGTTTCTTTTCATTATATTAATATATAAAAAAATGTTGTTGCTGTTGTTGTTCCATTAGTGTGTGCTGATTTTTATTATTATTGTTGTTGCTATTACGATTATTTTTATTATTATTTCAATTTGGTTCGCGTAATATTGATGTCATGCATGACGCGTATTTGATGGCAAATGCAATTCATATTCCAAATCTAATCAAAATTGTGAGTGTGTAAGCGCGATCTGGCGCTCGTTGCGCTCATCGCATGTTTGACGTCCCGGCAAAATCACATATACGCTGACGCAGGTAAAATTTAAATTAATTACTCTCTAGAAAATGCCACTTTTCCGAGCGAGACAGAGAACTAGTGTTCTATGCTGTGCTGTGCTATGTCAATTCGGAAGTATCCAAATCCATTGCATTTCACCGAAATAGTTTCACAACATACACACACTACATTACGGTGTGGCTCACTTATATTTTTAAATTGTCTTGTTTCGAAACACCGCAGTTTTTCAGTTTTCTTCTTTTTTGTATTTGCTTGAATTTCGTTCCACCATCAGAATTCATTGATTGCATCGCAATTTAATTGATTGCATCGCAATGTCTGTGGTGATACTCAATCACAAACGCAATGACTAATGATGATGATTCAACTTGTCAAACTATTTTTTCGTATTCTCTGTTGTTGTTTTGCTGTCGCTATCGCTCTTTTTTTTCACTTTTCACATCGACTGATGACATTCAAATGAGCGAGTAAATGTGACGTTGCCATCATTTTTCCCAACAAGAAACTTCATTGGTTGATTTTTCTCTAGAATTTCTTCTCCATTTGTCGGTATTTCATTCGGTACTGTTTCGCTCGAAAATGAATTTCATTAAAATTTATTGATGAAATTGCTATCGAATGGAAAATCAATTTATACCGCTCAAGACTTTTTGGTCTTGTAAGTTTTCCGGTGAAAATTCCATTATTCTTCCAACAGATTCGCCTTCATTTCGGCTCTGCCATTTTTATTTTTTTAGTTGTTCGTTTGCATAAACGAATACACAACACTTTTTTTTTAAACAAAAGTTTTCAATAATTACCTCCAACGTTCAAAATTAGTCTCTCAATTCCATTTTTCCTCTCATTTGTGCGGATTTCATATAGCTCTCACGCTTGACAAAATCAATAAATGCAAACCGTATTATTTTGCAGTTTTATTCCATCGGTTTTATTCAATAATTCGTTTCTTGTGGTTTTTCGAACAAAAATAAAACTTACTAAGTAAAATATTAGACATCGTTTGTTTTCTCGTTGTTGTACTCATAATTAGGGACAGGACACACAGAACGGAGTATCTTGTTCGTATGCCGATGTTCCCATCAAATTGCTTTACACAAATGAGAAAATTACTTACTATTTCGCCTATCTGTTTTGTATGGCTTCTGGTGTGTTGTTCACAAATGGAGAAAAAGTGCCTCTGAATACTGAACCAAATCAAAAACCAATATTCAATTTTGTGGAGGTGCCATAAAATTAAATGAAAATCAATTTGATTTTGGCATACACGGTTCGATATATTCTGTATGTGCTCAAAACCACCCAGTTACTAATGAAATTTTCGCCTACACACAGCTCAACCTCACATCAATAAACCAAAGAACATCCCTCTGTTCTTTATTTGCGATTGAATTTATACTACAATTTTGTACATATAATATTATATAATATATATTGTTCCATATCTACATCGAGTTTGTATGATGACGGTACGATACTAATATTGTGTGCCATATTTCCGGATGTGTTTTCTGGGATATGGCAATCAACCAAAATAAAAATGAAAATGAAACCGAGAGCAGAAACTGGTGCAAATCGATTTGGGGAATATATCGGTGTTTAAAATGGAATAGGGCCAACCAAGTAACAAAAATATAGTTGTGCTCTCCAAAGGCAATCAAGAAAATTCGAACAAAGACTTAAATTATTATTGAATTTTAACAAACGGAAAGAGTTAGTGTGCAAGCTATAGCAAAGCGATTGCCTTAATGAGCCCATGGATGAAATTTCATTCATAGATATATGAAACGGTAGAACCGGCACATTCATTTGCCATATTCTCCACTGGAATTGGAACATGTCGAAACACAGCAAAATCAAGAGAGAGTTAAAAGTGCTTGGAAAAGAGCGAATTTCGGATAGAGAGCGAGCGAGCCAAAAACGCGCTGAAAACATTCCCAAGCATTCGATGCGTTTACTAGCTTTTGATCGCGTTTCGCACAGTTTCTACAAATTACTTCGTTATTTACTATGTAAAGCACTCATAATTCGAAACGCTTCGAATGCGCTCCGATGCAAAGCACTGACGACTAACTGGGAACACTTGTAGTAACTGGCAGAAACGCATTGCCATGCTGGTTAAAACCGTTTTGAAATATATTCAGCGAAAATGCATCGGGCAGGCAGGCAAGTTCATTTCACGGCATCCAAAATGTGTGCATCAAATGGTGCTGCAGTAACACTCAATATTTTCCATTGCACATATTTTCCATTGAACGGCACCGGAAAGTGCACGCAAACGGGAAACACAGACAAGCAAGCAGGCAGGCACATCGTGTGGAGCTCAGTTGACTTGGCCCCATCTATCTGACTTGCTTTCACCGTATTCATTCTACTCTCCAATTGCTAGTTGCGAGTTGCCAGTTTCCCCAAGTGCTATTTGCCTGTATGTAACGCATCATATCTACTATAAAATATATCTACAGCTACTGCTTTGCCACACTGCACATGCACTTCTCATGAGACTCCCATGCTTTGTGGGACTCGAAAATTTCAACAACGACGACGGAAGGGTGCATCGGTAAAGAGATATTTTGGCAATCCATTTTCTTCATCGTACAACACACATAAATATTACAATTTCAGCTCGATAGCGAGAAATCAGTGTGCGTGTGATCGTGATATATTTGCCAGCTATACAAAATGGTGTGTATACAGAAAATTCAATGCTCATGTGTATGGTATACACATCTATTATACGTTATAGGTTCATAATACCATCGTCGATGAGCGAAATTCGCAAGGAAGGTGTTTGCATTGTATATCAAGTGTTTATTTCACTCCAAATAAATGAGCGTATATACGATATATATTCTGATGACATAATGATAAATTTACCATCAGTTTGCCTCTTTTTTTATATTTGCCTTAATTTTATCAGCTCCCGTCTTCTTTCTCCTCTTCATTATCATCAGCAGCTCCAACCCCAGCACCAGCATCAGTACCATCATCGTCATCGTCTTTTTCAAGCGTTTGTGCTCGATTGCTGGAATCAACATCAATGATGTTGAATTAATATCGGTGTTGAACATGATAACGCTACACGAGCTAAAATAGCAAGTAGAACACTGAGCGTTCGCGTTCAAATCGATGATGTGTGGAACAGACGATGCACTCACATCGAATATATTGGCGAATTAATGCAAGGAAACATTTTGCATACAAAAGGGGGGAATGAGATAGAGTTTGTGAGTGGATGCTTCGCCAACATTCGCATTCATAATTCAGATTGAAATTCACATTGAAATGTTGAATGGCATATTGCTTGAAATGTTGCGTGCTGCATAAGAAATTTTCGTGTTAATGAATTCAATGTGTCTCTTTTTCCCTCACTGAGCTCAAATTCTCGACTCATTTTCAGTCACAAGTGTAATATTTCAGAATTGTTATATTTTTTGGGCTTTTTTCTCCTGCCGCCGATGCTGCCGCCGATGCTGCCGCCGATGCTGCTGCCGTTTCTCTTGCTGTTGATGTTGTTGTTGCTTCTTCATCTTGTCATTGTTCCTCGTTTGCTATTTCATTGTGTCATTTCGTTTCGGGACCGCATTGTGCATGAACACACAACCGCAGTGTAGTTTTCCAAATGGAGACTCACACATTGTATCTTATGCCGTCGTTTCTGCTATTGCTTCTAAAAATATATATCATTTCATTTCATTTATAACGCATACACAACAATTGACGACGACGACAACGACGACGGCATCACAACAGTGCCAGAAAAAAGCAACACATGAGCAATAAATAAATAAAAGAACGGTCTCCATCTCTGATGAAAAAGCCACAACACAAACACATATTCACATAAATGGTCTTTGTCGAATGGAAAATTGCGAATGAGAGAAAGAGAACTTCAATTTATAATTCAAATGTTGCGGCTAATAAATGCACGCCTCTATGACGCTCATTACATTTGATTTGCATTAATTATGACTTCTCTTGATGGCTGGTATTCTTAAATGAAAGCCACATAGGATAAGTTTTCATTGCAGAAAATTTCAAATTTTCATCGAGAAGACAAGATAAGAGCGAGTGTGTGTGCAAATTTCAAATAGAAAACGGGCTTGATGGATTTTGCGCTAAGAAAACCAGAGCTGTCAACGGTCACTCAACATCAATTTTCAACTGGTTTTACGATATACCTATGGTGTGTACGTATGTTGCTGCTGCTTGAAAACCTTAGTAATCAATTGAGAGAAATAGCAAATAGATTTATGGGATGTATTTATCGTTTTTGGCAATCGATGTGTGTGTTTGTGTGTGAGTGTATGTGCACGTTTCGAACTGTCTATCTCTTCTCTCAAATCAGCAATTTTTGCAAGAATCGTCAACACAATGTATTCGATTGAAAAACCATTGAAACACTGCTGCTTACGCCCAGTGTAAATGCACAAGTGCACGGGCCTACGAAAATGGTACTTAGGGCATAGCAACAAAAAGAATTTTGAAAACCAGTTTCACATATCCATACGGTAATTTCGAACTGCTGGTGATGACATACAGATGAACACACTCTTTCTATGGCCACAATGTTGTTGTTCATTTGGCGTCAAGTTTGTATGCGCAACGATGTTGGTTGTTTTTATGTTCTCGTTTATTATTGCCACTGAACACAAAAACTAAGACACATATGTATGTGTGTCGAGCCATGAAGCAAACATGAAAGCGAGTAAACACACTGCAAATGGAAAAAAAGAGAAATACACAAAAAGAGGCTGCATTGATTTCATTGGATACGACTTTTTCCTTTTTTTGCATACACACAGGAATATTGTTCAAGGTATTCCGAAAACAATACGAAGAAATGAAAGATCTTATATTGATAGCTTATGGGGCTCCAAGATGATAATGATCATATCAAAAAGTTTTCGAATCCGACATATTTTGTCAATGGCAAAGCACAATTTTGTTGTAGTCTCGTTTATTTTTCTGACTCTGTATGACAAGCCGAATTGTTGGTCAAATGAGCGACAGCAAAATTTGAATACATCGGCGAATTAAAATGGAAAATCGCTGTTTTATTTGAATTTCAAGCGAAACCCCGATACTTTTCGGGGGATATGTGTATGATGAAGAAGAGCTCTGGTTCGACGAAATCGAAGAGTCAAAAAAGTCCTCGTCGTCATCTTTTTGATGTAGTTCGCATGAATGTTGCATATACACAAATAAAATCCACTTGAATGTGAGAGATGAAGTCCCTTTTCGACGGAATAAATGGGCATCCACACGTTCACAGTAACAACATCTAAATGTACATATTCAATCGCATATAGATATTTATCGTTCATTTCAAGTCTCGGTTCGTCTCGGCAGTTCAGTTGAGCTCAATACAGTTCCAGAGAGCCATAGTAACAACGACGACCGGCAGTGTCGATGTTGATGGTTGGTGTATATGCAGGCACTTGTGCACTTTTATTTGTACTGCTGTTGACAAAATTGTTCTCTTCACGAAAATATTACCGAGCCGAATATGAATGTGTCTGCTTGTTCTTGTGCATATGCAGGGCTCATACGTATGTATATGTGTATATGTGTGTTAGAGATTTGTTTGTGAATATTCTCAGCTGTGGAGTCGGTGGTGGTGTTTGTAAGCCGGTACTCGTGAACATGAATCGATCTTTGACGCTGATTTTTATTCCAGCATATAATGTTCGTGTTCTTGTTTGCTTTTATATCTACACTCTTTTCTCCTCTCGGTGTTTTTTTGTTTTGTTTTTGTTTTCATTTCTTTATACATCGCTTTAATTGTATTCCACTTTTTTTTCTCGGCTTAAAAAAAAATATAATTTTAGCGTTCATTTGGGCTGATAGAATGACTAAGGAGAAGAAGCAAATGAAGAGCTCACGAACGCTGATGTGACGAAAAAGGAAGAAACGATTTCAATACAGTTGAAATTTTAAAATATATGAAATTTATGTCAAAACACACGAAAGTGGCTTTCAATTAATTTCAGACGATATTCATTAAATCGAATCGGAGAAAACAATACAAAACCAGCACAACACACCAAAGGCAAGGTTGCCTACGCGCATTTTTATATACTTTCCCGTTCAGCTATAGGCAATTTTCGTTCAGATATGGTCAAATTGTTATTTTCATCGGTGCTGCTCTTTCTTTTTCATTGCTCAGAATCGTCGAATCGTCCTCGTTTTCGGTTGTTGTGTGTTTGGCTTTTTTGTATTCATTTCAATTGTCATTTTGTTTTATTTTTCTGTTTAACTCCGTTTTTGTACACGCTTGCTTGCTCGCTCGCTGACTATCTTCATGCGAGTTTTTCTTTAAATGCATATGGATAAAGCAGATTTGGTCTGAATCACATTAAAATGGATTTCATATGCATATACTCAATAGATGCACGATGAATGGCTGTACAGTTTCGACAAATAAAATATTACGAAACAGCGGGCAACAGCGGGCATTGGCGAAACGCGTCCCAAAGTCCCGGCAAAATTGCACTAGAGAAAAATCATGTGAGAACAGAACAGAGGAAAAAGATAGGTACAGAAAAATAGAGACTCAAACTCACTCTATTACAATTAGAGTCAGCAATAAAATTTCAAATTTATTTGGTTTGCACTGTAAATGTCGATTCGCACTCTCCATTTGTGCCTCGTGATTGAATCATGTGTACATTGGTGTGTGCGAGCGAGTGTTTTTTTGGCGGATTTCTTTTTTGTCATGCATTCTAGCTCTAACCAAGCAAGTCATTATGTGCAGAGTGCCTAAAATATACAGTTTATTATAAATATACACGCTGAAAGGGGAAAGTAACGAAAGAGTCGAGCGCAAATTCTTGTGTAATGGTGTGTAATGTGAATGCGATGTGCGAAAAAAAAAAATAATATGAAATCAGCGAGTAACTAACTAAAGCTGTTCATATTCATATGCAGATCACTAAGAGTTTTTTGTTGATGTTATTGCTGCTGTTATTCTGATCTGTGTTCATTTGTGGCTGGCAATTGCCTGACTAAGCCAAATGCGCTCAATGAAGACTCGCGTTTTACATGACGGTTGCTTTCATGTGCATATAGGAAAAACGTTTTTGTATATGTATTTCTCTTCCACTCTCTGCCCTACCAGCACACGATTATTTTGTGAACATAAAATTGTAGGACGAGCGAGCGAGCGAGCGAGCATTCGCATATCGTGCTATATGTGTTTGGTTGTAATATGAATAAAAAAACAGCAATAGGCAAATAAAAATGACCAAATGGAAAGCAAGTGACGTGATTGCGAGTCGTTTGCCTCAGAAGATTGTCAAAATCGAATCTACTCGTTGGAAAATGAGTCTTCGCCACAATTGGGAACATACGTTCTCCCAGCTAAAATACGCTTAGATTATAGTTATATGCCGAGTGCAAATTATTATTATTACTATTCGCGCAATGTGTTTTTTCCTTCTACTTCTGCTTCTACGTCTTCGTTTTGTTCAGTTGTTCGTTGTTTGCTTCTCATTCCTGGGCCTCTCTTTACTTTATAGTGGCTTTAATTCGACTTCACACAAATGTTTTAATTTATAGTTTCTTTTTGCGCCTTTTTCTGTTACTCCTATTATAAAGTTCTTTATTTTTCAATGCCTTTTCAAAATATAAAGTACATCACTTTTTTGCTCTCTGTTTTGTGTTTTGGTTCGCATTAGTTTGTTTGGCTGGTTTTGCTTGCACACGGCAGCGCTTCGAAGTCAAGAAGAAAAACGAGGAAAAGAATTAATGACTTGATTTTTGATTTACGCTTGGCAGCTACAACTACAAAAACAACACGCACCAATTACACAAAAGCACACTTGCACGAATGCAAAGCCGAATGAGTTTCGACAAAACGAAACAAACAAATGCCCACCATATTTTGAGCCCGACAGTAACCGATGGACGATGTATGAGCAGGAGAAAACACACACACAATTATTTATGTTCCGTTGTTTCGGTTGACACAAAACGAAAAATCCATTGCAATGGTCGAACAATATTCGATGATTTCTTAGCCAGAGAAATAAAACGCATCACTGAAGATTTTCATTATGGCTCCCAATATATTCCCGATGTGTGTAAGCGTTTTTTATGTTTCGTTTTCTACTTGTTCACTTTGAGATGGGGCAATGTGGAAAAACAGCAACAAAAATCGACAGACAACGGACTATCCGAGGAAATCGAAAGAACGAGAGCAAGCGAATACAATAAAAGAAGATGAAAGAAAGAAAAAACTTTATTTGACGAAATTAATCGGACACTCAGCACTTTTTTGGGTTGCTCGTGTATGCCAAAACAAAAGAAAACCAATCGGACCACAATGTGTTTATAATATATAGTGAACGCTGTGTAAACATACTTCAAAACATAAAAAAATATAAGAGAAGTACACACTTTAGCTGGAACAACAGGAGAGCGCGAGTGATCTCTCACACACAACCTGGAACCCGCGTCAGCATGTTGAAGGGAGTATGTATGAACCGATTGAACAGAAAAAATCACCAAAAACACCTTCAAAATTTTCTATGCTGCTGCTGCTAATATTATTATGTGTATAACTGTTATTATTTTCGTTTCGTCGGTGTATTTTTCTTGATTTTCGTCGTATTCTTCTGCAGACTACCCAAAATACACAAGCTCAACATATTAATAACCGAAAAAATGTAGTAATTTTTAAAAATATAATAGAATCAAATCAAAAGAACTGTACGAAAAGCAGTCAGAGCGAGCGAATATCGAGAGTGAGATAAAGAGTACAGAGAGAAAACGCACTTTGTGTACATCACATAATATACAGAAAGTCAAGCAGCGTGTTACATTCAAGCACATTCATACATGCGCGCAATGAAGTCGCATATGGAGCAAAAAGTAAATAAGAGCTGAATCCAGGAGAGAAGAGCCATTACAAATCCTGATATTTCTTCGCTTTGTTTTCTGCAATTTTTAAGTGCTTAATATAAAAACGTCTAAAAATTGACTAAAAAAACAATTTCGCCTGAAAAAAATGTTCACATTTATTGACAAATTCGCCTAAATTTTCTTTTGACAAATGACAAAATCATCTAAATGCATTTTTTTTTAATGTAAAAATCGTCTAAAACAGTCTCAAAACGTCTATAGACAAAAATTTTATTTAAAGTTACAAAATCATCTAAAATCTCATTTGATCTCTTGACAAAAACGTCTTTGAACAAATCTACAAATTCGACTAAATTTTCCCTGAAAAATGACAACATCGTCCAAAACTCTCCAAAAAGTCACAAAAAAAACAATTTTTTGACAACAACATCTTTTTGCGAAAACTACAATTTCGTCATTTGAAATATTAAGGCAAAATTCAAATTTCCCCAATTTGTTATAATTTGTTTACATGAAAAATTTCGAAATCTGTGAAACTTCTGGCTCACGAGATATAGCGGTTAAAATGAAAAATTACACTTTTTTAGGCGAAACCCTTGTTTTTAATATATGTGCAACATGAATAAAGGCTACTTTTAATCTCAAATGCAAATAAAACATATTTTAATTTAAAAAAATGGATTGACATCCGTGGTCTCACTTCAGGAAAGATCTTCCTCAGAACCTATAAATTTTTCAAAAACAGTTTCTCAATCAAAACTTATAGCCGGTGTTAAATTTTTAAGAAAAAAAATTGGCAAAACTTTAGATGATTTTGTCACTTTTTCGAAAAAAAACTTAGTGAAATTGTAAATGGATCAAAATGAGATTTTAGATCGCTTTTTCATAGGCGTTTTTGTCATTTCCTCAGACGTTTTTGTTATCAGCCATTTTATAAGAGATCAAAAACATCACACAGAGTAAATCGGAGACACAGAATGTATGAGAGAAGGAAAGAGAGAGCAATGCATGGAAAATAAGCAATGAAAAATAAAAACACGAAGAAATAGTCATCAAAATCATAATCATTTTGTGGGAACGAATAAAGGCTATAGCAAATTGATAACTTCAGATTAATGGGATCTTTCATTTCGCTGAGTGAAGCACGGTGTCTAACAGTCAAACTTAGATATTCGCCGACAAGAAAAAAGCGACAAAAGCAGGATATCACCAAATCGATATCTTGCTTTCTAAACAAAATATTGAGAGATCTCATCAACGCACCAAGAAAAGAATGAATAAAAAACACAGAGCCGAGAGTGGAATTGGTCTCCACTTGAAAATAGTTGGAAATCGTCGTTTGTTCAAATGGCTCGATTTTGCTCAAACTCAATTCGATTCTTAAGAGTCAGGAGCATTTCAGGTATTCGACTTTGATTAGCTGTAATTAATAACATTATTGCAATTGAACCGATTCCGCGAAATTTGATTCAGTGCTCGAGACCATTACTTACAGTACAAGTAAATAAGATGTGTATGCATGTATTTTGGGCACAAAGAAGAGAGAAAAAGTGCCGTTCGGTCTATGAGAGCGTGTGTATGTATTCGATGGAATGAATAGTATGCCCGAAACATCGGTAAAATCTAATTAAAATACATGCATACGCACACACAGTGGCGGAATATACATTCATTTTGTGTTTGATTGAACAGAATGACATACATTGTGGAAATGAAGATACGATTTTTCGATTTTTCCACTTGGTATCATTAACTGCCCCCGCACCAGCTGCTCGCCCGCTGGCTCTCTCTCTCTCTCTCTCTCTCTACCGTTTCGCCTATCTGTCTTTGTAATTGAAGTGCTGAGCATGAGCATATACAGCCAAGCAGCCAGGCAGCCAGGTGACCAGGCAGCCAGGCGGCCAGAGCTTGAATCGCAATACGCAGTAGCCTTCGAAAGTTAATATATGTAACTTACACATATTCAGCATGCAAACAAAGCCAATTGTTTCGTGTGTTCTCCATTTTGATTCAACAACGATGACAATAATGAAAAAAAAGCCCAAAACATCGTGTATTTCTTATTTACAAATCCAAAATGAGCAAATATATTGAGAAATTGATGCGAATATAAAATAATTGGATTGAGACATCGAAGATATAAAAATTTGAATACTGCTTTACGGCATTGGGAGGAGAGAGTCCGAAAATAGAATTTCCAGCGGCAAAGAAATATACACATACACACACAAAGGTTAGAAAGAGAGCAACACGAATCGAAAGAAATAGAAAGTTCACATTTGGTGAACATCTCCTAGCTGCTGGTGTTATGGAAATTGCAACCCATCCTCTCGTATGATTTGATCCCTTTGCTTTACCTTGTGCCAAATATAAAAATGCCGCACATTTGACAACAACAAGAGAAGCAACATCAACAACCAACACTTGAAACTGAATATGGAGTGCACTTTTCAGAAGGTCACAATGGGAATTGTAACCCGGGCATTAGTCTAGGTTCGGACCATCCAATTCCAAAGCGAATTTTTTGGGCAAACATCAAAAAATACACTTGAATCGTCGCACATTCAACACACTCGTTCTCTCGCTTTTTATTCTTTTCTTTAGCTTTCTGTATACGGCTAGAACCAGGCGAACGCTCAAAGCAATCGATTATAACATTTATAATGAGAATGCAACCACTGTCTTCTTTCTTTACTGCGTATCCATAGTCCAATGGCAAATATACTGAGAGCAGCAGCTACGTCAAAAATAATATCATATGATTGGCATAGTATCGTACCATTGTGGCTGTGTAGTGGTATGGCCCTTTTGTGTTTCTGTACGTGTTATTTCGATGTTGTTTTTTCTCTTCCTTTTGTGATGTTGCTGTTGTTTTCATTTAATCATACTTATTTCGGCTAACTCGATTCTTCGCTTTCAGGGCTCTTCTTTTTTTAACATTGTATGGCTTATGGTTTGGTTTTGATTCGAATTTATATGAGTGTGCGTTTATCGTTGTTCGTGCCTGAAAAAGCATCGATTCCATTTTTACATAAATAATGCGTACGATTGTGTTTTTCAGCCCTATCGACACAATGAATGTGTATTCGTGTATTTTGTTTCGAGCGAATTCGATATGTTCGACTATGTTATGTTCGGAGCAAGCAGCTACAAGATGCGATGATGAGAGTGCGGGTGAGTCGGAGACTCAATACTCTATATCGTTCATCAAATATGCATATATGAATATGCAAAATGAAACCAATTGAATTTTTTCGGGTAAATTGATGGAAACATCAGCAAAGAAAAGAGCGAGAAGTCAGTTACAGTAATATTCTGTCTACATTAAGCATTATGCTTTTTGTTGTTCACGTTCACACTGATGTACTGTTGAATAGCAAGAACCGAATTTTATACACACAGCTGATACATGTACGCAATGTTCACGCACACAACAAATCAACCGTGTAAATGTATATAGATTGAATTTGCACGAATAGTATATATCGACTGCTTGGATATTGGGTAACTGACGTTTGAGGTAGTTCATTCCGAAAATGCATATTTGTGGATTTGCTTGAACTTGCAGTAGATTTCAAATGGGCACCGCCTTTTAACTGGACAAATTAAATGTTGGCTTTTAAAAATAAAAGATCTCAATTCCAAGTTTTGAAATTAGATGCGCTGGCACAAGAGTATTTTCGGAATCGACCAGCTTAAAAGCCGTCACTATAATCGAATTTGCTCCATGTTCACCGCACATCGCATTTTCTCCATGTAAGTGTATAGGCAAGAGAAGAAGAGCATTGTCAATTGGAATGAGACGAAGACAAGACAGTGCAAGGCCGTAGAGACGTGACAAGGGGCAAAACGGAGAACCTTTCGATCGACAAAACGGAGAAACACAAAAAACAATTCACGAAATGCACCGAAAAGACAAGATCGGACGTGTTTCGTGCGTTTCAGCTGTGTTCTGCGCAACAATGTATTTAGTATTCGTACCGTTTACCATTTAACTATATTGACCGGAATACCAATACACTGTCAACAAAATCATATGGCTCACCAATACATTGGCCGTTTGTAAATAGGCGAACCATTCACAAACACGCGCACACACACACAGATTAATCTTAATACTCACTGCTGGCTGTTTCATGCAGTAAAGAACGCGTACGTGCCAAAGTGGGGACCCGATGTAGTATATTGTGTTTGAGCTGTGTGCCGTGTGTCGATGCGAGTGTCTGTGTGCATCAACTGAGCTGTCGATGCCGCTACCGCTGCTGCTGCTAGCTTGGAATACATCGTTCAAACAGCCGGACCGTATACTTCGAATGTGGAAAGGTATAAAAGGGAGAAACACAAAGCCGGCCGGGTTAGTCACACTATAGAATTGCTGGTATTCGTATCGTTTTGTTATTGGTTTCAAACTAACAAATTTCCAATTTAATCATATTTTTTATACCAAATTAAATCCGTCACTCGCAAAACACAATCAATCGAATAAACAGTAAACAGCAACAATATATTTCACCTCAAACAATCGACGAGAAATAAAAAAACATCGAAAACAGACAGAAGTACATCACGAAGAAATTGTTGCGAGTTGAAAATTAACATTGTTTCAACAGAAGAAAAGAAATAAAAATCAAAATTAAATAAAAACTGTTGGCGAGCGACAGCAAATTGTTGAACTGTAATACATAACAAAACATTCGTTAAATTCGAGAAGAGGAAATTATTGTTTAAGTGTAAAAAGAAGAAAAAAAATTGTTGTTGTTTTTTGAGAGCGTTCCTGCGAGACACGCTACTAAGAAGAGAAAGAAAGATCTGTTTGAGTCATAGAAAACAGCAAAATCTAGCCATTTCGGAATAAAATTTAAAGGGATTTTGATCGAAACCTCAAAAACAATTGCACGTTTGCGATTCAAATCAGCACCCTCAAACTAAACGAAATGATTAAACATTTTACCAAAACCGAAATCTAACTCTTTTACAAATTTTAGCTTTGAAAGCACAAAACAAACTCTAAGCACACCAAAAAAAAAACAAGGACATTTCTAATAAAAATTAAAATTTAAACCGAAAAAAGGAATTTTTTCCAATGCTGATCATCTCACTCATGAATTTCAATCAGTTTGAATTTTATGTAAAATAGTTGTGTGTACGTTCTAAATGTAATACCCGTGTATTTTATGAAAAATATCAGAACCGAAAAAGACACCCTTTTTTAAATGAAAATAAAAAAAAATGTTCAGTAAATCTGTGTGAATCTCAAAATTCTTGTCTTAAATACAAATTAAATATAAAAATATTAAACAAGTTGTATAATAAAACAGACCCTTACGAAAGACAAAAATCATTGTTGTACATTTAATGCAAATGCAAAAATCTGTATATTTCAAAGAAAATCGATGTGATCATTGAGTGCTGTGACAAAATCAACAACAACAACAACAACAATTGCGAAAAGGTTTCCTTTAAGAATAGCTTGTAAAGTAACATAAATCTAAAAAAACGACAGCAACCATCAAGAAACGATTTGATTGATGAATGCAAAACATGAACAAATTCTCTAAATGAACAGAGCAAACGAATTGTATCGAAACGAAGGAATTTTCTGCAAAGACATTTTCGAAATCGAAACGAAGCGAACACGGAGCACGTAACTTGAAGTAGTAGACGAAGAGAACATAGAAGGCCAGCTGATGTTAAGTTGATACACCACTTCTAGTCGCTCAGAAGCCGTTGAGTAAAAACAAAAAACACTTTTTAGAAAAAAATCTAATTTTCCGGAAATTCAGCGCCGATTTCCAGCCAAGACTAAAGCCAATTGAAATCGCCACATTTTTCGAAGAAAACTCGAAAAGACCACAATTTTTGGGTGTCTTTGATTATCAACGCGACATATTCGAACGTAACCGAGCATTGCAGAAACATTTCCAAAATTGACGACGTGATAGAAGAAGTGATGAAAATGGAAGTGCTACCCGTTCAAAGTCAATTCCAAGGACAGTTTGGTGTGATGGGCTCATCCAAAATAAAAGGTAAGCCAAGAAACCGATTCTATGTTTTTTTTTTTTTCATCATTTGCCAGAATTTTCAAATCTACTATACATTTTCCATTCTTCCTTTTGTTTTATTTTCTTGGACATGTTTTATGCAAGATCATGACTATGACAGCGAAAAAGGTTTTCGGTTCCCTTTAAAACTTTCAGTTTTCTCACACCACAGATTTCGTTTAAACACAAGTTCATGCGGATTTTTTTCTGCCAACATAATTTCTGCGTGTTTTTTTTTTTTTTGTACCTTCGTTCATTTGTTTTTAGAAGTAGCAAGAATAGAAATTTTACTAAACAAACAAGAAATTGAATGAGTGGAGAGAGAAAAGATAAAGATAAAAGGAAGTATGAGAGAAAGAGAAAAATTCTTTGCAAAAAAAGAACACCAATCTATCTTCCAAAAGTGATCGCTTATGCTGAGAACCTTAAAGCTCTACAGTAGAACAGTTTCTTCACTTTCCTATTTTTTACAGTTTCCCGTGCAACGAACGATAAATATTACATCAGAAAAAAATATATATCTTGAATGCACGGATAAGCGTTTGGAACACCGTGATATTTTTAATTTAAATATTCTGATGGTTAGTGTGTGTTCAGTGGAAGAAGAAGGAGAAAACGAGCACTGGCTTCAGGTTTTGCTGCAGCAAACAGGCATGCCTGTCCAGTGCTCGCATATTTCTTCTGTATTCGACTGTGGCAGTTCACTTCGGTGTACTCAATGCTGATGACGCTTTTTGTGCAAAACAATTTGTTTCATTTTTTTGAGTGGCTCGCTGTCACATTGCTGAGCAAACACCAGCCCACAAATTTCAATAAATTCACACATATTAATAATGTATATCGAGGAATCGTGAGCGCTGTGTGCGGCTGTCAGCGGTTCTTCTGATTATTCTGGTTGCTGTATTTCGGCTCCCTGACTCATGCTGCTCAACACACATTTCATACGATTTTAATTAAATGTCACTGAATAATGCCTGACTCTTTAATAAGTTGCCGAAATAACGAAAAACCGTATTTTCTTGAATGGGACGGAATAACATCTGAGTCACGGAGCATCGTTTTCCTTTGTGATATGAGATTAATATATAACTGTGTGGTTCTTTCACTTTTGCATTTTTCGTGTTGTTTTTGCTTTGCATTTATTTTGAATGGTAAATTATTACTCTGAACCCATCACCGCAAAACACACGAAGACCCCGAACTATCGAACGAGCAAGAGAAAAATATGGAGATATAGTTCAGCGACTTTGAAAAACGTAAAGTTTTGGTTCGATCCAATATACATTACTTGTTTCAATCGAATGTGTTGTTTTCGGGTGAATCATTGTTTCGAAAACGAATTCTGTATCGATGTTTATTTGATGTATTTTCCCGAGAATATTTGTTTGTTCTTCGTATATTTCGGTGTTTTCTCCTCATGTGTGCGTTATTTTTTTATTATTTTTTCTGAAATGAACTCGAAAAAACATTTTTTATCCGAAACGGATAAAAAAAAAATTAAGATATTGTATTATATCTCAACTTCTCTCTCCATCTCATCGAAATCAAACGACAATTGCATATCAAGCAATTTCGAATATTCTGCTATTTCCGAACAATTTGAAGTACAATCGAAATTGAAATGGAAATTTTCGAAAGAAATTTTTTAAAGCTTAGACTTTGGGAAGTTTCCATAATCCAGGCGAAAAAGGGACAAATGAACACGCCCATGCAAATAAAACTTACAAACAAAAAATTCGTCAAAAAAAAAAAAAAAAAATATCTCGAAAAAAAAACAAACACACGCAAAATATGAAGAAACAAAGAAACAAATCAATAAAGACAGCAACAAAAACTAATATGACGAACTCGAAAAATTACACATGAACATGCAATGCAATCAATGGAATAGTCGTTTTGATGGAAAGATGTATCGAACATTGATAATTTACTCAAAAATTCCGATAATATGAGACATAAAGACAGGCAAAGGCAGAGAGTGATGGATTGTGTGGTGAACAGTGTTCGCTTGAGCTTTGCTCGCTTTAAATTACTGAAAAATTGTGTTTGTTCGTCTATTTACATACGGAAAACATACTCATTACTCATCCCTATTGAACACACCGGGTCCCCGTAAAATCAACCAGTATTCTTCGCTCGCACTCTCACTCCATGTATATATACTAACCGCCCAATAGAGATAGCAACAAGCAATGTAATGGTCATACAAACGTTTAAATATTTACATATCTTATAATTCGTTTCTCTGTTGTTGCTGTTATTGATGTACTGTGCGGTGCATTGTTGTTGCTGCTGCCACTTTTTATAATCGTGTTATTTTGTGTTTCTGCTTCATTTTATCTATCATATGTAAAGTGTATGTCAAACAAAGTGTTTTGCACAACATTTACCGAATGTAAGCTTCTTCCTATCACATGACACTTCAAACATGTAGGGTTTATATAAATCGCACGCGATATATACCGAAAGTATTTCATCATCTCTAGATTTGTGTTTTTTTCTGTTTATATCGCACTATGTTTATATATTTCATACAAGCATTCCATCTTTTGTACTGTTAGCTTTTGTTCGCATGGATTCTAAAAGGCTACAAAAGAACTCAAAACATCACCACCGTCGCACTAGTGACATGATGGAGTGTGTGCATGATTCAACGAATTTGGACTTGGTGTAGCTCAACACCCCCCCCCCTCCCTCCAAAAAAAAAAGAAAAATTTAGCAATATCTTTTCACTAATTCCAGATCGGCTGCTATTCTATTCAAGCTTCGAATTCTGCGTTGCTATTGTCAATGGCATCTATGATAGGAGTTATACCGAAAATGTCTGCTTTTTTCATATTATTTCGCGATATACTCTTAAGTCAGCACACTGAATAAATAATTAAAAGTGTCTCAGTCAATCTTCTATTGAGGCTGTCTATTGATGTACATTCATTAGTAGCAAGGCAGCTGCGTTCCATGCTCTACTCACTCACTCTTCCTCGCCCGCTTGCTGTGTCTAGTATGCAAACCATATGTGCAAATTATATGCCACTACTTTTCAGCAGCAGCAGCACACACGTATTGTTAGACAAATAGGAAATAGTTTAATAATAATCGAGGAAACGGCTTCAATTAATTCGCTTTTTATTCGCCCCGCGTGCATTCTCTCTCTCATGTTGTTGTTGATTCAACTCATTTTGAAGTAGCAACATTGGCAATATCATCAAATAAGAGAGCAGAGGAGCAAAAACACATTAATCTGCCAAGAGAGAAACAATTAATAATAATAATACGAAACTAAATCCAGCCAATAAAACATTCAATTTTATCTTCACTTCTTTCTTTACCGAAAGTCGCATATGCTAAACAGCTGTTTTTGTTGCGATCAAAACAGCTGCTTCCTTGAGAATACCATTCCTGGAGAAGTACTCATGTCACACACTCGTTCGTCATGCTATTTGTGCTAAAGAATGCGTCGTCTTTTTACATATAGCAGGGCATTGCTTTTCGTATTATATCACTTGAATAGTTTCAACAGCAGCCGTTCGCCGCTGACGGTGTCGAAACTACTGCTGCTATTTAGTCTATCACGCATAAAATTACGACAGCCACAAACATAAAACAAAACACATTTTCAGCATTTTTCTTCAACTCCAAAAAATTTTATACTATTGTAAAAGAAGCAAATTGCATAAACAATTAGCTGATAAATCATTTGTGAAATAACGGTTAGTGATTTACGTCAGTTTATCTTGATTCTTCATAATATACTTCATTTTCATACAGCGAGATAACAGCATTCTTATTTACTTCCCATTTTACGTGTCGTCACACACGAAATTATTGAGTTCTCATCGGCGTCATTTCTGTTTGTGTTGTCGCCTTTGTGCGAGAACATTCATTTATCGTTTCTCGCACGATTTGATGCATGTGTGATTTGTGTAAGCGCACAAAATACCGAGCATGGGTGCGTGTATGTGTGCTCTGATGTGATTCGGTGGCAAGGATACGATCAATTGATGTATATTAAAAATTGCTGCTTTGTCGCTTTCAATATCTAATTGGTTTGAATGTAGACGTGATTTTATATTAGGTGTGTGCCGTTTTGATCGTATTCCCAGCTATTAGCATTGATATGTCGAGCCAACGCAACAGAGAAAACGAAAAAAACAACCTACAAATTCTAAAAATAGATACGTAAAAAGCGTTTCAAGTATCATTAAATTTATTTATCACTCGTTGAGCTTACATATTGTGCTGCTGCCGTATGAGTGAGCGAGGTGGCGAGAGGGAGGCGAATTGTGATTTCAAGCGCTCCGAAAAACGGCTTTTTTCTGCTTTCGACTTTGGATTTGTTTGAAATCTGAAATAATTGACCGTGCGTTTTTATGAATGTGAAATATATTTCAAATTGTATGCACGTCATATAGCACTTGAATGAGCTCGCTGCTCAGCTCCACACTTGTCTTTCACGCATTTTATTTGTTTTTGTTTTCTTTTTTCGATCAAAATACGTAAGACTTGCTGCATCTTTTATTTTTGTTCAGTTATTTGGATGACATCGGTTTTCCTTGAACACAAACATATTTGTACAAATGAGCCCATTGCACCGGCAAACGGTTGATGACATCGTTAAAGCGCTGGGACGGCAGTGTGCTCGCACCCGAATGGGCGCCCAATTACGTGCACCTCGCATTCATACACGTATACAAAATAAGCAGTTAGAGAAAAAAGAATCTCGCGCATAGATAGAAACTAATAAAAATACATCGATTTAGTCAGAGTTGAACTAAAACAAAAACCATTTAATTTGTTACTGCCGCCGCCGCTACTGTGGCTTCTTTGTCTGCAAGAAAATTACAAATATTTGCATCATCACGTTCAATCGAGAGAAGAGCGTGCACATTGCAAATACACGAAATCAAAAATACACTCACACCAAGCAACTATCGATGAGATATGGAATAAAGAGAACAATGATAAGTGAAGAATAACATGCGATTATCTTCATTTGACTTCAGTTTTTCGCATTTATCATCTATTAGTTGACACTCTTTTAGCTATTAGTTTTTGGTTTGAATGTTTGCCGGAACGTGAACGCGCGATCCGCAAAAGGGTTGCACAGAAGAAATATTATTATTCCATTTGTGCTCTTAATCGATGAGAATAAGGTCTTCGTTTTCTCCTCTTACTATATTGCGAATATAGATGAAATGCGAGATGATCAATCGCTAATTGTAATTTTCCATACACCTTTTATATTTCGATTCTTCTCTGTGTTTCACGCATTTTCTTCGCCCATAAAATATTATTGAGAAATTTTCTAAAAGTAATTAATTAAACGATATGAAGTGGCTATTAACTGAATTTATTAGTCTGCTTTCGGAATAATTATTATTAGCGTATGAATAAATATGAATAATTTTTGTAAAGTTTAACTGTGTGAGCTCCAATTTTTATGTACGAGCCCCCCATCACAAATGACATGCACGCGCACATGTTCGGGTGACGTTGATCTTGATAAACTCGCGTTCACCTCGCGCACACATCAAAAACATATTCCGAAGCAAACAACTAATACAGCCTAATAAACACAAATCCTGCATCCCGATGACAGCAAGCATATTTATATGCAACGCTGTGTGTGTACACACATTGTGTGTGTATGATTTCTTTGCTGTCCTATATGTCACAGCTCACGGGGAGAAATGAGATGCAAAAAAAAGGAAATCCACTCTCGTTTTATCATTCGAGAGAAAGAAGAGTTCCCCGTTGGTTCGAGGAACATTCCGCATATGTGTTGTGTATTCGGCTCGGTGTTTCACGAATTTAATTTTTTTGTTCATATATGAAAGTATACTATTTGCTCCTTTACTCGCGCAATGTGTGTTATTCTCTTCTATTTTGGTTGACTGTTTTTATGTTCTCCGATAACGATTGCACCAACCATGGAATATTATGTCAACGAAACGATTACTTTCGGCATTATCACATAAATCGATCGCTATAAACAACATATGAACGTGTTTTTTGTGTGCGGCTGTTGCCTGCTCACTCTTTCTCACTGCGGTTCTCATCCAATCTTTCTCTCACTCTCACTCACTTCATTCGTTAGTGTTCTGTGTTATTGTTGTTGCTACTGCGAAAAATGCTACGTGCTTGCGCGATACGAAGCAGATTATCTATACAACGCTGTATGATATACATATATCTGTTGTTTTTCGGTGTTTCTTGCTCAATGTTATTTTTCATCCATAATGGTAACATTGATAACGACGACACATCAATAAAAGACGGTTGTCTAGCATAAAATTGCAGTAGCAACATAAATACTCATAGCTGAATCAATACGATCCATTTTAAAATTAATGCACACTCACACAGAATTTGCCCACTGCGTTCTTCGCTATTCAATTCAATATCAGATGTGATCGTGATAATCGATTCAGAGGGGTTTTTCGTTATTTGCATCAAATGGCTTCAATTCAATTGCAACATTCTTTCAACATGATTTCAGAAATGAAATTATCGAAATAGAATTTCGAGTAGTGCTTCGCAAAAATCGTGACGCAAAAATCTATATCAGGACGAATGAGAGAAAGAGAGAAAGTTGAGAGTTATATGAATTACACAATGAACTCTTTCGCTCCATATCCTTTTTCGATCGTAAATGAACAAGCAAATTTGCATGATGTATTGGAACGACACATGTAAACATTCCACTTGTCAAACTCACATAGCATAGCTCTGACATTTTTTTCTGCCTCCATGTACGAACTGCCGCTTCTGCTGCTTTTTCTGCTGCCTTTCTAGAATTTCTATCTTTATCGTAATCATAATCAGTCGCTGCAATAAATAGATTTCGCTACGTTTGCACGTCAAAACCGGAAAATTCCAGTTTTCAATTGTGCTGACTGCAAATGTATGGTTTATAATTTCTCCTTTTTTTCTTTTCTTGCTCGTTTGCTCCTTGTGCGCCCTGTCAATAATAGACTTCTAAAGTTTTCGTTCGTTTTTCAAACATAGAACCATGAACCTTGCAGAGCCGTATGAAACAGAGAAATAAAAAAATGAAAGAGAAAAGAAGGAACGCGCACACGCGACATGTAGTGCACACATTTCCAATGGTGGAAAAATCGCAAATTATCATGCATGATGAAAAATTATTTTCATGTTCTTTTACTTTTTCTCATATTCTTCATCTCCTTGTTTCCTTTCTCCCTCTCTCTCTCTCTCTCTCTGCCATTTTTGGCTTAGTCTCCATTTCTTGCATTTATTTGCTTCGTCTCCGTTTGGGTTGCGCCTTCTTTCGCCTCACCAAACTCGCTGGTTCCTTCGGGCTCTTTTATCATTCTTTGGCTACCCAGTTCAATTTATGCATATGTTTGAGAGACCTTTCCCGAGAAATATGTTCAATTGAATGTGCGGTGTGTGTGTGTGTGTGTGTGTGTGTGTGTGTGTGTGTGTGTGTGTGTGTGTGTGTGTGTGTGTGTGTGTGTGTGTGTGTTTTACGTGAGCCTTGCTCGCATCGCGTGCTTTTTTTGATGTCAACTGATTCGATAGCTGTGCCTGTTTATTTCTACATGTTGTTTACCTTTTCCTTCTCATGTTATACGTTTATATTTTTTGTTTTGGCATTATTTTTACTCGCATTTTTTCGTTGTTTCGTTTACTTCCCTTCCATGATTGTTATTATTATGATTATTATCATTATTATTTCATTCACTTGATATGAAAATGACAATGTTGAATATGTGCGGCATGTAAATTTTATTAGCGATAACGTGAATAATGAAGTGCATTTGATATTTTAATGTGCTACTGTGCGATGAGTGCGCGATGTGTTGGTTTAGCTCGGCTTAGCTTGGTTGCTGTTTTTTTTACATTTTATCTCCACTCATACTATGAATTCACAATAAATTTCAAACAAGTCACGTGTAAATGTATATAACACGTAGCATTATCGAGCTGTGCAATTATTTGTTGTTAATTACAGCGATGTGTTCTTTGACCTGGTCGCCAGTATTACCAACCTTTTGAAAGTAAGCTGTATATTGGCTAACAAATATGATTAACACTACCGGCGTTTTTTCATCGAATGCAAACGAAAGCGATTTGTATATGTGATTAAGCTTATCGGATTCTTGGTAAACGACAAGAACTTCCAAATATTTAATCTCTTAGTAAAATACTACGGGTTTGTTTGAGGCCGCCAACATCTCAGTTAAAACCTTAGTCACTTGCACTTAACAACTCCATGCAAAAACTGGGATTCCGCTGATAGTTGCATTTTCACCTTTTTTCACGTTTTTATATTGAGCCATTCGTCCCATTATAAGGGCATTACAAACCGTCTCCCATTCACGATTCGATTTGTTCCTTTCTATGCTTCGCGAAATGAATATTAAACAGATTGTTTTTCTGTGAATATTGAATTGTGCTAGAGACTTTGTAAGTGTAGAGAAGTTAGCGTGCATCACCGCAGCGGCTGAAAATGGAAGAACTCAATAGTGAATTTACAAAAATATAGGAAAAGCCATTGAAAATTTTCCACTATTCTCTGTGAATGTGTGCTGTTATTTTTATTGTTCGCTCGTTCTCTCTTTAATCGATGAAAATGGATACGCTGTCTCAGAGTCTCGCTTATTCATTTGGCCGCAGACAGTGAATTTGTTCGGGCCATCGCACGATTCGGATGTTGAGCTTTTCTGATATTCCATACACGACCGAGCGTTTGTTCACTGTCTCCTGGGTAAGAGTCAGCGCCGACACTTTACCTTCTTTTCTTTTGCTGTCATTTCTTCTTATTTTTTGAAGTTTCAAAGTGTGTATGTGCGAACATTACTACTATTTCTCATTGAGTCTCAATATTCACTTTTTTCATTTTTTTTGCTTTTTTCGTATACGAAACATTTCGTGGTAAATTCAATGGCTTTTTTTCTTTCGCTCTTTTTGCGCCCATTAATATTTTATATATTCTTATTTATACACACGTACATGACTCATAATTTATATGAAATTGATGAAAACACTGGAGAGAGGAGAGAACAGAAATCCGAACCACGTCAATACGAGAAGAAGGGAGTACACAGCGTGCACACTGAAAGCCATATAAAAATAGACTGTTATGTAGATATATTATTCGTAACTTTTTTGCATTTTGTGAATGCATATCGAATGAGCGAAATAAAGAGAACGAGCGACTGAACGAAGGAACATGAAAAAACAACTAAGAAAACTAAAAAATTGCATCTTTTGTTTGCACACATTCGCAATATACATATAAACTTCATGTTTGTCTGTTTCTGTACCATTGTGGAACACTCTCATTGTATTACAGTTGCCGTTTTGACTTGATTTTATGCTCTTTGCACAAGGGCAATCACAAATATCCACCTACAGAATTCCGATTAAAATGATCTTGACGAAATGTAAGAGCAGGCCAAGAGAAAAAGAGAGAGAAATCCCAGCATGATAACAGTCATATGGAGTTTTCGTAATTTTTTTGTAGAAATAATCATTTGACACTTTGTGACCTAAACCTTCAACTAAGATGATTGCTCCGATTACATGAAGCTCAAAAATTCAAAACCGGTGCTCAATACAGCGTACTCCAAAGCTGCTGTGGCCGCTGCTGACACCACTGCTGCTACATCGCTCACCTTTTCCATTGTTATGTACTGTGTCGAACAGGTTAAATTTAATTGCACCCCATTTATTTAAAGTTTAATTGCTCTGGTTGATCTCCAGATCTCTCTCTCGCCCCCACTCTCAACGTATTCAATTTATGAGCAAAACAAAGAAATTCAACGATTGCGTGGCATGCACCCCTTTTGTGTGAGAGAGGTCATCATCATTTTATGATATCCCACTTTTGATTTGTATGCGGTATTAGTTTGTGTTCGCACAGTGTTCACATTTGCTGCTACTAGTTGCACTCACATTTGTGTATTCTCATGAATTACATGTTGCCCTGGCATTTTTGGAATCTATTTGGATTTTTTGCCATTTATCTGCAAGCACAGAACGATTGCAACAATGCAGCAAATGCGAAGGGCACAAACGAGCAAGCAAGCAAACGGGTAAGAGAGGAACGCAAATAAGGAGCAATGCCGGTAATTGCGATACGGTCGAATGGGCACCAACTAGCCATATATGGAAAGAGATAAAATATATTTCGTTGGCTAATGAATGAAGAAAAGCGATCAAAGACAAATCGACACAACGACTAAATAGATTCCGACGATTTTTATGTTCAAATATGTATGTGAACAGTTTTATGTGGATCGGCTCCCCATCAAAACGATACTTTCGAGAATAATTATTTTATTTTTTTTATTTATTTTCTCTCTCTTTATTTAGAGAATCCACTTTGAAAAACAGCCAAGTATCGATTTGTTGACGAAATGTGCATTCGGCCGCCTACCAGCACATATTTCATGCCATTTACGAACTAAATATTCGAGTCGCCCCCCGAATAACAACAGAGCGATAGAGACGTAATATTTCTATTCGTCTTCATTCTAAATGCAAATATATATCACATGTGAATTATTCTTTATTATTTCTGTTGTTGTTGCCGCTTTTTGGTGAGCAAACAGATTTTCTTAAGATTTTCAATGGCATTTATTGTCGTGCCAAAATGAATACAAGTGCTACGCAAATATGTTTAACAGATGTGTGTTGCTTGTGAATCATTTTTACATTTGTGTATAAATATTGGGTTGTGAGGGCACTTGTAACGTTCAAAATGGAACCTCCAGCCATTTATATGCTGTCGATGAGAATTTCAATTTATTATTCTTGTTTCACTCCTTTTTTTCTCCATAAATCCATTGAATTGTGTGAAATGCTGTTGTTGAATTCCAAAAAATGGTGAGGGTAAGCAGTAAACAAAAGGATGTGAATGTGTGAAATATAATGAGAACGCGTCGTTGTTGCTGCTGCCAAGAGACAAACATTTAATTCGTTTCAATCACTAATAAACTATTAACGATTATATTCTATTTATTTATTTCGAATCATCGGGCGTTTGCTGTCCACCCGCTTATTTGCCTATCATTTCGTTTTCATCAAATCCAAATCTTAATTGCAAAATGATTTTTCCTTGCACGACACTCGCACACTGTTTTCTATGTTGCACGTGAGAGTTAAGCAATGGTTAGCGTGTCGCATTTTGCTTACTCATATAGTCACTTGTGTGTCTTGTTTTCGTGTTTGCTGTTTGGCATGCACGAGACCATTGTACGCTTCACCTTTCTTCTCTCCGTTCTGTTTTGTTCTGTTCGCATTAAAAGTCGTTGTTGTTTTTTTTCGATGTTCTTCATTCGCTTGTCCACAATGTATATAATTTTGCATTCAGCAAACACTTAGCGAACGAGCAAGCACAAAAGAATTGACGGATAAAAAGAAGGAACCAGAATAAAATCGAAATCGCACCAAATCTCGCATTCTCACTGTGCCTTGGCTGGTCCGGTAATGATGCCAAATTTATAAACAATTTTAAAGTGGCAGTGGAGGCCTTTTTTCGGTCAAATTCATTTGCTCATTTGTTGTTGCTCACTCATTCGCTCATTATTTCTCTTTCGTTTTCCTCCTTTATCGATTTGACATTGAGTATTTGATTTCAAAGTCATTGCGAGTAACCAAAATGGAACTATCGATACAAACAAACAAAATATATATGAGTATATGGATGGATACTGAGCTGCTATGGCAGAGCAATTATCGTGCTTGCTTGAAAAATAACCGATCATCATTATCGCCCATTGTATGTATCGGGCACCAGCAACGGTGATGGAAACGTACAAAACGGCCCCGACAACAACAAGGCACAAACATCACATCACATCATCATCTTCGTCATTTCCATGTCGAGCAATGGATGATGTGTACTCTGCAGTACAGAGCAGCATATACGAAAAAAAAAAACAAAAAATATTATACAATAATACAAACACTAAACTATTTGGATATATATACATTCGACGCTCGCACAATTTTTCTCTCACTCTATCCATCTCTCTTCATTTTCAGCCATACACACCGAATACAAATCGATTTGAAATTAAATTAGACTTTTGGATGGAGGATATATTTCATTTGTGTGTTGCTGCTTGTGTTTCTGTTGCTGTAAAACGCTTTAATAGTTCGCCCAGTATCCGTCAACCGTGACTGAAATATTCATCAATTTGAAAAGTGGTTTTTTCATGCTTTACTACCACACCAAGTCATTAAAATGTAGACTAAGTTAATCGTCATATACCGTATATAACAGCAACCGAATGAGAGAAAAGGCACAGAGAGAGAATCTATGTTAATATCACAAGCAAACAGCTGAAATAAGAGATTTTTGTGGTCTTCAATGGTGTTGCTGTTGCTGTTTTCGTAGCCACAGTTTGACGACTACATTTCAGTACGCGTTCACTTATTTGATACTTGTGATTTTTTTTTTTCAGTAGTTTTCGTGTGCTGTCTTCTCTGATATCTTTTACGGTGTATTTTCCAGTACAATTTGGGTTGAAAAACAAGGAAAGGCTGACGTTGTCTACGTATTCGAGCACCGCTCAATCATAACATATAATGTTAAAATGAAAAAAATAAAGTGCACAATGTCCGAGAGCACGTACGGCAGCCCGAACAACTTTTCACAGTTCCAACGAGATAGAACAATCCCATCTCAAACCGCACAATCCATTAGATCAGTTTTCTCTTTCCATCTTTTTCTTATATATAAATATCAACAAAAAGAATGAATATGCAAAATGCAAAACGATTACAGTTGAAATAGAAACGCAAAAATAGAATTCATTTTGAATGATATTTGAAGTGCTTTTAAAATAAATGTTTATTTTACGCTGCGTTGTATGGAAGCGAAAGAGAGAAAGACCAAGAAAATAAGCAATTAATTTGCAAACGTTTTGTATAATCCTCTTTTAATGTAATGTATTCGTGCGCATATTGTTAGAGAAACAATAAAAAGAGCGTTTCTTTCAGCAACAAACACAGTCCAGCTTTCAAAGAGGAAGATAAATAAAATTCTATAAGCGCTAATAAAAATGATAATTTTTGGCCGTAGCCCACAAATTCACGTGATGTAAGTATCCATATATTGTGGAGTTGACTACACAGAAGCGTACGGAAGAAAGCAAAGAGAGAATAGAGAGAAAGAAATGAAGAGGATAGGCATCGGAATAGGATTTCGAAGAGTCAAATTTTAAATATGTTTGCGGGGTCTGGCGAACATGCGTTCCACGCATCAAACTGCCATTCGAATGACCAACAGGAAGCATCATCTGTATGCCTTTCGGCATGGCCCAATGATAGTTCAATGCGAGAAATTTTATTGCATGAAAAAAAAAAGTATGGGGCAACAGCAGCAATGACACACTGCAAAAACTATGCAACAGTAAGAAAAGAAATTGACAAGTATTGCATTTCTCAAAATTGACTTTTAACGATACATGAATGTTGTTTTCCAAACGGCAGCAATAACAGCGTAAATAAAAAGAAATAATCACATAAATCAGAGTCTCCAATAAATGTGTATTGGGAATGACTGCTCTTTATGTGCTTACACAGCTTCAATACGACAATAATTCGTGATGAAACATGCAAGTTGTTCACTCGAAACGCTAAGAGACATATCCAAATGGAATCCTGCATTCCATAATATCGAACAAGAGAGTCTAATCGACCAACCGACTGACCGACCAACAGACCGACAAAATAAAACAACAGCACAAACACAATATAACTTAGGCATGGGCAAACTCATAAACGCTGTTATATTGGTGACGGTAATGGTAATGGTGGCAGAGAAATAGTAACAAAATAACGATAACGCAATATGCTATATTTGTTTATTAAGTTTGGACGTTTTTTCTGCTGTGTCGCTCTTCAAAATTACTGCCAGTATTTCATTTGTCCAAGAGTTTAACTTTGGCAACTAAAAAAAAAAAACACAAAATTTATCCATGTACAACTCAAAATCATATTTATTTTCAATTGTTGGGCTTTTGAAGCGAAATTTCTCGAAGGTCTCCACTTTATATTGGTGTTTGTTCCTTCGTCGATGTTGCTGCTGTTGTCGTAATCATCATCATCACCATATAGGAATAGTCGGGGCTCTCTCACTATCTGTTGTACATTTGGTGATGTGTATTCTCTTAATTCCTTTTCCAGTGTTTTTATGTGTCTCTATCACAGAGCTATTTTTGTCGGTGTCCGTTTTGCATTGTTTGGTGCCGTTTTGGGCCCCGTATGAAGATATTAGCAGGCTGCCTTTTAAGATCGCTTTTTCGGAAATGGTAGTGTTCTCTCAGTGTTTGTGAGTTCATTCTTATGCCTATCTTATGCTTTTATCTTGATTCCCTCATTTCCTTTCTTCATTCGTTGACGAGCCAGTTTCTTCTCTCTCTCTCTCTTTCTGTATTTGTGTTTGCACTCGTTCATTCTTGCTCATTTCGTCTCTCTGTGATTTTATGCATTATAATATTATGATTTTTATCACGCACATACGTCCAAACACATATTTACAGCATTCACATTAGCAGCAAAGTCATTATTTGCTTTTCTTCGATTGCTGCCCGAAACAGAGAATCAAATCGAATATAATGTAGTCACACTGATTGTGCTTCGTCGTGTTTTTTAATTCATTTTGTTCAACTTCTTCTCTTGACTAACCTAATTTATGCACAAACATGATTTTCCATGCTTTCCAATCCGAAAGCCAACACTCTCTGGCATCACAAAACTTAGAGCATCACAGACATCCAGCCAGCAATCATACACACAATGAACGAACGCGACCAAAGAAAAAAAGTTTCTTTTTATACAAAGCAAGTAGCAGAGATGGCTATAAATTGATTTGAATTGAGATTATTCTAATAAAATTCGTTATTTTATGGCCCGTTTTTTGCCATTGATGATGGGCATGTTTATTTTTCGATGGGTTTTCGACTTGCTTTGCCGTACGTTTAGCGATAACCCTTTCTTTTCTTTTCGTTTGTGTGTTATTGCGATATTTGTTGTTGCATTTTTTTCGTCGTCGTCGATGGACCGGCCGGCAAAAAGAGAACGAGCACGAAACGCTAGATGCGTGGAAAATGGGGGTCCAACCATACACACAGTTCGATAGAGATATAGTTATAAAGAGAGATTTCGCTGTGTGTTAAATCATCTCAACTGAGCGAATAATTATACACAGGCTCTCATCGATAGGTTTTATGTGCGCTCTTATTTTTGTTTGTTTTCTTCTTCGGTCTGTCGCCTGCTTTCTTGCCTGCCTCGTTTCTCGGCCTATCTCCCCCCCTTCTCTCTCTCTCTCGCTCTCTCTCGCTCTCTCTCACCAGATCTCTTGAAATTCCTGCCATTCGACATATCCGACCTTTATCTACACTTCGGAACCTTAATGGATTTGATGGTTTTATTTTTCTTTCCTTTTTTCCTTCTTTCTTCATTTACTTCTCTCAGTACGGCTTTTTCGTTCAGAAAAAGAAGAGAACTGAAAGGCTTTTATGAAATACATATAAATATAGTTAACGTTGAAAAAACAGCATACACTTTTTTCCTTAACTAAAGTTCAAAACAGAGTCATTAATCATTTTTCCGTATGTATATGTATACAATTGTATTTATATATATGGTATATTTTTTGTGCTCGTTCCTGTTGATGTTGTTTGAATTTTCTTCTGATTTGCTCAGATAGATTTGAGTATGGGCAATATTCATTTTGTACAAAATGCCTGACATGCATTCCATTTCTCTCCTGCTGAAAGTGTTTTGTGTGCATTTTATTTTGGGGAATATGAGGAGAAAATCTCGTTGGTATTTGGCTTTGTGGTGCGTTTGATGTACAACAGTAGCACATAGCGCGCACAAATATCGCTTTGCGTTTTGTTTTCAACACGGGTAAAATTATTAAGTTGATTTTTTTGTCAGTATTTTTGGTTGACTATTATTATGTCGTGCACCATTGCCATCAACTCTACTAACTGGATAGAAGCACAATTCGGCCACAATAACTGGAAAGCCACCAACATCGACGTCGTCAACAACATTACCTCCAGTCCATACAAACCCAATATGCCATTTTTATCCACCCCCACCCCCCACCCCCCCAAACTTGTAAAATGACATTGTACCATTGATGATATTCGTCATCATCGTCTACCTCGTTGCTATTGTTGTTGCTCGAAATATTTATCAAGCTTTCCCATTTAATGTTGATCCAGTTCGTCCTACATGGTGTTGACGGTCACACCTATATATCATTTGAAAAGCAATGAAAGGAATAAGTAGCGAGAAATAGAGAGAATGAGAGGGAATAATTAAAAGCCGAGAAAAACTATTAGCCTTTGTAATGAGCATAGCCACACTAAATTTAACTTATTGATAACAAAATGTGAAAATCACGAGACTTTCCCAAATCCCGGTACTTATTTCTCCTCTCGTACAAGCAAACAAAAAATGAATTGAGTGTCTCTCAGTTACAAATTGAGACGCTTTTTTCGCTGCGGCTCACAATTCATTCCGAATTCGCGTCTCTTTTTATTTGACTTGCCTTCATTTCATTTTTACATCGTATATTGTTGTTATTTTTTTTTTTTTTTTAATTCTCTCTCCTCATTTGATTACTTTTTCTGTACATATTTATAAATATAGGCGTGCTCTCTGTGCTATGAATGCAGCTCAACGCTGAGCAGAAATAATAATGATAAAAAAAGCAGCAGCAGTGATTTGAAAAACATGTTCAAAAATAAAATGAGCAGAGGAACAGAGAGAAACGAAGAGCTATAAGAACAAATAAAAAAAAGCCATAATGATGTTAATAACGATAAAATATAAATAAAAACGAGTTATGGATAAACGTATATGAAACGTATTGTGTGTGTGGATTTTGTTTATTCCAGCATTTCAGCCGCGTTCGCTGCTGCTGCCTATTTTTGTTGCTATTGTTGTTGGAAGCCGAGCCGCGGTTGCTCTTCGCGGTTTGCATTGTGTATGCGCAAATGAGAGAGTGTGCAGTCTCGGGCCGATTGTGTGTTTATATGGCATTTTAATTTCGTATTCGCTTTCCATTTCCAATTGTGAATATACAATTTATACATATTCAGCTCGTTTATTGTGTGCACAAAACATATAAATTCAATCCATATGAGTTTGCAATTCATTGGCTCTTTCATGCATGATGCCTGACGATTGCATTTGCTGCGTATATGCGCGTACAAGCGAGCCGCTAACGCGAAAAACAAAGACCATGGCAGAGAGAGAGAGGGAGAAGAATAGAAAAAATAATAGCTATACTGGCATTAAATTATGCACTGCTTACGGAATTATAATAAAAGCGACAATAAATTATTTAGCCTAACGAAATTATGTGCACTTTACACCTACATTATCGTCACCATAGATCGGCTCGCAATTTGATCGCTAGCTCGTTCACTTGTGGCCCTGTCTTTCATTCGTTCTGGTCATATGCGGTATTCGCATAAAATAAGGAAGTATGTGCAGCTTATCACTGATCAATTATCAATACTGGTAGTCATTTTTAAATTGTACGCTCACTGATTTTTATCGGTGTCGAGCTGAAATCGTTCTCTTCCCGATTGCGAGCCAGGCTTCAATTTAGAATTGGAATGGCATGCATATTACGGCCTTCTCGCTCTCCTCATTTATCTCTTGCTTAACCGATACAGTTAAGTTTCAATGAGAATAAACAAACGAAATTGCAACATTTCATACACGCACACATACCCACCATGTATGATTTGAATGGAGGCTCATTCGCTCACTCACTCTGCAAGTGAACGATAGATGAATGAACGGATGGGTAGATGGTTGGTGTGCATTCGGTAGAATAAATGGTTTGACTGTTATCCGATGTGAGTGGCATATCATTTAAACATTAATGTTGGCACATTTTGTGTACAGGCATTTTCTGGTGTGCACTCATTTTTGTGAAGCAGAGAGAGAGTGTGTGTGTTCGTGATACACAGAAAAACGACCGTCATTTATTCCCTGTTCTGTCTCATGCTCTCCACACTTGATGCATGTTTGATGTGAATGCGCGCGAGCAATATTTGTTCTTCTTATTCATTTTGCCAGAAAGCCTCGAATATATTGCCTATATTTTTCCATAAACAAATGGCTCTTCTTCTACTACCATTTATTCTTCCTTTTCATCTTTGGAAGTGCTGTTTTTTTTTTTTTTGGGTGTGTTTACTAAATTATATCTGCATATCCAAATATATTGAAGTGTTTTTTGTGTCACATATGTCACCCGTGTGCTTCATCACTGTCTTTGCACGTTTGCATTTCGATTGCTGCTGTTGTTCTTCTCATTATTATATAGCAAAATAGCTTTGCTTTTATTGGTTTGTTTGTTTTACGCTTCATAGTTTGTTCTTTGAAGGACAAATAAATCGCTCGAGTGGTTGAATTCCCTTGTATTGAAATAGCATGTGTATTTTTGAATTGTTTAACATGTATAACAAATGAAATGGAGTGCGCTTTTCACATATTGCTAGCTTGAGAATACTCTTTTGCACCGAACAAGCTGCTCAATCGCTAGCTTATTTTGCCTGCTCAAACTTGGTTGCCTGCCTGCCTGTCATCCATTTCGATGTGTGCGAATGGGTAAACGCACAAACAAATTACCAAATAAGCAAAGCCCGGAATAGCAAAATCGATTTCACTTAGCAATCGGTCGTGCCTATTACAATACATACCACAAAATGCCATATATTCCAAAAAATCCACAATCCGACGAATTTTCGGCGATGGAATATACATTTTCGCATCATACACATGTGATAAACATACTTTGATTAGTTATGTTTTAAATAATTTATGAGGACGAGAAATGCGTGTGTTTATTCTTTTTCTTTTTTTTTTTTCGTTCATTTCCACTTTGCAGCAAGCATACAATAATCAAACGCACGATTTTCATATTTCTGGTGCCCTCGCGCCTAACAATTTGTGTTTGCCAAGACATTCACACACAATCGTCGGTTGGAATGACGTTGAAATGCTAAACGAAAAATTTATGAGCCACTGCAAAATATATATGTACATCCATATGTATCCAAAAAAACAGGCAATAATGAAAATAATAACACCATAAAAATGAATAATACACACTTATTGGTATAGTCAAATAGGCCCATAGGAAATGTGTACTTTTCAATTTCGATTACGAATAATGATAACAACAAAAAAAAAACAGCAACACACAACGCGCGACTTGTTAATTATGACAAAGAGCGTGTGTGTTTCAGTTTAAATTTAAGCCGGCCAACATTTGCGGTTGCGTTCGATTATTTAGTATTTTTATTAGTATATAGGAGATTCGCAAGATGGCGTTGATGGTGACAGACTTGGATTTCTGTTGCTGCCGAATCGGTTTTCACGTTTTTCGACTTAAATCAAATTTTAGGCTTTAGCAAATAGAATATATTGGCCGAAAATTATATTTAATTTGGATGTTTATGAGTAGAAATCAATTTGTCATTCTTTTTATGAAATTTAATTTTCAAAAATATTGCTTTTGTGCATTTAATATGAGCAGATGACAAGTCCATTAGTTTTAGTGCTTGTATCCGTTAGTTCGTCAATGGCGGCCGTGAAAACAAGAAAAGTGCACCGCGAATTAACTTTATCATAATTTGAACGACGTTTCATTCATTTTAAGTAGTCATTAACTATCAATTTCGAGTTATTTCATTAGGAATTTTACAATTAATTTCATGTTGTCTCCGCGCATATTCTCTACTATTTATGTCAATATAACGGTAAATGTTCGGTTAATACTGCTTTGATATTTGACGGTTGTACATGTAATTTGGTGAGTTCGTTCCAATTTCATATATTTGGCCGAGTTTATTTTTGTAAATTTTTACTATTTCCGATTTCGGTAGCATGGTAATTCCGCGGACATGTCTCTTTCGGCAAAATCGATGTGTTTTTTCTCGAGTGTAGTGTGGCTTAGCACGGCCCTCACCTTAAATTCATTTAGCTCGAAATCGAAACATTGTGCCTCGGACGAGGGGAGGCCACGAAGCACGCCCTCCCCGGGACCTGACCGGAGCGCCACAGTTGAAAACCGTTTTGAATATAGAAATCTTGAATTTGAGAGGAGGTTTTGAGTCGAAGAAGTTCGAATTAAAGAGAGCGAATGTTTTTGGTTTAGATGTTTTAGCTTTGAGTGATGTTCGTATTAAAGGACAGCTTGAGGATACGTTAGGGAATTATCGCGTATCTCTCTCGGGTGTTTCTAGAGGAAGAGCTTATTGGGGCGTAGGGTCTGGTACTCGCTTACGCAGATAATCTGGTACTGTTTGGAAATTCTGAACTGGAGCTGCATAATAGTATCAAAGATTTGGGAGAGGCTTGTACGAACTTCGGAATGACCATTAGCGGCACAAAAACTCAAGTTATGCATGTGGGCAAAACTCGAAAGCCAATTCATTGCATATTGAATATAGAGTTTATTGAATAAAGAGTTTGAACAGCGTAGGTTTAATGGAAATAAAGCAGAAGCGCAACTTAGATCACATGTTTTCAATAAACGTGAATTGAGTACAGAAACAAAGATGTTGATTCACGGGTCAATCTTCAGACCAACTATTCTATATGGTAGCGAGAGCTGGGCAAAATGAGGCATTTTGTTTCGTAAAACAGACCAGACGCTGAAAGGCAATAGCGGTCTATAAATGTTTGTTGTTGTTGTTATTAGTATACGCTTGATTATTGTTTGCAAGTACGCAAAAAATTAAGCGTCAACTAGATATGTATGGTTGAGTTAGGTTTTTGTTGCCTTCTTTCTTCTGGTTGCTGTGTTTAATCCGCTGTTGTTCCTGATATAAGTGCCCATTAAAATCATAATCGTCCAAGAATCAATCCGATATGTTATGCCGAAGCCAATTCGAAAGCAAGAGATGAAAAAATAATAAATGCCATACAATATATTTATACAAATATACAATTATACACACATCAAATCGAAATGTGTTGCTTGATGGTATGCCGTGAGCTCCAAATCATCAAGCGCAGAGTGTGAATCAATTAAGCAAAATCAAGAATAACAAACAATTCAAATCAAATAGAAATGAAGCTATATATATGATATATATATATATATATTATAGATATAGAAATACAAGCGTTCGCTCGCTCGTTCCACTCGTAACAATCACTGTTATAATAGTTTCTTTGCATTGTTTGACATTTTCACCTTCTAATTCACGTTTGAACTAGTTTATACAAATGTCTGTTCTTTTGTGACCTTAAAAAGGAGAATTATACGCATGCATGGGTCAAGCGGACGATGCAAAATTGAATTTTGACTCTTAGCTTGACAGCAGCGCCCTCTGTACCATTCGTCTATGGATGGAAAACACTTTTTCCCCTTCTTCAAACAATGGCAGCAAAGATGCGGAGCCTGTCAAACTCGCTGTTTGAAGAAGGGGAAGGCGGGGAAGGTGTGAAATGTTGAAGCGTTTAGTACAATCGTTTAGATAGAGATGGCGCGGTCCAACGACATTCACTACCCCTTTAAAAAGAGAAGATACAAAGCATCGTCCGCTTGGCATGGGTATATGCGGCAGCTATAGCCAATTATGTGAAACTGCTTAATACTTGAGAGAATCTCTCTATCTCACTTGCTCGCACACTTTCAATCGATTCTGGCATCATCATCGTCATCATCATCATAATGTACGGTCTATGATACCGCAAAATTGTTCCGCTATTGTACTTTTCGCTTTCGACACTATCCAGCTGATAAAAACATACACCAATTCATATAATATAGAATATACGAAATGAGAAAGCGAGAGAAGAGAAGAAATAACACAACACACCAATGTTGCTTTCAATGCAAAGTGTTCTTTTATTTGCTTTGTTTTTTATGTGATGCCAAAAATAAATCAATTTATTTTTCCTGAGTGTATCGAAACTGAACGGTAGAAGGTTTTCTGGAATCAAAGATACACACACTGGTGACGTGAGCGACCAAGAGAAAAAGAGAGGATTATCGCAATGAAAAAGGGTATATAGCTACGACCGATACTGTGCCATAGAGTGAGAGAGAGAGATAACGCGGCTCATTAGGGCTTTGATTTTGCTCAATGATCACAATATGACAAAAACGTTGTATATCCATCATGAAGGCGGAAATCCTTGTTTGTCGGATCAGAGCCTATATTAAATCGCAAGAGAAAAACAATGGGCCAAAAAGAATACAAGCACACATACTGATGCCGCCACCGCCGCTTTTTTCATAATCATCATCATCATCGCTGGTACAATTGCTATTGCGATCGGCTCTACGCGGAGTTTAATTTGTATGTTTGTTTATATTGCCCCGATGTGCTTCGGAACATTAATAAGATTCGATTAATTGTTGTGTTACACGTTATGACATTGAGCAAAGTCAAATGATATTTTAAATGGTGTTTGTTTTGTTTTGTTTTCGATTCCTGTTTCCCATCGCACTTATGCTTTTCCGTGTGCGTTCTCTGTGTGTTTGGCCTTCAGTATGTCGGAACGCATTGTATATACTATATCTATACTCTATATATGCTTTTTTTGTCCATTTTTCATGTTTTTCTCTGTTTGGTGCGAGAATTAAATACAATCGTCTCCAGCCTGGAATATTAATGGCACAATTTTTTGTTGTTGCTCTCTACTGTTTGTTGTGTTTTTGCTTATTCAAGAAGCACACGCACCACAAGAGCAAATATAATCGCCGAGGAGGTGACGAGAATGAGGAATAACTAGAAAAAAGGACAAGACATACAAACGAAATGTTTCACGTCAAACAGTTTTACCTTTGGAATACACAATTTTTTCGCATTCGAATACAAATGAAGGACTCCCGCTACTTTTTATCTACCGATTTTGGGTTTTGGTTTGGGTCCGATTCATTAGAAGTATTCTTTTTTTGTTCAACTTATTTCAATGTCATTTTTCCGGTTCGCCTAACACTTCATTTGATTCGGCTTTTGCAAATTCGAGCAATGCGCGAGCATGTTTGCAAGCACGCATAACATCGACAATATCAGCCCAACAAAGCCATAATCAGAAATTTATGATAAAATTAAAATTGATTTGAATTGAACCACACGCGCTTCGATGACAGAAATCAATCGAAACCTATCGCACATACATTTATTCACTGCAAAAGCAGCGGCAGCAACGCTCTTCATTCGATTCTCCTATGGTTTGCTGTGCCCCAGCTGAAAATAGCATCAACAACGACAACACCAGCAGCGGTGAGCGCACACGAAATCCATAGAAAAATTCATATAACTTTTCTGTTTTAACTGAGCAAGTGCTTTGCAAGGTTCTGTGCCTGCTCCGAATCAGTGTGTATTACTCTCTCTATGTGTTACTTCAAGTCTATTCCTCTACAAATTTTATGTGAGCCTGTGCAAGATCCAAGCCATCAGCTGTATTGAATTGGCTGTTGCGTATGAGCGGAGAGCTGTTTGAGTGTGGGTGTGCGTTTGCGTGTGAACCGTCGTGGGATGTAAAGAAAATCGAAACAGCTGTTTTAACCGGTGTGTGGGTGTGGAGTCATCGATATATATGTATGAACGTGCAGCAAATCATCAAATAGTTATATTTTCTGATGATTTCGTGCGCATTTTCAACCAGTTCTTGGAAGGATTTTTTCACTCGGAACAGTTAAATATAAACTACATTGGAAATATATCATTTCATGGTATTCAATATTCCATACTACCGCGTATAGGTTAGGGCCAGAGTCTCCGCAAAAATCGTCAGAAAAAGCAAGACCTTTGCCTCGCATACATCTTTTGGCTCTAGTTTGGTTTCGAATTTCAAGAACACAAAAACAGAAGAGAAGAATATGAATTGAATGTGAGAAACGTACTCAGTGAGCGACCGACGCCTTCTTATTTATCTCTTGATTTATTTTGCGACTTGAGCGGAATTTTTCCATTTCATTCGGTAATGTGGCCATAGCTAAGTGGCATACATTTGCACGAAATATGCCAACGACGCCCTGCAATATCAATGTAGCATTATCTATCTCTCACTCAGTCTCGTTCGTTAACTCATTCAGTCGCCAATGCTGTTGCCGAAAAAACAAAAGTCACGCCAAAAAATGAACCGCAGCCGAAAGAAATGGCAATTACATTTGCGAAAAGATTTGTTCGCTTCACAATTTATTTAGCTGGAAATCATGTGTACCCATAAGAAACAGGTCAATTTGTCATCGAAGCACGTACGCGTTGCTTGTAAGACGACTGAAAAATATTTTTTTCTTTATGAAACGTCAAAGACAATGATACGCGCATCCGTTTTCTCCACAACCACAACCACCACCATCATGAATCGATTTCTTCTCTGCAATTGCATGTGTGTTCGAGGATGCCTCTCGAAAAGGCCAAAATTCTCATTTTCTCCAACAACAGCACGCGATTCGGCGGAAAGAGAGATAATTGAATTTCTATTCAACTTGAATAACAAGTTAAAATAGAAGAAGAAGAAGTTGAAAATAACGCAGCAAAATCCATGCAAGACTTCACGAATACTCCAACTAGACTTAGCGATGACGAATGTACCGAAAATACAATCTTGAAGCTTGAAATTGTCAACGAAATGTCAATTTTGGTTTTATGTACCATTTCTTTTACATTCAAATAAAGCCGCCGCATAAAATTCATCCATCGCGCATTCGTGTGTGTTTTACTTGTTCTTATTTTTGTTGGTTTTCGATAGAATAAATTTAAAATGAGCGAGTGCGTGTGTGTGTCAGTGAATTCATAGGCATTTTGAATTATCTTTTGAAATTTGTTTTCTATCTCTTTATCCGCGTTGTTGTGCGTTTTGTATGCTGTTGCATGCATCCCTTCATTTTTTATCGGCGTTTCGGCAGTCAATGCCATTGTCTGTGTGTTTGTATGAGATGAGATTGCAAATCTGATTGTTCCTCAGAGTATACGTCGTTTCGTGTGAAAAACATTGACAAAAATCAGTACTGCTGCAAATCTGTTGAGGCAGAATAGGCAATAGGCGAAACGAATAAACGCAATAACATAAAATCTCTCATTTCCATTTGCTTGTCAAATAAAGTGCTCGCTGGAGTTTATTATTGCTAGATTTTCATAAATATTTAGTAAGGTTGTTGCTTTGGTTGACTTTGCTTGTTTCATGTTGATGAAACTGAGGCGTGAATTTGAATTTTAATCAATTTTGTGTGTGAGTGAGAGAAAAATGGATAGAGGAAGCACGAACGAACGGAATTAATCCGGCTATAATGGCTCATGAACGGAATCCGCAATCACCCGCATGAAATGCGAGTGAGAGAGAGAGAGAGCGCAACCGAGTGCAAAGATACAAGAGAAACGATGACAAGTTGAAGGAAATGAATCTGCTGAATGGACGAAAAACCTTACACTTGAATGCCTTCGTCAAAAGGGACGACATCAGCAGCAACAGCAATGCAATACGTACATTTTTATTTTCATTCTTTCCAGTTTTTTCGTGTATTCCTCCACTTATCTGAAGCTTGATCCGAGCAGCACAGATACAGCGAGTAAGAACGAACGTGAGCGACCGAAACAGTCTTTGGTTGAACCATCTTTATGACACCAGCACATTCGACGTCCTTCACTTACCCTTCTCGCGTTCTATGTGTTCGTTACTCAAATGTGTTTATCGAAATGGAAAGAAAAATAAATGTTGTTGCGCCTCCGTGCCCTGCTATTGCTGCTGTTGCGGCCGCTGCTGTTTTTGGTTGATTTTATACACTTTTGAGTGAGATTCTGTAATGAACAGCATTTCTTCTTGTTTTTTCTGTATTTTGCCGATTATAATATGCAGTGAGAAAAAACCCCACAGACACTAGGCTATTTTTGAACTATTCAGTCAAATGTTGAATCAAAAAGGAGAAACACACAAATTCACACAAAAAAACATCAGTCTTGGAATCCGCTCATTTTTCTTGTTGCTTTAGTCAAATGTGAAGTTTTTTTTCCTCGAACACGAACAAAACCGAGAGGAAAAAATCATTTAATGACTGTTGGCTCATCAATTATGGATGCGGAATGGAGAAGAAGCCAAAATCCACTTTAAATCAATTTAAAAAGCTAAGTCATAGCATTTTTGACGTTTCTATTGAATATATTCTAGTGGTGTGTTCTATTCTGTCTTTCATTGTGTAAATTTTTCGTTTTTATCTCGATCCGCTGGCTTAATTACAGACCAACGAAAGAAAACGTTTCCATCTCAGTGGCTGACTGTGGCTGGCATTCAGCTGTGGTCTCCAATAATTCTCAGTACGCTTGCCTAATCTTTTGAACGAAATGTACAAAGCCAACAAAATCAGCTGTTTGTTTTCTTTTTCTGTTTTGCTTCGCGCTCTCTTTCGTTCTCCATCTTTCCCTCTCTCTCCATCTTTATCCCGCTTTTCTGTTTTCCATCCTAATCCATTTCAGCATTAATATTTATTGTTCGTTCGATATACATATTTCGCCTCGCCGCATTGTTGCGTTGATAATACGCGCACACGCGGCCAGCAAACGCGCGAGCGAATAAAGAAGATCATTTTTCTCATGCATTCAGCCAGCCAAACAGCTAGTTAGTTAGTTCGATTGTATTTACAATGTATTTCACTTACAATATTCCGGTTTTCGCTGCCGTACTCTTCTTCTAAGTATGTATCGCATAACATGTATGCGTTTTTAATGGCCATATAATTATTATTTATTGACTTTCCTCTAGATCTCGTTCTTGCTTGTACCTATAAATAAATTGCTTGGCCGTAAAACTTATTGACGTTTCACTGAGAGCAAAAACGAGCAAGAGCAGCAGCCGAACCAAATTGGAAAAAACACACAAATATTTTCGCTGCTTTCATGAATCTATGTTTAATATTTCGTTTGGTTCAATGCGATTGCCTGGGTTTCAACACATCGTTTACTTCCGATTTGTTTGCGAGCTTTGGCATCATCTAATGAGGTCTCTCGAACGAACCGAGAATCGCATCTTAATGCTGTAATTACGTTTTCCGAAATTTGATCCCATTTTAAAAGCATTTGCCGAAACAAACCGTTGAATTAATGTTTCATTTCCTTGTTCTCATGCGCTTTCGCGCAGTATTCAGCACTCAACTTTAAATCATTTTTATGGCAACGAAAACAAATCACATCATTTTCTAAACCATTTTTTTCCTCTCTCGTACTCCAAATTTTCAACACCCATTGTAATAATAAATATAAAATATGTCTTTCGTTTTATCTAATCTGGTTGTTTTTCTCTCTATTCTCGTCAAAACATTTTAGATTGGACTAGGCCCCTGACACCGCCTGCAACAAATCGCCATTTGAAGAGCGTCACACCAAAAACCGGTTCCAGTAAAGCAGCAACAACAGCCATTATCAGTAAAAATAACAATACAGCTTCTGATGCTGTAGCCGACACAAATCGGTCCAACAAATTAGCAACAACAGAGAATTTAACTCCAAACTATGCCAACGAACTAGCAACACCAGCGGCCACTGATGAATCTGCCGTGCAATTGCTATCGATGCGTCTTCAAAATGAATTGCGACGGGCTAAAAGTCAGCATCTCGCATGCACTGAGGTATTACTACCATCCGATTTGTTGAATCGCATTGCATCCAAATTGATTGTCATGTCAGAAAAGGAACCGTGTGGTATTCGTGGCTCGATTATTTACATCGAATTCGAAGACGAACCAAATAACACAAGGTACGGAAAAATGCTAAATCAATTTTAAATCCAAACAAAATTTTTTGTTTACATTTCAAAGCTATGTTTTTGAGTTTGTTTTTCGAAAAATAAAACCACGAACGAATGAACGAATAAAATCTCCGTTGAATTTTGGCATATTGAATGTTGGCTTTCAATATATCACGTTTATATGATTCGCCTTTTTTCTCCCTTTAACATGTTTTTTTTTTCGACTCAATCTTTTTTGAACGCATTTTGTGTTTATCACATATATGTGAAATCGTATTCACGGTTTTGCTTCCTTTACACTCGATTATGCGATACAAGACCTATGTGTTTTTTCAAAAACAACGAAAAATTACAAACGAAGAGAGTGACGAAGCTCTTTGTTAAAAACGTTCAAGCGGACGATGCTTTGTATCTTCTCTTTTTAAAGGGGTAGTGAATGTCGTTGGACCGCGCCATCTCTATCTAAACGATTGTACTAAACGCTTCAACATTTCACACCTTCCCCGCCTTCCCCTTCTTCAAACAGCGAGTTTGACAGGCTCCGCATCTTTGCTGTCATTGTTCGAAGAAGGGGAAAAAGTGTTTACCATCCATAGACGAATGGTACAGAAGGCGCTACTGTCAAGCTAAGAGTCAAAATTCAATTTTGCATCGTCCGCTTGAAAACGATACACTCGATGTCGAAAAATTCACTCACTCGTCCGCTATGGCTCGAATATATATATATGTATATGTTTTTGAATAAATGCAAACAAATATTCGAAAAAACATTATGAAAAATAGATTAGTAAGTCGTGCGGAATATTCGCGATTTTTTATTCGACATACCCCGAAACTGAGCAATGGAAAGATGGATTGAACTGAAAAATGAGATATAAAAACGCATATGAACGTAAACAGGCATTTTTTTTATTTGTTAAGCCAAAATTGGTTAATAAATCGGTCCCCCCAAAAAACAGCGCAAAACAGAGAGAGCGGGTGTGAAGAATGTACTCGGCAAACGAAAATTGATATCAATTCAAAAACAGAATAAATATGCGCACAATTCGATGGGACGAAAACACGAGAGCTAAATAAATGGCGATTGGATTTATGAAATTGTTTTCTTTACGGATTTCGGATGATTACTTTGGTATATTTATGGTCGTAATTTTCGATTGATTGCGTTGAATATTATTGTTTGGTGAGCTTAAAATAGACATACAGAGCGAAAACAAATTGCATGTCCAAATGTGGAGTACCTGGTTATGTTGTTTTTTTCTGATTCTGGAAATTTTCAAATCATCTATACATAATATCATAATTCAAAGTGCGACCTCTCGCTGCGTTTCATCATTCACATCCTAATACGATGCGCGATCTCTTATTTTTTGATTATGCTTCATTTTTATTATCACCCATATTTTGAAGCATATCGATCTTTCTATGCAAATGAACGTGTCTTCCGACCTATTATTATTTTTATCGTTGTCAATTCAGAAACATCTAATCTTTAATTCTGTCACCGTCGTCGGCAGAAAACTTTTACACACCGCACATATTTGGTTTTGAATACGTGCAAGACGCGTGAAAAGGGCTGAATTATTAAACATAAATTATATGGTAAAATCATGCGATTTATATGATTCGAATTCAAATGGGGTATTCAGCTCATAGCCGCACATATAACGGTACTATTCGACACTATATATCTCTCTCTCTCTCGTATTTTTTTATTTATCTATAATTAATGGTGGATCGAATTCGAGAAACAAGATTCAGATTATTTATAATAATAATTATTCATTAAATCCGATCAGTTGAATTGATATTTTGTTGGCATTGTCACCTGCACTATATTGATTCGAGGCTCTGGCCGTTCATTCAACGGATAATTTTGATCGTAGTGAATCAATAGACATACGATCTATTCAAACTTGTACAAACACCATCAAAACCAAAGAAAAAAAAAAAAAAAAAAAAAAAAATCAACTGAAATAAAACAGAAGAAACGTATAGAGGAACTATATATTAAAGGCTAAAAATCGGCTCAATTGGCGTACAAACTGGAATATACATACTGTGGCCAGCTAGCAAGGCAATAAATATGTCACAAATATAATTTTTCTACTTGGCTAAGAGATGTGTTCTGGCATATATTTTGGATAAAAACCGTGCTGAAAGCGTGTAAGCGACCGAGTGAGCCATAGATGTGCTTCCGAGCGGCCAACCCGATCATTCTCTCGGATAACCCAATCACCAGAATTATTAAATTTTATGCTTCAGCTTTTCTATGGAATAGAGCGATGAAATAGTGCGGCCGAAATCTAGACATATAGAAAGAAATGTTTGCAAGTTCAGATGCAAAGTAGTCTAATATAGAGGAATACGGATGCATTTCATCTAAAATTTAGACTTGGTACTCTAGTGTCCTATTAAACCACAATACAACATTTTTTTTATCTAGATGGAACATAGTCTAATGCTAAAGTCTAGATTACTTTGATCTAAGCTCTTGAAATAAATGTTTCTGTATATGTAATATCATTGTTGTTCACATCTAACCATTTCATTTGTCCCCGTTTGATGGTTTATTTATTAAATGGATCTTGATTATAATGATTCGTATTTTTTCTATTCTCTGCGTGTATTTATTTCATTTGGTTTGCTCTTTTCATTTGTTCATTTGTCGGGCTTTTGTTTTTCGTTTACATTGGTTTTGTGATGTTGCTCAGTGTGTGTTCGTCGTTCGCGCAATGTGTAACAATAATCGACTGACGAAACAACAATGATTTTCGCTTTGTTTACGAATGCTTGAAAAACAGTACATTTCAAGTGCTGAAAACTTGCACAATTATTCTTTCATTTTCAACATGATAAATTATTTTTAACGACTGAATTCCTAGTTGCATACAGAATTGTCCGTTGATCTCTTTGCAAAACGTCCGAATGATAGGTGATGTTGAGAAACAGGCATGCAACTTCCAAAATATACTGAACACAATCGTATTCAATACATTTATTTTAAATTTAAATTTGCATTTGAATTGTTCGGCACCGCCTACACGGCAATCAGCTGAAATGAAGCTGCTGCTGATGTTGTTGTTGTTGATCTGCCTTCATTTACTCATTAACAGTGAGCAATTTTAATCGCAAACAACAGTGAGAGCTTGATCGAAAAATCGGCTAAGTCGCAGCTCTTTGCCATTAAAGATGTTCCATCTCTTTAATTTTCGTATTATTAAAAATGGACGTAAGCATCGGGCCGCAAGAGATATTGAATAGTGATAGAAAGGCAAGATCTTTTAAAAATGAGATCGACTTGTATCCCCTTTGATTGTGTGCTGCCGCTGAATATTTATTGCAAGCGAACGAAGAAGCACACAGTGCAAAGTATTACAGTACTCTTTTCATGATGTCATAAAACTGTAAAACTGAGGCAAACATCTCAATATAGATGCTCATCTAGATAGATTGTGCAAAAACGCATTTGACATGGCATGGCATCATTAATGGTTGTTGTGCTTTATGTATGGACCAAGTTGTTGGGATGTGCTGTGCAGTTAAAGTCTTAAACTTGTTCAATTTGCGCGTAATTGAAATTAATTGATGTGCGCGATTTTGAGCGATGCGATAGATGTAAACCAGTGGCTCTGGATGAAGATCAAATGCACTGCTGCTGTACATTGCTAGCATCCATGTCACACAATAAGAATGATGGTTGTTTAGGAAAATCTTTTGTGTTTACTGCCGCGAGAAAACAAAGAAATTCCAACAAATCATCACTTGTATGCGTTGAAGATGTGTACAGGATGAGGCACGAAAACAACACAATACATCAGCGCGAGAGCAATGCGTCGATTGTGTGGCAGTAGGCGAAGTAAGAGAGATAATCAGAGAGTGAGAGAGATTGAGAAATAGAGAGATAGAGGAAGAGAATGGCAATTGGCGCGATGCTCATCAAAGAATCGAGTCTCAAGTTGGGCATCAGGTCTGCTGGCGACATCAAAATTAAAACATGTCGCTCAGTCTTGTATGTATGCCTTCCGATGCTATGATAATAATCATTAAGTTTAGATCCAATGTTTGAATCCGCTTTGTGCTCATTTGCCATCCATCGTGCCCCGGCAACAACAACACCATTCAGCACCAATGTGTATACTGCAAAAACAAATATAATAAACTCATGCGACAAGTATAATGTGGAGTAATGGGTACATCATGCATTTTATTCCGCTTGGTCTTCAGACATGCTAAACCTTGGACACACACAACTTGAGTTCTCTTCCTTTTTCACTCGCTGTCTGCGCATTTTGCGTAATGAACGGGCTAAACGTGAGCGAATATGCACGAAAGCACATACGCCACATTGAATCCGATAAAATGCACAGAATTTTCATGTCAACAGCAGTGACAGCAGGAACGCAGCACCAACTGCTGTTCATTCACTATTGAATTCGTACAGATGAAACACTCTGAAGGTAGAGAACGTCAATGTTGCGTTTATTGAATGGACACGGTCACTGCAATAAAAGAGACGACAACACAAAATGATTATTCACTAAACTCCAAAGAACAGAATCAAGTGTTTCGAAGCGGACAAAAAATTAAACGATATCAGCTGATATTGTCTCGATTTTTACATTTCATGTTAGATATGATTTAGTTCGTCAAAGCAACAATATGCAAACATCATTATTGATTGATATTGATTCTTACTTCATTTCAGCCGAAACATGTCGTATAAGACGGACGTTATTAGTTGAGCACTCTAGCCAAGAGCAGTCTCAAATAATACACAAAGCCTATGTTCTCATTTTCGTTCTGTTTTTCCGCCTGTCTATTTCTTATTTCAATATTGAAATGGTATTTCTTTCGTCTGTCGATTTCTTTTTCTATTTGAAATTTATTAATTACTCAAACGCTCAGCTTTTAAATTGAACGCGAAGAACTATTTAATTTATTGCCATATTTGTGTTTCTCTTTTCATTCCTGCTGTTCTCCGCCTGTTTGGTTTCTCGTATGAACGCTGGTTTCCTTCAACATCTCATTCGGTCTATGGTATGTATGTCATGTATCATCGCGGAGTACAGAAGAATAGCATCGCTGCAATTAGATCCAAACACAGTCTCAACTTTCGAATTGTATCTTACCTTGAAGCAGGATCGAAGTGGATGGACATCAATACTGCCACAATTTTTAAAGTAAGTGTTAAAATCAAACCCATACATTATATTTTAGTCGAATGTATAGTTATAAACTAGGTCTAAATAAAATGCCAATAAAAATAAACATAATCTTATTGTGTTTACAACATAACACTCAAACTCATGCATCAAACATCACATTGCTGATTTCGTAGTGTACCAAGCGAGCAAAAGAAAAAGCAAAAGAAAAAAGAAAAATGGAAAAACGGTCTGTGTGTGGAAATGTAAAGTCGCATTGGCTAAAATGAAAAAAACACCATTTTATAATGGGGCCTGAAAAAGTAAATTAAAGCTTGCATAAACTGGTCGGTTCAGTTGGCGCGAACGTAGCATTTCACAGTGCACACTAAAACGCCGCTCGCTCACCCGCTCGACACAGCTCGATTCGATTAGGCGATTTTGCAATTGCACGATCAACAAACGACCAACAAAAAAACGACCAAACCAATAGATAATGGCAAATGTTGGAAGTTTGACGAGGTAATTGAGGCAACATGGGTGCAAATCACGTGAAAATACAATTACACACAACGCACGGAGAGCACAAACAGCCTCATATTGAAAACGGCTTTCATTTTTTACATATCATTCGTTCTCTTTCGGTTTTCTATTTTTTTTTTTCTTTTATATAATATTACTGTAATATTACTACAAATGAGAAATTGTGCTGCGCATATTGTCAATACATGTACCGTTGTGTATAGGTCACAAACACACGCCACAAACGCTGCGCGAACAAATTTTATGCATTGACGCGTTCATCGACCCCATATCTTGAACTTATTTTTTCTATTTTGTATGTGTGCTGCTAGACAGAGCTTTTTGTTTTATTTTTTGTGTTGTATTTTTATTTTCTTTCCGAAATCGCTTTTCACATTCATTTGATGTTTTGTTTTGTTGAAAACAGCAACAGCATGCCTCGGCTTCATCCGTTCAATCTCTCTATATCACCTTCAATCAATTTGTGGCATACATTTTCCAGTTGACTTTTGTTTTCTATCCATCTTGCGAACATAGAACTCCGAATATTTTCGTGTCAAACGATTAGAGATGTGTGGAAGAGCAAATATTCAAATTCTAAGAATATTTCATCTTTCATGCATGAAACGCCAATCAAAGATTCGGCGCGATCCAAAGATAAACTTACTAAGTATTGCTTTTAATTAAAGTTATATCCCTTGGATGATTTTGATGAGCACACGGTTTGGGTGGGATTTGAATGAATGCAATGCACACGGGAAAGATCACTCATTGCGGTTGTGTGACATTTTAGAACTGGCACAAACAGTACGTCAGAACGGCATAGGTTTGTGCGAATTACTAGAATGGCTCTCAGCTGCGACACGACCGCCAAACTTGTTGTTTTCATTATGAATTGTCATATTTTGATTTTAGCTCGCTTTTTTGTTCACAAATAATGTATTTGACCGATTTTTAAGAGTCCGAGAAAGTGCCCGTCGCTCTCTCTCTCTCTCTCTCTGTGCGTCACTTTTTTTGGCAAACAAAAAACGGAGAGCTTATTTCTTTCAACCAAATTAAATGAACGTTTGCTATGCGTAAATGCCGTGCACATGAAAAATAAAAGTCGGAAAGCGTGAAATGGTTCAACCAACTTAAGTTCGAGAGTCGGCGAACTACTTCAATGCGCGAAAAATTACTGAAATGTCATTAACTCTATGAAAGCCACTCTCTGTATGATTATCTTTAATTCACTCGATTGAGAATTGCGCGTTTCTTCATCGAAGACGCGCACTTTTTTGATTCCCCGTTGGAATTTGATTTTTATTTATTTCCTTTTGGCGTTTTTCTTTTGTGTTTCGCTCAATCCAAATGGATTATATATACTTTTTAATCCATTGGAAATCGGTAATTTACGGTAGAGAAACAGAAAGAGAGAGAGAGAGAGAGAGAGAGAGAGAGAGAGCGTGAAAACACATGATGAATTAATGTTTTATTTTTTTATTTGCAGGAATTTGGCACGCAGCAGTACAATTATGATTAGTCCAGACTTTTTAGTTGCGAAAAACAAATTGTATCGTTCATTTTCCGAGTAAATGCATCGATTTTTGAGTTAATAACAGCAACAACACAACATCAATAAAAACAGCACAGCGAAAATCAACAACAAAAAACATTTCATGCAATAAAAAAAACAATATGGCAATATTTGGTGTTGGACAACAAAAGCAGAGTATAAAGGCATCCATTGGAGCCGATGAGAGTCTACACACCACACCATCAACCGGCAAGCTGAACTAGCAGGCAAAATTCAGCAGCAGCCGCAGCAGTAAAATGAAAAACATCACACAACCAGCCTCAAAAACGCCTTGATTATGTAATTGTCGATGGATGAATGCCACATTTGAACTCATAAAACCAACATCAGCATACCCGACGAACATTTGAAGATTTTTCTCATCTGGATAATCATGTATATCAAATGCTGTAATTAAAAACGATGCGATGCGATGCGATGCGATGCGATGCGATGTGATATGGAATGAATGGCCGCTTGCAATTTCATTCCGTCATTTATTATATTGAAAGAGCTTCGATGCTCGCAATCGAAGCTAAAGCTATAAGAAATACAATTTTGAGATGTTGATCATTTTGTGTGGTGTGTTTTTTACGCATTGAATTTTGGCTATGCTATGTGAATTTCAAAGAAAAAAAATAAAATGTATCGTCTCGTTGTGGACCGCACGCGCTCCTAGCGATAACTATGGTTCGGGCGTAAGTGCGTCCGCGGTCGCACTCAACGCGAGAGCAAAGCGGCTAGAGCAGCTGCAATCCTTACAAAGCCAACGCATACCATCACCATGAATTCAATGTTAATTTCAAACGTCACAAATCAACAATCACAATTTATTTCATTACAAAATTAATTAACATTTAAACAAACAAACAAAAAATTATACATACAACGCAAAAACAAAGCAAAAGTGATCAAATATAGAGCACATACGCACTCACAACATATGTTGCTGAATATTTATTATAACTATTACTAGACGTAGAATAGTATAGAGAATAGTCAATAAGAATTTTGAAGAAATGATGATATGATGAAAACTTAACTGCAAATGAAAATAATGGATGATAGACATTCAGCAAAGCGCAAAGATGAAATAAAACAACACACTAGATGTACATCATACACGCAAAAACTAACAAAAACTATACACAAAAAATAAGAAATCATTAAAAAGAGTAACACATAAACACACACTCAACACATATATTTTTAATTAAGTCTTTCATTAGTATTTGAAGCCAATTGATGTGAATACAAATTTTTAAATCTTATATACATATATGCATACATCGTACAACAATAGAGCGAATTAACTTGAAAAGGAGCGCAAAAATCAGTTCGAAATGCTCCGCATGCGGCCGCGTTAGAGAGGTCGGCCAATTTGATAGAGAGACTACAAGTCTTTCTGTGCAATTGAGCTCCAACATACATTTCCTCTCTTTCTCTCGGTCTGATTCTATATATTTCTATATTTCGTTCTTTTTTTCTCTCTCTCTCTCACTCACTCACTCATTCAATCAATCATTCCCTCTGTCTCAATCCCCAAATCATTTTGAATTAATCGCACTAACAATAGCAATTAGGAATCAAATCCTGCATTCGGTTCAAATAATGTAATCGAACAATTAAGCGACAAATGTCTAAATGTTATACTTATAAAATGCAAGCAAAATACTACAAAATGCTCACTCATGAACAACACAAGCAGTGTGATGCAATGCGATCCAATTGAAATAAATCCTGTCATGCGTGCACAATTGCTGTATGTATGTGTGTGATCCCCCGTGCACGAAAGTATTCGCGTCACTTCGGGTTAAACAAATAAAACCGACCTTTGCTAAATTCTATTCATCCAAAGATATCAATTGATGGGTCAACCGCTAGAAAATTATCCGTCGCAACATGTTGATAAACATCAGAACGTTACACACAGACCAGATCATACCAGATAAAGTTGAGATGAGATGAGATGAGCAAAACACAAATAGAGAATTTTGCAAATCAAGTATAATGTGTATTTTTAGGTATATATCAAAGAATAAAATACAAAAGCAAAAAACAACAGACGAATTAAAAAAACAAACGAGAAAACACAACTAAATAATATCATCGATTTCAAAGCACAGGGTTGAATTCGAAACGCAAACAATAGAGAATACACACAATGTGACAAAAGAGATATAAAATATACACATTCACACACTCACTCACACACACACACACATATACACACACACACACAATTACATTAGTGCAGTAAATGTGCAGTAATTGAAATTTTGGCGATGTAAATCATATGACCCAATGTCATTTTTGTGTAGTTGAAATCAGTAATCGAGCGCTATAGAGACAAAAAATAAATAGAGAGGAATGATTTTTTTAAAGAAATCGAAAATACGAAGAATACATTTCGTATTGAACATTCGCAGCCCACAATGCGGACGTACTTTTTCCCGGTTTCAATTTTAGGATAGAACGTACCGTTAAAAATTTCATTTTCGAATGTATATGCAGCGATGACCAGATATCCAGTATCCAACGAAGAAAATGTGATCATGGGACGAATGAGCCCATGGCATTAGATCTCATGTTTGAATTGCATTTCGTAGAAATCAATTCGCATAACCGTTTTTATGTATCTTTTTTCAAAAAAAAAATAGACCGCGATGGCCAAGATCGCCGCCAAATCGCGCTCAAGCTACATATACATTCGGACATGATCTAACATCATACTCACAACCTGGACAAGAAAAATATGTAACACGTAAAGAGTTCATTTAAAAAAAAAATGGAATATGGCAATACATGGATCTCGATAAATAGTTTAAAAGATATTTTAACAAAATTCCTCCAAAAAATCGTTACGCAACAGAATATTGTACATTTAAACGACACATTATTTGGAATCATAAGAATAAAACAGACGATACAGAAGAAGAAGAAAATTGCCTATAGATTAAAAATAGAAGATAATTTTTTTTATATGAGCTACAAATACAGCCATAAAAATGCAAAAATAAAATGAAAGCGTCAAATGAAATATTTTGCGCATGAAAGAACCAAAACAAAATACAAATCTCATGAAACAAATTGATTTTAACTGATGAGTGTCGGTAAATAGGAATGCAATTCCATAAATAATGAAACAACCCTTTCACAGTGTGAATCCATCTGGCCTTTGCTTTAATCAGTCAATGTAACATCATCCCATTTATGTTCGATGTCTTATTCCAACCATTTGTATGGATGAATCGCCGCTCCCAGTTTCACTCAGCACCATGTTATCAAATAACCTACGTCAAAGAAAATGGGTTGGAATTGTTTGGAACGTAGACAAAATGATTTTTTTGAACAAACGCACAAAACGAAAGAAATACATCATGATTCAACTGAACATTTGTAGCCACTCGAAATCGATTCTTTGTCCAGTCGCATGTAGCCACAAATAAACAAACAAACATACACACACACACACATTTAAAAAGCACTTTAAATGAACTGGTGCAATAGAAAGTCACGCATCAAAACATGTGCCGGACACCGTTTAACATCTCTCTATGCCAGTCTCCAATACGAGTTTTCATCAAAATGTTACATCTCTCAAGAATATAAAAAGTGAGAAACACTTACAAAAAAAAATATAGTTCCATTTGGCTAAGATCGTATGAAATAGGGGTTTTTCTTTTACAAAAATCATTGCAAATAAATCCAAAAAAGCAAAAAAAAAAAAAACAAACAAAAATAATATATTGTTGGTAAAGTAGGACTTTTTTCAAATTTTTCCAAAATCTAAATGTCTATTGTCTATGTAGGTACAAATCGATTTGAAATGTGCTAGCACAGAAAATGCGATAGAAATGAATGATGCATGAAAATGAATAACCGAGATAGATCGATGCATCGAAGAAATCAATTGTTTTTCTCTCTCTGTTGCTATGTCGCGGCGGAGCTTCACAAAGCCCAATTTCCACCACTCAACATAGAAACAGAGCCAGAGAGAATGTGTACTCTTTAACAAATTCTATGAATGTCATTTTAGGTTAGTGAGGTAGGATTTTTTCAACAAATAAACAAACAAAACCACAAATTCAAATACATAAACAATATATATTTTATAAATGGGAACTAAGTAAACGTGATCATCTGGAGTTATTGCTGGTTGAAAATGAACCATTTCATTTGCTATGATATTTTGCAAGAACCGATTCGTCTCGGCTGTTTTTCTCCAACTATTTTCTAGATTTCTATTTCGCATACCAATAGAAAATTGCCTGTGTGTACACAAATCTTCATGATTGATATTAATAATAAAATTAGTAATCATCATACATTTCCAATTGCACGTGAAAATCTAAATAAAAAAGTTGTTTGTTGATGATTAGACGGTTTCATAAACAATTCTCAACGCCCAATTGCAAACGATCCATCGTGCGTATCGGCGTTTACCTCTGTATCCGCACCATTCATGAGTAAACAATAGATTGCGCACACTGCAGGCAAATTGCAGCGAAAGCTGAAAAGGCAGCATTTGCTATGAAATATCACATAGATGCAAATTTTCGGTAATTTTTCATTGGGCAATGAATGCTTTATTCACAACAAGCTCCATATTAGCTGTAGAAATACTAGTTGTTAGCACATTTGATACATTGAGAATAACAAACAAACAGGAAAAAAGCAAGCAAAAAAAGTGTTCAAAATCAATTGAATTGCATTGAATTAGAAATGTCATAACCGAATGTCAAGGTCAAATTGCGCATAAAAAATCGAATATATCTCGATGTCGATCGAACTATTGATAATGCAAAGTAATGCCTATAGACGTTTCCCAAAAAGATAAAAAAAGTGTGTTGCATAAAAAATGCTCCCAGATTTCACACACACCCACAACTGACAAATAAGGCAATGTTCAGATTCCTTTTTTCGATGTTCTGAATCATTTTCCTCACGCTAATAATGAATTCAGACAATTCTCAAACAAGAAAATTCAAAACGCATCCAAATAAATATAAACAGGACACAGCATAAACAAAAAATAGTTTTAACAGATTCACTGCAAATGCAAGCATCCACAATAGAAATTCTGAGCAGCAGATCATCCAATAATGGGGAAATGCAGAAGCATGAGTGGCTGAGAGCAAAAACCCAGAACTCAGCCATATCGTTTGAATGGTTATATTTAAGAGTTTTATTGTATTTTTTAATCGATTCATTAATATATACAGATTAATAAGAATTTGTGATCATTTACGTCGTTTCTTTTTATACACACACAAACACACATTATATTAATGATTTACTTTTACATATATCTAGATATGTAAGGAGAAATACAAACAACAACAAAAATCATTATATGAAAGAGTTTATTTTACAAATTATTAATAATACAATAACAAATTGATTAGAGTGGGCGAAAAAGTGGTAGTGTGAATATATTAAATGAAATGAATAAAAGTGTCGATCTCACACTGACAATTGCAGGAATAGAAAAAAACTATAGAAAAAAAAGAATCATCGAAAACATGGTCACAGCATTGAAACACACAACGCAAATAAATAAAAACAACAACACCCCCAAATCAATTCACATTTTAAGCAAGATTAAAACAACACAAAGCAAAAAAAAAAGAATATTAAATAATTTGAATAGTAGTGGTAGACCGTGCATATAGGAAATGACAGAGTACAGTACACACAAATTACACAGTCGATTAGTATCATAAAGTGATTTCAATATAATTTCGATCAATGATTTTGAATCACACACATACGATTTGTATCAGAGAATGTGAACGTGCCAACCCGTTTGCACAATCAATGATCTATCTTAGAAAAAGAGATGCGTATTATGAAAACTATTCGATTAATTCTTCATTTGCAACATGCATGTGTGATTGTGCTTTGATATAGATATTTAGCGTTTTGTCATCATAAAAGGTCTCAATTAATTACTTATTCCTAATTCGGAACAATATCATTCTATTAAGATTTGAAACTCTTTCCTCATAATATATGCAAAAAACCACACACATACTAATAATAAAAGCAACAAAACTATAAGTGAACGAAGAGAATAAATCTATCCATATCCATGAGTTCAATTCAAATCAAACAAACGCACGCACACACACACACACACACACAAACAAACATTTTCATCAAACAATCACCTTTATTGTCTCATCATTAGAAACATACTCAAACAAATGAGCGCATATAACAGAAAAATAATACGAGTCCTCCCACCATGTGATCAAATCGAATCGAATGCAAATTCCAAATGTATGGCATTTTTTTATTATTATCATTCAACTACTACTATGATTAATATTCATTTTTTCATTCTATTCTTGATTTAGAATATATTTTTCGCACACACTTTTTCACCCAATATTTGAATATACAAAAACAAAAATAAAAACAAAACGATTAATAATGTAGAGATAGCATTTTAAGCGATTGGTCTATATTCTCTTGTCGTTGTCTTATTCATATTACCGTTTTGTTTCTCAGTGTTGTCTCGCAATTACACAAAATCCATTTGATTTGTTCATGCTGAATGTAGAAGTGTGTCACCAACTTTAAAGCAACAAAATAAAAATGCGTAGCGAACATTTATTTTAATCAAGCGAATATATTAAATGTTTATTAAGTACTCAATGTTTAAACTTTTTCTCTCGGCTTCATCCAATACACAACCAATCTCACCCAAAATAATGTTCAATCATGATCAATTTATTGAATAGCCAACATTTTTGACAAAGAAAAACCCATCTTCAACAGCAACACAAAAAAAAAGCAAGTATTATATCCGATCACTAACAATGAACTGAATTATTGCTATCACACAGCATTCAGACACCTGCATTGAAATGTAATCATGACCATTGATTAACCTACTACTTGTTTGCAAACTATAATTTTACAAAAATTATTCATACAAAAGAAAAAAAAACAAATGTTGATATATAGTTAGTTAGTTTTTTAATAATTGAATGGAAACAAATGAATAATAATATTAATAATAATAATGGCAGAAGATGAATAAAAAACCGAATATATTTTGCGTTGATCAACCAGATAGGGAGGAAAAAAATTGATTTCAATTTTATTTGAATTTTGTGTATAATTTGTAATTGTGCAGCAATGTTCGGCAGCAAACGGTCAATATTAATATGTATTGGGTGTGTTCCTAGAAAGACGCGCATCGTTACTAACTTCGTTTCGATTCACTCGCGCCATTTTTTTGACAGTGACAGCTATTCTATCTTAAAGAGCATCAAAAAATCTATTGAATTACAAGTGTCAAAGTGAACAGTCGTATTTTTGCAGAAGTTTTTATCATAATCGAAAATGTCTAATTCGTGCCTTCAAAACAACATTTGCGGGAAGTTTTGATACACTACTTTCATTTGAAGAAAAGTGCAACAGAAGCGCAACGTTTACTCATTGAAGCTTACCCTGAATATTCTGTAAGCATTAGAATGTGTCAGGAGTGGTTTGTACGGTTTAGAAGTGGTGATTTCGATACAGAAGACAAAGAGCGACCAGGTCCATCAAAAAAGTTTGAAGACGACGAATTGGAGGCATTACTTGATGAAGATCCATGTCAAACTCAAGAAGAACTTGCAAAATCATTGGGAGTCACTCACTCAGCCATTTCCAAACGCTTGAAAGCAGCTGGATACATTCAAAAGCAAGGAAATTGGGTGCCATATGAATTGAAGCCGAGAGACGTTGAAAGGCGATTTTTCACTTGTGAACAGCTGCTTCAAAGGCAAAAACGGAAGGGTTTTTTGCATCGTATTGTGACTGGTGATGAAAAGTGGATTCATTACGATAATCCGAAGCGAAAAAAATCGTATGGTTACCCCGGCCACGCATCAACATCGACGCCAAAGCCGAATATTCATGGTGCTAAGGTAATGCTCTGTATTTGGTGGGATCAGAAGGGTGTGCTATATTATGAGCTGCTAAAACCAGGTGAAACCATTAATGGGGACCGCTACCGACAACAATTGATCAAATTGAATGCAGCAATTAAGCAAAAACGGCCGGAATATGCGACTAGACATGAGTCAATAATTTTCCATCATGACATTGCTCGGCCACATGTTGCGGTGCCTGTTAAAAATTATTTGGAAAACGTCGGATGGGAAATTCTGCCTCACCCGCCTTATAGCCCAGACTTGGCCCCTTCCGATTACCACTTGTTTCGGTCGATGCAGAATCACCTCTCCGGAATACGGTTCACTTCAGTTGAAGGTATCAAAAAATGGCTCGATTCGTTCTTCGCTCTGAAAAATGAGCAATTCTTTTGGGATGGAATCCATAAATTGCCTGAAAGATGGGAAAAAGTCGTAGCTTCCGATGGACAATATTTTGAATGACATGTATTTTCATTTTCATACATAAATAAATGGTTTTTTGAACAAAAAAAAGCGCGTCTTTCTAGGAACACACCCAATATAAAATATATTCAGTTCTCATTTTTTCATAATATCGATGGCAATTTAATTTTCCATTTTTTACTCAGTCAAAAAAGAAAAAACAAATAAATAATTGTAATCCAATGAAATACAAATCCATGAATTCTATTTAAAAATGGATAGGCTTGTGAATTTGGCAATCAAATACAATTAAATGAGAAGAAATCGGTGAAGTAAAATTTGTAACAACATGATTCATTTGTAAAATTTCTTCTCATTTTTTTTTTAGTGCAACAACAACAAAAAATTTATTACAAAACAAAATTAATCAACCAGCGAAATAAAAATAAAAAAAAAAAACACTTTTTATCATTTAAGATTATTTATTTTGTAATATCTCTCTTGTGGTAGTTCTTTCTGTATTGGTTTCAAAAATTGCAATAAAAATTTGTCAAAAGCAACATTATTACTCTTTATAGTCCAAAATTATTTTTTGTTTGACATCCTGGATTTTGAATTGGCTTTAATGAAATTGATCCCTATTATCGGATTATTGGTGTTTTTCGTAAGGTAAATTGGCAAACTGGAGACGACTTGACGCGAAAATGCTGCATTTTGTCTGAGTTCAATGTTTTATATTTGATTTGAATTTTTTTTTTCAGTTTCGAAGGATTGCTGTAAAAAAATTTGGACAAATTCTGCAGAAATAAAATAATTGGGAAGAGATTAAGAAAGGAGCTGAAAAACGATAAATTATGTGCAGAGCCAAAAATTTGGGGAAATTCAATGAGTTATCGAAGCTAAAAAGTGGAAAATCAGCGCATATCTCCTTCGGGAAATATTTGAATATTAAATCGACAGAAATGAATGGAAACAGCTTGTGTAATCCTTGACCATTTGTTCTATATCTTTCTAAATTTCTGCATTTGATAGGAAACCAATTTATTGGTAGTATAATGTTTTAAATGGATATTAAAACATAACATTTCGTAAAAATATTTCAATAACAGATCTCAATTCAAACGTGATTTACATTGAGAAACTATCCAGACGTTGAACACCTCTGTGAAAAGACATTTTTAAAACTATAACAATGCATTTTTGCAAGGTACTTTGTGCAGATTTGAATACAAAATAGGCTGTTCATGGAGATTTCTCGATCAATAAAATCAAGTCTAATTTTGTTGAAATACTTTTTCGCCTTTTTCATTTAAATTAAATTCGAAACAAATTTCGTTGGCACATTCAGAAAGTCCAACATTTATATTACGATGAATTGTTAGTGAGCATAGGATTTCTTTTTAAGTCTATCCACAAAAAATCAATAATCAAATGCTTTAAAACATTTTGTACACATTCATAGGATTAAATTTGTGTCCAAATAGTCCGAAGGCACCGTAAATCATAAGATTGACTTTGAACTGATCGATGTATACTGAATAATGATTGATAAGAGCACAAAAATCGTACATACATAAGAATAAAGAGGCTGTTAAAACACCAATTCTTATAAAACAAAATAAAATTATTGACATGGTTTCCCATAAACGACAACACGTAGAAAAGCAAGAGCCAATCAGAGCCAGCAATATTCAAATGAAATCATAGTAGTTAAATGTGTTAAGAACATGTAGAGTTGTACACAGTTGCAAGCTGTTGGTTCTTTAGCTCCCTCCGAACTTATAATAGAAAAATGTAGTTGCGCATTCGTTGTATCCCGCATCCGGGCTATACCAATCTCTGATTGGCAACCAGTCATTTTGATGCTGCTTTTTAAGGTTTCAATTTTAAATGTTTCAAACAATTTAAGCTCAAATTCTAATGTTTTTTGGGGGAAATGTGAAAGAAAAGCGGAGCAACATGTGCACATAGATAGTCGTTTGATGTGGTAAATTGTTTTAAAATGTCCATTTACCACCTACAGCCGAATTTTCATAAACATCGAACCGATCGTCACGGGCGAAGAACATAAATAATGCAACAATGTAATTGAGCTTGATCGTCGTATTCCAGCTAAATGAAACTAATATATTGAATTGAACAATTAAAATGGTTGCCCAGTAAAGTCATTTTGAAAAAATTTATATATACTTCATTTTAATTCAAATTATTTCAATGAACTGCAAATTGTAATTGTAATTACGGGAAAAAGCAAGAATTTAAACTGATTGAAAAGATCTGATCAGAATTGTTGATAAAAAGAAAGAATGAATTCGCTCTGATTTTCCCTGTCGATATGCATAGATGTATGCTTGCATTCCATGACGAAGGACATTAGCTTTGCTTGTTAAAAGGAAAAACTTATCAATTTCATTGACAACAACGAAAAATAGGTGGAAAAAGTTCCTTTCATTTTTTTCGGATGTTTATCTTTTATTTTATCTTTTTTTTTTTTTTAATCAATTAATCAATAAAAAATACAAATACTCTAACTTTAAAAATCACATGAAAATATTTTCAATTTAAAGAATCTTACATATTTCTCTCTTTGATTAGAAAAAAGCACTTATTCGCATATGAAAAATTGTGCGATTGGCCGTACACATGTTTTTCTTCTTTTTTTATTGTTTGTTGTTGCTCAATAGCTTCAAAATATTAAAAAAGGTTAATCAAAAGACATATTAAGCATTCAATAGTCAGAGTCTTGCTTCATTAAACAGATTATCGGCGAACAAATACGATTCAAGTGCATATTTTACTCTCGAAACTACATTTGTGCACAGTTTTATTTGCACTTTGATATCTCTCATTCCACTGCAGAAAAAAATAGTAGATTCGAAATCACTTTCTTCACAGTTAGACTTCCGAATTACAATTGAAGTAATTTTGATCGATCTGCTTTTTCAGTGAATTTAACAAAATCAAAACACAATTGAATTGAAAGTCGAATTGCAAAATAATTTAAATTTGACACTTTGAAATGTGAAAATATTTCGAAATATGTCAAAAATAACAGAAATTTGAAAATATTTATTGTATTTGCTAAAAAATGTCCGATTGAATAGAATGTTTAATTTAAGTATGAATCAGGATTTTTCGTTGACATTGTATTCCTGCATTGAAATGTGTTCTGTTCTTCGGAAAGCAAATAAATATTGTGATGTTCTCTTTCATTTTGAATTAAAGAAAAAAATGCTAGTGTTTTAATTGATTGGACATTTAGAAATTGGAAAACGTTGTGCAACTCTGCCTGTCATCTTCGTCGTCTTCATCATCAGGAACTATTTTTTACAGTTATTCTGCAATATTTTCTGCTTTTCTGATATTTAAGAAAATATTTTAAAAGTTTCAAAAATTTCATTTTTCTGGTGAATATCTGAATATGTCAGAAGTTCGAACATTTGCTGTAAACTGTGGTGATTTCTCTTGTAAATTGTCATCATTTGTCGTGTTCTTATTCATTATATTTTTTCACACTAAAGTTAGGTGATTGTATAAAAAATATTGAATTTTCATTTATACATGTTAAGTAGAAATAAAGAGGCATTAAGGCATTTCATTAGTAATCGCTAAGCAAAAAAATTGGAATTTATAAATTAATTGTACACTTGCGTTTCTTGTTTGTTGTTCGCAATTTTCTGTTATTTTGAATTTATTTGCCATTTTCTTTCGAATAATTGCAATTGTTATCATTTGAAATAAAGCTGTGTGAAATATTATTTAAAAATATTATTCACTGTCTATGTACATGAAGAGTTTCTTGTAAACAAATTGCATTGGCAAAACAACATTTGTGCTTAGATTTGGTTTTTCCTGCAATTGAAATTAAATTTAGACAAAGAAATGCTTAATTAGAAATAGACTGCTTCTATTGTAGTGGTGTTTTGAAATTTCTATGATGATCTTCCATAAAATTGACGATGAAACCATTCGAATATTTTTTTTTTTTTTTTTTCATCTTTTGTGTATTGCTCGGCCCTGAAGTTTCATATGTTTTTCTCTTGAAAAGGGAACTTGATCTTATCGTTTTAATATCACAGAAAACATCAATTCATTCAGTTCCCTCATTCGTTGCTTTTTGTGTTTTCTTCCACTTTTCTGAGCGGTCAAAATATTTTATTATAATGTTCAACTTTCATACTTAATGTCGAAGCATTTAATTTAATTTTAATTTGAGGGTGGGGAGAGGGCCATGTAAGAATCTCCTAAGCGAAGCAATATCGAACGCGCACATCCAAAACATAGAACAAGCATATTCAAGCGACATAATTTTGTTTTTCAAATTTCAATGATTTTACACAACCGATATTAAAATCATCAAATATTTAAAATCAAAATCTATGACAATATAAACAAAAGCAAAAACTAATCAATGGTAGACATGATAATGTGGACAAACGTATTCAAAAAAATTGGACAAGAAAACACTTAATATGTATGAAATATATTGACTTTTCTTAAATAGAAACAGATAATTACAACTATGCAATAATTAAATAGTATTTTACATGCTATTTCAAATACATATTGATTGGTGTAAGAGCCGATAATTCCAAAATAAAAATGAGGAAACGCAATAAACAAACAGAAGAGCAAATGATATTGTAATGACAGAGTAGCTCAGAAAAAGATACACAAAAATAATAATGAATTGCTAAAAATTAAATGAATGGAAACCGCAAATAAAATTTTTGGATTTTTGGATGGACGTTTGCATTCATCTTGTACACCGACGTGATCACACCATTTTTATCATAATTTTGTCTGTACAAAATAACATTCCAGATACATTTTTCCCGTGCTTACTTTTTAACAAACGAAAAATCATATACACATTTTCTCTGTTTTCATCTCATTTTGCACTTAAAACATATTTATCTAAAAATTAACAATTCTATTTAATATCACTGTCCGTCGTTGCTTTTGCGTGCCGAAAATACGTGCTGTATGTTGGTATGGTGCATCCGTTGTTTATGTGCTCGATCACCTTTTGCTTCAAATTAGACACATTCTCTTTGAGGGATTTGATGATAGCGCCCAATTCCACATTTTCACATTTTAATAATTTCACTTTGTCTTCGAGCTTTGAGATACGCTCCAGCTTACGCTTACGGCATTTCGATGCAGCCACACGATTTCGCTGACGTTTACGCTCCAACTTGATCTTCTCCTGGTTTTCCATATCGATCGGACTCATTGGCGGTGAATTTGGTACGGTTTGTGGTTCATCTTTTATTGTAACTGGGTAACTTTCATCTGGAACAATCGAAAAAATCACATTATTCATTCAGTCTTATGATTGTTATTTAGGTATGTTTGCGAGGTCTTTTTTCTCTCTATCTATATTTAATTAAATTTTATGAATAATTGATATTTCTCTATTACTTTGGTCCTTCAATTCAGAAAATGTATTGATTCTTAAAATTTTGTTTTTACTTTTACTTTACTTGATTATAATTGATCATATATTTTGTTCATGGTTCAAAGTAAAAATCGAGAATTATGATCGACAGTGTGTGTGCGTCTTGCGCGAATTTGATTTAATTTGCTTCATGAGGCTAGCTTTAGAGAGTTTATCTATGTGGCAATGAGCGTAACATAAATTGTGCATACGCATTTGTGACGCAATATGGAACTGGTACTTCTGATGAGATCGAATCGATGTGGCATCTACAGCAAATTGCTGTGAAATTCGGATCGTGAAATCAAGGAAATCACATCGTGAAATCGATGTTGAATAAATTATTAAGCAGTGTTCGGTCGCGAAAAAAATAATATTCCACTAAACACATTGTTTGAATGAAGTTTTCGCACGGCATTCAAAATTGTTGGCCTAATTACACACAATCATAGGTCATATTCTTTTATTTTCCATCAGCTGAGGAAATCCAAGAAATACGCCTTCGTTCAGTTCCTGACATAAAACTCCCACCATATAATTGCTTCTTATCGCGCAATCAATAGAATTGCTCGAAAAATCGAGTCTCAGATTGACATGACCGACGATAAAAGTAAATAAAACTATGATGAATGTAGCGACACATTTTATAAAATACACAATTGAATGCCTGAGAATAATCTAGTCTCCAATATTCCCGATATACACTGTCCCGATATATCACGTTGCGTGTGAACTATGCTTTATTTGTATGATGACAGTGCGAAATAGGAATTATACTGATATATATATATACAAGTGCTAGAATTTTTGATTCGTGATTATTCTAAGGCCTTCAATTGAGAAAAGTGTTGGCTTATCCTTGGTCATTTACGATGCGCACGTCGCTTTGGAACATATTTCTTTGTTCACAGCACAAATCTTGAATTCTGTTTATCGCATCGTTCATATCGCTCAAAAGAAATGAGGCCAAGAAAAAAAAATTCCGTTAAAAATCTATTTTTAACTGTCCCTACCAATAAAAATGATAACAATTGTTTCGGTTCTAACCTAATAGTGGACAAAATTGGGTGTCGGTCATTTGAACAGGCTTTGTTTTTCGATTCGAACGATTTCCAATATTCGATTTATTTCAAAATATATGAGCAATCTTTGGATCGCTCTGACCTGACAATTTCTCGATTTTTAACTATCTTTTTTGAAAAGCGGCAACATTGCTAGAAACAACTACAGATAGCAATGCAAAGACAAGTTTTTTTTTACCTAAGTTAGTGTATGTCACAGATCCGCCACTCATGCCGACTTTGCTGAGAATCGTCGATGTGGTGGCTGATGTAGTGGTAATGACTGGATTCATCACAATGGCACCGGTTGTTCCTGCTGTTGAATATTCGCTCATATTATTTTGTTGATGTGGATGCGACTGATGTAGTTGAGCTTCGTCGTTGTTTCTCAGATTCTGTAATGCCTCGACAAATGGCTGTGCGTATTTCTCCTGTTCGTCTGTGACACCGGGTAATGTTACAATGAATGGACGTGCTAGGCTCGGTGTGGGCGTTTGCAATGGATCATTTGACATGAGGAACTTTTCGACATCGGGTGTGCCCCATTTTAGTAAACTAATATCGGGTGAATTGAGAACTAATGTTGATGGTACAGCATTGGCCCGTTGCTTTTTTCCCGCCTGCTTATTATTATTATTATTATTATTGATGGCTAAATTTAAATCCAAGCTGACCGGCCGCTTGATATTTGTGGTGGAGCGTGTTTGTGTTGTAGCCGAATATTGGCCATTCTCTTCATAGAATGATTCCATATTACTATTTCGATTTTCGTGCATTTTCATTGCTTTGTGCCTGACGCGTCGGGGAATTTCTATTTTTTTTCGCTTTTTTCTGCTCGCTTTTACTTTCGGCCGGATGCTTTTCCACTGGAAATATCTACGCGCTCAATTTATTTACAGCCTCAGCCGATATATGTGATTTTCTACAATCAAAAGAAAAACCACTCACAATTATTATCGCCTGAATATATTTCATTGGTGTTTTAATGGCAATAGAATACATTTTAAACTAAAAATGCAAAAAAAGAAAAAAAAAATATCTTATCAAATAACTGAGTTGTGTCGTGTGTTCGTGATAGTTTGCCGTTTTCACTCGTGCTAATGCTCGATTTTTAATTATATACACGAAATTTCATAACAACTTTCGATGATTCGCCTCTCATTTGACGCACAATTCAATTCGGTCGCTTTATTGTATATTTCTAAATCGCCATTTACTCGTTTCCAGCGCTCAATTTTTATTATTATAAATGTGTGTATGCTTGTTCGTGTATCTCTCTGTTTTCTTGCTCGCATGCATGTTTTCTATCTATCTTCTCTGCTTGCTGCGTGTCGGTCATTAAAGCGGATTTGTATATATTTGGTTTGGCGATGGTGCTATTATACACTCACGCGTCGTTATGCCAAATTGTTCGAGCAAACGATACACAGAAGCAGAAGCAGACACATAAAGAGAGAAAGAGAAAAAGATTCGAAAGCGAGTCAAAACCACATTGGCGCGCGCATACACACGCAAATGCACCATTCGAAACTTGTGAATATTAATTGAAAATGTCAAAAAAGAAGTAATAAATGAGCTATATATTTTGCGTTTCATTTTGGTTCTTGCTGCTGCTGCTGCTCGTATTACTTTTAATTCCACGTCGACGCCTAGGGGCTCGAAACTTCAGAAAATAATGCAAATAGATCAGTTCTTTTATGATTCCATGAATGTATAATAAATATCTGTGAATATTGGGAATTCATACAAAAAAATTAATCGGTAAAATTATGATGTCGGTGGTAAATCTATTACATTCATCGAAATTCAATCGTTTTTTAATGTCGCTGCTTAATTTCTTTCTTTACGAATGTATTTCAACGACATTATCCTTCTATCGGCTTGCCGTATTTGCCATGCTCATTCGCATTTGCAAATATTTGACACTACCAATACATAACGAATCTATCAGTGAGATTGAGAGGCGAATATGTGCATAAAAAATAACACAGACTTACTCGCCTCTTCATCTCAACGATAGAAATGTGATATTGTAATCATTGTAAATATTTTCAATAACAAATGTGAAAAATAAATGTACAAATATTTCCAAGCCCATGGATCGTCGCTCATTTCGCCTTTTTATTTGCACGTTTATTTTTCACCCATTTTTTTAATCTCTCTATCTATATATCGCTGTGATCGTGTCCCGTCTATCGTTCCAGCTGCCTTGTCTTTGTAGCTGTATTTTGTTCAGTCATTCCCTTTCGCTGTTTATTTTCAACTAAATTTTTTGTGCGATTGCAATTTACTACTATTGGCGAATGCGTGCGAGTGGAAGAAAGAGTGCAAGAGAGGCTCAAGTGGCTTGTGAATAAAAAAATGCGTACTGTACTCAAAAGTGAGATGCATTTCGACCGTTCCAATAAACAACGCGATGATTTCAAATGACTTCGAATGGAGCCATTTTTGAAAGGACCGAATTTATGATTGAGGTCAACGTTAGCAGTCATATTTGAGCGCTTAATATGAACCAAATATTAAATACATGTTTATGTTTGAAGAAATGATCGATCATACGTATCGACGCGTGCAAGCGGGCGGCATTTTGGACATTCGCACAACTTCAATCATTTATTCCTTGAATTTTGTATAATAAATTAGTTTTTAATAGATTTGCAAAACTAAGCTTGCTCAGGATTCAACATTTATTTTTTTTATTACTTTGCTGTTGTTGTTTGTGGTTCTTGTCAATTATCTGTTTGTTTTGACCTTTAATTTGGTTCCAAAGAATGCACAAAAAACAATGACCGCATTGTTTTTTTTTCTTTCCTCTCTTTCTTGCTCGCTCTCCTTCACTCATCCACTTTGGCTAACATTCGTTCGGAATAATACGCATTCATTGATCAATTGTCAACGAGAGCTGTTAACTTTTGACCTCATCAATATTCAATATCATCGATCCGATGATTAGCTATCACGTGTGTTATTTTGTCCAAAAAATTCGTTTTGTCTGATTTCGTTCTCCTTGTAACCGCAACGATTCCCTGCGTTTCCACATTATTTCCCAGTATTTTCGCTGTACTTCAATTAAATAACATAGAAATGGCCATCAGTTTTTGTTCAAAGTTTACCAATTTCATTATATATGTCGTTTTGACGTTAACAAAAAAGAACACATACAAATCTACACAGCGAATGTATTTTGCGTGTGTCGTTGCCACAAGTGGGGATTTTACGTGTTTATTTTGTTTTATGTTCTCTGCTCGACTCTAATATTATATGTGGCCTGTTTGATATTGCACGCGAGTGTTGGTTTGTGAATGTGTTCGTCCACATATCATGATCGCAACTATCATTTTTGTTGTTTTTATTTGTTATCGCAAAATATATTTCCATCCGAACAAAATGAATTAGCAGCAAGAACATTGAACAACTGAATACACATATTAGGTTGTGTGTAGAAAAAAATACAAGTGCAACTCAAAGAATTACAAACTCGCACTTCTCAGGCACATCAGCACATCGCAAAAGGAACACCAACAACAACAATTTCGTTGCTGCGAAATTTTAATATTTAATAGCTAATTTCGAGCGACACACACCCAAGCGGCAAAAACCCCAATAAAACGTAAACAAAGAATATAATCATCATTGTCGTCGTCGTTTCTCTCTCTCTCTCTCTCTCTCTCTCTCTCTCTCTCTCGCTCACTCGTTACTTTTTCTCTGTATTTTATTCGAATTGGTTGGCAGATTTGGCAAATGGCAATTTTGTGAGGTTGCATAAAATCGAATGTCTCTTCGATTACGAATGGAAATTTCGTTGAAAACAAATAAATCCATGTTTTCCATTTGCAAATACTATGGAAATGACAAGAGTTAGCACAATCAACTCGGTATCGGTTTTTCATTGTCAATACACACGAACAACAGGCACTTATTTCGTTGTCGTACTATTTTCTTATTTTCACAATATTCACCTTATTTTGCAAAAGAATTTACGTTTTCCGTTGGCCGGTTAAACTATACTTATCCACCAGAACTGCGCTCTTTTTTATTATTAATAATTTTCTCCGATTACACACAGTAATATGTTCAAGAAAAATAAAATTAAATAAAGAAAAAAACAAATTAACTCACAAAAAAATCGATTTCAATCGCAATAGTAAACACACAAATTGACGATTAAATGGAAAATGTGTATATCAAAAACAAAACTATAAGAAAAATATTCTCTCTTTTGAGTGTGACTTGTAGCTCTCTCGCAACGAGACGAAAGATGGTGTCGAGTTTACGATACAATGGCTGAAATGCGAATGAAGGCAAAATTGTTTTTCATCTTCGTTTTCACATATGACTCATTTTGGCTAAAAATATTCGATCGCGTCACATTTAAGCGATACGATTGGTGCCCAGTGATATCATTATTCGTGGATAGTGCACGCTCATTGGCCGACGCAAACGTAGTTGTGAGCGTGCGAGTGTGTGCGAGTGTGCCTTTACCTCAACCGTTCAAACCGAGCACAAACAGCACGACAGCATACACACAGCAGCGAACATCGGCTGCCAAAGCGCACATTTGCTCACTTGTTTTGCTTTTGCTGAAACATGTTATTTCTTGCTGCGTACTATATCAATGTGTATGGACAAACTTCGAGAATTTACTACTCTGTAATGTACAAATGCGAATGCTCAGCCTGAAATAATACACTACAATACTCACTTAACTGTGGATGGTTTTGTTGTTGGTGATTGGAGTCGCCGACGTTGCTCAGAGTCGTCATAAACGTCAATCGATAAAAGCAATGTGTGTATTTCGAATGGATTTGCTTGTGTGCTTGTGTGAATGAGCAAATATTCGTGAGCATTGTGTGTGCAGTCGGTGCAGTTCACAGAGAATCAAATAATAACTAGGTGCAAGTGTGCATTTTATGATGCATTCTGGACAGGATCTTGCAATTTAAATTTATGATGAAATTTTCCCTGATCTCAATTCTCGTTTTTGAAGTTCCTTGAATCCATTCGCCACATAATTTCCACTTTGTACGTTCTATATATTCCCACATTAAAGTTTCCTTCAAGTATTTTTGAATACAATTCAAGTTCAGGATTTTTGTAAAATGTATGTATTTTTGAGGAAGACACATTTTGTTCACACGAAAAATGAGGAAGAGGAAAATTATTGAAGTTTAAAAGTTTAGGATCGTCCGCAACCAGGAGCACAGATGCAAAATTCAAATTTTTGTTGCTTGTTTCAGCACACTTTAAAACAAAACGAATGGCATTCCGTATAGATACTCGTATGTAAATTCGGGAGAGCATTACATATAAATTCGAAACGAATCAATGTGTGAGATGGCACAATTGAATCATTTTAAAACATTTGACATGTTCGAAAAATTCACACTTATCTAATTGGAATGGATGCAATAACGGCAATTCTCATGTCATATTTGTACTTCTTGTTTGGATCTAATTAAATATATGATCTAAACAGATGTGAGCAAAACTCGGGTGTCATCACAAAATGTGATGAATGTAATTGAATATCCTTTCGTAAAATCACAGCTCAATCTGTAATTATTTAATTCAAACAAATATGGGTTGAACTCAGCGCCTTGATTTTCAATTAGCTCGATATGGCGCTTCAACATATTTATAGCACCATTTCAATTGCACTATGAGTTGCATGTTTTGTGTACGGCGCACATGATCAATCGCTTCAAACATGCAACATGTGGAAATTCCAATAGTATTTCAGGCACTCACACACCCATACATAAAATCTAAATTTTACATAAGAAACATTAGACTGTTTATTTTTGCTGCTGTTGTTGTTGTCGTTCGCAGTTACTTCGATAGTGGGTCCATTTAGATAAACAAGAAATACAAGCAAACATTTAACGATAAAAGAGAGACGAAATTGTGCAATGCTTTCGAATTTCAATGCGGGGAATTCACAGTTCAGTTTGACCGGATTATGGACAGAGAGTTTTTGAACACTCGCAACGTCGAACACGTTTACAAACCTATTGATGCATATTCATAGCGAATCGCACAAAGCACGTTGAAATATTTGACCTTGACAACGATTTTTACATATTTTCTGTGCCCAATAACATTTTTTTTGACGGAGTCAATCAGAGAATGAATGAAGAGGCCAATATGGGTTAAACGTTCTGATAATGCCGAACATATCATTAGATTTAATTAATTTTCGAACAAAATTGTCGTTCAATTTTGACACAAATATACAAATAAATTAAATACTCGATGGAGTGATTTCCCAATGTAAATTGAATATAATCCGATTTGTTTCTGCTAATGCATTCGCTTTACTGCGGCAGATGTTAAAAATGAGTAGCCAGCTCCGAAAAAAAACCGACTGAGGCTTCTCCACTTGCTCGGTATTTCCGTTGACTCTAAACTATGTATTGTATGGCTGCGGTGTCGCCATAGGTGGAGAATATTTCAAACTACATATTTTGTTTTCTTTAGATAGTATTACTTGGGATTGGACAGAAATGAAAAGTGTTTTTTCTAGTGCGTTGAACAATTACGTTAGTTGATCATGAATGGATTTGAGATGACTCATATCAACGACCGGCCACTTGGTTGCGTGGTAGAACGTAAACATATTCTATTCGTGTGTATCATGAACACCTTTGCTGCACAGCTTACACAATGGACGATGCATCGAATGTTTATTTTGATGAATTTGGCAAAGTTTTGTAATTCACCGATACTATTACAAACATGCCTATTGATGGATAGCAATTTGAGTGCCCTTCAATTTTTTATTTTGGTCAATCGTCGATCATTTTGCATTTTACTAGAAATTTTGGATTTTTTTATAAAAATTATGTAAATGAGTGTTCAAAAGTCTAAAAATAATTTGTTTTTTTCTTCTCTTTGCTTTCAGCCATTTCATTGTCTGGATGAGGGCTTCACTTTTGATGGAGAGTATATAAAATGATCGCAACAACAGCAATACGTAAATTCAATGGTTGAAATCTATATCAATATATGATATTGTTTCGGACAAACAAGCAATGCTTGAAATTTGTTTTATTAGCACATACGCTCTTTTGAGTTTCAAAAAATGATAGTTTAAATATCATCAGAAAGATAGATTCAGCTATCATTTAATGTGTGAAATTACTTTTTTCAATCAAAGAAAAACATTCAACGATAAAGATGAAGAAAATAAGACATGCATCATAATTATCCGTTAATTTATACATTTTATTGGTGGTTGAAATTCCCCATTTTTATTCATAAAGAATGTCCGTCGATATCTAATGATTTTTTGAAGATATGAATTTGACATTTTCAACAAATTTTTGTGCATCAAAAACAAAAACACAAAGAGATATCAACAATGATGTATGTTTTTATATCTTAATCCAACAACATATTTTGCGCAGCTGATAAGAGATTACAAAAGCTATTAAAAAAACATAGATTCTTTTGATACGCAATCGACATTTTTGTAAAACCGTAATTCGGTACGATTTTCAGTGTTCTTCAACATGAATTGGTGGAAGAAAACTTACCTTTTGATTAGATAGGGAAAAAAATTTGAAACTGGAACTATTTGAAAGAAGTAATGCATAAAGATAATATTGGAAATACAATTGAAACAAGAATTTATTCGAAATAAAAGTGAATTAATTAACATTTAGTTTATGTTTCACAATGGCACCCAATTTCCTTGCTTTTGAACCATTCCCATGGCTTTTAAACGATAGGCGATGGATTGTTGTGTCACTCCCAATGATTTTGCAAGTTTTTCTTGCGTTTGACACGAGTCTTCATCGAGTAATGCTTTCAACTCCTCGTCTTCAAACTTTTTCACTTGGCCTGGACGCTCTTTGTCTTCCACATCAAAATCACCACTTTTGAACCGCGCAAACCACTCCTGGCACGTTCTAATCGACGGAGCATATTCTGGATATGCTTCGCATAACAAACGATGACTTTCGGAAGCATTTTTCTTCAGATTAAACCAATAAAGTAAAACTTCCCGCAAATGCTGTTTTGTAGGCACGTAGCTCGACATTTTCAACGCAATAATAAACTTGTGTATTCAACTGAATGATAAGTTTGACAGATCGTTTTCAATGTATTTTTTTATCCTCTTTAAGATACAATAGCTGTCAAAGTCAAAATAATGACATCTATGATAGATATGAAGTTAGTAACGAATGCGCGGTTTTCAATTGATACTCCCAATATTTATTTGCATTCTTTTTGGGCTCAAAGTGATCTTTGAATTGTACCTGATTTCATTTGAAATATCGACAGTTCAATTTGAAGAATCGACGACTTTTATCTTTCAAGCGCATCGGTGAAAAGTCTTCTATCTTTTGGATATTCGTTCAGCGAAAGCACCAAAAGTTTTTAGCTTTACGATAAAATGGCGAAAGGCTTCTCCATTCAGTTGGTATTTCCTGTTGTCTGCAACCTAAATATTTAATGGCCGTATTGTCGCCGCAAGTGGAGATAAAGTTTTAGATATTTTCGAATGTGAAAAAACGCAAGTGCGTGTGTGCTCGTTTTGTTCCATGCTCGAGCGATGACTCATCGCTACACAAAATCGATTGCGCGACCCAACAAGAATTCGTTCGAGAAGAAAAACATTGACAGGCTTTCTATCTATTTGATTTGTTTTTCTCGGAAAAAATACGCCAAATTCGCGTATTTTATTTTTTTTCGCTAAAGCAAATGAAATTCCGATGGCGTTTCTACCATGAAATGCTTTGCGTTGTTTATTTACAGTTGAATAGCCAATCAAAGAGCACACAATGGAATGTTAATCTGCTGAATTGAATAGAATTATATTAACGTGAACACATAGAATGAAATTGGAAATTGATAGTTTGGTTTATTCCATCCGATCGAAATGTGATTGTGAAGAGAAAAAAAATGAAAAATATCTGAATGTAAATTGCAGATCGCCTTCAGCAATGAAACGAAAAGGTGGCAGAACAAATAGGCCGATTTACTTACACTCTGATATATGATGGGACTGGGTATGAATCATTCAATGTTAATATCACATCTCCTACCAGAACTAGATGCATATCAGCACTTCAAAGCTACGTTCAAGACCTTTAAATGAATGAGCGAAACCATGCACACTGACGGAAAAAACGTAATCAAAAATTAAAATATAAGGCATACGAGTTCATATGTGCGCTCGCACACGCATGTATGTGTTTGTAGAGAGGGAGAAAACAAGCGCGTGATTCATTTAAAATGCCGCTGGCTCAACACTTAAGGATTCCTGGAATTCATATCAATTGCGGCATAGAAGGTACGACTGCGATGAATTTTTTCGCAGCAATTTTTTTCGTTCGTTTTCTTCTGCTTTGGTGAAAGGAAATGGTTTTATCTGGTCGACTTTTATCTGCTTTTATTTTGTTCGTTTTCATGTTTTAAATTTCTTAGGTCGTTTCACTTTTCGAAATGTATTTGTCTTGTTCGGTTTATCCCGTCTCCGATCGATCGCTGCTCGGCAGCCACTATGTTTCACACGATACATAAAAAAGAATGGATTTGGCATCGGTAATCTCCATGAGAATTTCCAACGCATATATATTGAAAAGTCACAGACAGAAAATCTCCTCAAAATGATACATTATCTCCTCTAAGAATGTTATTCTAAAACGAATAGACTGTTTTGTAGTTCTGATGCCGCACTACGTCGTTGTCATTATCAATAATGCCCATCGATTTAATAAAAATAGACCTAATAGATTCAATATAATTTGTCTCAACGTGGTTCATTTGACAATATTGAAGGTGTCAAGTGCGGCTTGTATATTATTAGAACAGGTATTTACTAATGCCCATCAAGCGCTCCATCTTTCTTTGTGAATATGAAGCTAATTCTTAAACATTTGCAAAATCAGAGCGCAGCATTCGTTCTGTGCATGTGTATTGGTCTGTCGTCATGCCTCTGTGTGCTACGATACGTTACCCTGTAAACGCATAAAACCTCAGATGGCTCTTGCTGAGAAACAAATCCGTCACAATTCGTACTGTATATCCCACGTGTCTATGGTGTGATGAGAAACGACAATATTACCGCATATTCTTCTTGTAATAAACACTAAATCACAGTTAGCACATAATTTTATTTTGTAGAATGAAAGGAATCGTCGCTATTTCGAAATGAAACTGATGTTCCGCTCTTTGATCAAATGAATTTTTTTTCCAGATATATCCAGATGGATAATACTGCAAATAAAGTACAACGATCCATTTTGGATTTGAATTTGGATTTGATCTATTGCATTTTGCGCTATCGCGATTCTTGTTATTGTTGAGTATTATAATTTTACAGAGAACAAAGAGTCTGAACGGGGGTCTACGCTGCGTAGACAACATTGCTATATCAATTACTTCATACAAATATTCGTATTAGTTAATTAAAGTATTGAAACATTTTTAATTAACAGTTATATGCTCTATCGGATAATTTAGAAGCAATGTAAATTGACTCTACTGGTGTCAAGTAAAATTGTCAAGTCAACTTGAACCGTCAAGAATAAAACACGAAATTGTATGCAATTTAGAAACAAGACCAAAATACGCGAACATATTGGGTCACATTGTTGTACTATATACACACTATAGCTGCGATGCAAGATACACTTGCATTTTTAATTTTATTCATATGAACATGCATTTATTTCATATGTATCCGTCAAACATTTGTGAATTGTTGGACACGTTGGGGAAATTAACCGTCACACCTCAAATAAGTTTCCCATCCGAATTATTATTTTAATAAATGCATAAATTTCGAAAACAAATGAATTAAATGCCATGTCAAACATGATCTATTTTTGAGAGATGGTATTTTGTGTGATCGATGCATCTATTTGTTTGTTTATAAGGACTTGTATCGAGGTCTAGTAGGATTCCGAATTGTGCATAAGATTTATGAGCATCAGAATTAAAGAGAAAAATTAAGTTTTTATAAAACGATTTATCATTTAAAACTTCCAAACATTTCGTTATGGTGGTACGTTAACGTTCAATGTGTGAAAAAGGAAAGAGAGAAATAGCAAAAGAGTGTACTTTATTTTTCGCATAGTTTAAGCCCTATATAATTAAAGAACGATTCAAGCTATGAAGCAAACTATGCACTGCCTTGTTTTGTCACGGTCACTCCAACTGCAACTGGGTGCGATTGATACACTTTCTGACAGTTCCGTTTCCTGAATCGTCTTTTATTTTGTTGCATTGAATTCAATGATTCATATTAATAATTACAAAATTACTGAATATTTCCAAGGTTTGATTTTGCATTCATTACAAAGATTTTTCTAATTCATTCTATTGTTGCCTTCGATTAATATTGCCTCAATATCTTTATCATTCTCAAATCTTAAATATAAAAAAAATCTCTTATTTTGGTTACGAACGTGGTGTTTCGTCAAGAAATGGCAATTTCTCATCAACTGGGTACTTTGTAAATTAAATTCTCTAATGCACAAGACTATCGATATTATGCTTTTTTCGAGTGTTTTTCTCTATGAAGGAGTAACTTTCAAACAATTTTGGGTAAATTCAAAGAATATTGGAAAATTTCAAAAAATTTGCATTGGAAGGTTAATGACAATTTGGATGAATGTCAAATTTTCCATTTTTGAAATGATTTATTTGATTACATTATTATAGTGAGCAAAAGTGTCGCTAGACATTCATATTTTATAAATTAAGACGACAAATTGCAGATTTACAATTGAAAAGCGAAACAAACAGGTTTTCAGCAGTGTTTAAACTGATTTATAGTATAGAATTACGTAGGTAATTTTCATGTATGATTCACGATAAATTTAATCAGTTATCAATTCTGAAAAAGAGCGATAGCTCGTAATGAAATGCAGTCATGCTTTGAATTTTTCCCAAAATAGACTCTCATTGAATAATTGCTTGATAACGCATTTTTTTTTTAATTCAAATTCTATAAAATGACATGTGATAAAAGATTTGGTTTCTATATAAATAATCAGCTTTAAATAAATCAAAAACAGCGCTTTTTCGCGATAAGGACATGAGTCAATTCAGTCGTATTCAAATCATATATGCGTCGCTTGCATGTTGATGTGAGCCTGACATTGATGACGCATATCCTTATCAGTTCCTTTTATTTTCAAGTAAAATAGAAGTAAATTGATGTGCACTGACTCATAGACCCTTTTGTAAATGGGGTACAGTATATCATTGGGATTATTTGTATTGAAATTCAGCTTCTATCAAACGCAAAATTTGTTAACAAATCAAAATGAATCTATGGTTCTAAATTCGTCTATTAATATTTTATATGAATCAGTCTAGATAGTCTCACGCTAACAATATAATTCAAGACATTTGGTATCTATTTTTTCAACGATTTTACGAATGTTGAGTTTTGAAACAGCTTTATTGCGATTCTTACATTCGAAGGTACATTTTGATCGTCTCTACGAAGCATGTTTAAAAAATTGGGAGAAACTAAGTGTGCCGTTGAAAAACGTTCAACCAGGAACTGGCTATGTCGCTTTCACTTATCCAATCATAGCTTTTCCACGACAAAAGTAGTGTTCATTTTGGTAATAATTGTATTCGCCACTGAATTCATAATCAATTCAGCAGTGCTTAGCCTTGTCGTCGCGAAATTTGTGTCGTTTCATTTGATATTTAAATATGGTATTATGTTTAAAGGATTTTAATTCATTTATTTTTATTAATTATGATCGAAAATCGATCGGGCTTCAAGCCAATAATGTCAGTTTACTTACTTTGCACCATTACATTATGCCTTAACTATTTTAAATCTATTTTTGTGCGTCATTCACGGTTGTTACTTAATTTCCATCCCTTCCATTGTTATGAAAGATGTTTTATGTTTGTTTTTTTTTCTTGTAAGTTCGTGGGATTATTTAAGGTAAGTTATATATTTTGTGTAGTTCTCAGTTCATTTTTTTTTTTTTTTTTTTTTTTTTTGTTAATTTCAACTAACATATTTGAAAATAAGTATGTGAAAAAAAAATCATTTAATTTATTCATGGGATTTTTTTAATATACTATTATCTTACAGCCTACAAATGTGTAATGTTCATCATTTCACTAGAAAAGTGAATGAACTTTGTTTTTTTCCATTACAGTAGTCAAGTTCTTAAAAAATATAGACTTAATGTAAAGTGTAAATCAGTCATCAGTCATAATAGCAGATTCGAAGCCAAATTTATTGGAGAAATTTTGCCTAATTGTTTTCCGTTCGCTATTTTTCTTTAATTTTTTTTTTAATAATATATATGATTTTTCTTGAATGTACAAATAACATTTATATAAGCTGATTTCATTTTCGAGCTGTAAACAAAAAGGCAATTGGCCATACAAAATGCGGGTCTATTTCATTGACATTTAATAAGTAGTATGGAATTGAACACAACTAAGGAGATTTTCTTTTCGACTCTATTGTTTTTTATTTCGGCTAAAAATGCTGAATGCACTGACTAAAATGATTGCGAAGTTGCTTCCGGATAAACTGTCAAAATATGAAACTTGTTTAAAAACTGCAAAATATGAAAACATAATACTCTTTAATATAAAATAAATAACAATGGCTACTTTGGCAATAACTGAAATATATGAGTTAACCAGAAAACATGCGCTTCTTTTATTATTTTCAAAGCGATAGAACATGCGCTTCTTCATTCCAAATCGCAAAAAATATGCATCTTTTCCCAAAAAAAAAAATAAAATTTCAACAAAGGCTACTTTGAATCTCATCAATAGACATTATTTGTCAGGTTCATATTGAGATTATGAAGACCTAACACTATTTTCTATTGAATTTGAATATCTTAAGGTAGAACCAGAGTATATATTTCGTATTTTGACAGTTTATATGAAACCAACTTTACAATTATTTTTGTCAGTGAAAGCATTCGTTTTTTTCTTCAACATTTATTATGATTATATCCGATGATACATCGTCACCGCACCTTGATAAATCTGGCCGATTGCTGGTTAGACCTACATCGTTCAAATTGAATTTTAGCCTAAGCCGTTCTGACAAATTTGCCATTGATTAATGCTTCTCATTTATCATAAAATCCAGAGAAAAAACAAAAAGAACGATTTGTTCAATCAAACATGCTACGGTTAGGCTTGCATTTTAAATAATGTAAATCCGAATATAATGAACATTGAATTTATCAAATTCAATTGAAATGCATAAACGAAAGCCCATTTCAGCTGATTTGTCCATGTGATTTTTGTCTACAGGCATTTAATTTAAATAAAATTGTTATCTCTGATATTTTTCTAATGATAATTAAATTATCAATAAATAAAATGAATAATTTGTTCCAAAAAGACGTGATTTCTTGTTTATCAAACAAACAAATTAGAAAAACACCACATAACTGATTCAATTACAATTTGCTGAGCTAATTAATTTTTTCATTCTGGTTATTGTTTGTTCACTTACATATGACAAATATTCAATTTGTCTAGTCCATGTGTTCGCTTTTCATTTAAATCTAATTTGTAGACACTATTCTTAAAATAATATAACATTAATTATATGCTATCATCTATTTGTTATATTTTTTTCCACTTTTGCTGTAGGAAACTGAACGCTTTCTGTTGTTGTTTATTGATATCAAATATTTGATATATTTATATGAATATTTTTTACATTGATAAACTTGTTGATGTTTGATTAAATTTTTTTTCATGATTATGCATTTAAATAGCAAGTTGTTCATCAGGTCATTTCTGCGCGAAAAAATGAATTTAAGAACGGTCAACGCCCGAACGGAAGAAAAGTAAATATTAGTATTTACTATCTGTCAGCTTGCAGTGCTGGTTGTTGCGCGGTCGTAATGATGGGAAAAGACTTTCTTCGATTACTCATAACATGCACTCACATTATAGATTTGCTGGCGTGTAAGTAAGTGCTACTTTTTGATGACTTCCTCCTCGCTCATTCTCGATAACGCTCTCCCTGTTTTTCAATCTTTCTCTCTCTCTCACTCACTCACTCACTCAATTTGTGTGTGTTTTATGTAATTCTTATGGCAAAAGTCATGTTATCAACGATCTTCTAATGGAACTAAGTAATTTATTATCTTCCGGTGAAAATGTTTATCGAATTGGTTCCTGTCCTTTTGCGAATTAGTCTTGCTGAAACTGCACGGTGAAATGGTAAAATGAGAAAGAAGAAAAATCGTTATTTATTATTGATTCGTGCGGCTTTGGTGGTGATGGTCAATAAATCAAAAACGGTCCTCGTAATGATATGATAATGATTGTTGGTTGAAGTCAAAGGGTCTCTTTAGGCTATAAATATCAGTTGAGTGTATCAACAGAGACAAAGAATACGAGCTACTCACCAGAACTGTCTTGCGGTGTAAGCGGCCGTTCCAATACTCTTTGTATCGTTTGGATCCATTCGTCACGCTCTTGTTCGGTCGCACAAGATAAATTGTAGACACGTTCCGGCGTGAACAATGTAAAGCTAAATCCTTGATTTTTTGCACCTTGCGGTACGCCAATTCGTACGCTGTACCCATCCAAAAAATTTCCCAAAAATATTTCCCCTTTTGGATATGCATCCAGTTGATCGTCATGATACATTAATTTGCGATTGTCCAGCGTAAACCAGCGACGTTTGTAGCCATCGGATGGACGTGGTCCAGTTTTAGAGATCCAACCCTCTTTGGCGAAATCATGGCTTAACAAATCCATCAAATCGCGCTCGTTAGCGCTCGGAAATGCAACTTGCAAGCGATGTAATTTGGCACATCGAATCGCCATATACCAATTACTTATGACCTCCGCATCCTCGTGAAAGACGTAGATATGTCGCGTTGAACCATCCTTCAAGAATGTGATTTGCATGGAATTTGGATGTACAATTTTTGCCGGCGCAAAGGCCACATTCAGTTCAGAAATTCGTAATACAGCCTTTGGTTCTTTGCTCTCTTTCACGTGGTATTTCAGCGTGTCATCCGACTCGGATAAAATGAATTTACGCAACTGATAACGATGGTCTTCTTTGCCTTTTTTCATCAAAAAACCTTCCATGTAGCCGGAAGTGTAGCTAGGTCGCTCATTGTGACAGAATTCCAAGCGCTCATATTTTGCACGAATCCACTGCTCCAGCAACACCCTGCATAATTAGAAGAGAAAAACTAAATTATCTACAAAAATAAAAAAGAAAAACATAGAAGACCGGTAATTTGTCATGAGATGTCGTTGCTCTATGAATTAGTTAGCATTGAGCTAAATACAAACACACCCAATCTCAACCTCGAATTCATCATCTCCGAAAAAAGCAACACCAACAAGCGACAGCAACAGTATTGTTCAACACTAAGGTAATTTCTCAATCTTATACACATGACATTTAACTGCTGATAATGTAATGGTATCGATCAATGTATTTACTTACTCCGACGAGAGAGTGAGAGAGCAAGGCAGAGAAAGTGGCATCGGCATCCCGATCAAAAGAGCTGCACGAGTTCGTACATGTATCACGTGTATGATAAGTGTTTTTTTATCATCGTTGCCTTCTTGCTATATCTGCCAATTTTCGCATCTCTCATTGCTATTATTATTATTATTATTATTATTATTATTATAATTAACGTGCGCTAGCGCTAGAATTCTCTTCCCAAACCTAATTCATTGAACATACGTGACATTCATTGTATTTTATATCTTTATTCAATATGATTTTGGTGTGCCAATTTCGAAATTCAGTTTCAACTGAATGTGATTCTGTTGAATGTTTGGAAATTGAGCTTTGTGCTTCCGATGATGTCGGTTTAGCGCAAAAATAGGTACAAAAAATGCTAGCATTTTTTTTAATGACGACAAAAGAGAAGCGCTTCGCTACGATATGAATTACCTGGAAAATTGTTATCTCACAAAAATATCATTCATTCAAATTCAAGGAAAAAAAAAAAATTAAAATGAATAATGTTTATTATTTCACGCAATCTATCACTTAGGTGTAAAGGCGGGTATGTGTTATTTTAAATGTATATACTCGCCTCTACAACACAGTGATAGACATTTTCAAAATGAAAAATGTGAACACTATGCTAATTATAATTTTCGTCTTAATTGATACATACAGCAGTTAATTATCTTGGAACAACTGACGATAAGTGCGTTCTTTGATTGCGCTCTGTGTATGTGTGTATTTGCGTAGTGACCGTTGGCTCTTTGAATGACTGCGTACATTTTAAGAAAACAAAATTTGATTTTATTCATATAATAATAATTCAGTGAAATTTTGCGTCTTTTCCATTTTTAGGACGCACAGATTCCTTTTGAGTCGTGGCACCGCAGAGAGCCCATTTTCCATGAGCATCGAAATCAGTTGGTTAAAAACATTAAATATATTAACTAACTGATTCTAATTTCAGTACAAAATACAGGAAGTGCGAAGAAAAAACATGCCGCATTTTTGTCAGATAGCTCAACGGCGGCTAAAAAACATCAATGGATTCCAACTCATCCGGCTTTGGTCATTATGCAATACGTTAAAAGTTGAGACAAACACAAACCAATTGAAAAAAGGATTTTGTCCATTACAAAATATCCTTTAGATTTTTCAGATTTATGCAAATTCAAACATGATTTCATGGAATGCATTTCAACGGGGAAAATGCTTTTTATTATTTTTTTCGACCAGAAGTCGAAAAGAAAAAAAAATGTTCTACAAAGAGACGACACCCTTTTTTCGTGCATATTCATCATGTATTCATTTGGCATTTTTTCACACTATGAAGCTAGCACAAAATATTTCAATGCTAATTTTGAGTCATTTGAATTGGTTTTAAAATGTTTAAAATGTATGGACAGTGGCAATTTGCGTGCAGTTAACAAATTTCATGCGAGTATTTAAATTTTGTTGAATTTACATTAACAATTCATTGATTAATTTCAATTAAGACTTTACGACTATATATAATTGTCTTGAATTTATTAGCTCTCGAAACAATTCTCATTTTTTTCTCGCCTTTTCTCGTTATTTATTCAACTACAAAAGTCACCGAGATCGATTTTTAAAAATGGAGCCAATTTCATTTGAACTACTTGTAAGTTGAACATAAAAAGCCAAACGAATACAGATGGAATTCGCCGTCAAATTGGCATATGTTTTTCATTGGAGAAGGATTCATGTTTGTTCAACCGGAGATGAATTGGAATTCAGGTATTATGAATGATCAACGTTATAGGTACACATTTATTCAATATATTTGCATGAAAATTGCATGTTTTGTTTTCGTATCGAATTTGATAATTTGATTATTTAGTCTGTTTAATTTCTGTTCGTATAAAACTTCTTGCCATAACCATTTCCATTTGTACCGTAACATAATTGTTATTTAAAACAGTGTTCCGTCGAACGAAACGATACGTCTTCAAAGTGGAAAAACAAATTTAAATGAATCGTCAGCCCAATTTGAATGTACGATGATACACCGTTTATTTTTCTCTAATTTCAATCGGTGCATAGTGTTTTTTGAAATACGTGAGATATATAAACGAAATCTCTGTGCCTTTTTATGCCTTTCTTGTATTTAGCAAGCAATTTGTTGCTTCGCTAATAAGCAATCGAGATGAATTAATGGCGTGATGATTTAAATCAAATTGTGGTCTCCGTGCCTCGTTTACGCCAGGTCAAATTATTAAAAAAAAAAAAATTGATAGATTTTTTTGTTTGTAATATCTGCTTGTTTCGGTGCATTGAATTGACACTGAACAAATGTACTGTGGAATGAGACTATCGCCATGTGCTGTGTGCGCATCAAAAAGTGAACTTGATTTGAATAACGGGCATTATGATTCAGTTTTCAGTCAAAAATATAAAAAAAAAATGTTGACTACCGCTTTCTTCTCTCAATTTTCAAGTTGAACTCTTTCCATTTGCATATGTTCCAGAATCTCCGGTATTACCTTCTTTCCCCGTGTAAATTCTGAATTTTCGACAGGCATTTCAGCACGTAACCAACTCGCTGTTGTCACGTTTGTCCTTCAAAATATTCAGTATGAGAAAGCCCCTTCCATATGAAAGCGGCAGCGCGTCCATGTGTCAGAGGTTTCCATTCTGTATCGCAGAGTCGAAAATAGTAACGACAACGAGAGGAATAGAGAGCGAGTGAGAGCGCGTATGGGTCAAGTGAGGTGCTTCCTTCCTGTTTCGGTGATTGCTGAATTGAATTTTACAATAACAAAAACAGTAGCACACACAGATATCACGTACTGAGAAATCATGAAATCGTAGCAATTTCATACTAATATGTGAATGAGTATGGCTGCGTGTTAATATGCAAATTATCAATATTGGACGTAATCGTGCGTTCATCCATTGGCTGCGTGTTTGATGTTAACACGAAGAACTCAATGAAATCGATATATATATATATACATATATTGAGCTAAAATTCATTCATATAATTTGGTTTTTATTTTGTTACTTTTTTTCTATAGATTCATCGTTGACTGGTTCGCCCGGCTTTGGCTGTTGTTTTGCTAATTCATTCAGCGCAAAGATCAGCCATTCAATAAAATTGTGTTTGCGATGATCTCTGTAACGCATAAGTCCAATTGAAACACGTTAATTCATAATATAGTCAATGCGAAAGGAACGGGCAGCTCTTCTCTGTATATAAATGTTTACCGTTCTCTTCTAGGCATTGAGCACTCAACATGTTTGCATCTCTTTCCTCCAATTTCTCATTTTTTTTTTTTTTGCTCGAAAGAATTTTCATGTGTGTCTGATAATGTGTGCTTTTGCTGCTGCTATAATGAATGGAATTCTGGCTTGATCAATTTGAATACAATCATCCAAAGAATATGAGAGCGAGAGCACGAGTGCGGCAAAACGAGAAAACCACACTCTGACCGGTGTATGAATGAATTATAAATATATTTCAATATGTATAACGTCATGAGTTTATTTCAATTTTTTTCGTATGTATGATGATGTGCTTGTGTGTTTTTTTCAATTTGAAACCGGATGCGCTGTGGTTGTATCCAGGGATCTCTTTTAGTAACAATCGCATTGTTCATGAGCATTTCACATGAGATCAAATCAGAGCATATAGTTAGATACAATGGTGCAATTTACAATTGGTAGTACGTAGCTACGTAATTCGACTCGTTATCACAGCAAGAAACAACAACATTAAAGAAATAATATCAACGATCAGAATTCAATTTTTCTTCGTGTCACTTCCTTCCAGAAAACGGACATTCTCGCGCACTCGCACGTTCATTCAAATATAAAAGCCTTGTCAATCTTTTACTTAACATAAGATTGCTACGTTAATTAGAAACTAATTGAACGTTTCAGGCAACTTAATGAAGGACTGAGAAACTGTATGTGTTTAAAGTTTGAACTGTTTATAATGGAGCTTTAAACGCATTTCCGTTATTTAAAATCTCAGTTGAGGACAAAATTTTGTATATAAATTATTGGGATCATTCCATGGAACAAATTGACACAAAGAGTGGGCCGCATCCGAATTCTGGGACGCAATTAGAAATAATTAAGATACCTCAAAAATGGGGTGAAACCAAAAGGTTCCACCAAATCCAATAAATATTTGGATTCCATGCAAAACACTTGCTCTGAACTTCATTCCACAAAAATTTATCCGAGCTACCATCAAAGCCAAAAATGATCGCTTGATTGGTCTGGGTAACGAAGTGAGACCAATTCGAGTATCTGTGTTGTATTGATTATTTCTCAAATGATCGACGAAAACTTCGACATCATTGCAATTTAAAAAATACATGAAATGTTGGAGCCATACTTTTACCGTATCATTTGCAACGGCGTTATTCCGCGGAACTTGAGCGGCCCGTGCGTTTTTTGTGATCCTATAAGACGAGATACAACTGTCGAATTGCATCCACATAAAGAATTGCAAACGAACACAGTACTCGAATGATTTCCGCTGATTTGAATTTTATTCTTTAGTTTATCAATACAATTTGAAATTTGAATTTCAAACAGAACATTTCAAAATGATATAAAAATTATAATAATGAAATGTTTTTATTTCTTTCTTTTTCGTGGAGCAATTGTTATTTCGACATTTTCTGAAAATTTCCATCTGAAATATATGTAGGAGTATGAAGAATGTGTGCCGAATAATTTGTTACGCTGTAAAAACAATACGCTGTAAATAATTTATTCCATGCAATTGAAAAACAGCTTTGCATCAAGTTATAAATAAGCCGTTTAAAGCAAACACCTTTAACGTAAAAATCCATTGTTCTATTCAAAGTTCAAATCTCAATCCCGGCGTTTTTCTTGTGCAAGTGCTTCTCTCTATTAAAAAATGTCGAGTGCCAAAACAATTCATAAAAATTGTGCCGATTTTGCTTTATACTGTCAATCGAATTTATTATTTATTCGAGGATTTTTGGCCATCTCTCCTCCAATCCGAATGGGATTGTCTTATCACTGCCATTATTTCAAATCGTTGCCATACACACTCAAATCGAATGCTTGGCGGAATCAACTCTCCATTTCACTTAAAATGTCATTTGATTATTAAATATTTGAGGAATTTTCGGCAGATTGTGCTTTCAAATTTCACTTAATTCCAATTTGGCTATGGGTTTGCATCCCATGGATGTTCTTTATTGATTCGATCTTGAAGCCGTTTTCGAAACATCAACTGTCCAATGAATTTCGAGTTGCCGTGTGTTTTACTACTCATTTCAAATGCATAGAATAGATTTACTATATGTGTGCTGTGTGCGCCACTTTAGATGAAGATTTTGCGGGAGAGCTGTCTCTTATAATACAATTATACGGCTTAAGTGCAATTATGAGCAAAATTGTACTTAAAAAATACAATAGGTGTACTTTGTACGTATTACGTACATACAGATATCTATAATTTGTCAGTGTGAAGAATGTACTTACTGTGGATCATTTTCGGTGGGTCGGCGATAGCAAGCTGGGACTCGTTGCTCGTATTTCTGGCGCGCCTTGTAGTTACCAACCTCTTTCATTCTTTCAATTTCACTATCTTCCCATCGATCCATTTTCAGATGCTTCACCTTCGTTATGTGCGCTCCAATGCTACGATGGACTGATGCGCATCGAATACACAGGAAAATGCCAATATTGTACGAAGCCCATTCCACACCTACGCGCAATGAAATGCGCCGCCCCAAATCGTTCCACATAAACGAATTCGAGAAGTCAAAGCAAAATCCAAATATTCGTCGTTTAAATGTGTGACATAGGGAATTGTCAACAGTAGCAGTAGCCGCACCAAGGAAAAAAAGAAGAGAAAAAAAAGAAAAAATAATTAATTAAAAAATTGACATTGTATGTTTGCTGTATGAATTTGTTAGAATCAGAAAAAAAAACTGAGCGTAAGAAGAAAACCAAGTCGACTGATAATCAGCAAAAGAATTGCGAGGAAAAGCGCCACAACGAACGATAAAAAAGAAGAATCTTTCACTTGCACTTGCGTATGCGGCATTTGTCTCAGATGTGCGCCTTTGGCCCACTATAATCTTCCATTTTGCCATAAGAAAAATTCGTGCCACGAATCTCGTATAATTTATGTTTATATTTGTCATTTTGCATCTTTGGTTGTCATCGTTTGTGTTTTAAATTTATTCAGTGTGCTGTTTATGGTTAATTTATACATCAATTTCTGCTTGTATTTTGTCTTATTTCTCTTCCCTTTTCTTTGCTTAGTTTTCCGCTATTTTTGGTCTTATCTTTTCGATGTCGCATGCAGTCACTCAGAAGTTTTTGGACCCGAAATCTACAGCCAATGAGAAAATCAATAAACAATTGCTTGCAAGCAGTACAACCCCATCGTATGTGACATATTTCTTTCCTTTTCTCGCTCTCTGGTTGCTGGTAGTTGACCATTACGAGAATTCAAAGGAATAAATAATAATACTTTTTCGGTAAAATGATGTGCACGTTTCGTGTTGCACACTGGGTTAGATTTACGTGATTCAACTCATAAATTTCATTTTCACCAAACGATTGAAAACAGAGGTGATGACAAGGGAAACATTCCTTCCTCCGTCATTCGGAACACCAGGAACGAAAACACACAAAAAACAGCGTAAGTCGCCGGAATTGTGAAAATAATATTCTTAAAAAGACAGAAGTTGGGTCATTTCGCTGCCTTTCTCTGGCTGAGTTTAACTTCTTTTTTTCAATTTCACGCCTCGTTTTTCTTTTTTTCCTTTTCGATTTTTTTTCGTTATTGTATTTTTTTTTTTACAATGAAAAATTCGGCAAATTGATGTAGAATCAAAGATCTCTCTCTTTCCCTCAAAAGGAAAGGAATGAAGAGCGAGAGTATGACGCATTCAACGGCCGTTATATGTTTTGTCTAGCTGCCTTCTATGTGTTTGCCTCTCAATATATTTTATTAGACTTTTTCTCTGACAATTTGTTTTCTCTTTTGATTTGTCGCGAGATCGGAATCGAGAGACGATTGAGGAAAAACAAAATGCCTGAAAACATGATAAACAGAGTTGTGTTGATCTGTGTGTAGATTGAAACTTTGTCAGTTCCTCTTCTATATGCGTATGTGTGAATAAATCAGGGTAGCAAATTGCCAGCACAGGCAATGAAAATATCAGCAACAACGTCGAACAAGCAAGCAAACAACAGAAAAATGAAAAAAAAAAAACAGCAGAGAAAGTCAAATGCGAACGATTGGGCGAACAGAAAAGAACTGGGAAACATTTAAGTACGCTTTTATTGACTGTCAATCGGCAATTGACTTATTTCCAACTCTTGCTCTCGCAAGCTTGCGATTTTAATACCCCATAAGTTGTCGTTACTTCGAAATGCGAAATCCCGCGACCATATTGCAAACACAATCATCGTGGGAACGAGTAATTATTCAGACTTGATTCGCATTGGTCGGTCAGACATCAGCATATCATTTTATGTCAAAGTATAATATATCATTGTATTTGTTAATGATCGTCCTTCGTGTGTGTGTGTGTGTGTGTGTGTTTGAAGGCGAGAGGCGAGTTCGACAAGTCGGTAAGCGGATTAATCGGTGATTTCTTCGAGTATAATTTTCAATGTGCATAATATAGAAATCTATTTTTGCAAAATGGCTCTAAGAATTCAGCTTTTGCGATGTATAACTTGAAAACATGTTGCTTCTGATTTGATCTTTGCGCTCTCGCTCGCAGCTCATGGTTTGGTTGAAGTTGTCGCTACTGCAGCCGCCGCCGTCCACAATTTAAATCTCAATATGTTTTAGTTGAATTGCATCTCATTTCTCGCTCGAAATTAAAAGGCAGAGAAAAGTGTGTGTCTGTTTACGTGTCTAACCGCATGTCGCCAGTTAATGCAAAAAGCGATTGCATCACCTCAAAGTCGTTGAATTTCAAAGAGAAGAATATTGACAAAAACGACCGAATGGCGCCCAATGTAACAGCACCGCGCAATAATACGCAGCCAAAGGGTTTAAGTGTCTCATGTGCAATTTTTAATTTGTAGTTGATGTTGCTGTTCATTTTCTTTGGCTTCGAGAGAAGCCATAAGCTCATTAAATGCGGCGCACAGTAGAATAAAACAAGTGCTATAGATGACGAATTAAACTTTCTGGCAAGAAAGCAATTCGCATTGTCACCAACAATCTCACATGATGATAATTTGATACATTTTACTCCGGCACATTGTACATGGTTTTTTATTTTGTCGCATGAGTATTAAATTCAAGGAAGGATAAAATTCGATACAAATAGTCAAAACCTTTCACGCAAATGAGCTTGCGGTTTCGCAAATTCTGAATAGTTTGAGTTCCGTGCGAATTTCAACCAGAACAAGAAAATAAAACAAAACAAAATGAAATGAAAAGAGAAGAAGAAACGGCGACAAAAAGCAGCTCAATTCGCTAATAAACTTCAATTTTTTTGCACATTTTACGAATTAGAAAGAAAAGCGAAACAGATTTAATAGAAGGAATATAGATAGAAGAATGTAGATATATATATATAGTGAGAGAGAGAGAGGGAGAATGAGAAAGGAGAAGAAGAAAAGCAGCAAACCATATAAAATTGTATTATTTGCCAGTTTCCGTCTAGTTCGCGTGTTTCACATTTCAGAAACAATAGATCCGTTTTTCCTTTAAAAACTATTGTATAAGATCCGTTACAAGGGCAGCACATAAATGAAAATACAGGCCTACTTTATAGTTGTATGCATGTGTACCGAAAAACCGAAATCATAAACATGAAAAGCGAAATAACAACCGACGAAAACGGGCGCCGAATAGCAGCCAGACATTGAACATTGTATAAACTATATACACTCTCCATGTCAATAATTTGAGAAGATTATTTTTTTGCGCAGTTTGTTTTTATTTCGAAGACGCTTCTCTCTCGCATTTGTTTCGTACATGATTGAGAATTTTAACCGTCGTTTGTTGCCGCCGCCGCTGCTGTCGTTGTTATTTCCACTCGATATGTCAATTAGATTTTTCATTCCATTCATCTGTGCCCTTATGCATACGTCCTATTATTTTATTTTATTTTATATTTTCAAACTAATTATTAAGTGTTGTGACCAATTGCTTGTTTGTGACTCTCCCGTTCATATTCACTATCGGGTACTACGCTTTTTTTCGTTTCGACATATTTGCGCTGACAGATTGATTAATGGACCTTGAGCAATAAACAAAAAAGTATTTTCATAGAAAAAATAAACAATGACAACAACAATCATTCATTGAAAATCGTCTTGAATATTTAAATTGAGATAAACACGCAAATTCAAATAAACAACGGTGAATTCAATATCAATTCAGTGGCATGCTGAAACCAGAGCTAAAAAACAATAGAGTACAAAAAAATTTCGCAAAATATATAGATAAACACCGTTTGGGCGTGATTTGGTATATAATGACTGTCGATCATTGATAAATTTCAATCCAAACAGCTTCGTATGTACATTATTGTATGGCTGTTACAACAGAATATTTTGCATGTGTTGCATTTCATGAAAATTTTAAGTTCAGAAGCATATAGATTTTATTTACTGTCTTTGCATTTTTTCCACTTCTTGCATATACTTCTTATGCTTTATCTCGTGCAAAATTACGTTTTGCATACAATCAGCCGATTTTTAACTGCGCAGTCTTTAAAACGTACACACACAGTTTTGTGTGAAGTGCAGCCTTTGCACCTGCACCAAACGAAACTCGGCGATATTATCATTCAATATGGATAAATACAAATGGCTTTGGTTGTTTCATTTTTATAATGCTTATACACACGCGAAAATGTCAAGTGTTGCCCTATTCGATTTATAGTATAGTGCATTTCATCTGCACTACAGATAAAATGATGGCTTTTATTAGGAAATGTCTCATCTGAATATTTGTTTGGTTACCTTTCGTTTGATTTTACGGAACTTCAGCTTGGTTTTGACATTTCTATACTGTAAACAGAGACAATCTGAACAGATTTTTGTGCATTTCTGGCGGGTTTGAATAAATTTCAGATAAGTACTATGAAATAAAGAAATAATGCGCATGTTATTCAGAAAAAAATTCTGTGCTTTTCTGACTCTCCTTTGGTTTCCACTTCTCATCCAATCACTCGCATGTCTAGCGCTCCTCATTGGTGTGTCATAGATACCAAACGGGGTTGGCCGTATGCTCAAAAATGTAAAATCAGAATCAGGTCAACTGATTTTTATTGTAAACAAAAATTATATTCATAAAGCGAGCTCTTGGTTGGATTCTTGTTGGTAGAAAAAAAAACTTTGATTGTTATACAAAAACACTTCTTTTATTCGAAATTAATAATGATTTGTGATAAAGAAAATACATTTTTCCATTCAAAATAGACGCAAAAAAACGAAAAAAACTCTATTGCCATTGAAACATTTTCATTTTTTTTTTTTCAAAAATAATTATCAATTTTAAGGAATAAAAACAGTGTTAATATTTGAATCAATAGAGCTCTGCAAAATATTTCAAACGATCATTTTCAATCAATCCTTCAATTTTGGCCAAAATGGGAAACGAAGAAGAATTATATTATATTACCCTTTTAACTATAATGATTCCAATTTTATGCATAAATACAAAATCAATGATTATTGATTTCGTTACATATTTTACGTAGATCCCGTTGTTTTCTTTGGTTAACGTTAAATCAGTTTTGTTTATTGAACATTTCCTTTATTGAATCGGAATATTTTCAGTAAACCATCTAAAATCATAACAACTCATTGTGGAGATGATGAGATGGCGCTACCATTGGCCCAAGTTTATTGTTCAATATCAAATGTTTTAGGGCTTCCGGGGCTCGGGAAAAATCAACCATGTATAATTGACATTAAATGTATATGTGCATTCGATCCAATTTTGAGAAAAATTGTGAACGGCAGCTCCGAGAGAGCATACCAATAAAAATAATAATTGTCTCGACACAATTGCAGGTCAATTCAAGAAACTTAGCAATTGTAATTCAATGCAACGTGCCATTTTGTACACTTACTTTGGCAATGTGTTATCGAAATTACACAAAGAGATTTGGAATATTCGCCAAAACCCAAATATTTCCATGTTCCGCATCCCAATGTCATGCCGATAAAATCGAAAGTGATCATTGGCCCATTAATTCACCCGTAAATGCAGATGGAAGCGATAAAATCGAATGGAAATCATAAAATGGAAACAATTCGAAATGCCCGTACTGAAAACGGATCTAATGCCAAACACACCAACACAATGGATGTCGTTACACAAGCTTTTCAAATCGGGAAGGTGGCCAAGTAGGAAAGGAAATATTCAAATATACCAGAGAATATGCACAATGAGCGACTTGTCAAAATCAACTCTCTTTGAATGTTCGATTCGACAACATTTACGATTATCTGACATTTTCAATTGGATTTCATGCATGCTTTGATCATAAAAAAAGACCTTCTGTCTGCCGGACTTTTGAATATGTGAACTTCCTTTCGGTTCATCGCTACCTTTTGTGTGTGCACGTCTGGTGAGCGCGTCAGCACGCGAGCGCGTGAGCGATGGAAATAATATATGTAGTAATACTGTTTTTGTGTTATTCATTTCTTGGTCAGACGCGACTAGTGAACGTCCATTTATTGTTCGAGTGAGTACCTGAAGTGTCTACTGCTCGCATAAAAATAAATAAATAAAATGAAGCAACAAAGAGTCTTGAACAAAAAAATAAAAAAAATGATGGCATAAGCAAAGTGCGATTTTGTTGTGTGTTTTGCAGACGATAAATATGAGACGAACAGACAGAACCTGTGAACAAACAAAAAGACAGCAACAACACAAACACACACACTACAAACCGCTGAAACGCCGACACAGTGCGCTCTTTTCGTTCGTTGATTACACAATAACTTTTTATTTGGTTTTAATGCGTTTTAAATTCGCTTTTTCAACAACATTTGTTTTGTTTTGTTTAATTTTTTTTAATAAAGTTTTTATTACTTATCTAAATGAGTTGCGCTTTGCGAGTAATGAACTGCGCATTTCAGTACATAGCAATCAATTTGATCAGACAGATTCATCTGCTGCACACCGAATGCGCGTACACACAATATGGAAAAACCGAGAAACGTATCGAAGGATTTCAAGTCGTATAAATTTTATGAATACCTAGAACTACGAATAAACTACGCATTTGAATCACAAGTGATGAATCAAATTGCACCGTCTATATATAGAAAGAGCGGCACTAAAAAATTCAGAAGCCCAAAAAAGAATTAGATAAGAAAGTTTATCCCCTTGAAAATCAGTTTGATTCGTCTAGTGTGTGCTGTTTTTTCTTTGTCATTTCGTCAAACGCGAAACGTTTAAACACAACACGGATCAAAGATGATCACAGAAAATTAATGATGACAATATGAGACTTACGATGCTCACACGTGATATTTCTTCGTTGCTTATATTTTTTTCGTCGTCACCGGTTTTGCTGTTCTGCTTTATGTCAGCCGTGCATTTATTGGGAAACGCCAAGATTGAGACGTTACACGGACGGAGAAATGCAACAAATCACTTACTTTTTACTCTACATTAAACTCTTCGCCCGGATCATTGGATCTCAGCACATAGTTGAGAGTATGAATCGATCACAGATCGTGAGCGGGAACCGAGCAAAACCAAGGGCACGTCATGTTGTTCGGTGAACGGTTGACGGTTTTCAGGATTAGTTTATATTCCAGTCGAAATGAATATTTATTGAAATTTGCACACTTGTGCGTCGAACTATAATTTCTCGAAAATGAAAAATTGTGTTGCTTTACAATACATTTAATATGGCAAACTGTTGGTGTCGATAATATTTTTTAACGAAACGAATGAAAACGTACGTATTATGCATACAACGGTAATCTCAAGACAAACAATGCTCATTTGTTTGGTCTCGCTCTTAGACTCTCGCATCTAGTGACATACAAACGCACTAGAAAAGAGTGAAAACAAATGTTCCCATTTTGTCAGTACTCGGGACACCATGGTTTGCCATGCCATGCCATGCTATGCCACGCCACGCGTTGGCCAATATTCCAAGTCTGGCAGAGACTACACACGCGACCGTCTGTCTAAGATGATGATCAAATTGATACAAAGCAAAATTTGGATATGTTTAATTGTATAGCTCTGCAGCTCGATTAACGAACATGCGAAACGCAAGTATGGATAGCGGAACAGACGGCAAATCGCACAAGAAATGTCAAAACCGAGAGAAAAAAAACCAACGAATATACAAAAAGATAGAAACAACAAATTCCACTCACCAAATTCAAGTGGGGAACAGACACCAAATGTTTGTTCCTCTTTAAACATATTCAAAAGCGAAAAACGCAATAAAAAATATTGTGAAACCTAGACAGGCGAATGAGTCAACTCATAACAGCAGCAGCACCACCAGAGACGATAGAAAAAACAATACAGAAATCAAGAAGAAATGTATGCATACTCTGTGACTTTGTACGGCAAGAGATCGACAGATTACAAGTTACCACTATTTATATTTGGTAGATGTTGAAACAGCACCAGCAACAAGCACTAGCACTCATAACGTTTCATTTATCTCTCGTATTATTATCAATGAATTCGTTGATATATTACTTATTTGTATCATTGGTTTTGGTGAATGAGTGTGACTGTGCCGGTGTCCGTCTCTCGGTGTGCAGCTGTAGAAAGCGAACAGATTATAAATAATAACACAAATCATATTCGATACTGCCACAAATGCGAAACTGGCCTGAGTGAATAAAACTTAATGTATGATAGTTTTTCGTTTAGTAACTGTTGCCTTTATTAATAATGACTTATTTTAAACGAAATTCCTCTTTTCAGTTCATTTCTCACGAAAATAAAATTTAAAAAAAAAATGAGTTAAGATAGAAAGGCGCGAACAGAGAGAATGAGAGATAGAGAAAGAAAGAACGAGATCTAAGGAGCGGGCGAGTGGTCAAATTTTAACAGAGACTCAAAATTAAGGATGGAATGAACCACGAACTCTTCTCTCCTCCGAATCTTATCCAAATCTGATTCTGTGATAAGGTTTAAACAGCCTACGAAGTTTATTGGTGTATAATCAAATATAATGCATATCTGTGGTGGAGCATCAATGATTTTGTGCAACGTAAAACGCATTTTATGTCTCGTAAAAATCCGCGCATGGAGACAAACAGTTTGGATTAACCTCACAAATTTCATGGCTATGATGTATAATACTGAGATCTATGTGATTTCCTACGTGCATTCCTCAAATTGTGTGTGCGAGCGCGTGAAAGAGCCGAAGAGAAAGATTGAAAGCGCATATGAGAGACAGTCGTTGCACAAGAAATTCTCTCAGCTCAAGTGTACATTTAATTTGTGTCAAAATTTTAAAGTGTAAATTGCCTGCATGTTAGAGCGTTTTCTTCGTGGTGACTTTTTCTCTGTCTCTATTTCTTTCGTTTCGTTTAAGTGCCATATCAACAAATGAATTGTATATGTAGTCCAGATTTAACTTCCATTTGCTTGACTGTTAAGCATTTGGTGTGTGTATATGTTTTCCCGTGGCTGCCATTTATCTCTCTCGCAATTCGTTCTCCCACGTTCAAAATGTTGTTTTTCATTAGATTATTTGTGGCATTTTGTCTGTCACTTTGTATGTATATGATTTGATGTACAGCGATAAACAATTTGTTTGCCTACTCTGAATTCGATACTTTCGTTGGTGACTGACTGCGATAAAAATGAAAAATTTAGGCCATTAAAAATGATTGAGAATAGAAAAAAAATTAATAAAACAATCAGAAAGATTACAGATCTTGTTGAAAAACAATAACAGTTGTAAAGGTGCAATCACCAACATTTAACTAGGCCGCGGCGATACAATTGCAGTCTCAATGCATTGTGAACCAATGAACACTAATAAAATGTGTAATAACTTCAAAATAATACCATGAGACAAAGGATTCAATTATTTATTAAGAACACTCAACGATCGCGCGAATGTGGCAAAAACACCCGATGAATGACGGTCGGTCAGCCAGTAAACCAATCAGCCAGTGCTAATGAAGACATCGAGTAACTCATTCAATTCCACCTTTTCTCTCTCTCTCTCTCGAAAAAATTCTTTTTTAAAATGGACTTTATCCTGATGATAATTTTGGATTTCTTGATATATTTCCAAGAATTTCAATATTGAAATCTTTGAAATGATGAATTATCTGGTAAACATTTGAGGCAACCGCTCTTTCTTGTCGAACATCAACAGATATAAACCCAGTAACAAAACATTTGAATGACTGAGTCGTTCGTGTGAGCGGATTGTTTGGTTCTTCCTTGCATTATATTTATTTTTAATGTGGTCGCATAAACAATTTGAATGAGCTGAGATTGAGTGAATCAAATCCGAAATATTCGCACACATGACATGGTGCATGTAAATGTTTTGACGCTATTGGCATTTCTGCAGTTGAGATTTGTATTTGAGTGACCAAGTCATCTGCATATTTGCACTTGTACAACGGTGAAAGCCTGCCATTGTGCGGGGTTCAATCAAGTATTAGTTTGTGAGTGTGAATTAATGTTAATATCGAGTTTTGATAAATAAATTATGCATGAAGATTGCTGTCGATGACGCATATTTCGAATTCCGCTCGCTGGTTATGATGGAAAAAAATAAACACAGAGAGAAAATGAGAGAGGCAAATGGAATTTAGAGAACGTCAGATTAACAGCGAACTGTGTGCAGAACTACGATTTTTTTTCTTGATAATGATAACGAGATAAAATTGTATCTTGCTTCTATTTTTGGGAAAACTTTATCAAATTGTTTTTTTTTTAGTAATCAAATTAAATATGAAATATTTTATTAAATTTCGCGGAAAAACCCGTGATAGACCAATTCTGATAATATTTTGCGAGGACAAAAGCGGGATTAATTTTTATCACAACTTCTCTATGAGAAATAGTCAATTGAATACAGGGGGTATTGCATAAAACTCGTTCATTAATAATTATTATGCCCCCAGATGTCAATTTTATGTGAGATAAACATATTTATTACATTTCATTTGTCATGTTTTTAAATAAAATAAATATTGAAATATTGTAAAGTTTGACAGGAAAAAACGTTTAAATGCAGCCTATTTTGTTGTTTTAATTCAATTACAAGCCTCGAAAATATATTTGCAGTGATTTTTTCAAAAATAATTCAAAATTAATAAGATGAAGTAATAATTACATATGAAATATCTAATAAGATTCTGGATCTTATTGTTCAGTAAGAGGTTAATATGCAGAAATTTCGATTAAAGATAAATTGAAAGACTACAAATATTTAATTGACAAAAATAGATTGTTGTACAAACAATTGGTTGCAGAAATTTTAAATGTAGATTGTTTTGGACCAAATTAATATATATTCAAGATTTCATACGGGCAAATTCTTTCCGTCGATTATCGTTTTTTGAGAAATTTTTTACATTGCGGATTTTGCCTTTGTACACATTTTTTTTTCTAAGAAATATATATTTTTTGAATCGCATTATTTCCTAAATTGCATTGGCCGCAGTAAAAATTAGGAATTCGATGAAGTGAATGATTTGTTCTATGGCTCTCAGTCTATTAGGGAAAAGGCATATAAATAATTTCATGGTTACATGAATGAGAGAGAACAAATAGTACAAATTGAAGACACCAAAAGTGAAGTGTATCATACAAAATATAATGTAGCACGGGGATCCAAACTTGGCACATGGATCCGAATATTCTTAATATGTACCAATGACATACAATGAATATGGCTTAGAATAAGAATGACTTCAAATTTTCGTGCAAATGAAAGAACAACATGAAGTTGCAAATCTACACGAAAAAACTTCACATTGTTGCTCTTTAAATTTAAGGTCATCCTCATTCTAAGCCATTCAAATTTGAACTCAAATTAAATTTGCAATTTTATGCAGATGACTCATCTTCCACATACAACAGTGATAATATATGTGAATCGGAGATGCAAATTGGGGAAAGCATCAACAAAATTCGTTTAGAGATAACTTACTGATCTTGAATGCGAAAAAAAAGAAATTCTACTTTACACGAAAAAAATCGTGATATTCTAATAATATCAAAATAGAAAAAGTTGAAAAATGTAAGAATCATGGTTTAACTATAGACGGAGCCAATCAAATGTAATAACCAACAATATGGAGTGTCACAAAAAGTGAAAATTTAAAAAAGAGAGTGTTGCAAAACTCTACTTATATTATCAAGACTTATCACAATCAAAAAAAGAACAGTTAACAATCCAGAGAAAAACTAAAGATTAAAATAAAAGGAGAACATAAAAAAGAATCATAAAAAAAGAAAAAATATGGAAAGAAATAAAAAAATTGGAAGAATACAATACTTTAATATCTATTATGGGGCATACACATATTGTAAAACAATATTTTTCATGAATGAATGAACGAAACATAAATATTACCGATGCACAACGATTACCGGATAATTTATTTGTATGCCAGTCGCATGTCGCATCGTTCTATGCTAGAATTTCTTATATTTATTTTTTTTAGATGATCAATTTAAATTTGAATCTCCGCACCGCCGATATACAGAGAGAGAAGGAGAGAGAGAGAGAGAGAGAGAGAGAGAGAAAGAAAGAGAGGGAGATCAGCTCGTTTTGGGGAAGGTTATTTCCATAAATAAAATGAGAATTTAAATGATTTCTAGCGGATAGGTACATCCAGTGTCAATTTCATTCTATTTACCGGTATCATAATATAAACTAACATACGGATATTGTGACAATTTTTTCACAAGACATGGGATATCTTGAGATCTAGGCTATTTTCCTCGTCCGACTAAATTCAAAATTCAATGCAGACGCGAAAAAAAAATAGCTTGCGGCGAAAGGTTGGACATGCGATACCGCTCGTGTTCCGATTCCGAACAAGTGTCATTTTTCATGTGCATTATGAACTTTTTTTATCTGATGATATGGGGGCGATTTTGAAATCGGACGACAAAATGCTGACAATTAATTATGAAAAATAAATGAATTCATATAGAGAAAATCAAGTCTCACGTATTATATGTGAGTTAAAAGCGGCACGTGCAGGCGCGCACTATATTTTCTGCAATCACGATAATCATATAAATACGAATTAATGGATCTTGTATTTCAACTGAAAATGAGCGAATGGAGTGAATGGGCAAGAAACTGAATAGGTGACGTGTATTACTTTATACACGTTCAATGGTACTGGTAATGGAAGGTGGAACGCATGGACAAATACTTGGAAAATGTTCATGTGACGATCTAGCTAAACGACTAAACGCTTGTGCTCACACAAATAAGGCTGAGAAAATGGCAGCGAATCAGTCTCATAGAAAATGTGGCCAAAAATATTCAAGCCAAACATTTAAGCTTGATTTATTACGTTATACACGTTTCAATTCGTGTCTGTCTTCAAAACGCAATTATCAATCAAATGAATGATGCTGCCTTTTTGTATTGGCATTTTATTGTCATATTCAATCAATTTGTTTGATATTTGCACACGTTATTCGGTATTCCATGAAGTGAGGCTCATTAAAATGAATGGATCTTTGCAAATCACCCTCCGAAAAAAATTATTTGCAATTTGAAAATTGATATTCATTTTTGATAAGTATCTTTCGGAATTAATTTCAGTAGATTGTTCGTGTAAATTGTACCATATAATTATTTCTCTCTCTCTCTCTCTCCCAAAATGTATGATTGTGAAATCATTGGCCCGTCACATTTGCATCGTAACTCAAATCAGTTAAATTTTTTATTTTCTTGTTTGAGTCTTTTGAAGAACGTAACTTATTTTCGAGCTGAGTAACAAAATGTTGTGATTTGACTCATGTGTTTTCCGCAATGCATTTTCAACGCATTCTTATCTATAATGGATTCTTGACGCATTTTTATTAACAATGAGTCCGATCGCGTGCGCACAGATTCTTATTTGCTCTCCGTTCTAGTCAATATTTTGAGAACAATAGTCAAAATGCGTCTTCGCAGTCAGCAATTCTTCGATTTTTACTTTACATAAGATGCAAAGAATGTCGGTACATCTGCATTTCAGAGCAATTCGTGAATTTCCTTAATTGCCTGACCGACAAAAGTCGACAACCCAAAAATGTGTATTTGCCTTCCAACTTTCGCGTAACTCGATAATTTTGATCGCTACGAATTCTTGTGTCACTTAAACCATTTTTCTGCAGATTTTTTCCTCGTATTCCTTATCAAATTCAGAGACTAGCATAAAAGATTTTAGAATATGAGCAAAAACCTATCATGAGTCGCAATCGAGAAAACTCTGCTCGAACCGTCGTCGAAAAAATCGAAAAATTGTTATAGTTTTTATTCCATCCTTCCACTTGGTACACTAACAATTTTGAGGAGGGTGAGGGGAGGCAAAGTTCATGAACAACTTTAGTTCATTTCGATGCTTTTCTATTCGTTACGCAATGCACAAAATATTATTAATATTGGCATCAAGATACTTAAAAATCCAATATACACAAAGGATCGTTCCAATTTCGACCACCAGTGATCACATTTTGGTTGCCTTGGGCCGAAACTGATACAAAACTCAGTTTTGATTTTGTTCTCATTTATTGTTTTCAATTAAATCGAACGCCAAATTGCCTTCACATGATATTATTCGTCAATGTTTATCTCAAAGAGTGAATTTTCGCTACTGGCCTTAGGCCGCTACGTCATAGCAGCGGTGTTGAGTAGCGAAAATGCACCCTCTGGTTTATACCGAAACCAACGAATCGTATACAAACACAGCACACTCGATATTTTCAGTTTCAATAAAATCTTTCTATTATTCACCGTTCGTTCGTTCTTTCCGTCACTCTCTTCTGCTCTGCTCTTTTTCTTCCTCTCGCAGAAATAATTACTTCGTTACTGTTCAACATACGTCATAGAAGCGTAACGTCAGAAGCAGAGTAAATTTTATTGCATGGCATATTGCACAATTTGATCAAATTATTTGAACCATAATCAACAAAATGTCACAATATCGATGTCCAATTATTTTAATCCATTTAATTCGGTAATTCATTTTCAGTATATCGAAATTGATGAACGAGAATATTGTGTGGCTTTCAGTCTATTTTTGAGTTTAGTTCGCTGTATAGTTTTGTCCATTCAAGATAATAGCAGTTTTGATACTGCCTGGGCTGATAGGTCCGTTTATTTATAGCTATATCCCATGACTATAATCGAAATACATTTTACTAGCCAAAATCGTTTTCGTAAATGTATCGATTCAACTGAATATTTGCTGCTTCATTGATTCACTTAGTATGATAGAATTTTTGGAGCGCCATTTTCTGCTCACTTGATTGTTACTTATTTATTTATCCATTGAAACAGTCAGGTCACATTACGTGGAAAATTAACTGAAGAGGCAAAATTATTCGGCATTTTTCAATTAAAACATTTTTTTTTTCTTCATTTACTCGAAATGTACTAGAGTTTGGCCTTCGGACAATTTTGAGAACCGATCGGATTCGCTTGAATTTGATGGATTAAGTGTTTTCTCATTCATCCATTCATTGCCATTAAATATGTGGTTGAACTTAGATGATTAGTAATGGCATCGTATGTACGCACTTAGAATGTTTTGGAAATAATTCCAGGAAATTCGGAGGAAAAAAAATCATTTTATAAATATCGCGCAAATTGTAACTTGAACAAATTATTTATTCGATCTATTCAACATCACTTCATAAAATCAATATCATTCAAAATCATTTCAACATAAAATATTTGTGTTCATAAAGACCTACATGAACATCGAGGGAAGCGCGGGCTCTTTGAAATGTGTTTAGATCCATATAATAAAATGTGAAATTCCTAGAGTCGGCTTAAGAAATACGCGGCGACGGAAGAATGAATGCCAAATAAAAGAGCCAAAGTCAATCTTTCTGTTGCGTTCATTGATTCCTCAAATAAAATGGAAATTGTAAATATTCGCAAATGATGGTTAATATCGTCCAAAGAAGCGAGAAGAAATCTGAGCGAAATCTCGAGTAAATGGTGTCGAAGGCTTTGTTTGCGTAGGAATGCACGGGTCCTACTTTTAATTGCTTCCTGCATGAAATGAATATTAAAAATATAACCTAATTGTTATCAGTGTTTGATTGAAAATGTAACCGCGCATTTGGGTGCTTGCAGTTGCCAGCGATTGTTTATGTATAAGTGTGTGATTGTTTTTTCATTCGTCTAATTTTTTCATTTTTTTTTCTGGCATTCAAGAGCCAGTAATTATTGTAATACGCGAGCAATATGCTTGTTTGTCATGTATTTAATGTATTTTTGGCTGCAGCAGCGTTTACTTCAACGATGGTGACGTCGGTCGCTCGTTATGCCCGCGTCTTTTCGACATGTCAGCCCAATTTCATGACAAAAACACACATAGATAATCTATAATTGGCTTGTGAAGGGTTATCATGAGGACGACCATTCAGAAATATTTCGACCGAGTAGCCAGTTGACCAATTTGGGATATTTGGCTTGACTTTGTTTGGCTTACTATGATTGAGCTCGAACAAAATAGAGAGCTACAATCAACCACATCTATAGCCAACTTTCAGTTAAAATATCCTAAATTAATCGACTGACTGAAATGTAACAGAAACTAGCTATTTTTCGCACAATATCAAAAGGTAGCCATTTGTGGCTGACTGTTAGTCACTCAATTTTTACATGGGTAATTCAAAACAGTTCTTTGTTAAAAAGAAAAAGAAACACACAATCAGTTTTGAATCTTTGAAGTAAATTCAACAAGTTTCTTGCTTATCAAATTAGAAATGCTACCGGAAAGAATTGTGAAATGCACGGAAATATTTCCAAGCACGAGAGCAAGTGCACACTAGACTCTATACTATTCGCTCTTTGTTGAATCAGCAAGTTGAAATGAGAAGCGAAGAGAAGAGGATAATATAACATGACCATAAAATTATAACAAACCAACAAATCACGCTGACCCAAATGAGCGAACAAAGCGGTAGGGATCAGAGACCGATTGAATATTTTTCTCTTTCAAACGACCATGACCCTTTGTTTATTCGCTACGTGCGTGCGTGCATGTGTGTGTGTGTGTGTGTGTGTTAGTCAAATGGTTTATAATACGGCGAGCGGATGAACGAGCGAGATGAATTGCGAAATCCAAATCAAAACGGATGCATACATAAATGAATAAAATCAGCCAAACAAAATTCCAATTCGAAAACCATTAATTACACATTGAATCGCATATCGAAATCACACACAGAAATCACAGTTGTGTGTATCTATTGGCCCACAAGATTGGCGTGGTATATGTCTGTTTTCGTTCGCCGAAAATTGTCTAATTATTGTGTTTGCACGGTTGGAATAAATCGAACAAAAAGTTCGTTCGAAGTATGTGTTTTTTGCTCATACATGTTTTTCTGATGGGTTCGCCAATAAACTGCGAAATGTGAATAGAATCAGAAAGATAAAAATAAGAAATGGTGTGAACACCAAAGATGCTAGCACAAAAAATGAAAGGATCGATTTGGTTGTGTTGAATTGGTCAAGAATTTTAAACTGGTCTTGAACTGAAAGAACCAAACTGACCGAGACGAAAATTTGCTATGAAAATTGCACGCCCGCTATGCTCAAACTGTATGCAAATGATAATACGAAATAAAGGGGAGATATGCAGTGTACGGTGCAGGAACCACAACAAGCAGATGAGCTTTATATATGAAAACTATCAGCACAACATTTAATTAAAACGCTAGCATGAAAAATCGATCGATAAATGGAATATATGCTTGTAAATTCTCAGAAAACAGCATACTATCTATGAATTCTAACTCTTCATACGTTGCTGAAATATAGTGCTTTTATTCATTGACACAGCACTGGGTGGATGACTGAATGACTGACACGCGCAACAGAGAGTACGAGTAGCGCAGCTAATATGCTGGTATCATATAGGCCAATATGACCTATTTCGCTTGCCGTTTCACGCTTTGTAATTGCATGGGCACTTGAAACATTCTTGCGTAATCTATGCATGCATACATAATGTTGTCATTACGTAAATAATAATCCATATTCCGAGCCAAAATCATAAGGATGTTGTAAATACATTTAGCTTCATTCTCTCTGTCTGTGTGTGCGGTTCTTTTTTTGTGTATTTAGCGGCTCCTTCAACCGTCAACCAGAATACACCAAAATGACTATGTATTTTTACACACGACATTTACTGAGTGTTACTTTCACGGCTGTGTGAAATGATTTGCACACCGCAGTCCAACCTTTTTCATTACGACACATCGGAGCAAAACGCAAAATTATTTTACGAGAATCGCACACATACACCATAACATAACCCATCGATTAAATCGATTCGATTTACAACCGTAAAAATTAGTAAATTGTGTCAAATCCGATTCGACTGAAGGATTCATGGACACGGAAAATGCGACAATCGGAACCAGACTACAACCCGAAGACTCCATCCACTTGTGAATGTGAATCGTCTCGCTCCCTATCACTGGCACTCTCTCTCGCTCACACACACATACACAGAGCGAGAGTGCGAGAGATAGAAAGAGAAAAAAAAGCGCCGACTCCAACATATTACAGACATAATATTGCCAGTTTGTATATTCATAAAATCTATTGATTTCATGTATGTTTATAGATTTGGTGAGCAGCCATCTGCTTCTGACAATTTTTGCATAAAATACATAAATACTAGTATTAAAAAGAAACTAATCAATGAAATAATTACGAGTGTGCGAGGAATCAAATTGATACGAATATGATGTACAATTGTTATTCGTTTCTTTATGTACAAACCTACTATCTCGCACATCACATGTAAATGGCTGAATTTTTGGCTTATGGGGTTCACCATTCTCATGTTTGTGATATTTAATGGAATCTAATCATTAATTAGCAGACAACAATTGACAGAATGCGTGTTAAAGTTAAACAAATTACAACATTATATATTATACAAATTGCAAGCATTGTGGAATTAAAAATTGAATGTTCGACCAGTTCAAATAATCAGCATAATAATGAGAGCATTAAGTGAATTTGGTATAAGTTTTGTGTGCTTTCGACAAATCTTGCGGAAGGTCTTCAATAAAAATAACAAAAAACATACACACATACATGTTTCAATGAGACTTATTTGATTTGTCAAGTAATCGGCGCTCAACGGCTTGACGTGATACAAAGAGTGCACATACATTCGTCGCATCAATTAAAATCATTTTGCAAGACTCTTTTTCTATCCTTCTCACAGAATAGTTGAATTTGCGTGTGTATGAATCGCCATTGATGAATTTTCATACACAAAAGATGTTGTTAGCATGAAAAGTGGCAACAAACAAACATATATATAACTATTTTTCCATGTTCTCTTCATTGCTTTTCCTATACAGGATATTTTGGAAAGAAGAAAATTTCATTAACATCTATTTGTGTGTTGCTTGCAACTTACACAATACCGCATATTCAGGATGCTCAAACTTGTTTTAAGACCTTTTCTTTTTTTTTGTTTCCATTAAATACACACAAAGAGGAGAAAACTGAGTGTTGCCCGAAAGCTAATATTCATGTTAATAAAAACTTGTCGAGTTCAATGTAATTTCGACTCTGGACAGAAATTCATTTTCGATTGCAGGCATGCAACATATTTTTTGCTTTTGTGCTGTCTGAATGTTCTTTGGACGAAAATTTATTGTCACGTGGATTCCATTTAAACTAGTCAAGCTCATTGGGGATTCACTAGATCCCACAAGATGCATATTGATACAATTCGCTTTCTCTTTATCTCTCAAGTGTCCCTCCCACTCTATTTTCATAGCAACATCATGCATTTGACTATCTCTCTCTCTCTCTCTTAAATTTTTTTCCTCCATTCGTTGACGATTTTCATCTTTGAGCCTTTTCTAAAGCCAATTGCAAATAACAACAACAGCGTCGGATCGAATCTTTTGAATGTATTCCGTCTGTATCATCGTCGATGAATAGAAAGTGGCGTATGAAATTCTAAGATGACAATCATTGATGATGTATATTCAAAATATTTGACGTTTATTTGAACTATTCTACAAATCGCCCGGATAAAAGTGAGATAAATCGCCAGGAGACGACAGATGGAGGGAGAGAATATATTTCTCATTTCATCCTCCAGTACTCGTTCGAGATCTTACTAAAGTGAAAATGATGGATGCCATTGCTTCGTTTATTCACATCTCATCAGTAACCGCTCATTCCACTTTTTCGCACACACATTTAAAAAAAGTGAAGCTATGAAAATAAGAATTCCATGCTTTTAAGAGCTGAAAGAAACGGATTGAGACCATTCTAGACCAAAATGTTGTCCATGTGTGGTACGTTGTAAGCCGTAGGACGTTAGTATACGCCCAGATTGGTCTCGATTAGAGCTAACACCTACCGAAAAAGTCCATTTTACGTATGGAAATTCATTTATTTCATCTCGAATTTGTTTAGTTTGTATTACATATAAATCAAGTAAATTGCTATTTAGCACACATCGCACGACTCAAAGTTTTCAATCGGTTAATAAATAGCCTAAAGTGAACTCAATGAGTGAGAGGCAATAAATTTTACTCTCAAAACATTTTTTGGTGCGCTTAATTTTAGAAAGAAGGGAGAAAATAAAAAATCATTTTTTATTTTTGTCTACTTAAGTCTCACACCGAATATATCGGTATGTGCGCGTGTGTGTTCATCATGAGTATTAAAATATCGACTTTTTGTCGTGGACACACGTTTTTTCGTGCTACTGCCGCTGCTGCTGTTGTCATTGTCTTGACTATTGCGTTTGAAATATGGTACATTTGCTTTATTGTAATCCGTCACCAACCAAAGAGCGAGTAAAATGTATATGAACTAAACGAAACCAAAACATAAAATGTTTGTTTTGACGGGATCGTGAGTGCGCTCTTAATTTCGCTTGCTACACACATTCGTGTGCATTCCCGTATCGGCTATCGGTGGACAATTGTAAAGGAATGTTGTGATTTCAATATATCACTCAATGAGCAGACGATATATATCGTTTGTTTTGATAATGGTATGTGTTTTGCTGCTTTATTTTTGTATTTTTTCTTCTCAGTTTGCTCACTTTTTGAAACTCTCACAGTTGATTAGCAAAGTGTGCTGATTAATTCGATTATAGTCGCATACAACGGGTTTTTTTTTTTTTTTTTTTGTAATTCAATCTTGCTTACACACACAAATCTGTGAGTATATAATTGAATGTATTATTCCATCTATGTATAAATTATCGGAACACTCTGAAATGGAGTAAACCAGTATTGGTTTGCACCAGTTCGGTATAAACGTCAAACTTAATTGCTTCACATTTGAACCAAACTGGGATTAACCAATACATATTTATTCCATTTCCGGAGTTTTCCGATAATTTGTAATATTTATTCACAGATTTGTGTATGTGTACACATCACGAGGACGACAATACAAATTTACCGTATTGCGTTCAATTCATTTGGGAATTGACGGAAGAATACGCTAAAGAAATGTGGACTTCATTCTCCAGAGTATTCATCATTTTTCGTGCGGTGAATGGACTAATGTTACACTTGTTGCATTGAAAAATAAATATATTTCACCACAAAGCTGTCTTTTTCTTACCGGAAAAAGGCCCAATAATCATGAGTTTTCAGCATGCATCGCACGAAACGATGAAATGACCAGACCAATATGAGATTGAGAAAAAGAGATGCCAATCAGCATGGTTTCTATCAAGTTGAACAGGCAACTTTCATTTGCGCACTCGTTGTGGGGTGAAAATAAAATAACACTTCTCAACACAAAATTGACAAAATCGCTTTTATAAAAAATAATATAATAAATTTTGTAATGTCTTTCTTGTGAATTGGATTCTGTTGTTCAAGTCGTCGTTACCATTGTCAAGCAAGTCTTGGCACATATTATGTGCCTGCCCGTATCTTAACCATTTCGAATATTGAATTCTAAGCAATTTCTGTTGGCGTTTCAAGTATTTCTGATGCCATTAAGAAGTTTTTATGATTCAATATATTATGATCTATTTTGAGATCGTCGCCAGAATCTTTTGTTTACGTTCAATTAGTACTTAGAAATGGACAATTTTATGAGCCCGTTTTTCTGTTCACAATTAATCTGATGGTTATAAAAATTTTAATGGCATATCCAAGGAAAAGTAATAAAAATGCCAATATAAATTGTATGTGCATGTTAGGGTGGCATGAAAAATGCCACTTCTCATGAGCTCATGGATCGGGTTTTATGTCGTGCGCGCATGTTGAGAGTATGAAAGACGAATCCTGCCACAAAACAAAAGGTAACATCAGGCAAACTATGTAAATCAACATCTGGGAGTTTTCAAAAGAGACAAAAGTTCTTGTTTAATTTTTGGCTTGAATTTTCGAATATAATCGCTTTGGAAATTTGAGATGGTGTACAGCATATACCACATACCACATCAAATGAACTGAACACTGAACCGATGTAACAACCGACGAGTGATTTTCTCACACGTTTCGCCCATTTCTCAACAATCGAAATGTCTTCTGCTCTCTATGTGTCCACCTCTCCCGCTTTGCTTTCATATACAAGATCCATTCCTTTTTTTTTCTAAATTCATCTCGAAAAACATGAAGGAAAAGTGTTCACTTTGATAATTAAAAAACACTGAGTTTAGGTAATGTTCGTTCTTTTTTGGATTTTAGGTAAATGTTCTTGCACTGCTCATGTCATTTTCGAGCGCAGCAATGAAAAGTTAGAATGTAATTTTAGGGCATTCACCCTTAAAATTTTACAGAAATATCAATAAAATACGAAAGTTACAACGAAAATGTCTACGAAGTTGCTTCTTAACTTACACACACGCACAGAAAAAAGAGATTGAGGGGAAAAAATAAGGACGACGTCGAAGAAGACGATGTTTTTGAAGCAAATTTGGAAATGAAACAGGAGAAGTGAAAGCAAAAATAGATACGAGAAATTAACAAACAGCGTGTCAAGAGCATTAATATCTAGGGGAATTCGTCACATTTCAAAAATCCAAAAATTGATATATCACGCTTTTTTTTCAATCTACGTAATTTTTGTAATTTTAAACACTTTTTTTATAGATATATGGAATTTTGCGTTTCCATATATGCCCATATCTGATACGATTTGAGATATTTTCCGATATCTTCCATTATCTGCGAAATTGGATCAGTTTGTGCAGAATGTTTATCTATTGGTCCACATACAATATACCGATTTGTCCAAATATTTCAAATATTGGGAATATATAGACTTTTGTGAATGAATTGAATGAGATCAATGTAAATAAATATTGCTTTTAATCATATAAAAAGTGACAGATTCCCTTAGATTAATATCGAGAATATGGAAAATATCTAATAGTTTGTTCTATCCTATACTGATGCTTGTAAGAAAATCATCAGTTGAATGTTCTATTTCATTTTGAATGCCACAATTATTCGCTTGTCCTCTTGGTTTTTCCTCGCACCCAAACTGACACTGACTAAACCATCAAATTGTTCAATATTTTTATCTTTCAATGCAGTTAAAGCGTGAAAATACAAAAACGGCTGAAAATCCATGTTCTGTGCAAAGTGCACTGTGCGCTGTGCACTATGCGCTGTGTTTGTGTGATTCTTGATTCTCGTTTTTATGCATGAGTTTTTTCACCGCCATTTCTGCATCTGCTTCACACAATACCCACGAAATACATACGTTATATAGGCAGACATGGTTTGAGGTCGCGCGTATAACCATCACATTCTTTGTATTCCAAATCGAATCCAACAACAAAAATAATTTCATTCCTTTATTGAAGCATATAATATTTGAGAGGATAAGTAGGAGTGAGCGCAACATAAAGAAAGCGCGCGCAAAAATGACGCGCGAGAACATGACGCGCTCTCGCCTTATACCAATCGTTTGGAATGCATGGCCGACGTCTACACAGACACTTCTTCTTTAATTGTGTGCCGAAATTTGTCATGCCCATCTTCGTACTATTTCCAATGTGTGTATGCGTGCGTGTGTGTGTATGTGCACTCTCATTTTCATTCTTATTCTTCGCACGCGCTTCTTCCCACTTATTTTTCATTTTGTTATCTAACGATGCCGTTCGCCTCCTGTTCTCGATAGCAAGCGCCAACACGCAGGGTTTCTTTTCCGATTCATCTATGATCTTTGTGTAATTTTTCTCTCAATTTGCTTCACTTTTTCCTCTTTCACTTTCTCTCTTTCTCTCTCTCTCTCTCTGTCTCTCTCTCTCCATATCTTCCTGATATTTTCAACTTCTATTTCGTCATCTACTTATTTTTGTTTTGGTATTGAATTTTTAAATTTTTTGGTGTTGTTTTCCTCTTCACTTCATTTCATTTCCATTTCATTTGCTTACTACTTCGATTCATTGCACAAACGAATTTATTTTTCGGATCCTGATCTCCTTCACTCTCTCAGCCAGTTTTCAGTTGGATTTTAGCAATGCTCATAAAGAATAAGTCGACACTCTCCCACTCTTCGCTCGCTCACACGTTTGACTCGGCTTATGTCTAGGGGCGGATGACTGATCAACTGTTTGCATATGAACAATATTTTTGGTGTATTTCAAAAATATGTGCAACGCAGCTCGCAAATTACCGCGAATGGTTGTGAATGTTTCTCTGCATGAATTTGTTCAGTTATATTAGAAAGACTACACAAATTTCCATGTACATTTTTACACAAACACTGTTTTCGCTCTATGCTTTATGCGGATCTCCGTTGTTTACGCGCATGTGTGAGTGAGCTATGCTCAGCATATTACGCAGCCATTTGCATTTGCAAACTACACATACTACAATCGTATAAAATCGCAAATAAATATAAGCAACCGTGTACAATTGTATGCATCCATTGCCGCAAATATTGGAAGATGTCTTTCAATCCATACAATGTGCACGGTTGCTTGTCTTTATTTGCGATTTTATGCGATTGTGGTGTGGTTACTTATAAATACACCGCTGTATACAGATCCGGCGAAAAGACATTTGCCTCTAGGCTCATGTGCTAGATGGGGCACAACACTGAAATAGCAAATTTGTCGGGCTGTGTTAAAAATGCAGTAATCGGGCGCAAAAATTGTCACCATTATGATCTTCAATAAACCAGCAACAGTCGGAGCAGCCACATATTGTCATTTATTGCAATCGTGCTACACAAGATATCGAGTTTGACGCCAATCGAAAACATTTTCCAATTTTCTTATGCTCCGTTTGTATGTAGACTCTACATTGTAGAGTGGCCGAAGGCGCAAAAGAAAAGTGAGTAATCATAACCACGATCTTAATATGACAATCAATTTACATTACAGCGAGATTTTGTATAATAGTCTCTATTGTCGGCTGTTATGTGTGTCCGCCTTCTGAATAATTTGCGCGCGTCAATCAGCTGGCTATACTCGGCCGCATATGTCCTTCACGTACCATTCTCGACACTTGCTTTCTCTCTCTCACTCTTTCTCTTTCTACATATTGATAAAACGCCAAAGAGTAATTAGGAATGTAGATTAGTCTAGTTATTGTTTGATGCTCATCAGTTTTTCGAAGGATAATAATATGCCAGAAAAAAAATATCGCATGCAGAAGCGTACACTAGTACATTTATTTTTAGACCGAACGTGTGTTTTTACGCGCCTTTGTAATGGACATTTCAAAGGCAAAGTCGAAGAAAAAATGACTATTGAAGCAACCGTGATGAGAAGAGCTTGTTAAGAAAGAAACCAAACACAACAGCACAATAAAAGGTCACTGCGAAAAGTGATTACGTATCAAAACCAAACGGGCCGAGATGCACACACCATACAACACATTCTCAAAAGTGTGGCGCATACAAAGGGCAAGAGCATTGACTCTTAGCGAGCAATTTATCGCCTTGTGATGACTTCAAGTGATTCATAAAACAAAATCTGAGCATTGATGGTCTTTTCGTGATCATAATTTTTTAGATGTGCATCGACTATGCTGTGGACCTCTCCTACTCTCTTATCTCATCATCGCGTTTTCTGGTGATTGTGCAGCAAAAAACGTTTTAAGGAGCATAAAATTAATGCGTTTATATTGATTTGATTGGTTAGATATATAAAACTGGATCGCCAGTATATTCGTATACTGACCGGTATTTAGCACATAATAGCGCATTAATTGGAGGTGTATGTATGCGTGAGCACAATTGGTTGCATATCTAGAAAATCATGATGAGATATTGTTATGGGCTCTCTGTTCTTGCTGTCGCTATTTCGCTTGGTTTGCCATCAAATTCGAAGTGCATCGTTATATGCAACGTGTGTGTTCGATTTAAGAAAATAGCGCAGCAATGGTCGATAGTCGATTTGTAAAATAATACCGTGCCTTGGTTGTGTGCTGAAAATTATAAAGAATAGAGCACTTTGAACATGCATGGGATTGCTAATGTTGTGGAGCATCGGGCACTTTGCGTGAAAGTTTGAGCTAGAAAGAACCGCATCGCATCGCATACTAATTTCGGCTTTTCCAAATATGGTCACACGATATTAAACAATTGTCTTGAGAGTAATATTTGAAATCTTCGTTTTTTCGTCGTATTTCCGGTGAGCAGGAGTTATCATATTGAGGTGAATTTAAATTTAATCATTTCGATGAAAAAACCACCAAGTTGATGGGAAAATGCAATAAATTCAAATGAAATGTGTTAAATAATGTTAAATATGAGCAACACACACATTTTCGGTGACGTTATGAATTTCGTAGATCGCTCAATTCTAACGTGAGTATTTTTAAATGCGCAGCTTGTCGAGTCTATTGATCCCTGTTCTGTTTAATACCGTTTAAGCTGGCGAGAAATACCTTATTAGATAAAATGGGAGAAAGGAGCTGAGACGATGGAAACTGAAAAAGAATGATGCATATGAGAAAGAGGGAGAGAGAGAGAGAAAGAGAGGGCGACGTACCGTTTGGATGTTTAGGTATTCATCTTTTCTATAGCCCCTTGCTTCTTTGTGCACTTTTTTGCCGGTAACAGGATTTGGCCTGAGAACCAAACATTGTGCATGCAACGCACGGATACGAATATAACGCATTGAAGTGTATGACGGGGGAAAAATGAAATAAAAATGAACAAACGCACGACAAAATACTATCGTCATCTTTTGCCTATCTCGAACGACGGGGAAATGATAAAAATTAATAAGATGCAATCACCAAAAAGTCTCCATAAGATATTACTGTTCTTCAATGACTTTATTCCAAGCACGCACGCACATCTCACTCTGTCGCTTTTTTTCTCTTAGCCAACGAATTTATGATGGTGGATATGGTGTACTCTCTGTAGAATTTGCAGCAACAATCAAATCAATAAAACGACATTTTGGGGCGTTTACCCGATTTTCAATTGGACTTTATGACGTATAGTATGTAGTCAGAGAGATATTAAAAACAAACAAATTACTGCTACAAGGAGATGTTTCTACTAAAATATCGATTCAGGTCGACGGCGAACATCAACATCTGCACACACATGGGTCGCACAGTTACATCACTCACATCAATTGTGTTCTCAGCCAAGAATCCATCGCTAAGCTGATTAAATTCAACTTCTTTTTGTGCTCGAAAAAAAAACACATACATACACACCATTTGTTATTACTAGTTTGGAACAATTGAGTGGTTTGAGTCAACGCCAACCACGATTATTACTTTTTAATTTGATTTCACTCACCTATTGAGGCTTTGAATTTTCATGTTGAAAGCATAAATGTCAGTGTTCACCGCCACTTCATAACAATAAGTGTTAAATTTAAATGTTCTATCGATTTTTATTATTTATTTATTTATTTTTGTGGTATTTGAAACTCCTGCACATCCTTTAATCAAGAATGCAATGATACACTCGCTTGACCTCATTAATCCCGAAAATGATCACAAAAGAATGACGATCTTTTTTTTTTTGGAAGCAGAATACATTAGAAAATGATTGGGCATTTGAACGGTTCTCAACGGAAAATATGAAAATTTTCGATTATTTATTCGAATGGGGATAACAAATCCTGCCACATTAATAGTTTAGCCAAAAATGGTCTGGCTCCTGGGATTTTTGTTGGCGATCCAGCGCTAAGCGTTCAACCATTCCTTTATCTAAATATTTTGAATGATCTGAAGCATTGACACAATAACATTTAAATTAATTACATGAAGTGTTCCTCTGAGTTTGTTTTAAAGTTTGTTTGGCGTGCGAAAATAGCTCATTGATATATTGCAAGTTGCATGGTATGAGTTAAATATCGAAAATCAGGCGTACATAACTGTCGTGCGCATGTTTAACTCGATAGATTTTACGGTGCCACGGAATATATCCTCTAATGCTCGTCAAATTAAGATGCGAATATGAAACGTTTATATATGAAACGGAAACTCAAACTGAAATTAAAATGGAAAGGTATATATTTGCGTGTAGTGTGTGTTGTGGCGAAAATGAGTGCGAATGCGAAATGTGTATATGGTGGATCTGAGAAATGAACTCGAACTTGTGCTCCTGTTGATGTGCTGTACATGATTTCACGTCTGCATATTTGTTTATGTGATTTGTAATATGGTTGTTCTTTGTTTTGAGCTCCGTTCTGCATATGATGCTGCCCTATTTCATATGTACTGATGCTCATGTTATTATTATATTTATATCGTTTCTCGTAAATTATGCAATACATCCGTAGCAAAAGAACGTGCATTTAAATGAGCGATCTATTTAGAGAGATTGTGGAATGAACACACACACACACTAGTTGACGACGGCGATAACATTGAGCCACATTTAAAAACGAATTGTTATAATTAATGTATGTAATGTAATATTTCTTTATGTTGAAATAATTTATGCACATCTAGAGCCATGTGATGCCATACATTAGTCTTTCTTTCATAAAGTTTTACGTAGGTCTTTTGCATTGTACCGGGACCAACCTCAAACGCCACTGCTGCGAAACACAGACCATGCCCTCTTTCTGCAACGCTCCCCGAGCAAGAGCTATTGCTTTTTCGCATTTGTTTGTTTGGAATCATCATAATGCAGTGAAATCCTTCTGTCTCTTCTTTGCATTTTATTCTATTCTCATCATGCCTTTTATTTCTTCATCATTTTTGATCGCTTGCTTCTTTTTTCCTTCAATGATATTCTTTGCTTTCATTTCAGCAAATTGTTCAGCTACAATGATTCGAGTCTATTGCGAGGGGTAGATTACTCCAACTATTTCTTTTCTATTTATCTTTTTTGCAGCTTGATCTCTTTTGCTATTACATTCCTATTAAATTTTAATAGGAATAATAGGGCATTTAAGGATATTATAATAAGAATTTATAGCTTTTAATTGAAATCAAAAGAATTTAATGATGACAAAAATGCACTACTTAGCTATTACTTTTCTGTATCGTCTATTACTATTTTTTTTTTAGCTATTAATTAGTATTATATCCAAAATTTGCTATTAATATAGAGTAATTTGGTCAATTGTGTGTTAAAAAAAGGGATTGTAGTAAACATGAAAAAAAAAAAAAAAAAAATAAACCGAACTAGGTGAATACTTTTCTTCATCGCAAATAGGATAATAATCACTTAGCGCATGTTCACTTTGTGCCTACGTAGAGAATTGCTGATGGTGTTATTGCTGCTGTTCGGTGTAGACCGTTCAACATACACACACGGCAGAATCTTTTTCGCTAAAAATTGCACTTTTCTTTTTCTTGCTCTCCCATTCTAATCTTCTGAATATTCTATTTCAAAATATCTAGGGTGAATTATTATATTGGATAATGTTTAATGTATTCGTCAATAAGTCGTAAAGTGAGTGCGCCTTCCGTGTCTTCGTTTGCTTTCTGCACATACAAGCCTTGCACCACACTCAAATCGCATTCATGGTGGTGCGATTTCTTTCCATTCAGTTCGTCTTTGCTGTGGCTGCTGCTGCCACTGTCGCTGCAACGGTAGTTTCTTCTTTTTTCTCTTCTAATCAGAGTTTCGGTCTTTGTACACTTTTTCTCATTTATTCATTCTGTCTGCTTCGGCATTATCCTAGTTCAATGTGTATGTTTCCTCATTCCTTTTGCGTTCATTCTGAGCTGTATTACTCTCTCTATCTCTCTTTTCGTCTCTCTCTCTCTCTCTCTCTCTCTCTTTCTCTCTCTCTCTCTCTCTCTCATTCTTTCACAATTTTTCTCTATGCTTACCAGAAGTGGCATGATATAGGAAAAATTCACGTTTTATAAGATTATTTTGTGTATTGGTCTTCCTTGGCTAGGAAGGAGTTTACTGGAGCTCATTTACTCGCTCTTTATCTCTCTCTCTCTCTCTCTCTCTCTCTCTCTCTTTCTCTCAGTTTATACTATGTTATAGCAATGTATCGAAGACAGATGTTCACGAAGACAGCATTGAACATATGTGTATGTGATTTAGTTTTTGTCTTGCTTTGTATGATTTCGTGCTTTGTTATCTGTCGGTGTAGGGAGAATGAAATTTTCGACACTTGGTGTGAAATTCTCTTTTCGCTCTGTGAATAGTGAGTGTATTCATTCGCTCGTAATTTTTCATTTTTCCTCACCATCTGCATGTATTGGCAAGAAACTAGACAGATCTTCGGCATTTCGGTAAATTTGCCATTTGGCATCACATACAGAATTGCTGAAAATCCTGTATGTGTCCAAGAATGATTTGGTTGTCCGAAAAAAACTTTTGCTTGCATCGAAAATGCGAAAACCATTTCTTATGTTACTGAAAAGCGCTTCTTTTTTATATCTATCATTTTTTTTTATTATTTGAAGGACCGTATATCTCAATATTATCTCTATAATTAAATCATGGGAATCATGATTTCATTAAAACGCAAATGGTTCATTGATTCACAGACTCAGTTTTCCACTTTTTTTTTCATTTCACTCTCGGCATTTAGGCCACCATTTTTTATCATTTAATTGGTTTGTGGTAACAATTTTATTGTGTGATATAGACGGTGAAGTTACCCTAAAACTTCACCCTTCTCAATCATCGTGAAATTAAATCTGAAATTACATTGAGAAGAAATAGATCTCGAATTGATGCTTTCGAGTCCAAAATCGGCATTAAATATGAACAACGATCAACCAGAATGTTTTTTCATAATTGGCATTTGCCATTTCATTTTTTTCGTTGTCGTTCTTTCTCTCTCTCTCTCTCCCTCTCTCTCTCTCTTTTAAATCTATTAGTGTTCCTATGTCTTTTCAAAGGCAAAGTTATAAAAAACCGGAGAGCCAGTCAACAAACAACAAGGTCAGAATTCGAACCAAATTATTAAGAGAATAGTAATGAGAAACGATAGTTTCGATGAGCCACTGCCGAGACGTAAAATTGTTCTGGAATTGAAGTCTTAAATGCAATATCCATATATTATTAAATATTATTCTAAAATCTAATGCGCGCGATGTCATCCACCGGCACTCGCCTGTGTGTGTGTGTGTGTGTGTGTGTGTGTGCGAATACGTTTTGGCAACGTGTGCGTCTAGCGTCTGTTGTCAAAATAGCAGAATAATCGTAAGACGTAAATTAAATAAAATAGCTCATATTTATTTACGTTGTCAAAGCATATATACATGTATTTAATTAAACCCGTCGTGTCATTGTACCCCGTCGAATTGCCCTTTCGAACCAAACACAATATCATTTGCACACCACAAACATAAACATAGAAATGGCAAATTCAAATCGCGACGTCCATCAATGTACATTTTCTCTCTCACACTGTTTTGGGTACTATTCATTTTATTTCCAATTTCGACTGTTCGCCTTCTTCTGATTGTTTTTTCACTCTCTGTATGATCTTTTTTTTTAAAGTGTGCCGTTTCTCTTCATGATATTTACGAACATTTTTCTTTTTTCATTACTCTTCTTCTTTTTGGCACACGTTTTCAGAAGCACCAACACACGAATATGCTTGGCTGCGTACAAATAAGTAATTCAAAAAAAAAAAAAAAAAAAACAACGACAGCCGCAGCCAAATAAACCCATTAATAAACGTGTGCTTGTTGTGGATCGCATATCAAAATTGATCGCATTTTTATTATCGACTTTACACTTGAATCGCAAATTGGTTTATGCTTCTTTTTCAGTCGACGCTGTTTCCTATTGTGTGTGAACATTTGACAACGTAGTTGTGAACTGTCTTTTGTGGCCACGGAATTTTTTTTTTTTTATACATTTATGCGAACCATTTTTTTTTGGCTTAAAACTTCAATCTTGCACGAACAAGGCGATTTTTTTAAATTTTTGTTCGGTACGTATGATTCGAAAGCGATTTTTCCCTCAGAATCACATGAATCAGCAACAGCATTGACACTGTAAACAATGTAATATTTTTCCTTCGCTCTTGGCATGGCTTATTGCGACGACGACAAGTGGGTGTAACATCACTTATAATGAAATTTCATAAAAAAAATTAAAAATTTGCGCATATCGAATTCCACAGAAATTTATAATTATTTTGTAACAGCAACTACAAAAAAAAAAAAAAAAAAATCATAATGCACATGAATGACGAACATACGGGCACAGCACATAGATGACATAAATTGGCCTGTAATATATTGAAAATAAAATATTCGTGAATAACGGATGCTGCGTGCGTCTCATGTTAGCCGCACATTTACAAGCAACACATTTAATTTGATCGAAATTAAAATTATTTCAAATAAAATGTGCATATTTTGAGGCCAAAGCAAGTGAAAAAAAACATAATCGGCTCATGCATTTTCGAATACCATATATACGTTACAAGCAGGATAATTATTTTCGTGACATTAGTTTCGGCTGATTGACATGAATTATTTTATGAAAACGCCATTCAATTCGATTCTGATTTGGTTTTCGCTGCTTCAGAACAAGCAAAAATTCTCCATTGCCGCTGTGGCCGATGTGTATGTGATAGCTTCTGAAGACCAGCACATAAAAATGGATATAATCGAATGAAAAATGCATAAGAATAGAAGCGAATCGAAATACCACTATTCTGATTCGGGAAGTGCATGAAAATGCTCACATGGGGGACCTGTATACGAATATCGCTCGAACTTTCTTCGCATATAATGCGGGATTCTCTAACTTTCAATTTACTACTCTACGAGTTATTAGATGTTGAAAGCGTCATTAAAGTCGAAGTAGCCGACTTCAATTCAATAAGAATTGCACTTTTTATGTTTTTTTTATTTGTTTTCTTGGAATATAAACTGTTACGTTTTTGGTAGAAACAACAAAACACCGCTCGCTCACTCGCAAGCATTTCACTGCCTGCATTTTCGTTACGTTCAAAATTATATTCCATCCGGATTTTTCGGAATATAATATGGTTTATCGTTTTCGGGATATAATATTCTCTTGAGTTTATTTTTCGATTCGCTGGAATCACTTTGAATCTTTGCCGATTTGTTTGGGTTTATTTCATTTTACCTGCTTTTCTCTGTGTTTCATTTCATCGACAATTTTATTGTCGTTTTTCTCTCATTTTCGTTCTCTCTCGCGCACGCGCGCTCCAAGAACGCATTCAACTTAATATAAAAATGCACTTTAGAATTGTTACCTATTTATTTTCAATCTGAAAAAATAGACTTCCATTCTATGTTTCAGAAATTCTTTGTGCCTTCTTCTGTTTTTAGATTTGTCTCTCTAGGCCGTTGCATTCTCATTCTGTATTTTATCTCGATGTGTGTGTGTGTATGTGTGTGTGCATGTGTGTGTGAAAGCACACTTTTTCAAGAGATAGATGTGTGTTTTCATTTCTAGATTCTGTTTGTTTGTCGTTCCATTCGTTTTCTCATCGATGAAAATAAATGAAACCAAAATGTAACGAAAGACTTACACACACACAAACACACACGCACAGTACCGATCTATAAATGAATCTGAGAGCGAACTGAAGAGGGTAATTCTTCGTTTGAGTACACATTGGAATAGCGTATCATGGAATATCAACAGCCAAGAGAATGATGATTTTCACATGAGCTCACTCACGCTTCAACTCTGCGTCTCTCTCACGTTTCGATATCGACAAAAAGCGAGCTGGCAGCAGAATGAGACCAAAGATTATATTATCGATTCGGTTTATTTATGGCAAAAATATGCATTTCAATCGATTGTCAGAGTGTGAAGTGCGAGGAAGCGAGCGACAGAGAAAAAATGGATACATTTCGGCATTTTGATCGACACCGTTATCGCATAACAATACATTTAGTAGAGCGTAGTATTTCATCAGTTTAATGCTTTTGTTTGGCGATTTATGCTTTGCATTTCGAGTACGGTTCATTTTTCAAATTGCGCTCGTATACACTTCGATAATGATTGCCGAGGAACGAACGAGCGAGTGAGCGGGAATCAGGCAGAGAGATGGAAAAATGAGCGAACATACGAGAGACGGAGATGAAATCAGAAAGCAAATACAGGTGTTCAATCATGAGAACCTGATTATCGGAGTATGGGTTTTTATTTGATTTGATTTGATTTGGTTCTCATTTCGAATGGTTTTGTCGGTGAAACGAATCAATTTAGAAACTAATTTACACTGAATGGCCATTCATACATTTAAATCTCAAATTCTCTCTCCCCCTCTCTCTCTCTCTCTTTCTCACTTCCAAAGTATTGGTAGCTCGAGATGTGAGAAAATGGAATTCATACGAAATTGAAAATGTATTCGCATTTGAATCCCAATTTGAATGCCAATTTGAATCTGTTAAAGTTAAGTGCGGATTCATTTGTACAACAAACATAATGGGAATAGTGCATTGATGTGTGGGGACTTACCTTTTCGTCGGCAATCGGCGCAAATTGAATTTTCGTTTTTCCGCATTAGCTCCATGAGCAGTTTCTCATTTTCATCAGCCATTTGGAACGGATAGAATGAATTTAAATTATACTTTTGCTTAATTAGCAACATTTAATCGTGTCTTAAGACTTGTCTCACAACAAAATGAACAAAAAACTGAAAACAAAAATCAAATTAGAGCTGAATAGGGAGTATCTCAAAAGCACACACGAACAAGTCAAAGAATGTAAACACTTGTCAAATGTTTGATGCGATCTATAGAATTCTGGATTGCACCAGCCACCAATAAACAACTGTTATTTGCATTCAAACACAATTATTAAGATGATGTTACGCGGGTTCCCACCAAAATTATTGCCAGAATAACGTAGTAAAACGGTTTCGAATAACAAAACCAAAAGTGCTTTATTTTCTTCTCGGGTTGACTCTCGCTGAATCCGTTTGTTTTTCCACTAACACACACAAAACATATTTCTCGAAATGAGATCTGAGTTATATTTCTTGAGTTTGTTTGCGTTTTACTTGATTCACTGTTGTGTTGCATTCATATGCGGCTGTCTATTTAATTCTTGTCGAACACTGTGTTTTCGTGTTTTTGTTGTTATATTTAAGTTCATACGCGCGCGTTCAGAAATTATGTTACTTATTCATCTTCTTGGTCGTTGGACCCTTTTAGTTTGTTGTTTTGTCTATATTGTGGATGTTTTCTCCTGTCTCTGTTTACAATCACACGCTATCTCTTTCACGCGTTGAGCCAAATGCTTTTTTAGTGTGTTCCTTTTTTTCGTTGGTAGTTTTTCTCTATGGAACACGATTTAACGATGTGATTACGCGTGACAATGTAATAGCAATAAACAGGGCGCACATTTATATGCTCTCATACATTGACATATCGCGCAACGCATACACTAACGTAACCGTTCGTTTGGTCGTTCGTTTTGTTACTTCACTCTGCTCTTCTCTGCTCTCTGGCTCAATGAAATGTTAAGGCGTACCAATCATACAATTTGTAACGAAAACAAACCGTCGAAAACTAGCAATATAAAGTCAATACTGTACATGTGCGCTTGTGAGCAGCAATACAAAAAATCAATCAAAGTTCAAAAATGGTTAATGTTTACTGCTATTACTGGCGTTGCGGTTGTCGGAGCCGTTGTTATTTGCTGATTTTTCTGGTTTTTTTTTTTGTCTGAGTGGTTGCTGTAGTTGTTTTTGTATTTTCGGTATGCAAAAATGTGTCGATTACTTGCTTACGATATTGCTACTCTTTTTTCTGTCGTTCTTCTGGCTGCTATTGATGCTGCAGTAGCTGTTGTTCTACTTGTCCGTCTTTCGATATTCCGCTGACTGCCTGAATGCAATGGATTTTAGGGTTGCGGCTTATGATTCGCTTGTGATTCGTTTAATTTTGCCCCCTTAATGTGTGTGTACAGGATAAACAAATATGTTAAACGCAAAATCAAATTCGTGGGAAGTTGATTGAAAGAAGTTGGTCGGTGCGCTCTTGGTATCACCAATTGATCCAGCGTGTCGAGTGAATCAATCACTGAATGAACACACGACACAGCAATCGCTCAATAGAACTCGCACTGAGAGAACTAAGAGCGAGAGTCGAGTCTCCAATACAGTACAGTGCAGTCTTTATGCAACAGCCATTTGTTGTTTTCCTGATAATTGCATTCTTCTCGTTGCTTAGTAAACAGCAAAAATTCCAGGAGCATCTACGTGAGGAGGAATGTAGTCACAGGTTCAAATTCGAATTCTGGATAGAGCTGCGATCCGCAAGATTTATGCGTCTTCTAGCTGGCAAGAGAGTTTTCAATGTTACTGGTCCGTATTTTATTCTAATCGCAGCTTCTCTTGGCAGTTCCACACGCTACCACTCACAGAAATCAACCGAAAAATACGTTGTATCTCGTTGAATGTCCGCTGCTCTTCGTTAGTCTTTTCACTTGAAACACTCAGTCAATTGATCAATCAACGCTGTTTGCTCGTTATTCGCATGCATCCCGCTCCAATATTGTAGTCCCAATATGCTGTTGTATTGTTGTTTTTTTATTTTTTATTCTCTTTTGCGCTCTGTGTCGCCGTTGCTGCTGTTATTGTTGTTTGTTTTTATTTTATACCTCTTTCAGTAGAAATAACAACAACAATAATGATTGCGAAGAAAAAAACACGGAACATCAAGTAGCCGTAGAAATATGCGAGAATATGTTGTACTGCTGAATGAGATGGGCTATTATTTCTTGTACAACGTTTACACACTACTTCTCTTTCACTTCAATATATCACAATCTCTGGCCTGTTGTTGCCCGTCTGCTAATCAAAATGCAAAAACAATGTTTGTCAACATTTGCAACTCAATTCTTTACTATATGCGCACCGTGTGCTACGCTTTCTCCCCTGCCGTTGTATTCTTCAAAAATTCCAAATTCCATGCGACACTTTTGAAACTGTGTAAACATCAAATCATCTGTTAGCGCCAGCCTGAACATAGAACTTTCTTAATAACCGTGTTGTGTTTCAGCTTTGTTTTTGTTTTATTATTATTTAGTTTTTTATTGTTTTTTTATTTTATTTATTTATTTGTTTTTTTTTTTTTGATAATTTGGCGTGTGCTGTGTGCGAATGTGAGGCGTGAAACGAAGCGAAAAATGTAATAAAGATTACTTTATTGTACGCTCTAAATGTCACCTCATCTGAAAAATATACCGCTGGTAACTAGAGATATTAGGACTCACGCTTTCTTCTGTTACAACGACAAAAGAGTTTTTCAATTGTGTCGTTACTGTTTTCAATCAAATTTATTATATCAATTTCAACCACGCACGATTAATGATTGAACATGATTTTTCTAATTTTTGTTTGCGACGAATCACAATGATTGAACACTACGAAAGAAAATTGAAATCGATCCGTATTCTGCTTGTTTTGTTGCGAATTTTGTTCTACTCCGTATTCTCTCGCTTGTTTTGCTTGATGTTTGAAACTGAAATTTTTCGGAATTTTTTTTCAATCAAATCAAATCGTACAACTTTTCCATTCACTGCACAAAAATGTTATTATCGCTTGATGGTTATTGTTTGGCGTAATTTTTTTCAACGATAACAAATAAAAATAAATAACAAAATAAAAAACACGAAGAATTATCAATTGAATTTGTCGAACTGTGAATATTACACGAGAAATATTATGAGAGAGCAACGCGTGCTCCTTTCAATGGCAATGGTTCGTTGTAGAATGTGTAGTAGGAAAATAGCGCGCACCTCACGACAACTCGAAATTGACTTAGCGTTCGTTGTAGGCTGAATACGTTTGGTGTGCTGTTGCTGCTGCCGCCGCTGCTGTTGCTGCTGTTGTTGTTGGTTTGTTATGCTGTATTCGTGTGAGTATTTTTATTTTCGTTCTTCTCGTTCGTTTAGCTGCCACAAAAACATGCGCCGCCTGCCGCCTGCCGCTTGCCGCTTGCCGCTCGCCGCTTGCCCCCTGCCGTTGCATTGTATTTGTACGAGAGAACGTTGACGATGCGCGCATATACACATTTAATCGAAACACACTAAATATAAAAGCCTACAACGTAGCCCAAGACTTCACCAATATTTACACTTTGCACAAGCGCTTCTACACGACCGAACACGTTTTTATAGTTAGATTTTTGTATATATACATAGGCACATCGATGCGCGCATCGTATATATCGTACGGCCGAATATGAGGAGCAAAATACAAACCAAACATTTACGATTGCAACGTCATTTGGATTTTCGGTGGTGCGCTTAGTGCTGATAGTGTGCATGTGCGTGTGTGTGTGCAGATTTAAGTATTTCACTGAGCTAGTGAGCGTGAATTGTATGTGCGCCATATGTACTGTATGTTTTGGGAATTCGCCTTTATTGCCATAAAATGCCGCGCGCAGATGGGTGTGTGCGTCTGATTCACACTTTACAAATACTGTATAATGCTATACTATGCTATTCGATGCGATGTGATGCGATGCGTTGCGCTGCGATACGATGCCGTGTCGAGGTGAACGCTTCGACGTTCTCGGCGTAGACACAAAAAAACTACACCAACAATAATAAATACACACAGAGCGCGCGCGAGTACACTCACTCCATGTACATTTACATATATTATATATATTTTGTATATATAGATAGATGAGCACGCTATAGTATTTTATTATTCACTCGCGTACATTGCTGCCGTCGTTGTGTGCATGAGTACATTGATCTATCTCGTATGTCGTCGTGCACGGGAATACACATGGATTTTGCTCTCTAGAACCTTCACAATCAGTGTGCGATATCTTCGCGTAATATAGTTATAAAATAAATTTTTCTGCTCTTCTCCACTCTGTTCGTTCACATAGACACGTTTTTCCCATCCTAAAATTATGTGTCTTCGATTCACCGAATATTTCTTCTGTATATGGAGCAAATGCCTTTTTTATCGGCACACATTTGTTGTTGTTTTTGGCGTTGCTGCTACTTCTATTTATATTTCTTCTTGTATTGTTATAGTTTCTGTTGATGTTTTCTTTTACATATCGATGCATAGACCCATTCCAGAGCATTCATTGAACGTTAGAATGAAAATCCACATTTTTCTTTGCACCACGTCGCTTTTACTGGATTCGTGAATATGCGGTAGGTTAATTCTTTCGGAGTTCCACTTGTTCGGAAGGTTTATGTGTGATGTGTTAGTAAATCATCTGCTCTCATGAAGCTCGCTTGATCTTCGTCCTTCATCACCGAGCACAAGCAATTAAGTGATCCCTCGACCCAACTTATAAAGAATGAAGTGTTTCCATAATTTTCGATCTTGTTCTTGTTTTTATCTACGTGCGTATTCTACCGTTTCGATCAATTCAATGGTTTTTTCTTTGATTTTCATTCACATTTTAATATATCTCATTTTATCGAGAAGTACACAAATGTAATCGATTCTTTGCAATTGTTGTATTTCATTTTATGTGTAAACATTCGACCGTGCACACGCTTCCCCATGAAAATACCGATGAAATCCTTGTGGGGGCAAAACCTAAAATAGATTGGCATGAATCAGATGGCTTATGTAAGATTTCCTTGGTTTTATTCGTCTTGCTCTTTGATATTTGGCGAATTTACATGTGCGAGGAGAACACTGCAGATCGTCTTCGAGGTCAAAATGCTTTTCCAAACGATAAAAAGTTATATGAATTTTGAATTTTTAATAAACAGAAAAATGTGTGTTGCAAAAAAATTCCCAATTTTATTCATTTCGGAAATAAGCATTTTATGATTGAACCGTTCGTAACTCGCGTACACACATTCGATGTGTCACCGAAGACAATTTAAATTGAAAAGTACACCATTTGTCCATTGTACAGAAATCAATCACAACGATGATCGAAAAAAAAAAAATATTTAAATTTCAATCAAATTAACATTTTTTCTGCATTCATCATGTTTTTTTGTTGTGGGTGTTCGACAATATCGCCCGGCGTGGCCGCTGCTGCCGTCGATCCGGTGGTCTAACAGGCGGGTCAAAAAGTCTCTGGCCTTACTAAGGAAAACACAGTTTTTGCAAAAATTCTTATTTATTCATCAAAGTAGTTCCCTTTGGCGGAGATACAATCATTCCAACGCTTCTCTAACTTTTCAATACTAAGAAACTAAATAAAGAAATTAAAAGGCATGTTCAGTTTGTCCTTTAAAAGATTCATATATGTTTGTGTTTTTTTTTTTTCATTTTATTTTTTTTTTTTATTCTTTTCAAAAATAAGGCGAGAAAATGACATTCGGCATTTGATTAAATTTTTAAATTGTAATTCAATATTTAACAAAAAAAATGAAAATGAATGAGTGTGCGACGCAGCGCTAATTTTATGTTGTTGATTTGAAATCACAGGTTCCACGACATTAATCTAACAATGCATAATTCGACAAAAAAAAGGAGGGCTTGTGTTGTGTACACGAAATCAACGTTTTCAAACATTATCTCTGGATGCGGAGTGTTTGAAAGATACAACAAAAAGCCATACAATCCAATGCATGAAACAATAAAGCAAACCCACATACATGCTTTCTAAAAAACAACGAAAGAAAATGAAGATATGAGCGCAAAAGAAAGAAAAAAAAGATAAACGAAAAAGAGCAAATGAAAAATATCATACATTAAAGCGACAGAAAGAATAAATAAAGCCAAAAATTCAGTTCCAACCGAATTCAATTTTTTGTCGAATTATACATATTTGGCCAGATCTAATACCTTCGTGAGGGCAGTTAAAGTGATCGAAATAACAGCAATACCAGGTACCAGACGCTTGCATATGAAACATCTAGCGGTCAATAGCTGGTACTGTGTGATCTGTCAAACCATGTTGTTCATGCTTATTAATAAATATGACATCTGTCAACAATACTCTATACACAATATTTCAAGTTTCATTCAACAATGTGTTTTTTTTTTTGCTCTTGAAAAATGTCGGATTTTGTGCTTGAAAATAGTGAATTGCGGACAGCACTGCTTTTCTGCTTTCGTTTGAAGAAAACTGCTGCCGAATCTCATCGAATGCTTCTAGAAGCTTACGACGAGCATGCTTTAAGTGAAACACAGTGTAGAGAGTGGTTCAGACGATTCAAAAATGGCAATTTTGTCCTGAGAAATGAAGAATGTTGTAGACCGCCGAGGAAGTTTGAAGACACTGCATTGCAGGCATTGCTGGATGAGGACGATGCTCAGACGCAACCACAACTCGCAGAACAATTAAATGTGGACCTAGCAACTATTTCCAGACGTTTAAAAGCAATGGGAAAGATCCAGAAGGTCGAAAAATGGGCGCCACATGAACTGAATGAAAGGAAGCAGGAAAACCGAAAAACCACTTGTGAATTGCTGCTCGCAAGTGCTCGCAAGGTACAAAAAGAAGTCGTTTCTGCATCGGATTGTGACTGGCGATGAAAAATGGATATATTTCGAGAATCCTAAGCGCAAGAGATCATGGGTAACACCAAGCGAACTAGCGACATCGACCGCAAGACCAAATCCGGCCAAATCGGTCCGGACGGAAGACAATGCTGTGTGTTTAGTGGGATCAGAAGGGTGGCATCTATTATGAGCTGTTAAAACCTGGTGAAACGGTTAATACTGATCACTACCGACAGCAAATGATCGATTTGAACGCATTACTTCAAAAACGGCCGAAATATCAAAAAAGGCAACACAAAGTGATTCTTTTGCACGACAATGCTCCATCACACACTGCAAGACTGGTCAAGGAAACGATTGAGGCGCTTTGTTGGGAAGTGCTTCCGCATGCGGCTTACTCACCAGACTTGGCACCGTCAGATTACTACTTGTTCGCTTCGATGGGTCACGCACTGTCGGAGCAGCACCTGTTATATCATTTTTCTGAAACATCGATATTTAGAGAAAAATGACATTTTTAAGCACACAAATTTGATAACTCACCAGAACCCCTCTGTTATGACGGTTCGCTCAGTCTTCCAGCTGTGGAGGTGACATGATCAGCGATATTAAATTGGATAAATTCCCCAAATTTAATAGCATATAAAAAATGATGTTTCTTTCTTGTGATAAGCAAAAAGGTAAACAATGAATACTCACATGCTTTTATCTGTCACATTTGAATTCGCCGCAATGCGAATCGGGCAATTCAAATGGTTCTTTTGTATTTATCCTCTTCTATTTTGTTATTTTGAGAAAATATTTCAAGATTATTGGCGCTATCATGTTCGTTTATGGTCTCATCATCAACTCTTTTTTGTTCCGGATCCACTTTAATATCAATATCATCCATCTGGGCATTCCGGATTGAAATTAGTAACAATGATGTTTTTTTAAAACCTTTTACCATAAATTTGTAAGATGCTTAAAATCGGCATGATTGCGTAGCCGCCATCAGACTCAGTCTCATTTATATAAGACGACATTTCAGGGATGTTCACGATTATGTACGCGCTCAGAATTAGAAAAATAGAGTGGAAACAGATATCGTTTATCCATTTTAATCTCTCAAATAATTTGCAAAAGCTGATACAGTTTCACCATCTATTATTACACCTAATAAATCATGAATTGTAGATGTTAGGATCCATCCAAACTTGATCTATTGATTTTTAAATGAAAAATATCGATTACTCATATAAGTTGCTTGTAATGGACGAGCTACAACACTCAGAAAATAAGGGTTAAGCGACAGCAAGATAAACACACAAAACAACCATCTGAAAAACTGAATTGTGTTCTAATTTGCTGGTTGGAGAACAACAGAAACCTTTAAATTCTGTTTAAATAGAATAAATATTTTGAGGGAAAATTAATAACAAAATGTATATGTATATGACCATTGATTTTTTGACTTAAATTAATAAATATACATTGAATGAGAACCGAATAACGTCAATTGTAGTGAACAACATGAAAGATGTGTATCAATAAATTTATCAATTCCCTCAAAACACCGCAGATGTTGTTTTTTATTTGCATTTTTCCATAAATCTAATGAATATGTGTAAATGATAACACCGTATATTGTTCCATAATTCAGGATAATTGCTATAATGTATTCAATTACAATTGAACGGTTTCTAATGCGCAAATTTATAAACTTTGCCCATAGAGTGAATGTAACTGTGGAATCAAATAAACAACTAATACAGAATTGGTTTGGGAGAAATGGTTTAAGTCAAAGTCATACTTGCGATGGGAAAGCATATCACACTTACACTACAAAATAATTCGGTATTTGATTGTGTACCTGTGAATTATTGAAAAAAAGAAATTGTATCTGCGTTCGATTGTTCCTTATTATTGTTCCTTACCCAATTAACATGTTTTGAAAAATACCACGTAACAAACACAGAAATAATTGAAAATATGATTGACGGAAAAATTCTACAAATTGCAGTGAGTTTCTCTTTAATTTTATTGGTATTTACAAACTTCATTTCAATATTATTAGAAATTTCTACGAGAATGGAATATTTGCTTGCTGTCAAAACATTAACTAAATATAAATATATCGCTTCTCCATATCATTTTTGTGCGTAGTACCCAATGCGCATGTGCACTATTTGTATGTATTGTTGTAGTGCACTGTTGACAAAAAATATCCTTACAATTTGAAAGGTTCTTCCACTTAACGCAAATAATTAACCAAAATAAAAACAATGAAAAATGTTTCATGTACTATATCATAAAAATCAACGTTACATTAATGCATTTTTATTCAAAACCTATATTCGCATCGCAAAAAATCATGATTTTTTTAATATACACATGCATGTGTATTTGTTATTGCATACACATACGTCGACATTGTGTGTTAAACGTTGATGTGTGATAATATTCACGCATGTAATGCTATAGACATGGGATTATTCTCTATTGTTCGGAAAGACATTCTTAAAACGGACTGAATTCACAATTGCTAAAATGCTTAATAGGCCAAACAGCAACAGAGGAAATGATGTTTAAGATGCAATAAGGGTAAATACGGCTAATTACGACCTAGTGTCTAATTACGATCTAGTTCAGAAATATTCATTTTCAAATAAATTTATTGAGAACACCTGCACTTTGTTCACTCCAATTGAAAAAAGATTGAGAATTTCTATCGTTTAGCCAATTTTATGTAATCAATTTCAAAGTTTTTAAAATCGAAAATTAGTAAAAGGGAGAACAATGTCATTGTGAATGAAAAAAAAGCTAAAAAGAACAACTTGTAAATCAATATGTATATCAAAGCAATTCGTTTCTCTCACTCGTTAAATGTTCGTGTGTGAGTGTGTGTAGTTCTTTCAATCATATCAAGAAAGATAGAGTGTGTATGTATGTGTGTATACGTGTACACTAATACTTAAAAACGTGGATGAAACCGCTATTCATACACTACTGTACTAAATTGCGTACCGCTAATATTAATGAGAACATAAATTCTAGCTCCCCGTCCCTTTTAGCCGTTCGTTTCCATTCACAGCCGCATATTTCAGTCGCTCTTGATTCCTTTATTCAGCTTATGTTCGATGCTCATTGTTCGTCTTCTTCTTCCTCCATTTTCTGACACACTGCTTACAATCGCACAGCGTAATACTGACTTAGATCGGGTGTTTTCCCTTTAGCATCGCGTACACACAAAGTGTGTCAGAAAGAGAGAGAGAGAGAGAAAATCGAATGCCAAAAATTCAATTTTGAAATCAATCAACAATGTGATTTTTTGAAATACGCCTAACGGCTGTGAAAAGCAACGAAACTAAATGGCGTGACGATACACACACGCGAAACCATATTTTTTCGGTCGTTCGTTCGCTCGCTCCTTTTTTCCCGTTTTTGATGATGTAATTCCTGTTCGTGGTCCCGAATAATATTCTGATTCTACTACACATCCTGATAAAAATGGTGATGATGATATAGTGTCGCCTTTTCCGCCATATCTTTCATTTTATGCCTCCTTCACTACCAAAAATGTTGGCCACATCAGTTGCCAAGAACCGATATAAATCCGAATATATTTTATTTGACACAAAATAAAATATAGTTTGGCATTATGTATTTATGAGGGAGTCGTTTCGATGGGCTATTGACGATATATACAGAGGCATAAGTACATCAGCTGTAGGGTGAAACATGGATTTCTCTGACGTATTCTATGTGTGTATGCCTCATTCCATTCGAATAGTTAGTGTTGCGCATTATTTTTTTCTGTTTTCTCGCTACGCGTTCATTTTGTTCTTTCATTCTCTCATCTGATTTGTTTGTGCGTGCGTGCGTGCGTGTGTACGTGCGTACGTGTGTTTGGGTGAGGAGTATGAGTGCCTCACAATGAGATTCGAAGCCAAAACTACATCGAAATTACAACATTTGCTGACACACGTATTATATTTTATTCAATAAAATCAAAACGCACTCAAAACAGACCCACACTCTTTGTTTCTCTGGATACGCTTTTGGCCTGACTGCTTGCCTGCCTGACTCACATCAAATGCTCTACTCATAAATTCAACAGTGCACAACCATTGAGCTGATGGCCAAATCACTGGCCAATGCATAGCCGAAGAAGGATGAAACAAAGCAAAGCAATGCTCAAACATACACACTCACTCACACAAGCACGCACTCAACGAAAATCTGAATTAGCTGCATCGCACGAAATATTTGATTGAGTTACTCGTGTAATGATTCAACCATTCGTTGGTGGTGGCTAGGGTGCTGGTTCTTTTCACATCCAACAATAAGACAGCGTCGAACAGAAACGTTATAAAAAATAGAAACAAGGTACCATCATCGCCACCACCGAGATCATAGAAAAAAGCAAGTGAGCGACCGAGCGAACGAAGAAAATTCACTCGGAACGATTTGAAATTTTTTTTCACGGAATTCACAAATGAAGCCGAACGAAAACTTGCCTGTTTACGAAACAATTTGCTTGGTCTATCGTGCGCATATGGCGTAAGTTATTGTTGTTTACGATTGGTTTTTCACCCTGTTGCGTTGCTTGCCTCCTCTCTCCGTTCCGATACACTTATAAGCCTTCGGGAAATAATAAAGAGATGTTTTCTCGCGGTGTTGCTGCTGCGGCCGCTTCTTCTGTTCGTGCTGTATCGTCGCTGCATTTGACAGCCTCAACAATTCAATATGTAATTTGAATATGAAAATTATATATATTTTTCCTGTCTTTTTTTATATGTTTTTCTTTATTTGCCTGCTTTATTGCTCTCTGCGTTTGTATAGTTTGATTGATTCTTTTCGCGGAAAAAATAGAAAAAAAATCACCAACAGTCATAATTACTTACCCATCCTAATATTATAGTTCGCGAAACCTTCAAAAACATTCAATAACCTTTTTTTAAATCAATAACAACGTATTTTTATTCAAAAGAGCAAAAAATCATTCGATACGAGAATATACGGTCGTCGGCTCATTTCTTATCTGTTGTCACTGATCAGCAAAACAGAAAAGAATAGTTCTTTATCGCTATCTTGTGGTTATAATATTATATTGCTTGTGTATATAAAGTGGTTTTTTCCAACCAAATGTTGTGATTGGACTTCACTTTGAATTGTTCTTGTTTTCAATATTCTTCGAGCTCATATGTCGGTGTTGTCATACACACAGGCTAGTGAACAGTAAAAGCACGCATTTGTTATTACTACGTCATTCGAATATTGGAATTGATATTTTGGCCGATTTCAATTCGAAGATTCAAAAAAGGACAACCATCAATTGGAATAAGTTTTATGTGGCAACGCAGTGATAACGTCGAATAGTGTGTAAGTTTTTATTTTGATTTTTCTAATTTCACGATTACAATTTCAAAGAAGTCGTCATATCGAAATTTATTTTACCGATTTATCGTCATATGTCACGATAATATGGATAGAACGAACCCTAGATTTCAATGCAGAATAAAGTTGAATCCGTTGGTTTCTTCCGGCTCGGATGCAGTTTGTATTAATAAAATGGAAACATTTTATGTAAAAATTGCATATTTATTATGATCAAATAGAGAGTTTAACTATCAAATAATTTTTGAACTCACATTTCACACACATCATGTTAGAATTTAAAATCTGCAATAGTTTGGCTCTTCCCCACTTCGTGGCGAGCAGTGTTGAAGTTTGAAACAATAAAAGCTCTCATCACGTAACTTTGGTGGATTTGACAGATTTGACATTTAAACCAAAACAAAATACACCAAACGACTGAAAATTGCTGTCTATTCAGACGTCGAGTACGAATCAAAATACGATTGTCGCCATTGTATATTGCGTGTGTGACACAAAACAAAGCGATTTATTTCAATTTTTGCGGTCGATAATTGCAGTTAAATCGGTGTGAACGTGATGGCAGCCTCATTGATGCGATGTGGCCGACTTGGTTTAATGCAAAAATGGCAAAATCCAATTCGCTTAGTATCAACGTCGCCGAAGAAAAATGATACTGCCATCGCAAAACCATTATCGGCGCAGGCCAGTGAAGAAGTGACAGATTTTAGCATTGAAGCTGTGAAAAAATCGAAGAACTGGGTTAGCTATGGTTTCAGTATCACCAATAAAGAAAATGATCGACAATACACTCGTGGTGTTTTCTTCATGGGATTATCGGTTGCCATTTGCGGGACAATATTCATGTGGTCATATTTGCCCGATCGACAAATGTACGAGTGGGCACAGAGAGAAGCATACATTGTGTTGAGACAGAGAGAAGCTGCCGGCCTAGAACCAATTGCTCCAGACGTAGTCGATCCAAGCAAAGTCATCCTTCCATCTGACGAAGAATTAGGCGATACTGAAATCATTATTTAGATCAATCAAACGATTCGTGCATAACATACGTTGCCCATAATCAACATACACACAATGTGTTGGTGAGGTTATGTGCGCTACGTGCTGTTATGTAAGGGCATTTTTGATTAAAAAGAAACAGTGCGATACTTTTCGATCAAAGATAAACCACTGAACGCTTGTACCATACGAAAAATTTATTATTACAAAATCTAATAAAAACCCAACAGAATTAATGTTAGTGATGAATTTGTGTATTTTCATTGTTTCAAAAAGTACGTCGAACTGAGATGTCATCAATGGTAATGTATATGACGTCCATTCGGTATTCGATATGAAAACAAGGGTGAAATATACCGACAACATTCGATAAATGTTAAAAAAATGCAATTCAAAGTTGCTTCCATAAAAATTGTTCTTTATATTATATCTAATAGATGACATTGTCTATGAAATCAGGGATGCGTTAAACGTTTTCTGTTTTTTGAAATTTGCACGGTTGAAATCACTGGCTACTTGAGCCAATTTAATCGATGACAAATAAAAAATTGAGAACATAAAATTGTATATCCATAAATTATTATTATAACTTCGAAATTTGCTTGATATTCGAACAGGAATATATGCATATAATTAATGATAGTTTGCTTTGAACAAAGGAAAAACAAAATAATAAAAATAATAGAAAATGTGCATGCAAATTGAAGTGTGAAGATTCGAAGGAGCAAATAACGGAAGTTTTTTTTCGTGCTGGCTCGTCATACGGCTGATCCGTTTGCAATGTTTTCCCTCTATAATGTTGCGCACAATCAGTTTGTTTTTTTAATATTCATCAGTATTCGTTATTCGATAAGAATTTTATATTTTCTTTACGCAGCCAATGTTCTTGTTTCATTTTGCTTTCTTAGTACTAGAAAAAATATATTTAACAATGCCACAAATTAGACAAGCAAAAAAAGCATTCGGTCGAATGTTTATTGAGATGATGTTGGTGGTGCGACTGGTGGCTGATTCACATAAAATTGTTGCGGATTAATCGTTGCACTAACTGTAATCGGCGGCATTCCTGGCAAAGAAATCGGTGTCGTCACTTGTTGGACCTGTGGATACGTTGAATATGTTTGCATTGATGGAGCATTCGGAGAGAATGTTAAGTTGTCATTAGACGATGTGTAGGCCTGCATCTGCGGTGCTGGCTGTAAATTCAGAATTGTATTTAACGACATTAAAATATATTGCATTCCGTTTTTCAATAGAAAAAATGAACACTTTTTAGAGGAAATCGATATGAAATTTCGCATAAGATAATTTCATGTTTCTATACTTTGAATAAAAAATCTCAAATTTTCTTCGAGAAATGTTCAACAAATTCAACTCCTCAAGTTCCGATCGACATGAAGTTTGTTAAAGAATTTTTAATCGAACTGTTTACCTGTTGTTCAGTCGCAATAAATTGCTGTGATGCAGCTGATCTGGGCTCAAACACGGAATCCAGACCGGGCAGATTTGCAATTGACGATGGCGGAGGAACATTGGCGAATTGATTAAATTGATTAAATGTAGGAATACCACCAGCTACAGCAATTAAAAAACCAAACATCATTAACTCATTGAACATCTTGATTTAAAAGATGAAAAAATAAAAATCAAATTGAATTGTTGGTACCTTGACTTGGACTTGATTGATATACAGATGCTGGCACGCTACTTGGATGGATTGTCTGAGAGGGAATATTGAACGATTCATTTAAGCTAGGAATACTTGTTGGCGCGACCGTGCCAAACATCGGAGGGTGTTGATAGTTGGTTGATGTTGGTCCGGTTGGAATCATTGGAACCGCCGAAACTGCTGGAACGCTTGAAATTGGTTGTTCCGATGCAGCGGTAGCTATTTCAATAGATTGCGATTGAGAAGCGGGTATTGCCAATTCGTTTATAGGCTGTTGAAGTAGCTCACTTGGTGGATCTACCGAAGCCGCAGCACTTGGTACAGGTGCATCTTTCAAATTCATATTGGCTACACCGGCAAACACGATTTCAGCATCGCTTTTGCCTGTATTCGGTACCATCGGAATTGTATTTACATTTGTTGATGCAAAAGTATTGGCTAATGGTGGAACATATGGAACGGAAATTGGTGATGCTGCAGTTCCCAAAAATGGCTTATTCAATGTCGTTTGTTGGTCATCGGGCAGATCACGTATCGGTATCCGATGCAAATATCCATAGCCAATGCCACAGCCTAAACTACCTAAGTAATTTCATAAAAAAAAGTAGCAACATTTCACAATTAATTAATTAGCTGTGGTAAAGACGTAAGTCAGGAAATGTCAGTTAATTTGAAACAAAATTGTGAGGAGAAAGAATGTAAACGTGTTTCATACCTTCGCCGCCCCATTGTGAATTCGGTTTAATTGTCACATCACGACATGTGTCATCTTTCATGTTATATACATACATTTTTAATGGTCGATTTTCATGCGATTCAATCAATGTGAAGAGATCTTCGCTTTCGTGGAGTATTGAATCGGCACCAATGATATAGTCATCAAACGATCGAAGTCCGGCCTCTTCAGCCGGCGACGATGGATGCACTTCAAGAATGTGCCACACATTTTCGTTTGCCCCTTCAAACGAACAGAACCTTATCGAAACACCGAGCAATCCTTGGCCACCCCATGTTTCACTCGGCGTCAAAATTACTTCACGAACATTTTGCGTTTTGCTACTGTACACCGTCACCCGAATCGGCTTGTTTACATTCTTCTTGAGTAATTCCTTAAGTGTTCCATTATCTTGATCAAGCCGAATATTCTCAATCGCAATGATAAAATCGAAGAATGACTCAAGTCCAACTGCTTCGGCCGGTGAACCACTTTGCACCTGCAAAGAAAATTATTGGCGTGTGAAATATTTCATTTGAAAATATGGAAAAAATAATGAAGTCACAAAGAGTCTGTCAAGCAATACACGTCATCCGATTGAGGTTAATAAGATATATGCAAAATTCAACGACAATGTTCATTCAGCCGAAACGGATTAGAATTTCGGTTCCAGATTTCGCAACAATTCGACTTATATAATGGATTCTTACACGTAACACATGATATCCTTCTGTGCCACCGCCGGGAACTTCAACACTACTTCCAGCGCCCATGTCTCTTTTGTACGATTTGCTTTGAAATTGCACAAACGAAATGCCAAAAAATGACGGCAATAACAAATCGCGGAAATAACAAAGAGTACAAATCAAAAAACGACACACACACGACACACAGATAAATAGTTTTTCTCGCCTATTCCTGGAATTTATCGATGTGATTTGGGTTTCGTGAGCGTTTCCGTTCTAATGATCAAACAGCTAACACACAAATTAATTCCAAACAATCAATCAATTGACAATTAGATCTATTCTGAAGCAGATCGACGTTTGTTAGAAGTGTATTTTACGTGGCAGACAACTCTTCAATATTTACAACACATTCAACCAAATGTGAATGTCTTTTGCTTGTTAGTATGCTAACTTAAACAAACACGACATTTACTCGCTGGTGCTTTTGACGTTGAAGTGGTGAATTTCCACTTGCTACTTTGACATTTGTTCAAATATTTAGGTGCGTCTGTGAATCTTCATTTTTGGACGTGCACAAATGATGTGGAGAAAAAAGATCTATAATTGAATTACACATTTTGTACGCTTTTACTTCCTAATTTTTCAGATAAAAAAAAATGAGGCGAAACAATTTCACTCAATTCGCACTTGTTCGTGTTGAGTATTTGACAAATGACTTTGAATGGCTCTGAGGATGAAAATGAAAGTGACTGAAAGTGGTGAATGCGATAAATAAGGTAATACATCATTTCTCGCGAATGGTTGGTGTCTTACTATGAATTATTCATGTGTTTGTGACATTTGACAGAGCCTCGTATCAGCATTATCAATATCATGCATTAAAAGCAATTGAACAGCAGAAAAAAAAAACGAGATACAGAGAAACGAGTTTGTATCAAACCAATCAGCAGTTTTTTTAATTTACTTTGGACACTATTCGAAAAACAGCGTGCAGAAAAAGTAGTAGCCTTGAGAGCAGAAAATGTTTCACTAGAATCGATTTGTTTACAGTTTTGTTTTGGGATTGAGTTTCATGTTGCAAGTTTGGTTTTTTCGTGTTTCATTTTCAATAGGCTACTGTTTCTTGCTCCACATTGCACGAATCAATTCTTCTGGAAGTTTGCTGAAATAGAAGTTTTTGAGTAAGAAGTGTTTTGCCATTTTAATCAATGCTTCAATTTGCTGTTGCCGTAAATCATAGACGACGGACTCTCAGCAATTTAAAGTCAATTTGAATGATGCTGAACCCGAAATATGATCGTGAAAATTTGTGGTGTTTTCGAAAGCGTGAGAGCGGAACAGAGATAACTAGTGATTGAATAACCATATCACTGGAATTGAGTTATGTCAAATGTTCGATTCCGCGAATCGTAACATTCTCCCATCACATTTTGATAGAATGTCTGATGCTATGCACGGAATCCATTATTTAAATGTGCAGCAAATCGATTTTTGCAATTCCAAATGATTTTTCTGCTTTTGAAAAATACGCTTTTGAATTAACTGTTTTGGTGCCACTAATAATCCAATGCCAAACACTTTGAATGTGAGTTCCATGAGAATATGGTATTTTGGTGTTTGACAGATAAATTCATTTATGTTTTAATGTGAATATTGGTGTTGTCATCAAGTAAGTCAGCGGACGAACAGGCGAATTGCAAGAGGAGAAAAACGTGACTAAGTGACGATAAATTTAAAAAGTGCCAAATTCGTGTGTTGCACAGCTATATCAAATTTACAAAATTGCTAATGCGATTAATCATAATAACATCGAATGTTTCGTTGTTTCATTCTTGTTTTGTTGAATTTGCATTGCTCATGTGAAGGTCATAGGCTATTTTAGACTTAAAATAACCTAGTCAATATTTAAGCGATATTTGTTTGAGCCGTTCGATATTAATTGTCGACGAAATCACAATTCGAAAATGTCTCATCTATGGGCTTATTCAGTTCTTAACAAAACAATTTCACCACTCAATCTGAGAACAAGAATGTCTTTTCTGCCAAATTAATAAATTTTTTATGTTCCAATTTCAGAATGTAAATAAAGTGTGTGCGTGTAGATGTTGGTAAAATAGTGAATGTAGGATGGCCGAGTCAATAGTAAGTGATTGGTTGGCGGAATATGCGGCGCTAGAGCCAACCGAAATGCAATCATTTATCGCCGACCATGAAAATAACCACGAAGTATCGAGCGCCCTTTTTACGATTATCAACGAACGTCTAAAATACCCTGATGTAAGTCCTGAATTTCGAATTTTGGTTATTCTTTCATTTTCAATTACTTTTTGCATCGCAAGTTTCTTATCTAATGAAAAACTGTTGTATTTTCAGGTATTGCATTCGATATGCAATCAGCTGTTTAGTTATTATCGATCAAATGAGGTGAAACTGAGGAGTTTTGCGTTGCAATTTGTGCCAACGTTGATTTACACATATTTGAATGCGGTGGCGCAAGGCGATAAGAAAAGTTGCCGTAGCGTTGAAACATTGTTATTGGGCATTTACAATATTGAAGTGAGTACGGATGATGGCCAACCAAAGGTTGTGTCATTTCGAATGCCGGTGTTGGCCCAAACATCTATCTATCATGAAGAGAAATGCTTGAATGCATATGATTTACGGCGTTGGGAAGAGAATAGTAATAAAGATGTGAATTGGGGCCCATTGCCACAAGTTGAGTCTGTAAATGCACAAAATCGCCTGAAAGTTTTGACTGCCGTCATGTTTGTTTACAATCAGCAATTGAGTTCCGTACCAAAATTATCGCTCCATAATTTGTGCCGGGTGGCCAGCCAATTAGTGAATCAAGGTTTCACAAAGTATGGTCATGCTCATCGAGCATCATACGGCAACGATCCAAACATTGTTTCATCCAAACCAATGCCACGAATCCCCATCTCAGCACAATTCCTTTTGGAACTACTGCATGCCACCTACTTTGCAATGTTCAATGAATTCGCAACTGTTGCCATTCAAACAGTCGAAGATATTCACAATCGCGCTTGCTTTGAGCTCTATCCAGAAGTGATATTAGTTACGAATGCCATTAAAAATTCATTGCATGCAAATGCAACGGGTGAGTTCGCATTATTCATTGTTTTTATTTTCTAATTGACTTCTACAAATTTGATATGTTTGATTGCTCTGGAGCAGGTCAACCCAGCGATGGCCCAATGGGCATCAGTGTTGCACTAGCACCATCCACTCATACTGTTACTGTGTCCAAATCGATGATCACGAACGCATCATTTAGAACAAAGAAATTGCCAGGTAAAATCATTTGTTTTAAAAGTAAAATCATATGATATTCTTTCCTCCCCATTCAAGATCAATATCTGGCATTTGTGTTGTTTTCACGAACAATCATGTTTAATTTTCATCAAAATATGCATCGTAACATATTACAATGGCTACAAACCCGACAAAGTGTATTTAAAAATCATTTTGTGCAAATGAAACGCACTTCATACGCATTATGCCACAATCACATAATCTTCACAATGTCCAATGATAAGTCTTTATGATGGTCAAATAGAGCTAAATTCAACTTGGAATGCACAATGCAGTGCAAAAATCTGGCTTTCATTCAACGTAATAATTTTCCCCAAAAATCAATTGAAATCTCATTTGATTTTCGAAATTGTTAAGCCAAAGATGTGTGATGGCGCCGAAATTCCGATTCATAATCTTTCTAGTATTCTCCAATCCGTCTATAAAATGTTCATATGCATGCATAGGTGTGATTATGTCATTTTATTTTTTTCCTCCATTTTCATGCGGTTTTCTGTTATTGTATAAAAATCGCTCCCAATTGAGTAGGAATCGACATTATTGCTAGAATTAGACCCGAGAGTGCTAGCAAAACCAACGTTAGCCAATGCAATCAACTTACAAAAATTGTTGTTTGCATTCGATTTTCGCTGCGATTCTACTAACGTTTCGAACATTGTTCATCGTATTTGAAAATTTTAATTTTTGTACATAATCGATATTCGGAGTGAATTGATTGTAATATGTAAAGTATATTTAGAATAGGCTATGAATAATACATTCAGAATCAGCATTTTTATTCGGTGCTTATTTGTTTCTAGCCATTTGGAGTAATTGATGTTGATTGTAATAATTAAAATTGCGCAGTGATCCGTCAGTAATTATTGGTCAAGTAACTATCGAATGCACGACATTCGATTCATAACATCCATCAATTGTAAACATTTTTTATGCAATTATATTATTTTACGGCTGAAAATGTTGTAGAGTGTGCCTCATACATTTCTATCCGCAACGGCATTCCATCATCAAACAGCACACACAACATCGCATAAAATTGTGTTATCGTAGACGTTCAATCATTTCACTCGAACTGAGTAAAATCTCATGAGTTTACTCCAAGCAAATAGATTGCAATACCGTTTCTCTTTGGCACTACGAATTACGATATACCGAAGAAGAGTATACATATTCTATTGCGGTATTTCATATAACCTATTTCGTTTTGAAAACGAAGTAGAATATACGAAATAGAATATATATGTTTTATTTCGTTTTCAACACGAAATAGAGTATGTGTAGTGTAAAATTTCATATATTCTATTTCGTATATTCTATTTCGGTATATTGTATTTCGGGGTACCTTCTCTTTATTCGAAACACAAAAGAAAACTCGCGTATATAAGCTACATATATATGTTTTTGCAGCTCCTTCATCGCCGCCAAACGTCTGCTTCACACAATATTCGTAGATCAAATTTTCCTCTTCATTCTCAGCTGACAAAAGTCTCTTCAAATAAAACTGATTTCTCTCTAAAAATCATTCATGCAAAACGAAAAAAAAAAAAAATAAGAAAATGTCATGTGCCAACTAATTTACTTTTATATAAACAAAAAATCGAAAGATAATACATTTTATTAATCCTTTAAAAATGAGTTTAAAAATTACATGGAAAAAATATTTATTGATTTTAGTAAATTTTTTGTTCGATTTTTATGTGTATTTTTACGAAAAAAAAATCCTGACCGCCAAAATAAAATTGTTGCATTTGATCGATTGGGATATGCAATTCGCGAAAACGACAAAACTTTAATATACATTAAACAACTGACATTCAACACAACACACACACACATACACACACACGTACACAAACACACAACCAAACACTTCCAACTTCCCGAAAAAAAAACACACACACACACGAACAGATGACCTTGAAATGGATTTCGTTGCGGCGCTCGAACAACAGATTCATCGAACCGGTGGAGATGCAAATGTAAACGATGTACCGATGAACAACAATGACAATAATTTGGCTAATGCAACGGCCGACGCTAACTATAGTCCGAAAGAACTGCGCAAATTCGATTCAAAGAAACGTTGGAAAAATTGGGGCTGGAAATACAGTCCAAACAAAACGTCAAGCATCGAAGAGGAACCAACTGAAGCATCATCAGCAAAAACGTCACGGCATTCAAGTCCAAATAGTTCGCCAAAGCATAAAATCAAGTCGAGCGATTCGGCCGTCACAGTTGTAAGCAACTTATTAAATCAGTCGCCTTTGCGGCGTCGGCCTCAGTCTGGCCAACAGTCTCAGTCAGCGCGGGCCAACGGCAAAGCAACCAATGCCACAACGGCCAGCGCAAATGCTGCAAATCGCAACGAAATTCGCTCGAGTGCTGGCGCACGTTTGTATCAAACGTTGGACAATTTGCAAGATGATACGATCGACGAATTCCAAGCGCTCATCATAAATGGTCGGCCAGCCAGCGTGCACATCGTACCAATGTCTTCAAATCAATAATCTCTCTGTTTCGGATACCCACAATTCATGCAATCACCTGAATAAAATGCTAAACTTCATTATGATACAAAAAAAATCTAAGATCGTTTATTCGCTGTTCTATCTCTTGCCAATCGAGTAATTATCGAGTGCAGCTTCGCACCTACTTTTATTTCAAACATACTCGCAATTACTTCGATCGAGTTCCTATTTTACTGGATCAGCTGAACTTAAATTGACTTCGCATCGAAGATCAGCTTAGCTAAACGAATTTTAGTTCGTTGTTAGTTTCATACAAAAAATATTGGTACGAATCTGGACTTCGATTTGCGATAAAAATTGACAAAAAAGTCATTAATGAGAATAAAAACCGTTGCAATGGTTCGTTTCAATGTTCCTACCGAATTGTTTTGGTTCCAAAATACGAAACATTTATTAGGCGCATTCAGATCTCTTGAATGTGCGATCGGTACGGTTACAGGTATGGGTAAACACACTTAAACACGCAAACTCACACCCGATTTTGGCTTATTTCACATATTTTTTTTACAATTTACTTTTTTAAATATTCTTTCTGTACGTTTCCATTTTATATTTGTTTCGTGTGCATTTTCTGTTTCACCTTGTTCCGACTGATTCCGTTTTTTTTCATTAAATGTCGAATATCCGTTTGTGTTTGTTTTCCTAGTTACGAGCTAAACACTTTGTTTCAATCGAATTGAAGTTCCGATTGTTTGAATTTTGTAGATTGCTTTACGTTTTTTTCTTCCCTTTCCAATTAATTCTCATACACACAGTGACACACCGTCTTTTATTTTTGCAAACCAATGACTCTGTTCGCTTTTGTATATAAATCGCGTCGCGTCAGAAACTGCTTTTTTTCTACTCTCCAATAATTTTATGTTTCTTTATTCTCTCCAATGGGCGATATTTTGTATCGATGAATATAAAAAATTCCATGGTCATAAAACCACAGCCAATTGTTTTGACCAGCTTGTTGCTTAAAAGGATTGTTTTCTTGAATTTCTGTTTCGTGCGAATCGTACAGATTTTGGTCGATCTGGTTGTGTGAATTCCCATTTGCTTTGTTTTGATTTCAACAGTACAGTGGAATATCTATTCTCTGCTCTCGATTATCGTTTGCGCACGTTAATTTTGGCCAATTATCGAGCATTTGTGACACAACAAATATGAATTTTGTCAAATAAAAATGTATATGATGACTTAAATGATTTTATTGAATTATATTATTTTTAAAGTACAACAATATACATTCAGAACAATATGCATTTGTTTTGAAAATATGGATAACGAAGAGGTATAGATGCGCCGAATATTCATATTTTAGCTGCTAACCGATGGAGATATTTGCTAATGAAATACGCTTTTCTTGTCTTTTATATGGATTTTCTGATTATATTGGTTTTGTTATTTTTTATGCGATTCACAGTTTTTATGTTTTTCTTCTATTGCTTCTTCTATCACCTTTTTGATGTAAATCAACGTATTTCTTTATTGTTTCAAAGAATTTCGCCTTTTTATTCACAATTTGCTGTATTGGTTGTCAAACATTTTCGATCCATTTGCAAACAGTTCATTAATTTGTCGTATTTCTGTTTGATTTTCGAATTGCGATTTTCCAGATGATATTCCAATTCAAGCGGGCGATGAGGGGGCCAGTAATGTGAGTCAACTGATCAGCATAACTGAAGAATCGGAAACAGCTGGCAGCGGTACAACCGAAACTCAGTTGGGCATGCGCAATAACCTGGTTCGATCTAGCAAAGAGATCTTAAAGACGCATAAAGTTCCATTTCCTGGATTCAAAAAGAAAGACAAAGACAAGGAGAAAGATAAAAGCGTAAGTTATAGTGCAAATTGCATTACATAGAAACCAATCTCAATAAGCAATGGCGCATTCAGCGAATAGGAAATGCCATCCTGACATCTCTGTAAGATTTATTGAAACACATCCATCACAATTGCGTTTTACATAGTATGAATGACAGTTTACATAGATGAGAATGTGGTTTTTATTCTATTCGCTTTAAACGCATGCAACAATATAGCATGTATAGTGAGCCATTGATAGAAATACACTCACCGTAAAATTTACATTTTCTACAGCAAGATGCAGTTGGTGGAAATGCAGGTACCGGGGCTGGTAATCCGGGTGCAGTTGGGGCAAAAGTGCAGTCGAAAAATGGCAATATATTTTCCGATGCAATGAAAGATTCGGTGATCATAGCTGCAACAAAGCAATTAACGAAAAAAGATAAACGAGGTTCCAGTGCTGCATTGCAGGCAGCCAGCATTGATACCTCCGACGCAACGTACCTGGACAAAGCTAGTCCTTCACTGCAAATGAAACGCAAGAGCAGCAGCGTAGATGTGACCTCGAACGGACCGATCGCTAGTATTGATCTCGTGCAAATGTCATCGTTTGCCAATGGCAATCCGGCAATCGCCGAAGAGGTCAAACCGTCGCCGACTAGTGTCAATGGTGACTACGCAACAGGTGAAGGTAACGTAACGGACACAAGCACCGATCTATCGTCAATCATCTCGGAACAAAACAGCAGCAAAGCGGCCACTGCCTCAGCAACAAACAACAACATGCAAATTAGTCAAGTATAAGCGCAGCCACACAAAAAATAGCAGAAATCCTGCGATCCTTTCGCGATCCACTTGAAAAAATAAGCAATCATTTAATGAAATAAAGAACAATCTAATGGATACTTACAAAATGAGCGTTACGTTTGAAAACATATTGATTGAAACTAGGAAAAAAATGATGAGCCGATACGCCAATAGGAAACTGAAATTTCACACATTGAATTCTAAACAAAATATTTCAAAATTTTCAGGAAAAAAATCGAAGTCTTGAGAAAAGAGACATATTTTTGTTTATCCTTTCCTTTGTTCGATTTCGTTATTGATATAAAGATTTATTTAAAAGCATATTACGCATACTCGTTAATCATTGGGAAATATCTTTTCTTTTGTATCTTCGTTTTCCAACTTTATTTGTTATATAAGGTTTTTTGGGAAAATTGCTTTCATTTCTTCTATTCAAACAAATGAACAGAGGAATGAAAATTTATGCTCTAATTGTCCATATGTTTTATGATATATTAAGTCGGTTGAGCTTGAATATAAATGAATTTTCATCTCTTTTCTTTTTATTTTAAATTGCTTACTTTCACTTTTGAGCTCACGTCATTTGAATGTGGAAAGTACACAATAATAGATATCTGGCTCACTTTATTCTTTATTTCGTTCAAATTAAAACTAATAAATTTATACCGGCATTAAAATTTCAAATCGATTTTTGTTTATTTTAAATTTTTTGTTGTTTTCTGTCGTTTTTCCCAAAAAAAACAATATACTAATTTCGTTTTTCAAAAGCTTATATTGAGTTTGATTGAAAAAAATATATATGGTTTTTTTTCTTTATGAATTGGCTCCGGAGATTTTTTTAATAAATTATGTATGCAAATTGATAAAAAATTTAATTTTTTCAAACAAAGTTAGTTCGTCTTTTAAAAGTTTACTCGCTCGGAGATTAATCCACCTTCTTTAATTGAGCGAAATTAATAAATAAAAAAAAATTGCAAAAATTATGTGAAAATTGACAATTCTAAAATTATATCTAACTATAATTCGTTTCCAACTCATTGCCAACAGTGTTTTCTTTAAAAAAAAAAACAACATAGGAATATCTTCATCCAAATTGCAAAATATCTATCTGGATAAAGTCAAGATTGAGATAAAACATCTATTTATCTAAATGTTGAAAAGATAGCTAAATGTTATTATTTTTAATATTCATGCCTAAATCCATTTAAAGAATCCAAAGTAGACAAATCCCAAGAGAAGAATTTATGATAAAATAAATTTTTCTTTCGGAACGATATCTTATTTTTTGATATCTAAATAAATTATATAGACGAATATCTCAATCTATATCTAGATAAATGTTCATATTTCAAAAATTTATAACTTTCTAGATACGAAGATTGTTTCTAAAAAAAAAACACTGATTGACAAACATTATTGTTCTCAGTTGCTCATATTTATTGATATTACTTTCGATATTGCACTTCTATTAATTTACATTGGAAGTTAACGCTCCATGTTAATTCGATACGAACAAACAACAAATTCATGACAGATTGATACATTTATTTAGTAGCACTGGTATAGGAGTGAAACAAGAGTGAGAAGTTGTTGGTAATCATTCAGTTCAAATAGCAATAAATGACAAATTTTTTTGTGTAATTTTTAATGCTTCCATTTCGATGTATAATTTAATTGTCCTAAATATTTTGTCGCCAAGTAAAACGCATAATGGAAAATAAAAAACAGCACATTCACATGGATAAGTTTTAAATCAATAATCAGAAGAAAAATTAACACGCAAAATTATGTATTCTATTTACCTCTAGTTCAGACAAATCTTTAATTTATAATCTTATTAACTCAATCGGTCGATCTATTCAAAGCCAATTTTTGTACATTTTTCTTTCACATAACATAAATAAATTCGCTGAAATTGCAAAACATTTTTATTTCGACACATTTCTTCAATCACATCATAAAACCTTTGGCGCATTCATCTTTTTAAAATTATATTTTTTTGGATGGTTCGCCAAAATGAAAAATTGGCTTATAAATTTTAAAAATCACGAATTTACCAAAAACGAATGAAAAATCAACTGCCCGTTTTTTTTTTTCATTTCGGTCAATTTATCAAAAAAACATACTAAGAAATAATTTTTGGCTTAAAATTGAGAGAAGCTTTGAAATTTAAATTTCTTCAAATCGATCGAAAGAAAAGTAATTTAAATTAATAAATTATAGCGGTCATCAAAGGAATGCTCAAATTATTGAGAGTTTTTCGATTACAGCAAATTCAATTTCGTTGGTTTCGAACAAACGTTTTTTCTGCATATTTACACAAATTTGATAAATTCAATAAAAAATACAAATTTTTGTCGATTTGAAAGTATTTAAGCACATTTCAAAGGAGCATGTTATAGAAAATTATATGCAAACTTGATCAACACTCTTGTTCGAGTGTATATATACTCAATTCTGGATTGTGTTTGTTGAAAAAACAGAAGGGAAAAACGTTGTTGATAACTGATTGAAAAATGAATACAATTTAAATATAAATTTAAACATTACTTTTGATGATTGAGGCATCTATTTTCGACGCTGAATGGAATGGATTTGTAAATTAACTGAATTATATTAAATGAATCACATATAAATTTTGAAATTATATCAAGCTAAACTTTTGTTTGACAAACATATTTAAAATTATATTTAAAAATTAAATAAATACTTACAATTGATTGAAATCTACAAAATCAACTGAATGACAAACATTTATTAGCCGTTAAATAAAGAAAACAGAAATTATTTTGGTTTCAATGTGAACGTGTTTCATTTGAATTCAATAATTCGACGATCGATGATATATGCCAATCGTTATCATTATTTATTATATTTTCTTTACTCTTGTTTCAGGCATTTGTGCCTCACAAGCTATATTAAGGCTATTCGATTTACAAAAATATTAACATATTCTCTCTTAATTTCTGATTTATTTCAAAATAACTTATCCTTAGATTTAGAATCCTGGAAGGTTGGATCTAAGTACGGCTACTTCTTTGCGGTCCAGTGGTTTCAAGTCAAATCCAACAAGCGGCGTTTCGCATTCAACTGCTCGCAATTTTGCCACCAATTCTTTTTGATCACTTCTCAACTTATTTATTTCAATGTCGATCGCCTGCTGATCTATTTGGACGGAGAAAATATATGTTTATTCATTACTATGCTGGTAAAGTTTTCGAAGCCGCAATCTTTCTCGAGCACTTACCCTTCTTGAGCAAACTGCATGCTTTTTCTTTTTCCATTTTGACTAGGATCGGACCGATGGTGATCCAAACATTCTTATCGTTGTTTTTTGCGAGATCTCGAAGGGCTTCGCGTGTGCTTTGGCGTCGTTTGTCCAACTCAACGATTTCCTGTTTATTCTGTAGAATTTGATCGGCAAGTCGTTCGGAATCTCTCAGAATTTCCAACACTTTACTACTTGCCTGATTCATTTTGATGCTTCGAACTGAATCACAGTCTTTCAAATAGAGTTGTCTGCAGGATAAACAAAAACTCGATCAAAAATCTTTATTCCTCTCTATATTTTTCGATGGGTTATTTCAATTTAAACGTTCAAATTGATTTTCGTGACATCGTAGTTTAATATCTCGTTTTTCATATAGCAGTCAATCAATTTACAATATATAGAATCAATTTGTTACAGTGTTATTTCTATCGAACTCGAAAAATGACGTACACCAATCATGACAATAACTTTCGTAAATATCGTTCTTTGCGGACGCCTTTGGATTGTTCTGCACGCATTTGGCGCTTTTTTTTGACATTTTGAATTGTGGGCGCATTCCTCAATTTAACAGCATCACGATCGAATGCTTTAAAATGTGTAACTCTGGCTTTGTTCGATTGCCGTGTACCTAGGCCGGACCGCAGCTTCCGCATTGACGTTTTCACGGGATATAGGGCGCCGCTACTTTTGGGGCCTAGGCCACTTTCTCGATCCCATCCTTGTTGCACCAGCATTTGGAAACCAACATTCGATTCAGGAATGCCGAAATGGCGTGAAACTTTCAGTGAATCGGTCCGATTGAAATGATGTAAAGTAGATGCGGCATGCGATTTTCTATGTGATTCCGAAAATGTCGCTTGACAAATATGACAGAAATATGTCATTAAATTACACTCTTTTTGTTCAGTTACATCTGCATCGTCACTGTCACTCAGACAAACTGTCTCTAATTGCGTATTTTCCAAAAAATCAATCGTTTCCTGATGTTTTCCATTTGCAGCTAAAGTCAACGCTGTATTCCGTTGCTTGTTCTCAATATCGGTTTTGGCGCCACGGCGAATCAACAATTTCACTACATTCAAGTGCCCTTCACATGCTGCCATCATCAAAGCCGTCCAACCGAATTGATCTGTCACATTAATATTTTGGTTATTCAAATTCATGCTTTCAATTGTTTGCACATCGTTATTCATTGCCGCTCTAAAAAATATGTTCTTCTTAAATGGTGAAGCCACTTTGTGGCGTAACATTCGATGATTTTGCTTGGTGCCTGTTTCCATGTGACTTTTTTTAGATGATGTTGACGGCATTTGCAGAATGGTCTCGTATGTCTCACGTGCATCGGAGCCATTAATGTTTTCTATGGACCGTTTGAATTTGTCTTCAACAATTTCGGTGCCATCCTTTTCCCTAACAAATCTTTGCATGTTATTTAACAACAAAAAATTTTTGCTTACTTTGTTCAAATGACGTTGTTTATACGTTTAAGATGGTAAACACGTTTGCCAGCTCGCCGTCCTTTATTACATTGTCTAATTATCATTATAACAAAAGTCAGTAATGTCATTTCGAACTGAGCTATTTGACCATACGGGGCGCCACCGTCCCACAAGAAAAAGCTTTTACGTTGGACTATTTTCATTTCAAGAACTTTTAAATGCATGCGCTCTATTAATCCAAGCTACCAATTGAAATTGATAATTCTCATTAACCTGACAGCATTCTTTTGATTTTTTTTGTTGATTTAACAATCTTGTCAAAAATATTCATAAAAATGGAAAATTTGCAACTACTTACTGAAAATTATTTTTAAAAATATGTGAAATTAGAACTATTCGCTATTGTTATGACAGATTATTGAGCCCATCTTTCGCTCATAATTCCAATTCAATGAAATTCAAAATTTAAAATTTTTGAAATTTATCACAAATGATTTAAAATACAATATTTATTTTTGCTTTGGTATTATATTCAGATATCGATCAGCAATCATTTTGAAAAACATCGTTGATTTGGCTTATAAATCGCAAAAACATAGAAAATCCTCGCCGTAATTTTCAAATGAATTACGCAATCTTATCCGATACACCGATGTTATGAAATGATATTTTGTAACCGCTTTCATGAAATTAAATATTTGTTGTTGTTATTGTTTTCACGAAATCAAATGAGTATTTTGAAAAAAAAAATTGACGAAGATATCAAAGAACAGTGCAAGAATAAGACTCAAAATCGAATTGGTTCTAAGATCTACTCGTGACATTCTCAAATGCACGTTACCTCGATTGATGAGAATTAAGATGAGATGAACAACACTTCGAGATAAAGTTGAAATAAAACGAAAAAAATTCTTTGCAATAACCAAAATGCTGTAACAAAGCAACTTAAATTGGGTATACCCAATAAGTTAATTGAAGCTGTAACTGCACGTCTCCACGATGGAAAAGATGATTCGTTAAATAAAACTGAAAACTGGTGTGTGGTTGCATTTGGTCGAGAACATTCAGAATTATCAGGAAAGCAATGAAAAGCGATTCGAAGATGTTATATATTCGATGATATTATCTATTCGTGCCTGCTAGGTAAAGTATCTTCGGAAATCGTGAAGAATACATCGCAAATGAAGGTGTATACATGATCGGTAAAAAACAAGTTACACGGCAAAAAAATTATGTAACAACATAAAACTGCAAACGAAATTGTCTCTTGATTCAACGTGAGAGTTTTTCAAACCGACAGTAGGTTCGATTGATTAATTGATTATTGAAAGACCAATGATAAGCGTTAGTTTGCTACGACAGTATTCACAACAAATTGCCGCTGTAATGGTACTTGCATGTTTAAAAATCCATCAAACATACCTTTATATTAATATCATTGCTGGAGTTTGTTGATGGCACCGTTCGAAACATCTCAAACCCAAAATACCATGCACATAACATTTGAATGGAACAAATCTATCTCCATACATTTATTCAACGTCATGAGTCACGAACCAAGCGAAAATCCAGCATAATTGTAATATCGATAGAAATTCAATGAATCCGATTGCAGTTTCCGATTTTCGTTACGATGTTGCAGCCGTAGATCGAAAGGGACAACGAGATAGATATAGAGTTAACATTGTTTTGTTATTCTATTGATATCATTTCGTCGATTTCTCCCATTGTGTATCATGTAGCCTATGAGCAATATACGTATACTTATCATAAAATAGCTGAACCGCACGATAATGCTACTGCCAGTTCAGCAATGTAATTATGATCGTGTAAAATAAAAAAAACGTGTTCTGCTATTTTATCGATTCTATGGGCCCCCGTAGTCAATATTCTATGACATTTTTTTCCCTTCATCCATGTATTGAGATAATGATTTTTTGTAGCTGCCAGGCTAAGCCACAATTTTTACTATATCGCCAAGAAATTGCAAAAGTTATCATTTCATATTTCTGGCACGAAATTCAACGGGCAAATATGATAGTCGAATTTATTTTCATCTAAAGAGTCTATCACATAACAAGCACGAAAATCATCTGCCGACATTCTACATGCAATTTAGTCACAACCTTAGGTTTTCGTGATGGAATCCACCAAATCAATACATATTCGTTCATTATAATTGTTGTCAATTCGTCACTCTTTCAACTCCCTCCCGTAACAAAAATCAAAGTGCAGCAGTGCATCCGCATCCGATCCCTTTTCGTCCTCTCTACCGAACATTCCATATACACACAGCAACGTTCTTATTTGCTCATTTTTGCTTCCTATTTTCGTAACACTATTTTCAGGTCCGGTGCAGAGAACGTTGAATTTAATTTCAAAGTTAAAAAAAGCGTTTACATGGGATTCGGTCATATTCCAGCTAGCTCTTTTCATGTAAAAATCGATTAAAAAAACCATCGCAACTGGAATATTCATCTTTAATATTGATCACTGACTTGAGCAACGGCATTTAAGTCACCAATTTCATTTGCTTTCTAAAGTTGCGAATGAGAATGATTCTGATGAGTTTTACTTTCATCAATTTGAGCCCTCAAATCCACTTGCTTTTGCGAATTATTCAACATCTCGTTGCAATCCAAAAGATTTGTTGCGTTTCGTAAGCATAAAAAATATGCACCTCTGCACAGGAGGTCAGCCATATTTTGAGCTGTCATAATCACCCTTTGCATTTGGTAGCCATGTGGAAAATGGAAAATAGATGTTTCATTGCAGATGGAATTGTTTTGTTGCAGATGAATGAAATTGATTTCAGTTACATTGACTTGTCTTTCTAAGCATCTTCAATGCTCAATTTTTTCACTTAGGTACAGTTCAGCAAGAGTATTAATCGGTTTGAACATCCAAGATAGCCAATTACAGTACATTCGAACAACAACGTAGAACCAGTTTGGATGCTTTATAAAAGGTTCATGAAAAAGCAACTATCGCAAATAAGGTGACTTAAATTCGGCAAATGTATGAAACAAAAATGGATGAACAGCACGATTCAAAAATTGAGCGATTTAGGAGAAAAACTCTCGGATTAGCAACCTACCACCTAAATGGCATACACTGATAATATAACAGCATTAGAAGTGAATATTATTCTCACAACCTTTCAATTCAATGGAAGAAAGCGAATTAATTTTGAGTTTTAGTGAAGAATTTATTCGGAATAGAATCGCACTATCGAAGCAAATGGATTTTAGATTCCGGAGCTACAAGCCATATTTCAAGTAACGAACAAATGTTTGATGAATTGTTTTTGAAAGACAAAACATTTAAAGTTGCAAACGGATTCACAGAGGAAATTTTAAGCAAAGGATCATGTAAAATTCAATTGAAAATTGCCGAAAGAAAAATGACTTTAGGAAGGTTAACAGATATACTGTTCGTTACAAAATTAATTAAAGGAAATTTCGTCTCAATTAGGAAGCTGAACAACAGAGAAATTAACATCATTTTTCACAATGAATAGGCAGATTTGATTTCAAGCGTTAAAATATTTTTCAAAGTAAGCGTTTCGAATTTCATGCACTCACGATTTTCATCGGATTTTTGGTCATCGAAACACGAAATCAATGAAAAGATCTGAATAAAGAGTAATTGTTCAAACAAAAAGAAGAGTTATGGGATAAACGATAACAACCGCAAATTATCTACAAAAAACGGCAACAAGCGAAAAGTTTAGCAACCTTTGAAAGCAAATTCTATATGAAGTTTCTTAAAACAGCAGCGACAATTTTGGTTGGTTTTGATGGAAACAATTGCAATATTTATCGCTGTTACGACAAAGACACACACAACATTTGTTTTAGCTTGAATTTACCGCAGACTGATTCTGTATTGTAGTTCTGACAAAACTTACCAACAATTTATTGTTTACCACCGAATTAATCATACCCTGATTCCTCTCTGTGTGAATAGAGATACTTTTTTAGAGATAGATAGAAATCAGATGTGAGAATAACAAAGAAGAAAAATAACAATTGCGGCTAGCGATGAGTTAGAAAATAACGAAATGTACTCTTTGCAATTGAAAATATTTATTCGTGGATTGCTGATGTAACCATCTGCAACGATATTAAATGAAAAATCGTATTTCCGAGCTGTCACCCATATGGCTTCTCTTGTAATTGGTCGATTCCTTCACATTTTGCCCAACAGTCCATCACTTTCATGCGCTCCTTCCATCGTGTTTTACGTGTGTGCCTGTGTGTTCTCCAGCAAAATCGAAATCACGAATTTCTAATAAGTTGGTTATCAATATTGGATGCGAAAAACGACGAATACACTCACATAATGACTTTATTCACTCGTAATTATCGCAGCCATTTATCTTCTATATTCATTTTTGGATGGATGCCAAGTAGCCGCTTCTTCTTACCGGAGCAGAGATTACCACCGCCGTATATTTCTTATTTAGGCTGTTTATGTTCTCACATTTTCGAGATCCTTTCGATTGTATTTTCTGTCACCGGATATTTTCAATAAGCTGACCGTTTGATTTCAATGCGCTTTGGTTGTATTGCCTCAGTTACTACATTTGTTGCTCGATCCGCTGACATCAAAAACGGCTGCCGCACATAGCAATTTTCAAATATTCGAACGTGATATTAGGAAACGGCAAGACAAGATGAGGGGCACAGATGATGACACGGAACGAAATGAAATAGATCCTTTTGCTGAGTAAATTTGCTGGACCGCAGCACTTTAACGCTCCTCCGTCCCTTTCTCTCTGTCTGACTCTCTGTCGATTGTTGGACACGAATCAACCGATGGAAATTGAAATGGAATCACAGTGAGTGAGTGGAGTGAGTTGTAAGAGTGGAAAGCGAAGAGAAATGAGGAAAAGGAAAGGAAAGGGAAAGAAAGACGCTGGGAGTGTGAATGAGATGGAGAGAAAATATCAACATAATACCAAAAACGACGCTGCAGCCGTGAAATACAAAGAATGTTCAAAATAAATGTAGATATACGCGCTTGAAAATAAAAAAGACGACCGAAAAAGTAATAAAATTGAAGCAAAAGAAAAACTGATAAGTCAAAGGATTAATTCCGGTCGATCGAATTCAGACTAAGGCGGATAAATTTGCGGGTGTATCTAGCAGAAAAACTGAGAGTCATAAAAGGAGAGTAAGAGAGAGAGATTGAAATTGGCGGGCACATACACACGGAATGCGCGCGAGTAAGCAAAGGAATCAAAGAAATCAGCGTTGTAGAAAATGTAAAAATGATGTGTTCAAATGCCATTCAATACCATACAACTTTAAAACCGAAACGAATGAATAAATCAAAAGATAGCGCGAACGGCAACTGAAATGAAATGTGCGGAGAACAGTTCACACTTATCCTTACTCATTGAAGTTTTCGTTGAATGCGTTCAATTTAGAGCGAGGAAGTGACTGTGAATAAAGAGCAAACTGAAAACGCTGAAGGAAAACAGAGCACAGTGTCCTATTGCATGAGCATGATATATCTTGCTCTCTTTAATACATATATGTAAGGAATGAAAGACATAATTTTATATACAAAAATAAGAAATGTTCGCCATTTCTGAAAGTAATCACATAGCTAACTCAAGAGCTTTGAGAATAATTTTTCTGTATATCTGTTTTTTTTTTCGTATATTCAGTATTCTCTTACACATGATGATATGCTTTGAAAAGTTAAGTTTGTGATATAGGGCCCAGGATCAATGTGCCAACTGAAAAGCACGTATTTTTTCGTAAACGTTTCGTATTATTAGATTTCATATCTTTTACCATTGTCACATTTCTCTTGCAATTTTGTACGCCAACGAAATACGTGTAATTCTGATATCCTCTCATTTGAACGTATTAACCATTTTTAATTTTCTTTTTATTAACACAAATATTCTCCTTTTTAAATGGCAATCTCATTGTGCTGCTAATGGTATTGCATTGCATTGAAGACATGCAATGAAACGATGCGATTCCTTCTATCGATGAAAAATATCTTAATTTGGGAAAGTCCCTGAATCGAGGCCCATTCCAAGCGTCATCGTCAACCGCGTCGCTCGTCTAATGAATCGCAAACGAATATTCGCTATTTATCATAACAATATGAATTTTGAGGTTTTATATCCAATTTGGCGGTGACTTCTTCACATTTATAATAAAGTTCTACTGACAATACAGTCTTTGTCAAAATAATATGGCAAGATGCTCACCGAGTGATATCAGCCAAAGCCATTTTTTAAAAGTGAACACTCAAATTAAATTGTCAGTGGTACGTGTGTATGCAAAATGATGAGAACAGATAAATCGTATCGGGGGCCATTGGCCAAATTAAAGGTGGGGAATGATAACGAAATATACGCAATCATGGCATTACAACGAACTGTTCGCCGTGCAATGTGCATTGCAAAAGCTTTTTCCTTTCGCTCGTCAACCAAATGAATAAAACATATTTGAATTTAGCAATGAAAAATGACACAAGCACGTGTACTTCCGGCGAATCACGCATCACACTTTGCAACAGCAGAGCGCAAAGAATTAGCTGGCGTTTCTATTTGCTGCTGCAACTACCCGATAACAAAATCAATCAAACATATGAAACTCAAACCTGTTTTTGATATAACACTTTTTTGCGATAGAAAGGACAAATCTACGCGCGCAGATTTCAAATTTAATAATAAAATCCGAACCAGAGTTCTTCGGAAGTTACCAGCTTAATAAACAGAAAAGTCGAATTACAACGCGCCAATGTGATATCAATTTTCAAAGCATTAGAAAGAGCAAGCAATGTATCTAGCAATGATGAAAACTTTTGATTGAAACATTCTCTCGTTTCAAATTTGTGCTAACTCGTTTAATATCCAGTGAGAGAAAGTTCGCTAAGGATATTGGCATCGCACGCATCCTGTTTCACAAACGAACTCACAAACTTCGTGATCGCGCGCGTCACACACACATTGCATTCGCCATACAAACAGAACGGTCAAATTGTGCGAATTAAGTCTGATTGCAAACCGAATGTTTCAGCTTAGTTGGTGTTTTTTTTTTTTTTGTATTTTCTGTTCGTGCTGGTTTGAGTACGAGTTTGTTGCTGAGTAGTTTTCGATATGGTCCTCGATTGCGATGAAGAAAATGTGGTCGACTTGAATGATGGCACGTTCAAATGCGCTAGCAATGCGCTCCCATATTGGCGGTTTTCAATACATCTGGCGATATTCAATATGATGATATTGATTCCGATACACAGACTCTCAACATAGACTCTTTCGCATTGCCTACCAACCATACGGATGTAAGGCCGCACAAAAACACAGCAAATGCATTTTCAACCCACCGAAATAAGGCAACCGTAAATAATTCGATCACACGCTTGACATTGACATGTGTTTCGCACAATTTTTATATAAATGCACGCATCTGTTACGCAAACACCAAACTCTGGACTTTGAAGGACTTATGGAATCGACCAATTCTTCACACAATTTCGTTGCAATCTATAATTATTTTAACGCCAAGTGAATGGAAATAGTGGTAGAAGGTGGCTGGAACACTATTTGAAAAAGAAAGAAATTGAACAATCATTGGACCGAATTATTTAGTACCTTTCAATAAACACGATTTCAATTGCTATTGTTGACAGAATTTTTTTGCAAATCAATAATTGGCTCTGGTGAAGGAAAATTCGGAAGCGAGGAAAATTTGCAATAAATTTATCATAAAGTTATCTGTCGATTTTCTCCATTTCATTCGTTATTATCCTGGTTTTAAATTGATTAAGTTAGATATTGTTGCATGTGCTTAACATGCGAGGAGCCACTATGTACAGAAAGATTAAACGACACGTCGAAAAGACCGAAATTAACAGCAGCATAGAATCGAAATATATCTGAATATACCGAAAAATAGTGAATAGAACTAATTATTCTTTTATTCTCTCTTTGGAATATTCATATGATATTTCTCTTTTTCTATATACTTTCATTAAGATGTGATGTAAACTGAGTGTGGCGCTCACAACTTTTGATAGAGAGATGAGAAGAGAGACGATCATGAAAAGCGTTCTATACACTATTATAGGACTTTTTTGGTAAATAAATAAATTTTTCGATTCTATGCTGGTATCTCTCGGTCATTTTGACGTTTCGTTTGATTTTTTGGTAATTATTTCCCCCTCGTTAACATGTCCCTTCACTTTCTTCAGAATGTTTGATAAGTGATACATTTAATGAGTAATGTCAAAGTCAGTTAATTTTTAATTCAATTAGGTCGTACATATTTGGAACACTTTCAAGTCTTTTGAACCATTGTTCGAATCCGAGAAAGGTAATTCCTGTTTATCCTAAATGTATATCTCAAAAGATGATATTTGAACTGTGTTTTTGCACTACAATATCTCACCTTCTTATATGAAACACGTTCGGAATTTCCAAGATATTGTCTCAATATTCTTCGTAAAACAAGTTTGGGATATCCAAAACTTCTGCCAGTACACGTGTCAATTCAAGGCCCATTTCGGCCAGCTTGCTATGTGGCTCAGGTTGGTTGGACGATTGCTAAAATACTTAAATCGTATTTAAAGGATTATCGAAACAATGACTCAGTGACGCAACACAACAAATACGGTGCGAAGAGCGGAAAACCCGACCAAGCCGTTGGGAGCTGTGTCAACATCCAAATCGGACAAACATAATTGCAACAAACAATTACAAAATAAAATTGAACAGAGTGAGGGAGAGATAGAGTGAGATTGACATCGACTTGCTTGAATGTTCACTTTTCTGAATGTACGTAAATACTTCAATTTGCCGAACATAAAATATTGCGAATAAGCACGATTATGTCAATGGCAGTTTCGGATGAGCAAAACAGATTCCCATCAAACCGCATTACAACAGCATTAAATGAGAATCAAAATTGCACATTGAATTGCAGATACAACCCATCCTACCATTTCCAAACGAATTAATTAAAACACTTTCAAGGATCAGCAAGTTAAAGCTACAGTTCCATTTGTATTAACATCTCGAAAGCCGACCATTTTCTTTTGCAAGCAGCAACAATCTTGTGATAATGTGTACATCTGAGAAAAACTATTTGAAACGGAAGTGGCAATCTCCTGCTATTGCTGCAGCACATTACCGCTTTTCCAGTGCATTTCCCACTTGCTGCCTGATTACACTTATACAATTATTTATCGAGCACTGCACAAACCATTTATGTGGACGTCGTTCTAGAAAAAAAAATCTATTGATAAGGTGTTTGCTAAATTTATTATGCGCAATTCTTATGAATCTGAATTTGAACAAATTCAAACAGTTGCTGCTTGCCGGAATATTTTAAGTTGCTGCGAAGATGATAGCTTTAATTATATGAGAACTGTTTTTACGATGCTATTATTTGGTTTGGTTTTGTGGATTATCATTTTTCTATCGACTTATTTCGTATTATGTATGATTATTTTTGGATAGAGTAGCATTTGTCAGAAATAATTCATTATTGTTGTTCAGATGAAATCGGAATAAGAAAATCTAAAAATGCCACCAAATGAGCGAAAACAAAATGGGAATTTCTATAAAGATAATTTCGTCTAAGAAATTCATTGAATTTTTTGTCTAAAATCTATTGATTGATACCTCAGGCGAACTTCAATACTCTCAAAATGTGCCCTGGTTCAATTTTTTTCGATTTTAGCTCGCTTATATTCATGCCAAAATAATTATTAAGAAACTTCGAGCGAGATTCGAGATGATTTTCATATTATTTCACACTTTTTGCGGCTGAAAAATTGATTTATTATATATTTCCACAGTCGATACAAACAAGCAATATATTAAAACTGTAATAGAAAACCGTATTCATTGCACATGCGTTCTAGTCGGCTTTTTCGAGAAATGGACTTTTCCTTGTCATGTTAGAAATTTATTGCAAATACTGTATTCGTAAATATTGGATTTTACATAAAAAGGATATTTCATAAAAAAATTCAATCAATTTTTTACAACATGAAGTATCGAACGAGAATTAATGTGAAACACATACGAATTTCGTATATGCAAATTTTTTGAGCGAGAACTTTTTTTGTCAGGATTCGAAGTTTCTGAATCTTCAGTTAAGGGAGGAGGGACTGTAACAAATAAATAATCTTCGCAACTCTTTGTTTTCTTTCGATTTCCCGATTTATGAATGAATAAAAGCAAATGTAATTTTAGGGCATCAACAATTTTATCTCAACCTGGACCACACGTAAAATCGACGTGTATGCGCTTGCATCTATTCGCATATCCAATGCCATCATGTCAATCTAATGAATGGAGCACGAAGGGAAAAAGCGGAAACAATCGCCAATGTTTTCGAAAAATGTTTCCGTTGACTTTCTTCTGGTCGTGAACAAAACATTGGTCTATCCCGCTTGACTGCACGTAAGCATTGTTTGGTTGCTTGCATCGAACGAGAACGATAGAATAAAAAGGAGCAAGTAATACACAACATCAAATCTATGTGATAAAAATTACATCTCGAATTTGGAATTAATGAAAATCACGGCTAATTTATATTCTCGTGGCACAAACACTTTCGTTAGCACAAAGTCTTTATCATGCTCGATTCGAAACATCCGTGCAAATACGCTGGCGCACATGCTATTGGCTGGTCCACCAAAACAGAACAATAACAGCACAGACCCAAGCCAAAGCATCATTGCTAAAACGCTCGTGCTCGCGCGCGCTCAAACGCACGCACATCCGCCCGCTTGATTCAGATGAAGCTTTCATATTTACAGCTAAGCTAAAACAGGAAGAATGAGATTGGATAAGTTAAATAAAGCAGCATCCAATTTGACTGCATAGAACATAATAATCACCGAAAACGGAACGCAAGGAAATCGACAATGGCAGTAGTCGGCGATGAATTCAAATGTACCGGAACGTTTTTCCATCATGTTCGGTTCGTCTTTTTTCGCCCTCTTTTTTTCCACAATTAGAAATGAAGTCAGAAAGTGTTCAACTATTGCTACAATGCTTAATCATACAAACATAAAAGCCAACCAAATTAAACCGCAAATACGCGCAAGAAAAACAAAGAAAACCCGAACACTCTCCGGAAAAAGTGGGAGAGGGAGAGAGGGAAAACTTGCATCTCTATTCCTCGTTAATGTTGGTGTAGTTTATGACGGCATAAAAAACACGAGTCGTCATGCACGAGAATCGAAATCACACGCACGGCAGAGACCATATCAATGAGACAAGAGAGATAACATTGAATCGACTGAGATCAACTTGGCCGAAACGCAAGTGAATGAAAGAGAGAGAGAGAGAGAAAGAAAGCGCATAAAATGAAATCGCTTCAGTGAGCTAATTACACCAAATCAGCTAATGAAATTATTTAAAGACAAAATTAGAAGAGCTTTTGTTTTAATGTGGAAAATAAGTTTTTGTGTTCGTGCCTCTCGCTATTTTTCTATCTGTCTTTCGCGCGCTCGCTCACTTTTTTCTCATTTTTCTCTTGAATTTTTGTAGTAATGCGCTTTCCTTCAGCTATTCACTCACTCACTTAATATGAACGACTCTCTGACTGGTTCAATTTATCCATGCAAACACCAAATGACATAAGAAACCAACCATGCTGAACACACACATACGCGTGCCCGCAAAATAAGAAAACAAGTGATGAACAATAAATGAATAGGAGAAGATAGAAATGTTGCGTTCGTATAAGGTTTGCAAATAATCGTGACATTCTTATCGGCGGTTTTATGCACTTTTCACCACAATTTCAATCAATGCAAATAGAATGCTGTTATTGCTGATTTCAGTTTTTTTGCTGGGAATTAGATTTGGCAACAATAATGGGAAATTGCTACGACCCAACGTCTCATTGAATTAATAGCCATGCCTGTACAAAACAGTGATAAAATCAATGCACAAACATTTCGAAACTGGGTCCAGGAACGACATCGAAACTTCAATAAACCAACAATGACAGCAAATAAACAACAAACAGAATTTGGACTGAAAAACACGAGGCGATAGCACAACAAAATCCTGTATAATTAATGAAGAAAAGACAAATGGTTTTCTTTTAAAAGCGACAGGCACAAAATAAACGACAAATAGCCCACAAACAAACATAGAGATAATTGATCGTGTCACCTCATCGGTCCTTCCGTCAAAGGCGGAGAGAGAGAGAGAGCCGAGATGAAGAAGGAGATTTGGAAACGTAAACGACAAAAAAAGAGGAAACTATGACAGTTAGAAGGAAAAGGATGAAATAAGAAACAGTGCAACATTCATTTCCAAACCAATTCGAACGGTCGACTGGAGATTTTGGCCTGTTTTCGGTCAAAATCCTCACTAAATTTATCTATTTCAGGCTTGGAATTTGGTGAATTTTCGTTCAAGGTTTTGTATTCAGTCGCTTAATCTGGCCTTGAAATAAAGATTATACGTTTGTTCATAAAAAATATATTAATCTTGTGACGCCGAAAAGATAATGATACGATGCTCATTCTAGAATCTTACAGAAATCCATATTGTGAATTTCTTTGAAAACATATTACATCGCAGTCGAGTCTATTGGATTTTGATGTGGGTCAGAAAGTTGCATGATCAAAAAAATTTATATTAAAAAAGGCACCACACAAATATTTAATAACGATATATTTCAAATAAGATATAAGCCTAGGGGAATCTGCCACATTTAAAAATTCAAAATTTTGATATGTAACGTAATTTTTTTCAATTTACGACATTTTTAAAATTTTAAACATTTTTTACACTTAAATGGGGGTCTTGTGGGTTTATTTAGGTTACTATTTGAATTGAATTTCAGTCTGTATTACCGATCTGCCAAAATCAAATACACAACTGTCAATGTCTCAAACTGTCTCAAAATGATCCCAATAAATGGTGGATACTTATTACGATTAAAATTTTCTAATCGGCTGAACAGATTTCGAAGAGACATTGCGTTGGCACTGAAAGACCAGACAAGACTGAGATACTCTGAAAACCTTTGCACGGGGAACTAACCACATACTGAGCTGTCATTGAACATCACCACTGATGTGGTGCGTTCATAATCTCAAATTAATATTCACAATATCAAATCACGCCATATTTTTTGGTGAACGCGCCGCGAAATTGGTGAAAGAACATTATTGTGAGTGCACCACTTAAGTGGTGATGTTCAACCTGGGGGAATTTAACTCTTACGAGTGCAGCATGTTTTCTGCCGGTTTGCTTGATTCGTGCAAGTTCGACGCGTTCATTGTACATATTGACGCGCACGGTCACAAGTTTACACAAGTTCGTTTATGGTTTTGCGCGTTTTTCAAGTTGCTATTTGACACTTTAAACGCGTTTCAAACCAAAATCGTTTGTTTACGTGTGTAAAGAGTTTTTATATCCTTCCCAAAAGTTAAAAGATTTATATAATTATAAAATGGTAAACGAAAATATTATTTTTTATTTTTCTTTCAACGCACGTGAAAGTTTCGCAATACAATGATTAGATGTCATCATGTCAACTGAAACGAACAATTTTGCACGCATTGTTCATGTTTATACGCGAACTCGCACGCGTTCGCACAAGTTTGTTAATACGGAACTTGTCAACTGAGTGAAAACATGCAAGTTCCGGCAAGTTCTCTTGTGAATGTAACAATTTCGTGCGCGTTTATATAACTTTTTCACAAGTTTTCACGTAGTTAAATGCCCCTAGTGTTCAACGACAGATCAATTTATGGTTGTTCCCCGTGCATAGGCTTTCAGAGTAAATACAAGGCCAAATGAAAAATATATCAACTGAGGAAGGTCGGTAGTGCAGATTTGAAAATTGTTGTTTCCATATCTGATATGATTTGAAATAACTTTCAATATCTGTGAAATCGGACCAGTTTGTGCAAAATTCGTATTTATTGATCCACATACAATATACCGATTTGTCCAGATATTTAAAAATATTCGAGATACATAGTCAATTATATGAATTAAATAAGATAGATGTATAAATAAATATTGTTTTAATTATATAACAAGTGACAGATACCCCTAGATATAAGCTATTGCATCCGAATTTCGTGCGACCTTAATTTTGCACAATAATCAGCTGAACGTTTCTGCAAGAAATCCTCTAATCATTCGAATATCCAAATGTATGTCGGCAATTTCATCGAACGATTATGATCATCATCATAAATAATCGCTAGAATTCTAGATTTCGAGTTTCAAGCATCTCAGCTCATAAAATGGATTTATTATCAATTTTTTATTGGATCAATTTCAATTGATTTGAAACCAACAATTTGGCCAGAATAATATTTCCATATCAACATTTTAGCAAATATAAAGAACAAAGGTGTTTAACACAGCTACAAAGATTCAGATTATTTGCCATTTGTTCTCCTATTTCTCCGGATCTGCCGACTTCTTTCGACAGTTGAACAATAAAAGCTCTCAGAGTGGTAGCACTTTTTATACCGATATTTATTCTCGAATATCGTATCAGATCGTGATGCATAACAGAATTACACAATATCAAAATAACAAGCCCCTTCAATTGTGGATGTATTTACTGAGCTATTTTCGCTCGCTCACTCAACAAAAAACCATTGTCTGAATGAATTTGCGATGCGGCGCAGATAAGATGACAAAAATACAATTTAGAGATTTGCAATGGCCCAAACATATGAAAGGCTCGAAAGAATATCGCAGATTTAGTATGTAGATTCTACAACAGTTCGTGAACATTCGCCAACAAAAAAAAACTGAGAATGTCGTGTTCGCGTACGTTGGTGTTTGTGTGTGCGTTTGTTCGTATTGCAGCAATATATTATTTAACTAAACTATGATAAAATATTCCCCGTAGTCAACTCTGTATCATTTACGATCAAGCACAACATCTGTACCACGAACAGAATTGTTCACCCTTGGAGAAAATTCTTGTTCGTCTTTTGGCGAACGAACACTTGCGAACACGAACAGTTCGTGCTCGTGAACAGCCCTAATGTAGAAGTCCCTTCCATGTAAAAGGTTCGGAATGAAGTTGGTTTTTATAATATGTATCATCATACACACATGCAAATCAAACTTCACTCCATAGGAAAGATTCTGTAAGGCTCTGTGATATCTATGTATGTTCTAAAATATGCAGGAAAAAGGCGACTTTTCGGTTTCGTACGAAGTGTAAAACACTTTTTCTATTCAGCAATGTCAAATTCCCTTACAAAATATCCACAAGTCAAAGCTATACAACTTATTTCAACGAATATAAATAAAAAATATAATAAGACAAATGATAAATTGTATATTTATTCGAAAATAACGACTTGTCGCGATTATTCTTTTTTTCTATTCGTGTGTCGCTTAGTGTCGAACACAATACTCACATGATGGTGTACATCGTTGACCTTTTTATCGGCATAATCATTTCCATAGCACTAGAAGGATTTATTCTGTGCATGTTTGTCACATTAATTTTATTTCTTTTGCAATATTACTTTTCCTCACACAACACTGTGTGTAGTAAAAGTATCGCGATCGGCCCAAAAGATTCAATACGCCTGGAATGAGTTTTCTATGCGTTTTGAACCTAAAAAAACGATTGCAACCATTCCCGGAGAAATTATGTGTCCCTGTGTTGTACGTTGTACGCAAAAATTTGTTAACTGATAACTTAAAAAATTGAGATTATAATTTATCGAAAATGAATGCACAATTTGGACTTCATGTAATGAGGTTCATTTTTGAAACAAATAACACCATCCTTGCGCAAAATCTACAAATTGTCTCTCTCTCTCTCGCTCTAGTTTTTTATTTCACTACAAGAAACTATATTTTCACGAGTTTTGTAGTGTTTTAATAATGCTAATAATTCCCGTCTCGCTGTTGGTGATTTTGAACCAAATTTTACATTCGCAAATATGGCGCAGCTGATTCGTAGTATTATATAATTCCAAATTTCATCGTAATGACATAAAATTTGGTTATTTTCATAGTTACTTGATGATACGATAGGAAATAAACGTTACCTGTGAACCCATAGACTTTTGGGAAATGTGCGGAAAAGTGAGTTATACGTATGTAAGACCGTTTATTGTTATTTATGATTGCACTCAATGTGTTTCGCGCTTACTTTATGACCATTGCCGAAATTTCGATTTGAATTGCTACCATATTTTTTCTCTGCTACTCCGAAAGACTTGCTTTGATTCTATTTAATATTGAATTTTTATTGCTATATGTTTTTGGTTTCAATACCAATTGTTATTGTAAGAGTTCTAATTTAGAAAGTTTAACTGACTGTACAGTAAGTTCAGATGAGGAATAAGAATAATTTTTTCTTTAATTTATCAGTTAATAAAATGTTGCAAATTTGTTGAGCAATTGGATCGTACTTATTTTTCAGATTTTGCTTCTTTGTTTGGATATTGAAGCATCTGGTGAGCGGTATCGATTGATTTTGTTTGTTCAATTCCGATCGAATACTAAGCAAACGCACTCACGACTTGTTAGCGAGCTCAACAAAGTGTGTAAACTAAATAGGCACGCTGAGAATCGGATTGGATTTGGGGAGCGAAGTGAATTGCTATCTATAGATGTTTTTCTAGCGATCCATTAACATTTGATCAGTTCTCTTTCTCTCAATCATTTCACGATGAAAACTTTTTTAATTGAATTAGTAAGTTGTCTGTTTTAATGTTCAATGTATCTGATACTGATTACATCTTCATATTGGATTTCATATTTTTTGAGATCGCTCGATTTTATTCGAGCTATTTGTTTACGCTCTCGACATTATTTTCGCCAATTTGGATTTATATCGAAGCCACCGTATTCAGATCTGAATAGCAATGACAACTGACAGCGTCTAAACACACTGAAAAAATCAGTGGCGCCATCGCGTGGCCTATGTCAGTTTTACACTGATTTTTATGGTGTGTTATGACGCGTATGACGCTGTCAGTTGTGATCGTTATTCAGATCTGACATAAATATTAACTTATTGATGATCGTTCGCCATGACGCTGTCAGTTCGACGGTAGTTCTGACATGAGCCGCATGGAGGCACACCGACGAATAATCGCCTCGATTCGAATTGTCATCAATATTAATATATATACTGATATTCTCATCTGACCGTATTCGTGCGAACTGAGCAGCAAATTTACGAGAGCTTGAGCCACACTGAATGATCATGCAAAATCAATTCTGTGTTCTTGAATGGGTATTTATGTAACGCGAGAGCATACGTATAAACGGATCGAAAAACATGCCGATGAGATGATGTTTGAAGTTTTGCACGTAGCATCACGTTCGCTGTAAAAAGAAGCGAACACCGCATTGGATACCAGACACACACACTAGCATCAACTTGCCCGATAATAATAACATTCGAGATTTATTTTTATTTTGACTAAGCAATACGTTGTTTTTCAAATTATTGTTTTGATCGAATGTAAAACAACTCTAATGAACCCAGAATAAAGTGCGGTAACAGCAACAGAAACAAAAACTGGTGAAAATAGCACGACGTCAAAATCAATTTAATTACATGTTGTAGAAAACATACACCACAATTCATCATTTCACACTAGCTCCATTGAACCGTGTCGATGAACTTCTTCCAAATTGTTATATTGATGAAATGTTCTTTTGCTCAGTTTCTTGAGCGAAAGATAGAATGCCAAAATGATTTTGTAGCGAATCTCTTCTTTCGCATAGAAAGGTCCCATGTGTGTGTATTTGAATGAACGAACGTGCGCTCACACCACTCTGTGCACCTTACACCACACAGACAACCCATTCCAAATTCAATTCTCAATGTAATTACTCTCGGCGCTTTCATACAATTATCGTTTTTATTGGCATTTATTTATTTTGTGTGTTCGATTATTTTATATTGATGTTGGAAAATTATATGGCCGATCCGAGATCGCGAGATTGTTGGTGTTTGTTGCGCGCAGAACATGGTTTGAGTTTTAATGATGACGTTGCCACTCTGCTGCTTCCCAACAAATTGCCGGTTCATGAAGCGTTGATCGGTCCGCAGCGAGAGCCCATGATAGGAGAAGCAAATAAATTAAATACAGCGGCAACAAATATTTCAGACAAAAGCTACTTGCATTGCTAACAAGACGTCATCGTACATGTATCTCGTGCACCGTGTGACTCAATGAATATTAATAAGCTGATAACAAATTTTAAAGTAATCATTACATAGTTGTAATTATACATTCCACCATTATTGCAAAAATTCATTGGCACTTATATTCCAATTGGAAGCTCGAAATGGATTTTTCATCAACAGGATTGAGGGGAGACTGAGCTCAGATAAAGGTTTGAAATGTACAAGCAATGCTTCTGCATGACATTCCAAAATGTTGTTATATTCGCGAATATAAAACAATCTACCTTTCATAGATTTCTTTGGAAAAGTATTCGTAATTCTTCCGTTTGTATGGAAAATCTTACGCATTGAGCTGTTCATGTTGCTCGTCCCGTTTTTAGTCTGGCTGTGAAAAACATGCTTTCGTTCATTAGCCACAATCAATTTACGATTTCTGGCATTTTTGTTATGCACCATCCTAAGGCACGTTGATTTGCACGCGAAAAATGAACTTAAGAAAAAAAGCAGCGCGACTAGAACACAAGATGATATTAAATCGAATAATAGTCAATGCAAAAGCGAGAAAAAATCGAACAAATAATAGTTCATATGGCACTGAATGGGCAACGAAAAAGCAAATAAAATTTTCGGCGACGACAAGCCGCATTCTCCCATCTGAAGCTGTGCTGTAACCGTGCGTACAGCAGAGCGCTTTGATCCTGCACGTAAATAAAGCTAGAGACAGTAGAAAGACACGATACACAAAAACATTACATATGAATGTTGAAACGAGCAATCTATCAACTGTCAATACATAATAGATTTGGTGATTTGTTTATTCTCCATTTGAGGCCTTATATGTGTTGTTCTTATTCGTTTTTTTCGTTTTCAGCTGCTGGTTAGTTTTTGTTACTACATGTTCGTGGAAACGATTTTTGTACTATCATCATTGCTACTGCCACTTCCATCTGCAAACCCAGTTCTTGCAAATCGAATGATTATTCCATTTCAATTTCGATTATTGCTTTCGACGCGTCTTTGATTGCTCTCTTTCTCTCTTTCGCTTTCTACAAACGAATTTTTGCGACGCTTTCGATTGAATAGTATCAGATCATCAGAGAAGAGAATACATCAGAGGAGCTTGTCCATTGCGATCATCAACTTCACTTTACCGGTCAGCTTCTATTTAATATTGCTTTTCAGTGTATATTTGAATGTTAAAAACATATTGTGCGCTATTAGCTTATTAGATGGAAGTTTTTTTTTATCCCCCTTGTGAATTTCCGTGTTATTGGATTGACGGTAAGCGTTTATGGAGGAAATGGGCGAGAAAAGTGTAAAGAGAAGCAACAGTCGTAACGATCTTACAAAACCTTTACACTTTGAATTAGGATTTTGCCAGTGAGCTCGCAACAATTGAATATGCGCGCACAATAAATTGCCATAGTTTAGTTCCTGACTGCATACAATTTATAAAATAAAATGGAATGTATGACACCAAAGCACTTCTCTGTATCTTTCTTTTTCTTTATTGGGCAGCAGAAAAAAATGCATACAATCAACTCGCTGACTGTATTATTTCATTTTGAAAATGGTTTCAGACAATTTATTTCTGCATGTCCTGACCGATGGGCCTGGATGTGCGCAAACCAATGGAGAGAGGGACAGCAAAGAATAGCGCAACCATTGCGCTTTGAATTCTACGCGAAACATTCTAAGAAATACCACATAAACTATATTCGTTCGTTTAGAATCTGTTATGGATGTTTAGGATATCTATAGGTAACGTTCATTATCGTTTTACTGACGACGAATAAAAATAAAATAAAAATGTGCACGGAGAGAAAAAAAACCAATGCGAGCGAAAAAAAAGCAATAAGCGCATATTCGAGCGCGAATTCGCACGCCAATGAGGAATATTCGAGAGAGAACATAAATAAGTAAAAGAAGAACCAATGAATGCGCGCACGGTCACGGTCACAATATTGGTGAGATAATTTTGTATCGATAGTATTTTTTGTATGCTTTCTTCACTTCACGCTAACAATCCCATGCATCGTCTATCTCTCTCCATATCTCGTCTGTTTTTCTAATAGCGTTCGGTGTTCAGCGCCAAACCACCATATAAACCTGACCCGAAGCATACAATAATAAGCATCTTATCTGTCTGTCTCCTTCACCAAAACTGCAAACTGCACCACTGAAAATTATTATAATTCTCTACAATTATCTTTTGTTATGTTCCATTCGAGAAATGAGCTCTCTGTATTAACGAATTTTTACACTATGGACACCATCGCCAATATTGATGTCGACGACGACGACGACATCCATAGCTCTTTCCCCAGCTCATCTCTCATAATCGCCTCACTTCAATCGCCAATAATCTCTTTACACTTTTAACAGAGAGAATTAAACAATCTGAAAATAAGAAAAATAAACAATAATTCGCACACAAAGTATGAAATCGCATTTTGTTACGCTTCACGTTAGCTATAAAGAAAATCTATTTTGAAATGAAATTTTACAGTGGATTGTCAGTATAAAAGACAGCAACAAAGTCGCCTTTTGCCACTTCCAGTGCTTTTGATATTATGATTGACTTTTATCTAACGTTGATGTCAATAAATCTTTTGATTATGGGAACAAACAAAAAATGATTCTTAAATGACAGACGAAGCCATACTTTTAATGATAATACAAATCAAACGTATCTGAACACTGCGGAATAAGACCAAAGCATGCTCATACTGGGATCCGCTTGGGGCGCTGTGGTACTATTGCATTGCCGTAGTGTCTTGATAGCACTCTCAATACATGCAGATTTCATAAAATGATTATTTGAAAAAAGAATATTCAATTTTGAATTGAATTGAGTTTTTTTGAGGTAGTTTCATATTATTATTCATAATTTATTCTAGAAAAACTATTGGTAAAATTGTGGTAGAAATCAGAAAATCATCAGGTTGTTTTATGCAAAATGTGATTGTGTTCGGATATTCTTAATAAGTCTTCAGTTCAAGGAATATGCATGCAATGTGGTCCATCGAATGACATTGAGTACATAGGTCGTGACAAGAGCACCAAAGCTCTGCAATCTTATTTTCATGATCGGGTAAAAAATATTGGAGCTCGGTATTTGTTTGGCATTCGTAGTCACATACATAAGGCCAGCAGAAGAGCCAAACAAATGCCAGAGTTCATGCTGAATCGGATATTGCTAAATGCCTCGAAAAATTTACACCAAATGAATAAGAGCCGAGCGAAGAGAAAAAAAAAAGATAAAACCCATCAAAAAATACACGTACATAAAATGAAATGAAAATTCCAATGGCAGAGGTAGCTATCTATTATGCATGCGCCATGAATTGAATAACAGCACACTAGCATCAGATATGCAGATAGAATGCTTTTGTATTACAGACATATTTGAAATTGTTTTGCCAGTCATGTAGCATTGTGATGGGTTTCTCGTGTGCACCACCAAAAAATACAAACCATTGTGCGTAATTCGTGTATCCATCGTCTTAGCAGCAACAGAAATACCGATGTGCAAGAATAAAAGCACACAATCGCTGCTAAAACGATAAATTCTTTTATTGAATTTGGTTAGCAATTTTTCTTATTAAACAAATCAATTTGATTGACGTATCATTTGATTATTGCGTTCCGCGGTGAATTTGATTGAAGCGCCCTAGCACCGAAATTATCTGTGAGATTCTAGCGAAAAATGTGTAATCTTGTTAAGTGATTTGCTGTCATAAAATTTTGATTTATACTTTATGCTGCAATAACTTACACACCTTAAGAAACAAATCATTCAGCTAACAGAATGTAACGAGACAATTCGCGATCGATCATACATGTTGCAATTTAAATGGACAAAGGGATACGGAAAGAAGAATTATTAAAGAACACATATATAGAATGAAACAACTAAAGCGGTTTGGTGCCTGTAATTACAGGAAACTTTATGAAGGAACTGTTGTTTGGATTCAAGTTGCAAATAATTTTATATGGAATTACATTGATCAAGTAAAATTCAAATTGATTTCATATATTGCATGTTTTAATTTGTTGATTCTATACGCAGCAACCTATACACGCATTCTTTACTCGCTGTTGTCCATATTTTTGATGACAACATTTTTGTTGAACGCATCATACAGTCCGATCAGTCGATAATATTCAACGAACTAGCACCGAACACGAAGAAAAAATTCATGTCAGAAAATACAATAAAAATCACAAGTGCCGAACAACTTGATCTACTGATTAACATGGAAGCGGAAAATAATTTAATCGATTCGGTCGGCTCTTGTCAACAACAAATATTATGAATGTAAACGAAACAGAGGACAGAGTCCAAATTTCAGTCAAGCATATATTGAACAAGTGAAAATTCGGCAAATACAACATGCTACAATATATCTTAACATTGATTCCAGTAAATAAATATAAACTCAATGAAATCATCCATTGAGTGTCACAAATGAGCGATAAAATTCAGCTCATTGCGCTGACTGAAATACACTTGTGTGAGGAGGATTTCCAGTATTTTAATTAGCCGAATTTTCAAGCATTTTTTAACAACCGTGCTGATAGGTATGGTGATGCTGCTTTGTATGTACGTACTGTAGCTGTGAGTCTAGTATTGAGTGATATAAACATTTTCTATTTATTCTATCTCGTTAGTCTTTTCGCAGTCAAACAAAAGACGCAAGTCAAATTCTTTCTACTTTGAAAAGTAGAAATTTTGATCAATGCTCTTTTCTGTAGTGGGCAGCATTTTAAACCCAAATAAAGTTGACATTTTTATTATACGTATGAGTCAAATCATTTCAGTTTTTTTCTGTAACATAATTCTAATGTCTACTGCAGTTTAATTATTTTCAATAGAAATAATTCGAAATTTTTGATAGAATTTTGGTGTGATATTTCATTTTGTTTTGATTCACTCTGATTATGATTTTGTATCTAAAACTTACTAAGCAAATTACAAGTTGCTACATTACCTTCTGATTGTGACTTTCTACACAAATTGCTATGATTCTAGTCGAAAAAATTTCTTATTTTTTTGACTCTTTTTCAAACCAACTACTACCCTTGTGGAATTATTGTGGCTGTCCAGTCAGTCAACTATTTTGGGACAATTTGGCTGAAAAAATAGCTAAAAATATAATCAATAGCTAGCTATTTTGACTGATTGACTAACTGACTAAAATTGGCTAAATTCGAATAAATTTGTTATCAATTATTCAAAGCCGACTAAAAATGATTGAAGTTGTATAAAGTTCTTTAAAGTTAGCCAATGCCAATTTTAGTCAGTCAGTCAGCTATTGATTATAATTCGAGCCAAATTGTCCCAAAATAGTCAACTGAACGACTGACTGTTAGTCGATAAAATTGACAATTTCTCATACAATTTTTTAACAAATTGACTAAATTCTTATCCATAGTCATTTCGTCAATATTTTTCCAGAAGGGTATATATTATCAAATCTCCACCCTGTCTGGTTGTCTTTCCAAGTAAATTTTAAAAAGAAATAAATAATATTGCGCATATGAACCGCTTGGAATAACACTCAAACTTTGTACGATTTTAAGTTGAAAGAGAAATATGGAAAAACAATTATTGGTCAAAATGGAAACATCTGCCTATATGATTTGTATAGAAATTTTTCAATTTTTGACTTATTTATTTTAATGTTTTTCTCTTATCTTTCTATAGATAAAAGTTTGGGTATTATTCTAGGCGGTTCATAGGTCGACATCGACCCAGCGGACTGTATTGTTATCATTTACTGCGTTTCTGATGTGATTCTATGCAAAATGATACATAACATTTAATCAATTTAAAATGTCTTTAGGAAATGATCAAATTTAAAAATAAAATATAGTACTTCCTCCTTTTTGAGGAAGAAAATTTATCTCCAGTAAATTCCACCTCCTCAGTATGAGTGAGAGAATGAGTTATCCTCTGAAAAACAATTTCTGACAAACATATTACGAGTGGAATGCGGAAAAGTACGTTTGATGTATGTAAGATCTTCTATTTTATTAGGCAGAAAATTGAATTTGTATACAAGGTTGACGATGTTGAAACAACTAACATTTCAGAAGAATCAATTCGATTTTTAGTTACAACATGTCGAATCATAGATTTTGATTGTTTTATGCATTATACAATCGTCAGAATATCGTTCAAACAAATTATTTGTATCGTTTGTGGTTGACGTAATCTTCCGAAATGAGCAATTCATCAGAATATTGAACTTTCAAGGAGAATGAATCAAAAGAAAACAAATTAACACCAATATTTCAAAGCTATAACTAGCAACCGTGATGAATGTTCGTTTATGTGTGCGGTTATTTGCATCTAGTCTTCTTTCAACTTTTCGCTAATTTTAGACAATATAACGCTTATTTTGAGAAAAATAGTTTCGAATCACTTTATTTCATTTTAAATTCGTTTATTTATCATTTGCTCGGGAGCGCTTTCGTTTTTGTTTTTGCAATATTTTGCTCATTTATCAAAGAATTTTTCTAAAAGATAAAGGTAAGATGAAGACATTGAATTTTTGTCATTCAAAAGAAACCCGCGAGCGGAGCGCCTCCTGGATTCCGGTTTGAGTCGTAAAATGCGATAAAAATGCTGAGAAAATATTAAATTGGTAAGGACCGATAACAATTAAGCACGTGCAACGTGCCCAGCAAATGCCCAATTTAATGAGTGCTTTCTTAATTCAACTCACCTTTTCTGTATCTATTGATTTTATCAGATTTCGTTGCAGTTGCGCGAATCGACAATAATTCAAGAAATGCAAATGTTGTTTCTCATGTGATTCTATCCAAATCATGATTAATTTGTATATCTAGTGTGATTTCAGATTTATTCTGATACTGCCCAGCAACATTAAATCGTTGGGCGTTGCATACATTTTCATGTATGCTGTTGTTTCTGATATACGCTGATGAATGATTGCATCGATTCGTTGAGGTATTTTCATCTGATTTTTTTCATTTGCGAATGGTCTGTTGATGATGCCAACCCATTTCATTCTGTTCGCAATGGTCTTATCAAACCAAATTATCGTCAATTAAGTCGATTTGACTAGTTTTTGTTTGTGCTTAGTAAATACCACTTTAGCCATGTACAAAGTTGTGAGAGGTAAGATAGAAAGAGGCAGTAGACTTTCGATATTCTTTTCATCCTTTACGTGAAGACTCAAAGATATTGATCAAAATATGCTAGCCATTAGAATCAGCATCCAACTCTCGCGCTACTAATTGCATGAGTAGTATGTTTTATTGAGCCATTTTGTGCGTTTTCTGCTTCGTGTTTGTAGGTGTGCATTTGTGCAGATTCAATTTAACGCCCCAGAAATTCGAAAAAAAGAGCTGTTAGAACTCTATTAATTATTGATGCTCCTTTCCGCGCCGTATTCGATAATCAATATCAACACGAACAAAAACGAACCACACATTTTCTCTACCGGGATTTCATTGCTAATAAAATGACTTCGGTGTACATTGTTTAATTTTATGTAGGAAATATATTGGCAAGACTTATTCCTTTAGTCAAAGGGCGCTCGAATCAAATGTTATTCCATGGGACCTACGCGAAAATCTCTCATCAATTTAATATAGCAGATCACAAATCAATATAGCAGAACATTCAGCAAAAAATTCTTATCATTCCAAACCGCGAAGAATGATTAAAGTTCTATAATAGAACTTAAGAGAGCTAGAAAAGAGGAACGCTTGAGGAAAAGAGTATCTCTGTAATGAATTGTTATATTTTGCATTCGCAATCTGTCGGATTATTGCCTTAGCAAATAAATTTTCAATATTACAAAAATGTGCATGAATCTCATTCTGTTGTAATGAAATCACAATCCCACAGTCTCTTCAACAATCGCGCATAACCAAATAATTGTTTATATATTTTGATTTTATGAGTTAATATGAAATCAACTAGAATACTAATACATCTTTTCAAGTTTCGTTCTCCAATTCATCAACATTGTCTCTTATGTGTTATGGATAGTGAGTGTCCTTTCGTTGATTCAAAATTTGAATGATGCTTTTTACATATCAGAGTTCTCAGATGGATCCCGTCCGAACCGTGAATGTACCATTCTACCAGAAGCCCGTCTCAATTCCGCCCTTGCGGAATTCGACAAACCTCCAGTTATTTGGGCAGGATCGGCATTGCCGTTCAAGAAATTTGCGGCCTTGATTTCTTTCCTATTATCCGATGAGCTATACCGAACATTACGTAATGCAATCAAGTTGCCTGCAATAGCGAAAAAACAACGAAATGATGTATCATTTAAAAAAAGAAGCCGCTGAAGTGAAGAAATCATTTTGCCATCGGATCCCCTTGTGAATTTATTTTTTAAAAATTCTTTGTATATGATTACATTCCACCCTCTCGCTCTTGCTCTCAGAAAGAAAAGACAATACCGCGACTTAACAAGCCCTTCCCCACATTCCCAACACACGCATTTGGCTCCGTTAAATCGACTTAATAAAAACGTTAAAATGTTACTTTAACCCTGGTGTAAGTTTGGGACCATTTGGTCCAAATATTTTAACGTAAAACGCTACAGTTCGTTCGAAGAAATAAACAAGTTATGTTGCAGAGGTTCATGGACCACTTGGTCAAATCGTGTGAGACGAGATATCGACAGAATAATATTCGATTATATACGTTTAATTTAAGAATAAAATCTATCACGTTATTCAATGCGCTCCAAATTGCAATTCATCCTTTTACGTGTGAAAAGTCCAGTATTGTGGTTTTAAGTTGTAAATTCAAGATAGTTTGTACGTATGTAATTATTATTGTTTTAAATAAATACAAATTATTTGTTAAAAATATCTTAATTAGCAAAAAAAAATTCAGACCAAATGCTTCACGAACCTCTCTAGTGTGTTTTACTTCTTTGAATCTCACAGTAGGGTTAAGCGAATGAACGAACAATGAAATGGAAATTGCCATCTAGATATTTTGCGTTACAAGGTAAAATGAGACGTTGAGAATATGTTTTGCGTTTGAAGTGTGTGAATTATTTCAACCAAATCGAAACCCCATCGAAATTCTCGTCAAGATGACAACAGTCTCTCATAATATTGGCGATGTGCATTCCAATTAAAAACCGATTAATTGTCGAAAATAAAGAAATAATCTCTTCAAATCATTGTACACGCGGCGTTTTCATTGATTGTGTTTCATTCTTCTCAGGTGCAATTTTATATTGCATTTGAGATAATGTTCATTTCTTCGGAAAAAAAACAATTAATTTGAAAAAAATCAAGACCATCGATAATACACCAAGTCCAACAGAAACAAATGCTGATGACTTTCCAATCAATAATATTTCGCTATGATATTTGAGGAACGAGATTTCATTTGGGTGCGAGATAAATAAAATTTAAATGCGTTAAAGTATGAAGAATCGATCAAGTCTTTGGCAAGTGGCAGAAACCTTCAAAACGAAATTAAAAACAATTTTTACACATCAAACTGTAATCTATCCCGAAATCAAAGTGTATATATTAAAAAGAAACGCACACACAGACCCAAACAACACCCAATAAAAATATCCGGCAAAAGTAACGAAAGACAATTCTTTGGCGCATATTTTGCAATTCTCTCTGCTATTTTTATTGCAGCACACATCTCTCGTTTGCTGCCATTTTTATTGGGCCTTTTTTCTTGATTTCCAGACGTGATGTTTTTTGCATGGTGTATGCTACGCTCGGTTCAATGCGAATATGAGTACACGCGCGGGTGCGCGCACGCTCATTCAGCCCACTATAAATCGCTATGATGTGTACGGCAGGTATCGCATTTTTTCATTTTTGATATTTACGATGATCGTGCATGTGTGTTAGTATGAAAACTGACTTTTTAGCCATATTCGTTGCTACGATTCTCGATTTATAATCGGCTGTGTCGACGAGGGAAGTTAAAAAGAGCCCAAGATTTGAAAGAATTGCCCATTTCGATCGTTAGGTAACGTTCTTTCATATGCTTTGCAAATGTGTGCGTGAGTGTGCGTGTGAGCTTATGCTTGAGTTTTTGTGTTTCTTTATCAAAAACGATCGAGCCGAATGAAAATGCGCAGGTACGTCAAAAGGAATGGATAGCTATTAAAACATACACACGCACACACAGCCAAGCTCACACTTTCGATCCCAGCAACAGTCGATGTGCGACTAGCCGATATAATTCGTTTCGAACCATGCATCTATAAATCGCAATACCGTCCATCAAAACGCTTTGAATCGGCTATCATATCGAAAAGTAAAAAAAAAGAAAATATAATTAAATCCAAAAAAATGTGCTGGTTAAAAATGGCATTTCAGCATAAACTAGCATTTTTTTACCCTTCTCAGGTGATTGTCCGATATATATGTAGGTTTTGCCAGGTATAATTCCTTTGTATATTTGATATACGGCATTTTAAATCATATCATCAAGTGAGTAATGATTTTAAATTGTAATGAATTCTGAACTCAGCAGTCATTGCTTAAGTAATATTCCCAAACTAATACAGGGAATAATTCAAAAAACATGCTAGCAGCTAGCTTACTCACAAAATGTTGCCTCTTTCCATTTATTGATTTCATTAAATCGCTGCCTCAAGGGTTAATTTGCTTCTGAACTAGAAAGAGCGAATGGGATACCGACTCTTGTATTGGCAAACGATTATTTCTCGTTCGAAATGTATTCCCGCCGATATATTTCTAGTGATGATATTTCTTCGGCCACACCACAACATATACAATATGTTCAGATCATAAATTTACCTGGCCGTTCTGTATTTGTATCCATAGGATGAATTCTTAATGATAGATTTCATATGATCTCAAATCTTTCGCTTGGTGAATGCGTTTTTCATGCGCGCACGCTGATGATTTGTGCGATAGCTGTGTGTGTGTTAGTGTTGCGACATATTGTTAATGTATCGAGTATGTGAGCTTCTTTTTCCTTACGCTATTTACGCGAACAATTACAAATTTGGCCGGCACACAATATCATGGCAATACAAAGTAAATACAATCATTAATATAGAAATATATCAACAGAAGAGTACGACGAACCGAAATCAAGCGACTTGGATGCGCTTAGATCGAAGAAAGAGTCACACGAAGACACACAGAGAATGCTGACTCAACACAACGGAAAAGAAGAAGAAAATTTAAGGAAAGAAGTTATTGATACACAATAACAATAAAGTTGGGAGAAGAAAAAAATAACATCAACAACAGCACGAAATGAATTGTATTGCCGTTTGTACGAAGAAGACACAGTAGTGATGATGATCGTACTGATGATGATGGTGGTGATGATGGTAGTGAAGACAAGCAACGGCAACGGCTCAGCGTTAACAAAAAAACAGTGGTGGGGGCAAGGCATTTTTAAAGCAAAATAACTAATGAAATGGAAGCATTTTGTTTGGTGAACTTGACTTTGAAACTACGATCATTGTCAATTTCAAATCTTGCACCGTTCAGTTCAGCGCGTACACTTCGATCGACAGCACACCGATTTTCCAGCAGCACCTTTTCTTTCAAATTTATTGTTGTTGAACGGCATTCGACAGAACGAAACGCGAGGAATTCTCGTGAAACTCATCAAGTGTTAAATATCGAAGAATTTCAGTGCATTGCGGCAATCCAACCAATTTCTGTCTGTACTTCTATCGGTCTTTTTGATTTTTCACAACAAAAAGCGATAGAATAAATACGCGACACGAAGCAAAATACCGCTGCAGACAAAGAAATTTATTGTGATTATTATGATCAAATCTTGTTACGAAACTCTTTTTTTGGTCGTTTGAAACAATTGTGATAAAATCTTCTTTTTTCCATTAACTCGTGAGTAAAAGGATAAAACAGAGAATATTCCTCTCGATATTTTTCAGGGGAATCATCAAATAAATCAATTCGAATTCTAATAAAGATAAATTTCAAATATAAAAATAAACAAATAAAAATGAAAGTGGTAATCCTTCTGAGTGTATTCTGTGCACTAGCAACAGGTTGGTAAAATCACATTTAATCGTAGTTTTTCCCTCTCGTTTTTTTTTTTTTCTGATACAGTCGTTCACATTGACTGATATTTCACGTGAATGAAAAAGAGAAACATTCGTTTCTCGTGTAAGAAAAACTCTTCCGAGAAATAGATTTTGTGGAAATAATAAAACTGAAGATGCGGGTCGTAAGAATCGACTTCAATGCTCTCTCAATGCCTCTCTTTTTTCATTCGCTTGATGAAATATTTATTTATATAAACATTACATAGAAATAGCCAGTAAAGAGGAAATAGATGATATAATAGGGAAAGAATGAACGCCACACTAAACAGCGGCGACACAAATAAAATGAGCGAAATGTACAATGTTTGAAGGAAAAATAAGACAGACAGACAGAAAGTGAGAGAAAACCTATTAAAATTACAACATTTCGTTGACTCAACAGCTACAATTGTTTTGTTTTATTTTATAATGTTTCTGTATATGCATTAGGATACAGGTTTCTTTTGTAAGTTTTCCTTTTCTTAATTTGTCTCGGTGCACAGAAAACATCTAAAAAATTGATGAACGATGCATTGTTGCTATCTCACAAAAATCGGCGTTGATGGTTTTGCTGTTGTTGCCAAACATTTGTCAAGTTGAACACTGAACAAGCCAATTTTTTGGCAGGATTTGGGTTCTGCTGCAATAAGAATCTAGATAGTAGACTGATTTGGTCGTCGTCGAGTGCAGGTGCAAATGGGATCATCGCGAAACTACGCGCTAGGCTAAGATGTTGCCACATCCTGGCAAAAATTTCCACATATATACATACATACCGTAATCAAATCAAAATCCATTAAGGAATATTTCCATTTTAAATTCTTTGCGCCACAGTATACATGTCTTCTTTTGCATGACTCAAATACTAACATTCTGAATTTCAATTGACTGCCATATATTCTTCGACACAATGACAAAATGTAATGAAGAAAAAATAAGTTGCATTTATGCAAAAATATGTTGACTATTCACTTCCGGTGCTGACAGTTTTTTATATTTTCAAACTCAGAAGAATTTGTGTCTGCAGACGAAAAAGGAATCTAGCGGAAAAGAAACAAAAATCTATATGTTTTGGAATGCAATGAAATTAGTAGTCCCAATAGCGTCTCCGAAGAAGTGAAGAACGAATTTAAACTACTTTACACCCATTGAGACGAACAATGACTCCACATGGCCATATAAATATGAAAATGAAGACATACAAAGGCATTAATTATGTTGATTGGTTGCCAAATCAGTACGTTAATAATCAATCATTTTTAGATGTTACATCATCATTCAGGAGACAAGTTTGTTTTGCTTTCTGAGCAATTAGAATATAGTAAAACGTCACTTCACCGAATTTGTCAGATGGATTTAGAATAAGAATTTGATTGGGAAATTGGGAAGTGGCTCGACATATGACATAAGCATACTGGAGACAAAAAAATAATAGTCTGTGCATATTTCCAGTTTCCATACAACTAAATTCCCGATTGATGTAATTTTTTTTTCATCCACATTCACAGAAAATATATATTTATAGGCATACATATTTATGAGAGATTAATTCATGGCACTCAGGCAGCCAGCTGAGATTCTCATTGAATTTGATTTGCGCGTGGTTAAAAATGAGGCGCTGCAGAAATACTTCATCGGCTTCAGTTTCTCTCCATTGACATACGCATCACGTTCAGATTTTGATTTGAATATAATTTCAGATAATGATTTCGGTTTATATGCAAGATGGAATGTCGTTGCCGCCTCCTTCGCACTGTTGCCGAATTCCATCGACTGACAATGATCATGCCTCGAAGACAATGTGTATGTGTGCTAGTGTTTGATGCACCTGCATAGTGTCGATGCATCGATTGTGTTTTGAGACACAATGGCAGAAGGTAGCACGGCTATTTGAACGTATTGATTATCACACTATTTGCATCGCGTTCGAAATTTAATTTCTCTGTTAGATTTTGAGAGTTTCTGTATTTTTCTGATGTTTTATTTCTTCAATCGAATTGCTTTTATTTGAATATACGTTTATTTTCCAAATCGTTTGTGATTCGATTTGATATTTTTGTATGGCGTAGCCAGAGATAACGACGCGACTGAATGTGTAGTCTAGCGTGCCATCCAAAGGTAAACAAAAGAGGCATCACACTCTCACACTCCGTTCGTTTCAACATGCAAACATACAGTCAGCCAGCAATGTCTGATTAGCTTTTCAGGGCAGAGTGCACTTTTGTTTCAATTGTGACACATCTTGTGTTTTGTTTGTTAAAGTGTCTTCCCAAGTCGCGATCGTCACTTGTACAGTGGTGTTGTAAGCTGACTCGTGCATAATGTGCACACAAAGCCAAAGGAAATGGTATTGTTTCCGCTTTTTGAAATGACAAGAAAAAAAAAATAACAACAGCGCACGAAGAAATATATATTGGTTTTTACTAATATTATTTAACGTCGCCTGAAGAACACGAGGCAACTCGCGAGTTTGGCACAACAAAAGAGACAACAAATATACACACACGCAGTATTATATACAATGACAATGCGCTCACGAATCGCTTAGAGCCGTGCACGACAACTCGAAACGACGATGCATGAACATTTCTTTCTTGAAAATCAAACGTATTGATAGGATGGTGCGTGCATTTTCTCGCCTAATTATCGCTAAATAGCATTGTTCGGATCTGCCTTATAAATTTACATGTTTTTCTTTTAAAACGTTCCTTTTAATTCCGATGCACAGTGGGCATACTATCTCAATGTACTTGTGTATTTGTGTGTGCTTGAGAGTGATGGAAGATGTTCAACGTATGAGTAATCAAGCTATCGCATTGCATGCTGATCGTCTCATCGTCAACCCCCATTTTCTCTCCATTTATAAATAGATATTTAAATTGAAAAGAAATTAATATATTTAAATAAATGCACATCTTTAAAATGATAAACTCGAAGAGGAAGAAAAAGAGATTCCAGAAGTCGGCGAGCCAGTATGCCGGCAACAAACGTTCAAGTGATTATGAAGCAACAGGTTGATGAAGATTAGTTACGTTCTGTTTTGTTTACACGAACGCGATTGCGCACTCCTTCACGCTCGAGACAACACAGATAGATTAGATCTCTTGAGGCTGAACCGAATTCCCGAAGAAAATGAAAGGTGCGAGAATCACTTGCACTATCATAACATTTTCTCATAATGTGGACGCAAATCTATGCATCGCCAGGATTCCTGCATTAACGGTGCATTCAACCACGCGATGGATTAATCGCTTATGAATTTGTGCTGCTCTAACGAAATCAAGTTCGTATCTTCTGAACTTCTCTCATTTGCAATTATATTGTTACATTAATTTTCGGTTTTTTCGACATTTCATTTGAAGATATCAAAATGCCTGGTGAGTTCACTAAGCAACATTGACTCTTTCGCTCGTAATTAAAAGTAAACAATGCTTCGTTCCCAACTACAATAACTTTTGGCAGTCCTTTTGCTCGCTTTGTAATTTTTCCCATTCCATTTCCGTTCCCTGAAAAGTTGAAAACTTTAGAAATTGATCAAATCTTTCAAGAATAGGCCATCATCGTTATCACATCAATTTAATATTTGCACAAAGCGCTTAATAATCAAAAACCCACCCACTAATACACTATCGTGTGTCATGGAACGGAGATAATGCACAAGACAAGTACCGAACATGCTGCACATTAACATAAAACACATCGAATTATGAACAAACAAAACAAGTAAAATTCATGACGAAGAGAGTTTGAATGGTCTCTTCAAATTGAGGATTTTTCAATATAAAAAAAGTTTCGGAAGAAAACGAAGTATTTTTCTTCTTTGTATTTTTTCATCGCCGCATTGTGCTTTCCTACACACACACACACACACATACACACACACAAGCTATGTACATACATTTAGCTCTTAGTACATTCTAAGTTCAATGACTCGTAAATTAAATTACGCGCGCATACAATCGACCATATAGTCTTATAAATTCTTTCGTTCTCTTCTTTATCGTTTTTTTCCCTCGATTCATTCCAACAGCGTGTGATCTGTTTACTTCTTCAGCGTGTCTCAATTCTTTCTGTGAAGTGTAAATGTTTAGTGTGTAATTACCTCTTTCGTTTTATCCATGAATGCTTTTTTTTATTGCCTCCGATTATAATTTGGTGGTCTTCATTTGGATGGAAAGAAAATGAATTGAACACGCAACGCGCCAAATAAAATGTATGTAAAATAATCGTGCGATTGCGATTTTCTCAAGCCATCGCGAGATTTCTGAAATTGAAAGATTGATTAGAAACATTCTAAACGAACAGATCATTCTTATAGTAGCCAGACAATATAGCAATGATGATGATGATGATGATGATGATGATGATGAGAGTTCAAAAAATCGCCTTCTTTCGGATCGAGCAAAAGAGAAAATCGTTTTTATGAAATTGTTCATGACTTTTTTGTAGCCACATTTAACCATTTCAACAGATTGTTTTGAATAAATGGCTATAAACTGTTTAAACGGTCAAATGTGGCCAATTTCAAGTAAGTTCGATCGTATTATAATGATGCATGACAACCATTACATGTCGTTTATTTGAAATGCCACTTCAAATATTCTCTAATAACAATTTTACTGCCGCATTAAATTGATCGTGTTTGCCAAGAAGAAAAGAAGTAGTTTACGACACGCAGAGCAAAGAGATAGTTGCGATTTAATGTCGAAATACAGGATGTGAAAAATGTAACGTAACTCCGAGAAAATAAGAGTTGAGGCAGATTTCATGCAATGTAGATTTCATGGTCAAACGTGAGAAATGTGCAATTGGATCGTTTTCTAAACCGAAAAGAATCCACAGACGTCAGATGACACACAGAATGAACGCACGACGACGAAGAACGAGAAGTATAAGATTTGTGGAACTATGAACACGAGACCGCGTTCGATAATAATGCGAACAATTCTGGATTAAGAGCGAAATAGTGAAATCCCTGAAATAGTTTAATTTCGTGTGCATCGTCCGGTTTGGGCCAGTATTTCATAGCAGCGAACATTCATCCGTCGTACAATGCAATAAATTTTAATCTCCAACAAAGTAATATTTTTTTATTTGCTTTACAATGCTGAGTGGCTCTCGTATAGATACACAAACTTAAGACTTCTTCTTCTTTACATTTTTTGCGCCTAATGAATGCATTGCATTCTAGATTGCATTGCATTTCAGTTTCAGTTTCTGTCTCTATCGCAACGCTTCAATCTCACTGTCACTCGAATTGCTAACCAACGCACTCGATGGGCAACCGGCTAATTCTCTTTCTCTCCACAGCCGCTACACGAGATATGATTAAAATGGAGTTTGCGAATATCAACTTATTGCGAAATGATATCAGCCCAATGTGATTTTGTTTAGGTTTAGCTTCGGCTTTTCGGTTTGTGTTTCTATTTTTATGCTTGGGTATATTAAAGTACACAACAAGTTGTGCACAATGCTTCCGAAAGATGTACACGTTTTGTGTTGAGCACACACACACACACACACATCTCTGCATTCAGATCAAAAGAAAATGAGAAAGAAACGAGCGCGCGAGAGAGCGACATGAGCACAACCTTTCTCGCTCTCTCGCATGCAATAAAAAGTAAAAACTGTAAAAGTTAAATTGCTGGATAAAAAGGCGAATGATGTGGCGGGTAAGAAGCGAATGCCAAAGGAAAGCAAAGGAAAACCCTTTCAACAAACAAGCAGAAGAGAGAATTACAAAGAATTATATACAACAGATGAAGGCGAAGAATGAGAAGAAGTAGAGAGAGGAAAAGAAGACGAGTGTGCACAAATATGTATATCTCACATTTCGATGCGGCTGTAGACAGATAAAAATAGATTTTAGCGCTCGCAAACAGAAAAATCGCTGCGCAAATATGTGTAGACCAAATAACCAAAAGCAATGAAAGTGCACGAGCAGGAGAGAAAACGATGAATACCAAGAGCCGTGCCATTGACGTTACTGTAGCCGCCGAGAACAACGTTCATCTAAGATTGATAAAAGCAACAGTAACGACAAAATACAAAATAATTGCCTGGTTTTTTCTACGCATCTCTCATCGTTTTTTTATAATTTTTTTCTTTTTCATTTGTTGTATTCACGTTTCCTCTTCCTTTCAGTTTATTTTTTCATATTATTAACATGGTTATCAATGTTCTTCGCCTTTTTGCTTAATCTTTCATCGCTTTATTCTACTTCACCACTCCAATCTCTCCGTCTTATATTGTTGCGTGCGTGTTAACATGTGTCTGTTGCTGGTGCTGCAGTACTGTATTGTTGAATGTGGAATAAAATGTGAGGTTTTTGTATTTGTGGTAGGCCCCAAATATAAAACAGATGTGCATTACAAGCTTGGCGAATAAAATTGATACATATAATAATTTCACGGGAGAGATGATCTTTTACATAAATATTTAAAATGCACATGAAATTGTGCGTATGTTTAGCGTTTCAGCGTTCGCTTAGCAACATCATCATTCTGGCCACAGCATGCACTCTCTCAATTACAAAAGCTAATTGGCCAATAGGCATCAATATAGCCTAGGACAAAGAAATAAATGACTATCCGAAAGATAAATTTTCCAATGAAGAGTCCAAAATAAATGAAAAAAGTGAACTATGACGCGAAAAAATTGCAACGCACGGCTTTTTAGAATTCATAGGCAATGGGTGTTGTTGCGTGTATAGATACACAAATTTAGAAATTATCATTATTGTTGGCTTTCTATGCCCATGTTCAATGGATGGGCTCTCGTATAAGAATAGAGCTGTGTGCAGCGGTAAGAGTGAATTGTATACTGCGCAATTGGTTGCGTCAAATGCCATCGCGTTTCGGTCTCCAATTTTTGTATTCGCAATGTTGAGGTGGGGTTAATAGATTCTGTGATCCATTTTCGAGTAGTTTTTTCGGTATTCTCAATTCGAATGTTATCATTCCGATAGAAGTTTATACAAATGTTATATTACAGAATATTCTATCGGGATTTTTCTATAGAAATGACGTATTTCACATGGGATATCCGAAGAATAATGGCATCTGGCCTCATTTTAATCATATTTAAGAAATATAACGGAGTACACACATCGTGGTCATGTGCTAACATTGTGCACGCAATAAATCACCTCATAAATTATGTACACAATTTTAGCTACCCACATCACAATACTATTTGATTGCTAATCTGTTTGTTTTGCCTATTTATTTTTTTGTTTGCTTTCTGTGAAAAGGTCAACGAATCACAACAATTCAATTAGATGGAGTTCAGTATTTCGTAAGCCGAATGAATCCATATTCCCCAGAGCTGAATTACTTCTTGGCGTATCAATACTGTCGATCATTGGGCTTACAATTGGCATCATTTGAGACAAAAGAAAAAGTGGAATCGATGAGCCAATACCTACAAAATGCTGGCTACAGTAAATATGATTTCTGGACATCGGGCAACCGCTTGGGAACTGGTATGTTCTTGTGGATGAGCACTGGTTTGCCATTCAATGCAACATTCGACTACTTTGATAATGCAAATGATGCAGTCAAAGCTGGATTGGATCCTGTTGATCACAACGCAAATACAGCACCACAGCGCACTGCACGAGACAGGTAACATCCAAAAATTTGAATTGCATGATTCAAAGCCAACCAAAATGTGTTGAAATTTCGACGCATAAAATGAAAATGCTCGCATACCTTTAAATTGATTGAGTTTATGTGATGCACATGCACAATTAATGCTTAAAAAAAGAGAGATCGAAATTACATTTGTTACTTTTGAAGCGAGAACTTTATTGTAATAGGAATCATTTTTTTCTCCCCCTTCTCATTCATTCGTTTCGTTTATCAATTGTGATTGCAATACGAATGGACCGGACCGGGCTGGAATCGACTGGATGGTAATTGCGTGTGCGACCCGTGATGCAATCAAACAGTAGCAGCGGTTTAGAAAAGGGCTGTGTTATGCTTCAAGCGCCAGGGTTACGATGGGCACCCGAAGATTGTTCAGCCGTTAAAGATTTTATTTGCGAACAAACACGATGCTATTATTATAACTATGGCAGTATTCCGGTGTCATCGGCACAGGGGTAAGGTAGTGAAGGTAGTGCATTGTGAATTTGATGTTAATGAAGTGAAGAAAAGCGAGAGCGAAGAGAGAAAGAAAAAAAGATAAAGAGCAAGGGCAAGGGAAAGAGACAGAACGATGATGCAAAAGAAATATTTACAGTAAAATAAAAGACAATCTAAGAATAATGAGAGATAGAGAGCGGAACCTGCAGCATAACCATTCAACCCAATAGAAATTTTCAATAACCAATTTAGGTGAGCTAACCCTTTTCCACCGTTATTATTCTTCTTACATAAACAATATTAGTGCGATACATTATTTTGCTCTCCGAATATTGGACTGATTTTTGGGTTTTGCCTCTAATACTTTCCCGTAATGTCCATTATCTTTAACATTTTTCATGCATTAAATGATGATGTATACATTTTGGCAGTACTGTGTTTTTTCGGTTTGTACGGCGAATGATCCCACAGATTCAAATCAAAATATTTTTAATCGTAGTCAAACCATTCACTTTTCAACACCCACATTCGAACATCTCTGTACTAACCAATAATATTTTTTTATAATGCGAAAAATTCATTTTTTATGGTTTAGATAAATTGTATACAATTTTATCTATTTTTTAACTGGTGGCATGGGGTTGGTTACTTTGTATCTCGTCTCTGCAGTTCTTCACGTTACTAGAGTCTTTTTTCCGAATTACCGATTTTTTTAATAATTATTTTGGTTGATGTTGATGCTATTTCAGTTTTTCTAAAAGACACACCCAAACAAACACATACACCGAAATTCAGCTCCACTTACACGTATTCGATAACATTTCAAATGTAAATAGCGGCGAATTCGCTCTCGATTTCTTTAAATATTTTTGCATTTTAATAATTTTTGTTGTTTCGGTAAAAAATCACATGTTAATCAATGCTGTTGAAAAAAAGCTTTTGCACAGAATATTCTTAGAATTTAATTGAAATATTTATTGTGGAATCATTGCAGACGTCCATTGTCATCGACAACGCCAGCATCATCATATGCAGACCATTCGTATGTGTATTCATCGACAACGCCAACATCACATCCAATTACGACCATTTCACATGTCACAACGCCCGTTCCCAGTTTGCATGCTGGCAAATCTATATCCGATCGTAAGCTTTCTGTCGCTATTCCACGAGCCACATTGCGTGTTACAATGGAAACAAGCAGCACCGCATCGAACCAAGACAATGATTATCAACAGCAAAAATTGCTTTCGGATGATGAGCCAAAAGAGGAAACCACCAAAACTACGGAAGATAGCACCAAAGTCAGTGACGACCAATTGAATCATGTCGAATCGATCACCCCAAATGATTCGGACGATGGTATCGAATCTGAAGCTATTTCGGATAAAGTCGAGGTAACAACATCGGTTGAACAACGGCTCCGTAAAATCACTGAGGAAATTGAAAAATACAGCAATAACGATAATGCAGACACGCTCGATCGACGAAGCTTCTTTTCACTGTCCGATTTGCTGAAATCGATAAATCCAAACGACAAAAAGGACATACCACAGATTGACTCCGATTATTCTAGCACAATGCATGTGCTCGGCGAAACATCATCGATTGTCGGCGGTGACGATTCACGGAAAATCAAAACGATTGACCTGCGACAAACGAACCGTGCACTCTATTAAGACACACGAGCCGAACGAATGGATAAATCAACAGAATTACTATTAAGTAAATTTCATATTGAACGTCTTGCGTACAATGAATACACATAATTGAACGAATGCTGGCCACCATTTTCGCACAATTTTATACTATGATTAATTTTCAATAAATTCGATTATAAAATTCACAATGAATTTTCAATAATTCTATTCAATCACATCGTGCCGCAACAGTTAATTTTAAACCGATTGAATCAATTTTATTTTTAAAGTATTTAGTGAGTAACGATTTCGAATTGTTTGATTGTTCCAAAATGATAATGATATAATTTAATTATTTTAAAACTGAAAACTAATCATATGATGTCTTAAGATACACTCACAATCGAAAATATTCCATGTTTAAGAGATAAGGAACACTAAGAGTAAATAGTTCGCTTATTTTTCGTCCCATCTGTTCTCTTTTTATTTTTACTGATTTTGGAATTGAATTCTTGCAAAGCAGTTGTTATACCCAGCTGAAACATTCTTTTTGATTTTTCTTCACAGGTTTGAGAATTTAAATTAAAATGAATTGAATCTCCAATTTCAATGTAATAAATTCGAAAAATGTAACAATTTTGGCATTTATTGTTTATGAGTAATGATCGCAAACTGTATCAAATTTGAAAGCCGTTGCACTTTCTGTTTATTATGTTAATAAATTGACACGGTGGAATGAATCGCATTGCTTTCAAGACAAAACCAAATCTAAGCATCATAATTCAATAAAGGGCTCAAATGATCTTTCAATTAGAATTAGATTATAACCGTGATTTTTGAATCAATAAAATATTCTATTGAGTTGAGGCAGTTGGGTAATAAACGAAAAGTGGAAGGTGAGTAGTGATTAAAATTATCTGGCAAAATTAACAGAATATTGAAATTATGGAACTATTATTAATTATTTTGGAAGAAGTGATGATTATCGAAATTCATTTGCTGTGATGAGATCAACATCTTCAGTCCGAAAACTGGACTTCGAACTCTTGAATTTTTAACGAATCATCGATAAGACTCTCTCAATCAAAAACTAGCTGGGGAAAATGCAGTCAGCGCCCTCGCATTGAAATTCTTACGAAATAAGAAATTTAACATAATTTGTGACGCGTGAAGTTCTGCTGCCCAATTTGTGAAGCTTGGAAATTGCAATATTAAACTTGATATTTAATTTCGAAATGACCTGTTGAACATCGACTGAATTGTTGTTTAAATCGAATCCTCGTATTTATTTATTCGAGCGAAATGTAAATAAGACGAACGATTTGATTCATATTAAAACAAAGTGGAGACGATTTTAGCTCACACAAATATATCCTCACATTTTACTTTTTATTCAACGCAAACTCAAGTTCGCATAGTTTCTCGTAAGTTTCGCGCGAATCAGCCATTTAAATAAATGTAGCCTAGATGACAGCATCATGGTAAAAACGAATTATATTTTGAAGCTGTGAAGAAGGCATATAGATATGTTCGAATGCAAATAAAACAAAAATAAGTTTAAATTCGAAAGCACGTCAAATAATTTCAGCTAACAGTGCACTTTTATTTACTTACATTCTTCCTTCTTAAAGTCTTTATGTGTTTTTCTAGTCTATTGCGAGTGTCAACCTTTCAATAACAAGAAGCAAGGGGTTGGGAAAGTACGGAAATGGAATCGCAGATTTGTTCGACATGTCGACTGTTTTGTAAATATTTGTTTTGATTGAAGATGCAAAAATTATTTGTTGACACAGTCGCCTGGCGAAATCAATCAATTTGATTGATGCGTTCAACGCATTTCAGTGCAGGAAAAAAATTTGTTTGTTACCGCTTTGATTGGCGGAGCATGAATGAGGCATATAGAGACAAATCGCGTGCAAACATTCAATCATTTTTCATGTAGAAAAATAGTGTGAATAAAAAAGGCAATAAAGCTGAATCTACTCCATAATAATATTTGCTGCCATTTCTTCCTTCCAAAATTTAGAATGCTAAACTGGTTTCGGAGTTGGCTCCCATTTTGTATGATATTTGACAACCGAAAATAAATATGTCGAAGTAAAAAAGGGTTGCGACTTCATTTGTCACGAATTGAAGCCAATAATCGCCAAGAAAGAGGTGAATGTGGCTCACAAATTCGCATTTAAATTGATTTTTACAACCTCAACTCTTCTGTTACATTGACTGAACGCATGTACTGATTGTAAAAAGAAACGTTGAAAAGGCAAACTAATCAACATAACCATAGACGAGCATATGTTTTTCGTTTTATTCACAATAAAGACAAGAAGCTCATGTTTCTTAAATATCGATATTCGTTAAAAGAGCAGAGCAGATGAAATGATGTTGTTAGAACTAACGAATGTGCAGAAAAAAGCCCATATTTTCATAGTTTATAATGCTCAATAGGAGGAGGAGCCTATGTTGCAATTTTGCCGGTTTTGAACAATTTTACGATAGCATGATGGAATGAAAATTTCTTTAATTTAACAAAGGAACTCGAAATTCGGAATTCGTAAAAGATGTGATATTGGAGAGGAGCCTGTAATGGAGTTGTATCATCACATTTTTTTTTAATTTCAAATAGAGCCGATGCCGCATTTGTTTATTGTATACTTCTTCATGCTTATAATCGCCTGTTACTTGAATATCATCAATGCCGAATGAAGCATAACGTAGATTACTTTAAGATACTATGAATGATCAAACCCCGATGCTTTAAGATGAGCCAATATTTCTTCAAATTGTTTGAAGGCGACAGAACTGCAACATAGGATCCCTCAAAGTATTTTAATCTATGGAAGGATGTGCTCCTTTGTTCTTTAAAGTGCGTTTTTCTAAGCGAACGCCTTCGATAGTGTACGATTCAGTTCCAAATCGTCGATTCTAAACAGATTTTTGTCGAAATTATTTGATCAATATTGAACATGAATAAATCTTTCTGTGTAAAAACGACTGTCAGAACATAAGCAAGGACAAGTTCTGAGCTGCAATTAGAGCAATTCATTTTAATTTTAAGTGCTGAGTGGTAAAATAGATTGAAAAGCGAAAGGATAATCAACGACGACCAATGTAAAGTTTACTTGGATAACTTCAGTGATGTGGATCAGTTGCATCAACTCGTTGCGGTCATTCATTCCACAGTGAATGAATGGTCCACTACATGAAAAGCAGTATTTCACCCGTAAAATATTGTTTTGCAGTCAGTCGCCGAAGTATAGGCAAAGATACTCATGGTAAAGGCAATACGTAAATAAGCCTGGAAGTATACTATTCAATGCTGTTTGATGCACTTTTTCGAGGAAAAACTTGGCCATTTTTTTGGCATAGAAGTCCATGCCAGGAGCATTTTCATCCTATTTCGGCGTTATACAGCTAGTGACTATACGAATAAACGAAAACATTGGAAAATCGTTCGTCAAATTCTTTCAATATGAGCGAAAGAGTAAACCAAATGGTTTTTTGAATATTTGATATTCAGAGGCATACAAACAAACAAATATGTTGAATCAATGGATCATCAGAGTGTGATTGCGTTCGTACATTTAGAAATATATTGCTTTTGAACAAATTTCTGTGTCTTCCTCATGGATCACATAGCATGTTGGAGGAGCACAGCTATGCACGAAAACTCTCACAACAATTCTTTTATTGTTGAATTTCAGTTTATTGACCCATTAAAATAGAGCGAATACAAAATAGTGGACGTTGTATTTTTATTAATCAATTTGTGGAACTGAAGCAATAGTTTAGATGAGTATTTCGCAGAATGTCGTTCTAAATGTCATCCAATTGTGAAAATGGAAGTGAATCCATTTAATTAGTTTGAATAAGCATTGATTAGAAATGCCATGAAGGTCGAAATTGTTTCAATATATTTCACTTATTTTAAACGAGATTGCGTGGATCTAACATAACATAAAACTATTCTGAGTTGGATATTGTTGATGAGGGCAATGCAAATACGGCTCCAATTGATCCAATTCTCGGGCTGTAAATAAAAGTGTTCATTCAAATCTCACAGCAAAAAGTTTTATTTTAACGCCTTCGACATTTTATTTTCAATAAAAACGGCACATCAACAAATTGAATGCTTATATTTGTGTGTCTCGTTTATATTGATAAACACAGTTTTGGATTGTTTTTGCATGAAACATTTTCAGGTCTCGTCTTCTATTGCAAGTTTTTATAGAAATTATGTTTAATCTAACCGGATCAATTCTCATCACGAAACTCATCAACATGCATTTCCGAATCATCAAAATTTGTCTGTCCAATCGATGAATTAAAATTGGAATTTGGTACGCTCTGCATCACCATTTTGCTCAGGTGTATTTTTATGTTTGGAAATGTCAACATTTCGAAAGTTCCTTCTAAAATTTGGCTAAATTTTTATTAACATTTTCTAGTCAAATATTTCTGATGAGAATTATCAAGTTTAATAAATTGTATGCTTTTCATCATGAGCATATTAAAGTGTGAAGACGGCCTAAGTGCAAGCAGTGAGAGATGTTTGCTTAAGAAAGTCCCAATGAAAAGCAAATTGACGCATTCGATCTTTTTTGTAAACTGCAACAATTTTCCTTCAAACTTAGATAATGGGAATATCGATTTGCATTTGTTAAGTCTCATTGAACTTCCTGTGCTCTGTAGCGTCGCAGTTCTTGGATATATATATATATATATATATATATATATATATTTATATATATATAATATATAATGAATTAGATTGGAGGTTTCTATGACGCAGTTCTTATAACACTATAGTGTTATTTCTCTCATTGCCGAATTGGTTTCTATGTATACGTCAATTTATATCTGCCTGTTTTCCTGGCGATTCGCTCAAAAATGATGACCAGACGAATTAATTACGTTTACTTATGATGAAGCGCAAAATGGTTGTTCAAAATTAAGTTCCATTATGCATTCAAGCACTTAAACTTGCAGATATTTCACAAATTCATTGTGCGAACAGTTTTGATGTTAATTTACTTTATTTATATTTCTTAATACAGGGTGGGCCATCTAACGTTTGCATTTTGACAAAATTGTTTACATAGAGATTGACAGCTCAAATGTCAAAATGTCTCAAATGTCAAAATTTAAATGTCAAAATGCAAATTTGATATGGCCCACATGACCCTATGGAAATACTAGGTGAAGCAATTAATTTTAAACCTTTTTTGGGCAAATTTGAGAGATATTGCGAAAGAATGGTTACAAATCTATTCTTCAATATATTGGCCATCACAAGCTACAACTTTTAGCTTTCTTTCAGGCCAGATATGAATTCACCCCGATACCATGGGGGGCTGGTATCTCCTTTCTAAGAGAAGGGTAGTATTTTTCGAATGTTCATACATAGTAAACACATTCTGAAAGCCTCATGCCTAGGGATTACTGCGGGGAGAAAACCAGCTCCTGCATTGGTCATTCAAGTGCTTTTTCAGGGGTGCTTACAGTTTGGGAGCGGAAATTTTGGTGCAAATTTTTCCCATGAAAATCAGAAAAATCTGCTTTATTGGCATATTAAACCTTGAGTGCAAATGAATAATAAATACTCTATTATTTCATGAGATTCACATTTTTTTAATCCAAGTCAATGTTGATCGAAAGCTAAGGATTGCCTCTAGCGCCTACAAAAGAATCACGAACAAAAACGGTGATTTACCCACTTGTTTCCCCTTAACAAAAATAGCCCCCGTAAATTGCGTTTATTTGGAACGAAAGTCGACATATTCAATGACCAAAAATTATATATTGTTAACACTTCAACGAAATGACACCGAATCAGATTAATACCGTGAATTGTGTAATTTAGCTTCAAGGTTATCCGATAGAAAATCCCTACTTGGTGCAATTTCCTTCCGTTTCTTCTTCTCAATTCAGTTTTTAACCTAAATGAGACTCGCTCCTTTGTGATTTATTTTATCGATTTGCATTACTGCGAATGCTTAACTGTTGATTATTTTGAAGCTACCGTTCGTTCATGAATTTGTTGTAAATCGTTACGCACTCAACCAGATATAGTCCATGATGCGGGCGCTCGATTTTCCCTTATCGTCCTTTCTATTGCTTTTATCATGATTTAATTTTTTTAGTCGATGTTGGCGTTTTTACAGTGCTAAACGTGAAACCGTTAATAGATTTCATTTTCGGTTTTTAAACTGGCATGCAAATCCATTTTACGTAATTTACGATTAACACTACCGTAAAGTTAATGACTCACTCTTAAGATCACTTAAGATTTATGAATTCAAAGCTAATATGCCGCGCATCAGCACTCCTTCTTTTCCATTTAACGCTTTATATCTTCTTCTCTTTGATTTACCCTATGGTTTGGCTCATTTCTCGCTCTTTTTCTTTTTGCGCGCGATACAAGAAATGAATGCGACGAATCACATTAAAATCTGTTAATGCATTATCTGCAGTGATGAATATCATCTTACGATATTCCGTGAAGTGCTACTGCACGGATAGTTCGCCGCTGGATCATCACTTTTTTTCTTCCACGGCAAAAGAACCAAACCAAATGTCCAAATCGTTGACGGAGATGAACACTGTAATTATTCAACTTGATTTTATTAATCGCGATCCATAAAGAGAAAAATGTGGCAATAATATGCAAGAGGTGTCAGTTCTAAATGAGCCACGCAGAGAAGACAAAGCTGTGGCTGAGATAGATGGTACAAGTTAGCCGAAGAGAGAATGAGAGGCAGGAGTTAAAGAAAAACGGATAATAAAATTTAATTTTAATAGGAAAAGTTTTATCAAGTGTATAATAAAGCGCGCACAGCAGGCACCTCGTCGAGTTGTGCCAAATATATCACAAATTAAAATATATGCAATATACCGATTAATGAGAAAAGTTCGGATAAATAGCGTAGCGGCTTCTCTTTGCGTTTTTTTACCATTATCATTAAAAATTGAAATGGTGCAAGAAAAGGAGACCCTCCGGTAATTTTGTTTAATGCTGATGATAAGAAACTAACATTGGAACAACACCCTTCTCACGGGGGCTTACTACACACTCAAATGTACACACAATTCAGTCGAAATATAGTAAAAAATGCTGAAGACGTCTTTATTCAGAACAAAAATCAAAATTGATTCAGTAATTTGGCTATTGCTTTTCTAAAAAAATTCATAGAAATTATTTGTTCCAAAATATAATATATTATACAATATAATATACTATCGATATTATACTGAGGCGTTATTTCAATGTTTTGTGAAGGTAGTTCTTTTTTCATGTCATCTCGTCCAAAGAATTGATCCTCTGGTTATTTATCGTGTAGGAATCAATTTTTGTAGCCGCACTCGTCTATATATAAATAGCACAAAGCAACCGGGGAATGCAATGCTCACGTTGTAAGGTTTCATTTGCTACAAAGAGAAATGAACATATACAAAATGTATTCATCTATCTCTATTTGCATGAAGTTTCAACAAATGAAACCTTGCAATGTGAGCATTGCATTCCAGCATTGGCACAAAGACTCTTACACTCGATCCACTCGATCAATTGAGCATTTAATATAATAAAACGATAATTTATTATATTTTCAACTGTAACTCGAATATGATAACTGGAATTTATTTCACTTGGAATGATAACATTCGATCATTTGGAAACGCATTCATACATTCCCCTCTAGAAGTTTGAATCGAGAAAAATAATTGATTGAAATACGTAATTTTGTGTGGAATATTTCTAAAATTTTCATCAAAATACACAAAGTGTTCATGAATGTTGATTATTCAACTTTATTTGTTTTCAAATTGAATTATATGCATTTAAATCTGGTTTGAAATTTGGTGGTATATTCACACTATATTTGAAGTTTACATATTTTGTTAATTCTTTATGATACTTTTGCATTGTGTTTGACAGAAGAGGAACATTTCAACAACAAAAATAGCGTTGAATGCTAGAAATATTGATATATAAATTCACATTTTCGTTGGCATTCATGATTGTACTGGACACTATGCAAGTATTGTACAGAAGTAAAATAGATCTGATTGAGTATAATTAAATTATCCTTTTGGCTGCCTGCTATAAGAACACAGTATTATATCCATTGAATATGTTGGCTATTCAGCGCCAGCCCTAGATTCATTGCATGAACGTAAATTTTGCTTTTATTTTATTGCCAACATAACCACTTTCAATCAAGTTTCAGGAGAGCGAAGCGGCCACAGTGTGGCATGGATAGAGACGGACACATCCGAAGCGACTGCATTAAACGTAAAACCAAATACTGTTACAAAAATGACATTGAAACCGCCGGCTGAAAAACCACGAAATATAAATATACAATTTAATCCTCTGGCTGAACGGTTTGAAACGGTCCGGAACATGCAGTATCAGTGAATAAACATAAATTTGTTGTACATTCAAAATTTCCTATCTGGTGAGTGTGTCAACGAAAGCCATACATGATGTCTAGTCGCTTTAAATGTGCTTCAATTACCATGCAAATTGTAGATATTTGCCATATTTATTCGACAGAGCGAGGGAAAAAACCACTTTTTAGTCTGGCAAAAAGTGGTAACACCTTTTGGAAAGGTGGTTTTTCTAGAAAAAAAATTTTCAGCTAACGGATGTGGGTGTCAAATGACTACATGTGCACAAGTTCTCAACAGCATAAACTTCTGAGTCAGATACATTCATAGAGAGGGATGAAAAAATTGTTTAAAATTCCTTCATTTTAAAGCAAAATTAGCGAGTTTGCTTCGATACTTTATCTGAATTCAGTGTTCATTTTTAGGGAACGACTGGCTTTGTTTTCATCACCGATACGACATGTGCCATAAATATTTGGTCTGAACAATGTACACCTCTTCCTCACATCTACCATTTTGCTGCAGGCAATAGATTCACTGAATAAAACGAACCTTCAGTTATATGCATTTAATATTTTTTCATGTGCAGCGACAAAATGAGAAGGTAGCTAACTAAGCTGGGATATATTCGAATTAGAGTAAAATCTTGATGACACATAACGAAGCATAAACAATGCAGACCATTCCAGTGAACTTTAATAAAAGGCTTTCGACGGAAAAAAGATGTGAATTGAAACAATGTTGGTGAATATTTGTTGGGCATCCGCTTCAATTCCGATACGAAAATCTGCACACGAGATGATGAAATTTCATTCAGAGCAATTTTTTGATCCATTTTTGTTTAAACAATCAAGCAAAAGAGCAGTGAATCTCTTCGGAAAATTTTTAAATTCAAAGCCTAGTAGATAACTGCTAATGTATGTGGAAAAATATCTAATTGGATTAGTTCTAGTGATGGAAAGAACAACTTTCTAAGATTCTTTCCAAGGTATTCGTCAGAAAAAGGACGATGGATTTTTTTCAGTCAGAGTTACGATTAAATGTGTAGGGCTGAGAGTAAAAACGGTTAAAAACAACAACCAAGGAAAACTCTCGTAAGCGTGAGCATGACGTAAGATGTTTTTAACCGTTTTTACTCTCAGCCCGAAATGTATGATCTTATTAATAATTTTCATAAACTTTCATTTGGTCTGCTAATGGTGATTTCGATTGTATGCGGTAAGTAAATTTTTTCAATGTTGGTGACACTGCCTGATTTACATTGAATGCTCCCATTTTATGTGTTTTTTTTTTTTTTTTTTTTTGTTTTTTTTAAATGACTAAAGAAAAATTAAAGCACCTGACACACAATTATCCACATTTATTCATTGATATTAAATCAATTTGTCCGAAATTTATCCTCATTACAGCCGAATTGTGTGGAGTTGGATGGGTTGGCGATGCGTCTATGAGCTTCCTGCGGTTCTAGCTTTCTAGTTCATGTATACAAATGCTATACAAATACTGCCACTGATCAATTGATTGGTTTGTGTACTGCACATAAAACACCAAAAGAATGCCCTGCTTTGGAATAGTTGCAAATACGAAAATAGAAATGGTGAGTAACAAATTCCAAAATTTCATCATTTGAATTTTTGGTGTTCGCCGCGATGGTTTGTGCTTCACTTCTACTGACATATTTTTCTTCACCTTTTTAGTGTACAACAGATGTTAATATTTTGTAGCAATACCGGCATGCAATTACATTGCATTTCATTGCTACATCCCTCTAGGGGCATTTATCTCGTACGAATAGCATACGAATCAAACATTCCATCACGAATCTTTAAATTTTGCTTCGAATCTCTGTGGATTTTGCGAATTTTCATCCGATTCGTGATTCGCAAAGATTTGCGAATCTTTGTATTAAAACTTTACACAGAGATTCGCAGCAAAATTCAAAGATTCGTGATGGAATGTTTGATTCGTATGCTATTCGTACGAGACAAATGCCCCTAGACATCCCTTTATATTCTTTATTCTTCATTTTAACCTTATTTTGAGAGTCAATTCATGTATTTGAATGTAAATGTGTATCAATAATGAATTATCCACATCTCACCGACTAATTATCCTTAATGACTTGAACTATGCACGATTTCCGTCATTCATGTTCCTATAGTTTGTTCTTTCTCATGTTTATGTTGGCTTTTATTACTCTTGCTTAAAATAGATTCTATACTTCAATATTTCCTCTTTTAGATTTACTTTTTGACCCATCGATTAGAATTTAGTCAGTTGTTAAAATGTAAATTATATTTTAAGTCAGTTCCAATGTAACACTCGAAATGTGAAGACACAAGTTCGTCTTAATTTGTAATAAAATAAATATTTGGCCAAATATATTATATTCTCTTAAATATAAACATCACTTATGGTTATAACTTTCGAAGGAAGTAAAGTGAATATTCTTCGAATGAATGGCCAAAAACTGTATAAAAAATTGGAAAAATATTAAATGCCAGAATAAGAAGATATATTTATTTTTTATTCCTTAAATAAACTCTGAAAATATTTATATTTATTTGCAATTTTTCCGTAGAATTTTCATCAAAAGCATCAGTGAAACCGAAGTATGACATTTCGAAAGTGCGTTCGATATTTGTCATAGATTTACCATTATTCAAACAATACATCTTTCTAGAGAAATTTTGAAGATATTTGAAACGATTAAATTTTCTACAACCAAAAAATTGGTTTCATTGAAGTGTGACATGCTCAGAATCGATATATGTTCGATATGTATCAAATGAAGCGTGTAAAACTCTATTAAAAAATAACACTGCCGTAAGCACAATCCAGCTGCTGGTCTCGCCAAAACAAATGCATGAATTGGATTCATTCACTTTGCGGTTTTGACTGAATTTATGAATCTCATTGGAAACCGGTTTTCTGCTTTTAAGGATGTTTATATTGGAACTTTATCCAAATAAAGTTCAATCAATGGCGATTGTTGCGCAATTACTCACCGGTTCTTGTCTGCGAGTTGGATACTCTACTAAAAGAGCAAATTCAAGACCTCTTGCTATTTTCTTCATCATTTTCTTCTTTCCTCTTCTCTTACTCTCTCTTCCTCTTTTTTATCTCTACATACCGTCCGTATTGATCCTTGTTTGAAGGAAAAATCCATGTAAAACGGATGGACAGTTGGAAGTTGTATGGCAACACGATGAACAAATTCTTGCTTGCAAATCCATAGTTCTGCATAAACAAACTTCATCGTCTTGCATTTTGGTGAACGGCGAGCGCGTGTGGCAACTTTGTATTCGATGTCTCTGTTGCAATATTGCACTTTTTTTGGTGATCGTTAGTCTTGACAATGATAATTAGTCAAAAGTTTTGAAACTATAACTTCTGTATTTTGCGGAATGTTCCTCGCTTCTCATTTTATGGTTTCACTCTGGATCTTTCTCTTTCCCTCTCTCTCTCTCTCTCTCTCTCCCCTTGATGTTGTCTCTTGTTTTTCTCTCTTTCCATTTACTACTTTGGTTGTGGGATGGAATAAAATACTTGTATATTCTCGAGAAAATAATTAACTGTTAAGTTCGTTTGGAAATTTTCGTACTTCGCAGTGGGACCATCGTGTCTTTTTTGCTGCTTCTGTAACACACTAACGACGTGCTATTACAATTTTTCTTCATTTTTTTGCTTCATTTTTCCATCTTCAACTTTAATAGTATTTCTGTCTCTTGGTTTTCGAAATTCTCTGTTTTACTTGGTGCGACGCAAAGTGAGAAGAATTGAAATGAAATTTGAAAGCATCTTTCCAGTTCGCGGCTTTTTTTTACGTTCATTTCAACAATTCATTTAATACAGTGCAATTGATTAGCTCGAGAAGATTGTTTTGCTAGTTTTATTGTCTCTATCATAAAACAGAAATAATGTTGTTCGGGTCTCTTTGCTCTGTTTACGAAAAGAACTTTTACAAGTACTCAACGCAACTTGCCATTTTAAACATTTAAAACATATTGTTTCGTTCGTCGCACGCGCGCTTTCCTCGCACAGCAAAAACATTTTCTATTCATCTTTGTTATATGGCATTATCGACCACATAAATTTCTCGGTGAATACTCTAAATCTCTTTTAGCATTCCATCGCGAGGGCGCTCGCGGTATGTATGTTGACTTTAAGTGAGCAATGCAACTAATAGGGGAATGAAAACATAAGGGATTGAACACACGACAATGCGAATGAAACAATGTTTATGCGTACATCCGAAAGAGACGACGACGACAACAACCACGACGATGATGATGACAATGATGCTCGGTGCGCGTGGTGAAGTGAAACTGAAAAAAGGGCAAACTTCTGCGTTAGTGCACATAAATCAAGGTATGTTTATTTCAGAACATACTGTAGATTTACAGTGCATAAACAATTCCATCAGTCTATCTGTTTGCCATCTCTTGAGATCTGGCGATATGTATTCACAATTCACACACAAAAAACATGTCTCTCTCTATCTTACCCTCTCTCTTTCGTATAGTAAGTTTAGTTGGCAGAGAGGGAGAGAAAGAGAAAGAGAGAGAGAAAGAGAGATAGAGAGAGAGAGAGAGGGAGAGAGCGATGGAGGGGGTCGGGTTAAGTATCAAAGGTTACAGGTTACGAGTTATAAACACATGAGTCAGAATATTTTACTTAATAGAATCTGTCCTTTATCTCCCTTCCACTTTTGTTCGATGAGTGCACGTAATTTACATTTACCCATTTTATACAGGGTGTCCCAGAAATTTTAAGGGTCCATATTAAAAAGTAAAACTGGTCGTGATGGTGGTAATTCATTGTGAATTGTGACACACTGTATACATATTCAAAAGAATGGATGGCAGAAAAGAAACGGTTTCACCTGTTTGAACTCACGACATTTTTCCGGGAACTTTCTTCCTCAAGCCCGAGTAACAAAGAAATGGTCGATTTATAAGTAGCACAGCCACCCTCCGCCCCCAAAACTTTCACAATTGTTCCCATTCAACGCTAATTTTATTGGCCACTTGGACTATTTCAATCAAGATGAGAGCTAGAAAAAATTAAGTAAATTAAATTTTTCCCAAACAATACATCCATACCAATCCTAACTTTTCCATTTTAAATGATATAAAAAATGTTCCATTAAAAAGGAATAAGGATCTCTTGCGCGCTACAAATGAGAAAGAAGTCTCTGTGTCAGCCATCCACCAAGATAACGAAAGAGCCTACGAAAAATTGCCATAATTTTTCCACTCTACATTTCGGATTGAGATAAATACGCAAAGCAAGATACGCATTTAATTTCGAGAAAGAGATATCGAGTTGAATGGCAGAGTTGAAAATCACCCTTTCAAACTTGATTACGTATCTATTTGTGGAATTATGAAGAGAAAGTGTAAGAAAATTTCATGTAGGATACAGAAATTGCTATATATCTACAAAAATGTTAATTAAAAAGTACACTCTTTCGTTGGACTTCAACCAAATGCTCTCTCGTTTCCTAGATCAGCTGTAACAGCTTGTGAAAAGTTTTCATTTAAAATAAATTCGAAATTTCGTATCTGATGAAAATGGAGTGGATCTTGAACGATGCGCAAAAGATAATGAGGACATTTGAATGGACAGTCCATTCATATAAAAAGTGGAAAATGCATTGAATACACGATATTCGTTCATCGCAAAAATGTACACATCAAAAAAGAAACTAGTCGTTTAAGTTATTATGTTGAAGCTTTCGCTCCGTTCAAAAAGCTTTGTACAAATATTTGTTGTAGTTTTATATTGATTTAATATACCATTCAATTAATTGAATACCAAATCATTTCTCATTTTTTTATTTCGTTTTATTGTGACGACCTTGATTTAAACCTATAATTATGTTCGTTATTAAGACGCACACACCATTCCGTTTATAAATTCGGCGTTATATAGAAAAAGTCTGAAAAAAATGAAAAATGACGTACGGACTTCAAGTCGGGGACTAGTATCTCAACTGATATAAAAATGGAAGGAAGTCTATAGCAGATCGATGTCGTAATGAGCAAATTAAGGCTGTGTAAAAAGAGGCTGTCTCGGCCCCAAAAACATACATTTCAAAAATGGTTGAGGTTCGTTTTAAGATTAATGAAAACAAATGAGTAGATATTTGTCTTATTTGTGGATGTATTTCATTCATCAGCCGACGAAACCGTTTTTGTTGACGCTACAATTCTCGCTCGCTTTATTTAAACACATTCATTGTATATATTAACATTGTATATTGTTTTGCTTCGCAGCAATGACTTGGCGAATTCGTGTATGTATTTGGGGAGAGGCTCTAACTTTGGCAATGTTCGTCGAAAATATCGATGGATGCGACGCAGGCAAATGCACGCCAGTGAAGTACCAACAACAGCCGCATCTCTTTATCATCGGAATGATAATTCATTTGTTTCACAGTCAATATCTCCGTCTGCATATAATAATTTATTTACTGCTCGTCTTTTTCCAACTTTGCCGCTTGCTTGCACCTCAAACAGTTATTGGTGTGAATGTGTTGTTGCTGAATGTTGCCATTCTTTCTCTCTTATTTGAATCGCTGTGTTGTTTTTGCTATTCCATCGCGGTGATGTGCGCTTCATTCATTCGCAATATGCTGAGTTTCGTAAAGCCGAAGCTTCATGAATGTGTAAAACTGGGTACTTTTCATCATTGGCTCATCTTGCACGTCTAAGGACATCATTTGACGCATTTTTCACGTTTTCCGATTTTTTTATACTCCGCCGTCTCGTTCTTCTCCCTCTTCTTCTTCTCCTTCATCATCTCATCCTCAGTCAAGCTAAATCCACAGATGTGCGCTCGTTCAGTCTCCACTATTTGCTATTTGTTTAGCATTCGCATTTGTTCTTATGGTTATTTAGCAAAATTTGTTGTTGTTATTATTTGCTTTGTAATTCGTTATGTAAAGCTGCCCACTAAAAATGGGCCAATTTTTCTTAGAGTGTTGTAAGTAGTCAAGTAGAAGGTAACGAATACGGAAATCCCCCTTCCCATCATCTCTATTCTAATTCTAATTTATAGATATTTTATGCTTTTCGATACAAATTGTGGCTATACGTGATATCGAATTGTTGCTCTTCACCGTCACAATACAAGTGAGGCTCTCCTCCATGCAAAACTGATGGAATGGTTTGATGTGCGTACTGTGATGGAACCCCGTTTGCTAAGCCAAATGTTTCATAATATACAATACCAAAGTAATACTATGAAATGAATATCAGCAGCAGCAGCACAATGTCGCAAACTTGAAATAGGAATGAGATGAAAATGTGCGAGAGAGAGATAGATAGAGAGCGTGTGGCATCGCCGCTAGCAAACAACATTTGTCAGTATTAAATGCATTTCAAAATATATCATATGCTGGCACGTTCTTGTCTCTCAATTTATCCATCGTATTGCTTGCAATCATGGGTTGAGAAGCCTTTTCGATGTATCGCTTTCTGGCTTGGGAACGCAGAGGCAGCCAAATGACGGCAATAATATTATTTGCATGGGCAAAATTCAACATAGACTTTGAATCCTGTTTACATTATTCGCTGAATGTCTTGCGACTAGTAAACGATGACTAGTGACGCAACGAAGATTTCTGATGGATAAATAAAGCTCATTACTATCATCATTATAAATCATATTTTAATGTTGGGCTTCTAAGTCTGTCGAAGTAACGGTAATCCGGCGCTACGAGAATCCATCGATTTGATGTGATTCAAAATATCTACCTATTTTATTCATATAAATCATATATCTTTGGGTAAAGGAATGAACGCACATATTATATAGGTCATTTATGAGAAAACTGTCTTGTTTGATTCGATTTCATGCACAAAATCTATCTATTTTTCGACAGCACGAAAATGGCTCAGGGCTTAAGACTACTTTAAAAATTCTTCACGAAAGCATTTACTTATGGATTTAAACACAATCCTAATGACAACCTATTACAATGTCTGCAAAAAATGATCTACGAACGAGTTAATGGATAGAGTTTTTTCTGCGAACGAGTAAAAATTCTCTTGAATGATAAAGTTTCGCGATTATAACTTTGTCACCAACAACTTTAAATATTTCGTATTTGTATCAATCTCATTGACATTATTGTGACAACATCAATTAATACCTATTGATGCTTAATTTTCCGCACTCACAACTGTGTGAATAAGTTTTTCATGCGTTTTGAAATTTACGATAGTCGTCCCGTACAAACTTTACGATTTTCGGGGTCAAAATGAATATTTTGTACTGGATGTAGTCCTGATTTTTATCCGAATGACTTTAACATTTGTACAACCCAATTTGTTGATAAAAAACAGGATCCTGAATGTTTCATAATATCCATTTTGATCCTGAAAGTCGAAAAGATTTTATAGACGTTCGCGTATAAGTATTATATGTATTTTTTTAATTTCAAGAGATTTTGTTTGATCTTTTTTTTGTAGATTGCATATTTAACTGGTACTTTATGGACTTGATTGCCATTATTTTGGTCTTTTGGTAGCAAAAAACCCCTTGGAATTTGTCCAATTAAATCAATGAAATTAAATCGCAATTTTGGTGGCATATTTTTTTTTTTTTTTTTTTTTCAATTAAATAATAAGCATTGGAAAAATAGTAGGTGCGCAAAAAATAACCAATGTACGGTGGGATTAAATGATAATAACAAAATAATATATTGATTTTCATGAATGTCTGTTGAATGCATGACAATCAATATAATGGAAAAAAATTCGGTGTTCAATATAACCTCTCCACTCGAGTTTTTTCTCTACTCATTCATATAAATAATTAATTTGTTAATTATTACGAAGGAAATGCAAAAATCACTTGAAAGAAAAACATGCAAAGGTGGAAAAAATTTGTTGCCGCTGAACTTGAACGTATAACTTTGCAATTTTATTAAAAATTGAAAATAATTAGACGGAAGTTTAATGTTTGATGAATGTTTCGGCTTGATACAATACAAGGAGTCACACATATTCAACATCTTTTGCACTCTGGCTTTTAATTTTTAATTGGTTTCAGATGAACCAGAGGTTTGTCATGTATTTTACACATGCCGTCGCACTAATTACCACCATTACTTGTATTGTGCCGTGCCTTGCCTTGCGCCTATACGTTACACGATGAAATTCGTACATGTAATAATTCTTTCCAGCGTTTATGGTGTTTTTAAATGCAAGTGGAGAGGGAGAGGGCGAACCAGTGAATTTGTGAAAATAAATTGTGTCATCTTTTATCCAATTATATTCCCATGAATAACATGCTTCTTCACCGTTGTTGCCATAGAATCCGTTTGCTAATTTGTTAAAATCGAACCGAGCGACTCGATATACAACTTAAATCTACCAAATAAACAGATAACATATCGAGCCGCCCGCCTTTGCCGCTCGTTCACTGCGTCAAGCAACACACCTTACCGGCAATAAATCAATTCGCAATCAGATCCACCAATTAGTTTGTTAATGAATAAGTTTGAATCATAAATGAGATTGGCACATTCGCGCACTACAAATCAGTATCCATTGAAATGCGATGAAGCACATCGACACGAGTCACAACCGGAATGTCGGCGATTTAGTCAAAATTATGACAACCTAACTTCAATTATCTTAGATTTCCTGCGACGCAAGCACAATAATTGAATTAATCTCAACAAATGTACGATGTATTGGAATAGCTCAAAAATTAAGAGAATATCGAATGCTGTTCGAAAAAAGTATGTTATCATGAAAAAATAACCGAAATTTCTATTGTATATCAATTAGTTTCAGCGTGTTATAAACAACTGTGGAACGAAGCTTACTACGATGAATTAAGCACATTTTGTTTGTCTCCTTAGTCTGATGAAACATTATGATTCTTTTGAGATATTTGTGTGCAATGATAAAAACGGAGATATTGCTGAATTACCTGTCTGAAGTAAATAGTATAATATCTTCACTTGCGCCATTGTCACGGAGCATCATTATTAATTTTTAATCTCATTCAAATAGCCTGTAGATTGTAATTGATGCACTCGATGCGAGCAAGTTGAACTACGGTATTCACCTCATTTCAGTGGCCATAAACTAATAATTATGGAAACAGAGTACTAAACATGAGCCATCAATGCAATCAACAAAATTTAATCACATTCAGTAAATGTGACAAAGTCATAATTTTGATTAAATAATTGACAATTTCGATGCTGAAACCCCATTTAAATTGATTGCTATCAAATTTAGGCAATTATTCTGTGCCAATCAAAATAGTTTCGTGCTTCCAAAATTCAAATATCAAGATTTTCATGTCATTTCAATAAGTTCCGAAACAAAATTGTTTCTTGAATTCTTAGTGAAAAGTATCACTTGTCAATATCAAATGTTTCTGCGTTCAAGCACGCCTATTTGATTTATAAGTAACATATCCGTTTTCGTATTCAATATGAATGCAACAAGCATGTCGTGGGGCCATTAAACGAAAAAGTAAACGGAAAATTGCGATCGAATAAATATTTTTCATTCATTGAAAAATCACGTTTCAATCGGAGCAAATGAGGCGAACGATTCGCGTTTTTACGATAAATAAATTGTGGGATTGATAAACATCGCTCTCCAAATGCTGCTGTTTAACAAGCAATCACATTCATTTTGTGCCTTTAAATTCATTTGCTCTCTTCTTATTTCACTTCGTTATACTATTATTCTCATATTTTTTCCATTGTGTCAATCAAATTTTCCGTGTTTCTATTTGCTTACACACTCCTGCCATTTCGCGGTGATTCTTCATTGCCTTATTTCATCTTTATTACCCGCATTTACAGTTTTCTGCACATTCCAGCAATCAAAGCCAACAACAATATAAATAAATTCGAATTACAGAGAGAAATAACGAATGAATATTTACGCTCTCTTACAAGCCCAATTCTTTTCCAATTTATTATGTGAGTGTGCTAGGAGGGGGAAATCTTGCATAAACACTGAGTTCGTCGGTGGATTCCTACCGACTTAAACCCGCCTCCTGTTCTCCTGCCGGTCCTCCCCGGGACCACCGTGAGTTAATACTTCGGGGGGCATGCTGATCTCATGCGCCCGCCGTTTCTATTTCTTGTTCTCCTTCATTCTCTGCTGCTTGGTTTCCGTTCCTTTTATTCATTAGTCTGGACAATATTTTGGCCACCGCGTTTACTACTACGTTCCATGTGTTCTCGTCTGTGCGCATTCTATGTACTCATAGTAGGCGGTACAATGTAGGCGCATTGTCCTGCTAGCCAACTTGTCTCCGTGTTCGTGTTTCGCTCCGTCTGGGTCAGAATTTCCGCTCGTTCCGATTCAAATCGAGGGCAGGAAAAGATTGCGTGATCTGCTGTTTGGTCACAATGAGGGCCGATAGAAACTGGGTCAGGTCAAAGTTTTTTCGTCGTGTTTTCTGTTTCTCCATGCTGAGGTATTTGGGATCAGCTGATTTGCCTTTCTCCGAGGCGTCCCATTCCGCCTACCATCTGCTCATCGACTTCTCTTTTGCGTGCTTGTCGGGCACTCAGCGCGTTTCTCATTCTTTCGCTGTAGCACTGGGGTCATGCCGGCTAATACACATAACGCGTCGAAGGATATGGTCCTGTATGCGCTCGTTACTCTCCTCACTGAAGAACACCCAGGGTAGCCAAAACAGGTTGAGGATGGAGAATTGGAGACATTAATCTATGAAGATCCATGTCACACGCATTAACAACTTGCATATTCATTGGGAGTTGATAAGACAGCTATTTCCAGGCAGTTGAAAGCATTGGGAATGATTCAAAAGCAATGAAATTGGGTTCCATTCGAATTGAAGCCGAGAGATGTTGAAAGCCGATTTCTCACGTGCGAATTGTTGGCCAAACAAAACAGAAAAGGAAGCGTTTTTTGCATCGTGTTTTGACGGGCGGCGAAAAATGAATCCATTACGATAACCCAAAGCGTGAAAAATCATCAACGCCAAGCAAAATATTCATGGATCCAAGCTCATGCTCTGTATTTGGTGGGTGTCGTGTACTAAGAGCTGCTGCATCTTAACGAAACAATCATAGGGGATCGCTTCGGACGCGATGGATGCATTTGAGCCGTGCATTGTGCGTGTTCCGACCGGAAACAGTCGGAAGGAACATGACAATGCTTGGTTGCATGTTGCACAGGTCATTAAAACATCCGTCGAAACTTTGAAGTGAATAGTGCTAGTGCATTGAAATAATTCTTTGAATTCTGTCAACTATGAATTCCTCATTAAAATTGACATACGCCCGTTGACAATTCTGCAGCACAAATATAAAATGATATGACCAAACAGAAATAATGCATAATTTAAAGTGGAAGCATCAGCTGATGCTAATGAAAGCATACAAAAAAACTATCTACGTATATCTTGTGGATTTTTCATCGTGTAGTAGCTGCTTTAATCAATTTTCTGCGAATGATGCAGATGTTCATTTATTGTTAAGCTGACAAAAACCATAAAAAAAAAATAAGGCCGAATGCGCCGTGATGTGTGGATTATTATATTAATACCGGCTTAATCAAAGTCAATACTTTCGAAAGAATGCAGACAAAAGGTAGCCAAATTATTCATTGATTTTCCATGCAAATGGCTTCTGTCTCTTCTTCTCTCCATCTTGTTCGTTCCGCTTCAGTTTGAATAACACGCGCCACAAATATCGGGCGTATGCAATAAATTATAGAATTTGGGAGACTTTCAATAGAACACTGTCTGTTGTGTGAATGTTAAAATAGAGGGAGAGGGATAGAGCGTCAGTTTTTTTTTACATAAATCTCTTGCGCGTTATTCCTAAAATCGAGCAAATCGCTTAATCTATCGTGTTTTGCACCTTTATCGTACATCTTGCCTGCGCGACAACTTTTCTCCCTCTCTAAAGCGCTCCCGATGAAAAAAATATGATTTCATTTAAAACATGTTCGCCACAATTCCCCGTGAAGAGACTTAACGTTTTCCATCGGAAAATTTTCCATTTTTTCTGTAAAATAAATCAAACTGAAAATGTTGCTGTACTAGAAAAAAAAAACTCGGTGCTATCAAATGAATTCGTCGCGACAAAATAATGCTGAAAATTATAAATGTTTTATTTATTCAAATTTAACGTATCTACATTGTTACGGCGGGAGTGGTTTATCCTTAGAAATGAATTCCGGATTTTTGGAGCTTTTCTAAGTATGGAAGTGGTTAGTTCAAAGTAAATTTTATTGGCGATAAACAAGTTGAAGAAAAATACATCGATTTGAGATGTTCTTCTAACTGATCTCCTTGTCAGTAGCTCGAAATGGATGAAATGACGCCGCGGCGAGCGATGAAGTTTCGAATGAGATGTCTTTCTTATGATTTGACAAAGTTTTGAGGTGGCCATCACAGCTATTGATAGGGAGTTAGATGAGCAATGCCCAGCTGAATTGATGATGATCAAACATTTATGGGAGATGTCGATGTTTGAGCCTAGGTTTTACTTTTTTTTCGTTTTGTCAATTGATGTGCCGACATTGGGAGAATAATATACGAATTCGTAGCTGGGTTTATGCAGTGAAATGGCGAACTCTCCACCACATGCATAAACAACAAGACATATTATTATTCATAAACCAACGGATATGATAAATTCATCTAAACGGTGCACAGAATTCAATCAAGTGCTGATGCCCGGACACACATGCGCTGTTGGTGTGCGGTAATATATACATTAACCGACCCCAATAATTTGTTGGCAAATTAAAAATGCCACGTTTCTCAATGATGCGAGCATCATTCGGATCTGCGACTTAGTAGGTTGAAGAGCTCCTTCCAGTGCGGCCTGGTAACAATTACTTAATTTAAATAAATTTCTAGATTATCCTATAATCATAATCATGGCTTCTTAATGCTTCGTATACAATAATGCGATAAGGCAGCTTTTTACTCATTCCGCACAAACTCTCTTTTCCATTCAAAATGAAAAACGAGTATGCGACAGAGAGAGAGAGGGAGATCAACTAAACGATAGTTGAAAACTTCAGGTAAAAAGACGACCTAATAAAGAGGGGGACAGAAAGATTGAGCCAGTTTCCATTACATCACGGATGCAAAGCGGATAAAATTTTGCTTTCATTCAAAGTAATTTTAGAACATAAAAAGCCAAATAATAACGAGATGGGAAACAAGATCCAACGAAATATTCTACAAACATACTAACGCATAGTTGCTGACACTGACAACCGGCACCAGGTAGTTTCAGTCTGCCTCTCTAATCCTTAACCTATTGTTGGCTTTTTATCTGGTAACAAATGTTTGCAATGCACGACATGATACTGCCGGATCCCGATATTTTCATTGAATAAAATTTATAATGCTTCACACTCTCTCGTTTCACATAGCATGATGGATCCGGTTCAAACCAAGCTTTCTCTCGCTCTCTCTCTCTCTCTCTCACTACTTCAGATGAACTTAATTTTACATCGCTTTTCATTCGGCCGGATGAATACAAAAAATCCGATTTAAATGACTGAAAATGACAAATAATTTTTAAGCCGTGAAAAATAGTCGACGACCTGTAGCTTTTAAATGAGTGGGAGAATTCAGTTTGTCGCACAGTAATCGATGCAATGGATTTGTGAAAATGGACAGATGGCGGCTTGTGTGCTCATCGCTCCAAGGTAAATTTGCTTTTTACCAACATAACGGTGCTCCACATCCTTTTATTCGCTCTCCCATTTTAACCTTTGATGATTTCAATGTGTAATAAAATCGCAATGAAACAAATATTTCGATTGAAATGCAGAATGAATCGAAACTTTGTAGAGAGGACACGAGAGAAAGAGAGAAAGAGAAACACAGAAAAAGATAGAAATTGATATTCAGTTTCGCATTCAATTCACATGAATGTGTTCAAATCGGAGCGATATGCTATGTACATTGCCCTTTAACATTTTCAAATAATACTTTTGGCATGTGAAACGGTATATACAATTTGGAAAATTTGAAACGGAAGATGAACGAGTTGAAACTACGAACATCAAGCAGCAAATGTGCTACAACTGGAGAAACAAACACAAAGCTAAACAACAACAACATAAGAGCAGCAAATGAGAGGAGAAGAGAAAAATACTTAGATGGTTTTTGTGATGGAATGCGCGGGTGGTTGGATTGGCGGGTATTTTGTTGGTAACTAGAGATGGTGCGAGAACGGAAAAGCAAACATGTATAAAAAATGGCGTTAGCATTAAGCTTCTTGTCATGCATGCGAATTTAATAATGACAAAGAGATGGCACATATCGAACGACATGCAACATACAAGCAACTGAACCGACCGACCGACCGACCGACCAACGACCAACGTGAGCATCATACCGATGAATAGAATGTAATGAAGAAAGAAAACTAAACTCAATTCCAGCCACGTCAATCATTTTTTCCCGAAACTTAGGTGGTACACACACACACACACACACACACAAACACACACACACACACACACACACACACACAATGAGTGCATAGTAAGAGATAAATACTCCTGAAATGTTATTCAACTGGGATTGCATTTCAACGTATATTTTTGTTTGTGCAGTTCATTTAGTTTAGCATTTATGTGTGTATATGTTTAGATTGATTCTTTTGCATCATCTGCACATTTGTGATTCAAACTGTGGAACTGTTGCATAGTGTAGCACTTTTGGCATTGAAGATGGCCGAGTACACCCATGAAACTACGATTTTTCGTTCGATTTTCAACGACTCACACACTCGCTCATTGTGCGCGGTGTTTACTTTTTAAACATGTTTGTTGACAAGACAACAGGCACATCATAGCTAACAACTAGCTCGTTTAGCAGCACGTAACCGCATAAAAGTCATGAAGGAGTGATATGTGAAAAATAATCGCGTTACGCTCCATGTATCTGTGTGTCGCAAACCGCATATTGAGTGCGAGATATAGAGTTTTTGAACAGTTCGGTCTTCGGTGGTTATACTTGTCTTTCCCTCTGGCCATATGTGTGAAGCATCAAAAAATTTGAAAAATTAGATAATTGTGTGTCGAATGTTTTGCGGACGAAGTGTTTTGAATACGCTACCAATCGATGTGACGAGAAAATTTTACCATGTCGCTCTCTCATGTGTTTTCGTATGCAAATTCCACCCACACAGCAACCAACTGGGAAAAAACCCGAAATGAATGCTATGAAGGAGCAAAACATTTCAACGTTTCTAATAAATGCACTCGTAAATTACTCGCTCTCACGTCTGGTTGGTTTCGCATCTTTTTGGAAACGCTAACATACTCAATAAACGTTTCGAAAGCGATTTTTTAAACAACATTTTTCATATTGACAAGCATTTTTCAACTATTGCAATAAACACTCGACGAAAATTCTAATTAAAAGTAGAATTTCTTGTGATATGATGCAATTTTTATTTGACTTTCGTACCATTCGTTCAGTTAATTTCGAGCGAGAGATTTGTGGCTAAATTGGAATTTTATCTAGACAGAAAAATAAGATATGTAACACAAACTTTTGAAATTGATTGAAATGACTCACAGAAGTTTTAAGAAATTCCAATTTAAATGCCATTTTACGAATTTCAAAGTGGAATTCTTTTATATTCCACAGTTATGCAGATTCAATTGGACCTGTCGACAACGTTTTTTGTCCTAATTTATCGTTTTTTAATTTGCTCGTTCTGCTTGAAGTTCAGCTCTAAACTTAAATCCGATGCTGAAATGGTTGTTTCTTTTTTGATTTTTCATCTTTTTATCCTCCCGATGATGTGAAGGAACAATTATTATTATTTTATTTAATTCTTTGTAAAATTATTATTATTAATTGTATTTTTATCTTTTGAATTGAATTTGAGTCTTAAATATTATTTCTGCTTAATAAATAACGACTAAATTCTTTTTCGAAATCACTGTTGTTACTTATATTTTTAATAATATCTGGTATGCATTTCCACAACTTTGCCCCGCTTATAAAGGGTGATTTTTTAGCTGGTTTCTTTTTGACGTTTAATTTTTTGACAGATGTCAAATTCCAACTGACGTCTGTCACAGTCAAAAATGCTCAGTATGCTTTGCAATTTCAAGATGGAAAGACTTTCAAACGAGCAACGCTTGCGCCTCCAGCCACACAGCGGGTCCATCCATGGACGAACTGCGCCGTAAGTTCGGCGAACAGTTCATCTCTCGTTTCGGCCCCGTTCATTGGCCGGCCAGATCGTGCGATTTAACGCCCCTGGATTATTTTTTGTGGGGCATGAAATTATTTTCAAAAAGTAAATGGCAAGAACCAATTTATCGATTTCAATAAAGATTTGATTCACTTTTCGAAATTTTTTGCGTTTTTTTCGATTTTCAAAAAGAAACCACTTAAAAAATCACCCTTTACTTTTTTTGTATGGATTTTCTATTTGATTCACTTGTTATCGTGCGATTCAATTGATAAGCTAGACCACGTACATTCTCTACATATTCAATTGTTGATCCATTTACAACAATGTTTGGTAATGATTCATGATTTAGCTTTCTCAAATTATTTTTGAAAGGAAATAATTATCGCTTTAGATTTTGAAGCATTCATTTCAATACCATGGTCGTTGCTGAACTGAACAATATTCATTATTTCCTTGATGATATTTGATATTCCATTCTTTATATCATCAATGTTGGATTCAAAATATATTTGTACGTCATCAAACAAAATAACTTTATAAATTTTCAATATATTTTGTAATATTATTAATTAAAATTGAAAATAATAATGAAGAATTATTTTCACCCTGTATAGTTCCTCTTGTAATTGTTTTTTCATTCTGAAAATAAATGTTCATATTTAACAAATTGTTTCCATCCATTTGAAAAACTGTTAAACCATTTCATTGATTCAGACCCAACACCCACATTTTTCAACACCTGGAGAAGTTCTTCATGGTCTACAGATCCAAATACATTAGAAAAATCAAATAAAACTAAAATGACACATTTGCCATCAGCTATAGATTAATAATTTACAATTGGCATGCTGTCTTTCGAATGTTTCAAATGTGGCTGTAAATCAGCATAAGATCAATAGACATATCATCAACACAAACATTGAACGAAATATGAGCGCACTCAAACAATATCGCATGTTTAAACGAAAGACTCAACAACACACATTAAATTATATTATATTTTCTGTGATATACTTTTCACAATGAATGCCCGTTCAACATACGCGTGCACAAAATAAATAAATAAAGTCAAATAACATGAAAAATAATATTTATTTTAGGGGTTTTGTATACATTTTCATTTATGCCATTGATATTTGGCAATCCGAGCAATAAACAAAATGGCTGTTGAAAAAGTTTGTCTCATCTTTATATGTGATTTGTTTTTCCTTTGCCATTCTTTTATTTGTTTTATATGCTCGACGATGTTGTTAAATATATTTCTAGAGGCCTGGAAAATTCAGTCTCGACAATATGCCCGTTGATTGCCTGCAGCTGTAAAGTTCTTTAAAAAGAATCAATTTCTAGGCAAAATCAATTTCTGTGTCAAAAATAGCGGGAAGTTCTCGGCCTGAAGTAGGATATGCATCATGTGATTGGTATCATGTGCACCATAGCTAATCTTACACGTTCAATAATTTTCAAAGCCATGAAAATCAAATGTGTTTCGTAACATTTTTCTCTGCCTCGCTCTCTGTTGTCCGAGTAAACATGATCTGTGACAAAAATCTGGGATAAATCTATTTTTTTAAATAAAAAACTGAATTTTGTGATTTTTCGTTGTATTTGTGCGCATCACGATTTCGATTAAATAAACGAGAAGACGACAGCCGCCAAACAAAGCATTCGATATGAAAATATTGGGGAAAGTAAAAGACGAAAATGTGGAAACGAAAGAAGAAGTAAAAAACAAGAAAAAAAGGGAAAGAAGTGAAAAATAGGGACAGAGAAAAAGAGTGAAACCATGAAACGAAATGGTTTCGAATTAAGGGATGCTATCGGTATAAGTCGTGTATGTGTGTGTGTGTGTGTTTGTGAGATAGAAGGCAGTTCCATAGCGACAACCGTGGTGAGACTCGAAAGTGAGAGGAGTGTATATAATACGCGCGGAAAGTGTACGAAATGAGAAAATTCGATGTCAAAAGAGAAGCGAAAGAAAATACAAAAGAACAACATTAGGTCTAATAGAATGAATAAATGAAAATTTGGTGAATAAAAGGAAAACACACGAAAAAAAATATATATTGTCAACACAACCGAATTAATATGAGTAGGAATAATTTTTTGCACAGGACCTTGTGCTGAATGTTTCTTTGTACGTAATTTATCAGTGTCGTTGTTTCTTTTACTCTTCATGTTCAAGCGAAATCTTATGTATTTTCGTGGAGCACACATCACTTCCACCATAAAACCATCTCAATAACGGTTCAAACCGTATGGAATATTCCATTTTACAATGTGATCTCTTGTTGCCGCTGATGTTGCGTCATTCGTCCATCGTGGCGAGCATAAGCTAACTTGCAAAAGAACAATGAATTTAGATATTGGGATGCGAATTGGCACACGATTACATCGCGAGAATGTGTCACGAATAATAATCAGCAGATACTACACATTCCAAGTGGAATTGCTGGGATTAGAGCTCAATATAGGTATTTTTTTTCCTCCTTTTCTTTCTCTGAGTGCTCTGGTAACTGCCGTAAACTTTTTTTCCTTATTTTCGATTCTTTTTCTTTCCGTTTCAGGATACTTTATCAATATGCTGCGGTTCATATTCTCTCATGAACACCAATTTCATTGCTCTTTCAACATATTTTACGTACTTTTATACAAGCGCAAAAATTTTGGATGTAGAGAGAATTTATTTTGGTGAATTGCTACAGGAATTCTTGTAGAATGAAGGCTCGTGTAGTCAACCATTAAATGAATAGTTTAAATTTCATGTTGTAAATGAATTTTATATGAGAATGGCGATGAACATATTATATGAGCGGCACATGTAGTTGTATTGACAGCATTTGCCGAGACCTGTAAAGTTCAGTTTCTAAATGGAAACACTGTAAAAATACAAACTACTTCACGGGCGCCTATCCTTCAGGATTTAAGCAAATAATTTATGTGTGATAAAATAAATTTGCAATTCAAAATTCAATTGATCTGACAGTTAGTAGCCAAATTTCACATTTCATCGGTCGAATACATTTCGAGTAAAATCCGAAGCAAAAAAAATGTTTCCACCATGATTACACAAAATAATATCCATGTATGTGATGAGACGGTGAATAAATAATGATAATAATACTTGTGCGTCGAATATTATCTCTTATTGAGATAATCAAACATTTGCGGTAAAATTCGATATGAATGCGTGAAAAGTTATCTTGAACTGACTCAATTTCACTACCTACATATGTAAAAATCTCAAGTGTTTCCCTATTCGATTTATAGTATGGTGCGATGTCATATCTGCACTACAGATAGAATCGATAGAATTATGCTTTTTATATTATTCTTGTATAAATAGAATTGAGAAAAATCCGGTATTTTTAAGTAATTTCGAAATGCACCCAAATGAGGATATTATTAGTATTGTTTTTACCATTTGACATTTATGCGGCATATTTGTTAAAAGATATAAATTAATGTATAACGGTTAACCACAGCACACATTAAATTTATCAATTGCCGTTACTCATTCCGAAAATATGCCGCATAAACGTCAAATGGTGAAAATCATACGGTAAATGGAAAAAATAATATTAAATTTACCTTCTACACATTCATTTTACTAAAATTTTTTTGTCTGTGCAGCTAGCTAACGTAAACATAATACAATTCATCTATTAATAGACGCTATTACCAGCGGTTAATGATTTTCTAAACTCAATACGATAATTTTTCACACTCATTTTGAATGCATATTTGCATTCGAAAGTGGAATAGTTGAACCGACTAGAGATAAATGATTTTCAAATCAGTTTGATCATAATTTGCACATCAACGAAGAATTATCAAAAAATTGTAATTACTTAGCTCCATTTTTGAATGTGATTCCTTGCAATTATCAAACATCAATTAATATTATTTGAATTTTTTTTGAACAAAAACTCCACCATATATTTTGATGAGGACACATCTTCATGGCAACTCACAAAATCCTTTAAATAGTAAGTGCATGCATTTCTCTCATTCTCTCTCTTATTTCGAGAAGTTAAATTTGTTCGTTAACGATTTCAAAAACGCTTCAGTGGTTCGTAGATTCGTAGATTGTTACGCAAATTAATGTGAATTCACTTCGAATATATTCCAGGAAGTGGTTCAGAAGAGAGGGTCGAATTCATTGGAATTGAACGACGTTTAAAAATGTTACGCTCTTGGTCTTGTGATTTCTAAATTTATTCGAAACAATGGTGAAAAAAAGAACTTTCGCAAAATAATGAAACAAAAGGGTGTTCAGCAGCGGCAACGCACGAAATTTGCATGCACAGTTTATTTAGAGAGAATGGGCCACATAAACTGAGTTACATCGAAATTGCTCTTAATGAAATTTATATGTCTTTTGGAAAAAGTCTACTCGCTACCATATTTCTTAACATGATTTCGGCAAATTACATTATTATTGTTATGTTCAGCAAAATACAGCAAGGCGCTGATCCGATCCATTGCAAAAAGCATTCTCTATGTCTATTAGTTAAGACTTTTCCAAAGTATTTTATAATTTAAATTGATACATACTTTTTTCTTGGAATTTTATTAGGGAAAAGAGTTTCGCATCAGTTTTGCTGTGCACACAAGAGTCTCAGCATCAAATGCATGCAAAGATCCTCTACTATTTGGATAAGCGAATAAATGCTTAAAGTAATTAAATAACGTATCGAAATAGGCTGGAAGCGATAGTCATGTCGTTCACCGTGAGTTTCAGGGCGAGAAGTATGCCGCAAACACCTGAATTTCATCTATTTTGTCAACAGATTTTTTATTCTTTGCATTACAAAAACATGCACAGTCATTTTAATTGATCCAATTCATCGCAATCCGATAGCACGAATCATTTGTTTGCAGCACAAAATGTCGATGGTTTGAAAGAAAAACAAGAAATCCGATACGCAAACGTGACATCGACTCTATTTATTTAAATGTTTGGGATTCGGTTGTTGTTTTTGGTTGACATACATTTGAAATAGAGGGGAACGTAATGGCTTCAGTTGATGCTTAGCTCCCAGCCACTAAAAGTACATTGTCCACACTTTGTCTTCTGAAAATTTTGTTTTGCAGTTCTTTTTTGAACGTGTGTCTGCTGAGTATTTATTTTTTACTTGAATTGTCCATTTGTCTCTTCTTCCATTTCGGTTTCTCGGCTTTCCACGCGAGTCATATTTACATTTTGTGCACATTTTACACCACGACATGGTAATTAGAACCTCTTTGTTTTTTCGACATCGATTCAGCTTGAATTCCATTGGGATGACCAATTTGAAAAACAGTCGGCTAATTGTAGGCTGCACGTCGGGCACGCATGCACATGAGCAGCTCCATTTTAGGTGTGACGTGAATACACTTAGGCTCCCATACATTATCGATAAATCGCTTCGACTATGAATTATGTTAATGAATGCGTGATATTCAATTCCGAAGCCGAGGAATTCATAGCCATTGGCATTGCAACTATTGAACAAAATTGCATTACAAAAAATGTCTATTTGTTAATTGAAATTAGAATCCAAAATAGAGTTGAGTGAAGAAAAAATAAATGAAATTAAATGGTTTTATGGTTTTATATTACAAGCCCTTTTTTCATTTTTAACATCAGAAGTTGTAATCAAATTTTGAACGCAATATTTGTAGAGCACAATTCGTGCCATTCGAAAGATATATTATTGTGATTGGCTGTTGTTTTCGGAATGAGTTTTCTATGCGTTTTGGACCTAAAAAAGATACAATTTCAACCATTCTCGGAGCCATTTTCTGCAATTATCTCTCTCTTCTTTAATGAACGAACGCGATATACAATATTTATACAATACCTTCCAATACTTTTGACGATTCGAAGTGAAAAATGTGTATGAAGACTAAGTTTGTTTCACATCGTATCATTATGAAACTTTCAGAGTCTTATTTTTTGTGGAAAATATTAGTCATAAAAAATTTCAGGTCGTTTCGATGAGATTTACGACTACCTCCCCTACAAAATCCTCGATTTTCGGGGTCGAAACCAATTCAATGAGATTTGGGAAATATTTAGATGAGAGCTGTGTTCTTAGAACCAAATACATTCGCAAACATGGCACAGCCGATTAGGAGCACTAATTATTCCTAAATCTCATCGCTAAAGATTGAAATTTTGTGTGACTTATTCTCAAAGTTACATGATGATACGATTAGAAATAAACAAAGCCCGTGAATCCGTAGACTTTCAGGAAATATGCGGAAAAGTTGGTTTAAGCGTATATAAGACCATAAATTATTTCTTATTTCTCAAAATCATTAACGCAAAAATATAGATTCGTTCAATGAATCATCGGAAAACACTCCACCAAACTTTTTTCTTAGAAAAAAATCCATCTCATACTCTCAATTACATCGAAAAATATCGAAAAATGTGCCTAAAAAACAATAATTACAGCAAATGGTTTTTATTTAATAAAATCAAACCAGCTGATCTCTGCTGAGTCCAAAATATTTTCGAAATAGTTCAACTTTGAAGAAAATATGTTCAAATCATGTTTTTTATCGGATAAACAAAAAAAATGTTTAGTTTTATGTTATTGCTTTAGATTTTTTCATGAACTTTCAATTGTTGGGTACTGTTAAAAGTAGAACTATTTATTTGTATGTTCAAATTGTTTTTTTTTTTGTGTGACATTATCATGACTATGATATGAGACTATATAAAAATTAGAGAACTCCCAAATTCTTGATTATTAATCATAAGTCATTAAATACACTCGGAAATAGTGTACGTTCGACGGAAGCTGTTGATAATTAAAAGTCTCGTAGCTTTCATAATAGTTTGGGAGAAGTCTATCTTTTATTGCTTCCGCACAATACTGCACTCATCTTGATGCAGAACAAACGAAATTCCTCTTAAACGGAACACATTTGGATGACATTTCCTTTCTTCGGCATTCAATTATCAGCTGAAGACAACAATGTATTTCGAGTTTGTAGATGCAAAGCATTGACTTATGCGATGAAAGCATGAAAAGAGCCATAAAATCTCTATTTAGGTTGTAAAAATCGTATTGATTTATGGATGGTGTGTTGAATGCGTGTTTTTTGTTGAATATCGCAGCGAAAACTTTATGAGTGCCGAATGCAATGTTGCGAACACAAAGCATAAATTAAACGAAAATCCATAATTAAATTTTAATGATTTTGGGGGCAAAGCTATTTCCAATAAAATTATCTTTTTCCTTGTGAAATGTTTTCAGTGACGACGATGCTGCTGCTGTAATATTTTTTGGTCGATCATTGCGCTGAAATCACATTCAATCGATTCGCTGATGATGAAAAAAGTCGTCGGAAAAGAGCACAAGAAACAAAATATGCAAATATACAGTAATTTGTTTGTAATCGAATGCAAATAAGATTTGGCGCGATTGTATCAAGCGATGAAATTGCCGCTTCAAATAAAGCTTCTCATCTCCTGCATCATCGATGAGCGATTTTCATGTAAATTCAAAGGAGTGCAGAATGCTCTTTGCATGAGAATTTTATCCCAAATCGCAAGAAATTTCAAACTTCACTTTCTCGCTATCTATCTCTCGTGCTCTTGGATTTTGCCATGCGAAAAAAGCGAAGACCCGCTTTTTAAAAGCAATCGCGAAAAAATTTCATTCTTACAAACGTCAACTATTTTTCTTTCGTTTTAAATTCAGTTTTAAAGTGGTTTCCATTCGACGGTTTGCATCGGTTGATAGTTTTCCATAGCACTCATTCATGTTTCACTGATTTGATGCTGCTTGATTTTTGTCAACAGAAAACGCGATGCTCACCCGCGTTGGTTCTTGAATCCGTTTTCTTTCCATTTCACTCTCTTTCTCTTCTTTTCTCTTTCTTTCCTTCTTTCACTCGCTTTTACTCTTTATATTTGTTCTCCCAATGCTTGCATTCCATTCGGTCCACTCGTTTATTTCTCATCCTGTTTGCTTCCATGTTTTTTCTTTGCTCAATAGCTTCGGCATGGATTTTTACTGCATTTAAAAAATTTCCGTTTGTTGTTGAGATGGATTAGTTATGTACGAGTGAAAAAAGGAACGAGGGCCGAGCAAGCGTTCTCATTGATCAGTGGCTTAAATTGAATGGACAAAACGAGCGAAATGAAAAATAGAATTAAAAAGGGAAAAAAATAAAAATGGAACGGAACATTAACGGAATGTAACATAGACGCGAAAATGTTTCGAAAATGGTCGAAAATGGAACAGAAAAGTGTAAACGTTTTATTTGCGCTGAAATATATAATATATTCGAACGACGTCCATGGCAGCTACTAAACACTATCACCACATTGAGTCAATTTCTGGCGACTACAGCTCATTGATATAGCTGTGTGTCGGATTGATCGAATCGATACAGCATGTATTTAATTTGAGCATCTTTGAATGAATTCTGTACATTTCGAATATATAAATATATATATGAATGTCCGAGAATAAAAATGAGACCTGAATTCACAACATATAGAAACGCAACAAAAAATAAAAAACATTTCATGGTGTAACACCGAAATGGAGACATTTAAATGTGTAACACCGAAGTCGAAACATTTTGAAATGCAAAATCGAGATCGGCAAATTTTAATGTGTCACATCGAAACATCTTCCACACAATATTCAAAATTGTAACATGGAATCGAAATATTTTAGAGTGAAACGATAAAATTGGGACATTTTGAAATGCAACTTGGAGATTGACATATTTTGAATAGATGTCTCATTCGGTGTTATACTTTGAAATATTATTCATTTTATGTTGCATTTCTATATGTTGCGAATTGAGGTCTCATTTTCATTCTCAGACTTTCATATATATATATATATATATATATATATATATATATATCAGCGAAATCTACCGCTGAACGAAGAGAGGAACTAGGAATGAGAGCATTAGTAAGAGAACTGTTGAGCAACCAAGCCAGATGAGGACATGACTAGAGAAGTTCCATATGAAACAAAACCACACACAACAACAGATAACGAATAAAGTTGAAATACAGAAAGCCAGCGAAAAACGGAAATCGCCTGCACTACAATTCCCGAGCAAAATTCGCAAGCACAACAACACAAGCTGCAGCACCAGCAGCAACAGTAGTAGCAATAACATAGTAGCAAAAAGAAAAAAGCAATATACACAAAATGGAATATACGGCAGAAACACATTACCTCCAACTCTACACACACATACATATTTTATTGACTAATGTTTTATTCCTGGCTCATGAAAGCTAATTTTTAATGGTACTATTGCACTATCTTAGTGCTGCCACTACATTTTTTATACATTTCAAATCTTATGTTTTGTTTTTTTTCCATTTCGCTCCTCTTATTGCCATACAGCGAAAATAGAGAGTCTTTCGGAATTTTCGGTTTTTATTGAGACTTGGTATATTTTCTTGTGGGTTCATAAAGCTGTTTTCTTGGCACACTATTTCTGATTTTCTTGCGCTGCTGTTGCTACTACTCACCTTCCCTCGCTCTCCGTGTTTGCTTTCAACGAGCTCTGGTGTAAGATGCGGCGAGAATCAAGATTGGGCTGATAGTTAATCATTTTTTGCTCGCTTGCCTTTGATTCCATTTAACATCATCAAATTATTTTGTGCACGAAATATGTACGAAGAAAGAGGAAACTAACGTCGAGCATTATATTCATAGCTTCTCCTCTCGTGTACTGAGCACTCATTGTGTACGACCCCAAAATTCATTGAAAGTTGGCTCCCTATGTGAATAACTAAGTGTCTTTAATATTTTCGTGTTTTCTTAAATCTGTTTTTGATTTAAATGCCTTGAATTGTCCATGTAATTTTGTACTTTATATGCGTTAGTTATAGTAAATCCACTGCTTTTACTTTCATTTAGTGTCAACACTATCGATTCTTATCGCGCCATTTTTACATCATCCTACATTGCCTTTTTGGTGATCCCAATCAATTCCCGAATTGCTATTACGTTAATTCATAATCAAACACGCGCATTCAGTATCTTATTTTAAGATTTTGGCTCTCGATCCTGACCAAAGGTTGAAGGTACATTTACTTTTACAGCTCGTTTTATATCGACAAGCAAAACATGATATGAAAGATAGTGTATCAATAGAGAGTGCGGAGTAAGTCGAAGTGAGCCATGCTCATCATAAGTTTTTTGTTGTTGATAACTCTTCATTCTGGTTTATGCTGTTACAGTTCATGTTATCAATATTTATCAATCCTTTCATTGAATGCTCTCGTGCTTCAAGTTTTTATTCCGTGAACAGTGGCAGCATAAGCAAGACAAACCAGCCAGTTTTTCTGTTTGATATTTTTATCTTCCGTCACTCGAAGTATCCCGCTTCTATTTTAGTTTAATTTAAAAAAAAAATCAATTTTCTCTGCGTTTGTTTATGCTGTTGCTTTCTAGCTTTCTGCTGCGCTGCTCATTCCATTTAGCCATATATTGCTCGAGATAAGCTCAACGTCTCGTGCACAACCCAGAAAAATCGTTTACTTAAAAAAAGTAGCATGAATAGAATACATCAACTATCAATAGCGAGCTTCAGGATCGTGGGAATACCATGTATTCTTCTACGAAATCGATAAATAATGTAATTATACGAATATTTCTTATTAATGCGTCAGCAAAGTAAAGTTTGTACGCAATGAAAATGAAGGCGATGATGATGCTGAAAAAACAAAGAAAAAACGCATGTTAAACGATACACAGCTCAAGCAAAGCAGCTTAAAAGTTTCACTTAAAATACAAATATTGATTGACAATGGTGCTCGATAGAGAGAGAGAGAGAGCGAGCGAGATAGTGAGAGAATGTTTACAGGATGTATTCCAACTAATAATACAATATAAAAGATGGAGAGGTTTTTAAATACGCAATTGATTGGAAACGACATGACAGAGTGAGCTGGTCATGAGCGAAAGCGAATAGGGAATTAAATTTAATTTTAAACATAATCAACAAAGAGGGAATTTAATGATGAAAGTAGAAAAAAATCAGTCAACATACCATTTAAATCATGTGAAATCACAGACACAATGTCGATTATGGCTCAAAAAATTTGCTTGCAGTTCGCTATTTTCTCCTACGAAATATTTCAACTTCTTTCATTCTATTAATTCACTCTGAATTGTGGGAGGTGTTTCAGCTCATTGTGTTGTGTGGAAAGGTTCCATAAATGTGTAGTTCAGAAGTAAAATGCCATGCAGAAAAGCTCCGTGAAAAAATTATGAAGATCTAAATGGTGCGGGCAAAACATTTGGAGCAATTGTGGAAATATTCCGAAATGTTTTGGTAAATATTTCAAATATATAAGGAAAATAACACGGATTTCCAAATATTTTTTATATGAAAAGGTGGCGTTTTTATTCCACCTTTCAAACGCTGATTTGTCAGTTCGGAAATACTTTGAATATATCCAATGGATTTTCCATATGTGTTTTACGCACAAAATTCCAAACGTTGATGGACTTCGAGTCGAAAAGAATCCGAACATTTTTCCAAACATTGAACGCTTTGAACGTTTATGACCTAATGTATAGACAATAGCGCACTCAGTGCACTTACACTTACCGAGTTAATGGGTACTCATTCATATTTCAGCTTTGTTTTGTTAAATTTATTTAAGGAAAAACACCAAAATATTAGATGTCATAAACGTTCAAAGCGTTCAATGTTGGAAAAAATGTTTGGATTCTTTTTGACTCGAAGTCCATGAACGTTTGGAATTTTGTCCGTAAAAAATATATGGAAAATCCATAGGATATATTCAAATCAGCGTTTGGAAGGTGGAATAAAAACGCCACCTTTTCATATGGAAAATATTTGGAAATCCATGGTACTTTCCTTGGATTCTAGGTTTGGAAAATCCGAACAATTTGCCTGCAGGGTACAAAATAGAAAAACTACTCTTTATGGAATTTTCTCGGGAGAATTGGCGCCCAGAAGAAGCTCTTTCTCCTTTCACGATTTTATTTCGCCCAGAGAGAGTGAGAGAGAGAGTTTAATTGAAATTGAAAAATTAGTCACGCCTCAATTTAATTAGGTCAAACACAGAAAATGCTGATCATTTCTGTTTTTTTAACTGTTTCCTGTTTGTTATTATTAAATATCATGTACCTTTTTATTATGTAAGTGGTACTCATATCGAATCTTTGAAGTCTAACTTTGATTGTGTAATTTATGCTTGTCATTTCGAATGGATTTGATCTGCCATTACAGTAATTTTGAATAAAAAACTAGTTAAATAGTTGATCTCACTTAATTTCTATCATGCACATTTAAATCGATGGCAGGTCAGTAATAACACATGTTTAGTATTTTTTTTTTTTTTTTTTGGCATAATTCATTTGCAATTATTTTGTGGCCATATCATATTGAACTCAATTGACCTCATTCATTCGAATAATGAATATCACATAACATGGCCGCAATCAATTTAGCTCTCCAAAATAACAAATAATATTTGGCTGACAATCGGCTGTTAGAATTTCAGAAATATGCAAATTTGGTTGGGATCATTATGAGTCATTCAAATATTCGCAAATTTTGAATATTTTCTGTTATATTTACTGCAAAAAGGAATATCAGGCTCATTGATAAATCGTCAAAAGCTGCATTGTTCAATCCAACAAGTCCGTCATTCATACATACGGCAATACAATTGTTTGTAGGGTAATCCTAAAGGCTATTTTGGTTGATTGATTGCTGTTGACGATGATGATGATATTTATTCACCATCGAACGGCTAAAGTTTCTGTACTTTTCAACGCCATGGTCTTCTTTTGACTTTTATGAATTGTCACTCCCGAATCAGAATCGATTGTGATTGAATTGGATTATTACCGGAATTTCTGCACCTCCACAAACTTCAGTTGAATTATAGTATGTATTCGATCTTCATCCATGGAATCGCTCGCAGTCAGAGGTAAAATTTGAATTCTACATCTTTCCGATGGTCTACTCAACAATAGTTTAATTGATACAACAGGCATTGCAATTGACTTATGTATAATACGCTAACTTATTTATAATAAGGTATCTACATTTGCGTATTTGCATTGAAAAAGTCGCAACGCCTCTACAGAAAATATGTCGCATGCGTGCATGTCGATTTTTGGCGGACAACAAATCTGAATGAACTCAATGATTATCATATTGCAGAATGCCAAACGCTTTGATGGACCACATAAAGTTTCCTCAGAAAGCTATTTCTTTACTATGTACATATTTCACTGGAAAATACATTTTTGTTCATGGGGCTTTTTTTATGGGGTTTAGAATTAGCAACTTTTTTAAGGGTCATGCATTCTTTTACCGATTCATTTGTATTTTCAAGGCTAATTGCATTATTTTAACATATTTTTTGTTGCTGAAAAATTCAATTAACACTCCAAACAATTTCCTGAAAAAGTCCCCATTGGAATAAGACTAAATGTGCTATTGACACGCGAAAAAATGTCAAGGAATCACACACTCATTCAGCAAATCTAACATTTGTGTTCGCGCATATGTGACGCCAGCACACGCCACAAAAAAATATTTTAATTAAATTCTAAATGAACAATTTTCCATTAGTTTGTTGCTGAGCGACATGATGTTGTAGTTTTGTATTCGTGCTCATGCACATTTAAATTGACGACAGCAGAGCTGGGATATTCACACTGTGTTTGCTATATGCACGCACATTTGTATAGAATTTTGATTTTGGCGACGATTGGTGCCCAATTTTATTAAATTATGTTTAGCGGATGTTAAAATTCTATGCAAAAGTGCGTGCGAAGTGCACACTGAAAACACAAAGATACGCACACAGAATGTGAATATTCCATCTCTGGGCAAAAGCCAACAGAACAACGAAAGATTTTTGTTGTTCGATGTCATTCACTCCAAACACTTTGCTGCTCCTTGCTTTTTTGCCATGTTCATTCTCTTGTTCTCTCCGCTTGATTCTTGTGCCATCGTTTTTAGTTTTTTTTTTAAATATTCTGAATGTTTCTGCATTATGCGTGCAATGTCATTTCTGTGTCGTTGGTTTCGTAGCAGCATCGATAGAAGCACAAATAAATAGCTCTTAAGTAGTGCGACTGCCACCACAACAGCGGCAATGATAGCATTCAGCCCACAAAGACAACGAATATTCAATTACAATAATATTTTTACTTGTCATTTGTTCCGTTTTGTTTGTTTGTGTTTTTTTTGTGTTACTGCATTTGCATTCTCTATTGGTCAATGAATACCGGCCGGAAAAGGGCGACCATTTTTCAAATCAATTCATTTTAAATATTTAAATTTACTGAATTGAATTTAAATATACGATGGAAGCTACCGACCGTTGATAAAAGTACAGATAGGTTTAGTATTTCAATATAAGTCAGTATTAAAAAATTAATAACAAATTAATAAAATAAAGTATTAAATCGTCTTATTTATTAATACATATTGAAACATCTATAGATAAAAGTGTTCAGCACTTCACGACTCTCGTCACTTAACACAATAGTTTTAGACACTTTAGAATATTTCTTTTTGAGAAAATCGCTTAATTTTTGAATGCAAAGACTATTTATCTTCGAATAAAATCAGACAATTTCATCATTTTGTTCTATGCAACGATGAAAGTTAAAAATGGATGATGGTTACCTCATTTTCATTTAATTCCATGAAAGATTGTCCCACCGTTCCCAGATGAATTCCTCGAGTCCAAGCACATGGACATTTCGATCCGGCTGGTGATAGTGTTCGCCCTTGTTCTATTACACTTCATGTAGTTCACTGCACAAAATGTGATGGTCTTGGATTTTGGTCATAGGTCTACCAGCAATTTCATGAGGCTATTGCATTTCACTTCAGCAACTAAAATGCCACAAACTGGATAGAACATCTACAAATGATTACGATAATCACAGAAAAAGAAAAATTAGAGAAAAAATCATGGCCACTAGAATGAACAAACGGCGAATGTGTGTGTGCATATAATTGCGCGTCAAAGTTTTCTTTAGCCATTTCTTGATGCGTTTACTTTTCCATATCTATATTTTCAGCTGAGCAAACTTTTCATAAGTTCCGCGTGTACATGGCAAACTTTTTTTTGGAATTGGAATTGCTTCTACGCATATTTATCTCGTTCTGTGTACATATTTTGCTTTGCTATTCGATTTGCAGCGCCCATTTTTCTTCAGAAAGTATATATTTGATTTCTTTTCACTTTTATTATTTTGTTTTTCTTCTTTCGGCATTTCGAGTTGTGGTATTTTTTTCGGATATAAGTTGGATGTTCAGTTCATTCCTCTTGTGCATCGCTATTTGTTCACACATTTATGAGGCACTGCACATTTTCGGAATATACGATGTCCTTATAAAGCGTGTGTGTGTATGTGTGTGATGCTCCGTACCGAATGTATGACTCCTCGAAATGGAACATATTAAACATGAAAACGCCAAATATGATTATGGCACATAATGTGAACTGCTCTCACACGGCCATTTTCCGTTTGCTGCGTGTCTGTGTGCACATATTCGTTGTTTGAGATCGAACTAAGCTCGAGCACGGCTAAAAGGTTTTTGACATTTTTACGATACGATGCTTGTAATGTGTGGCTTAGGGTTTCGACATACATGCTCTTTCATTTTCCCATTGTTATTGGTTTATAGTCTTTTTGTTGTACTTGTTTTTTACGCAATTTTTTCTTTATTTTTCGGAAATTCCATTTTCTTGCGTTCGATTTGCACTCATTTATTGTAGTTTCGTTCGTCTTTGTTCGCATTTTATTCGCTACATTTCAACGTATTGTATTATTATACACACATTTACACAAATAAAACTAGTGGAATATTGCAAGCTTTCTAGTTATTGCCCATCATTTCGTCACATTGTATGTAGCACACATTCTCCTTCAAGCCACCACGAAAAATACTTTTTATCCACAAATATTTGAACGAAATACACACAAATGATGTAATAAAATGGCGTGAGCTTTCAAGATTTCGAATTTGCATGCTGTTCCAAAGCATTTTTTGATCGTCGATGATATGTTTGCTTGGATAAAAATGAATCTTTAGATGGAATATTTTTAAAATTCGTTCGAAGAATGACATCTTAAACTACACAGACACTTCATGGTAAAAACAATAGTTCTTCTAGAATGTACAGATACTTGAGGTCTGTTCAAAATTATCGAAACAAGTGAGAGTAGTCGTAATAATCCTGAGCGTTGATATTTGGCCATTTATCTCTTTCATAAGGTAAATATTGTGATAACTCGTACCATATGTCAAAATAATATCAAGTCAGACGAATGAATCGAAAGAATTTTCTCAGTAATCTATTGATTTTATTACCTTCAATGCGCTTCGAATTTCCATATACTCTTCATTGCTCATTCAGTCAGTCGTTTAAAGTTCATTTGTGTACGGAAGTGAAGCAGCTCAATGGCAAAATGCCGTTACATTGCAATCTGCACTCTCATCACATCATAAGAAATTCATTTAAAGAGTTCGATAAAGTTCAAATTCAACAATTTTTTATATCGCCTTTTAAGAATGTTGAGTCAGAGAAAGCGAACGCCTGCATGCTGTTTTGTCTTCGAGAAGCTCAAGTGCAGAACGAGATCAATATATCTAATTTACTTCCATTGTTGTGGGGTTCATGCTGAGCATTTGCTATTAAAAAATAGGAAAAGCATGCTCAAAGGGGCAACGAGATGATATAACTGCTTTCTTCGACCGTACCCTAACAGACAGGAATTTTTATATTGCTTTGAGCAAATTGAATATCCATTGTGTTTATTAGAAAAAATTCACTGAAGATAAGAATAGTACGTCCTTTTACAGGTTCAGAATTCTTGCATATCGAGCGTGTGTTCCATAGTTCGTGGCAACTTACATACGTAGAATTCGTTTGGTTGCATTTGAATTTTATAGTTTCGTGTCAATTTCATCACAGCACAACAACTAGACGGTAATCAAGAATATTGCATTGAATGTTCTAAAAGATGAACTTTTTAAAACTACAGCACAAACTTGAACTTTCTTAGTCGAGTCTTTGATCATTTCGATGCAGTTTAGCGATTTGCTTTTATTCGGTCTGAGAATACGATGTATTCATTGAATGCAGAGTTTGACATAAAAATTAGTTTTAAGTGGAATTAACTGCAGACTGGCTAAATTTTACCAAAATGAGCGTCACAAATATCTTCGCTATCTAAGTTGAACTGTCACTTTTCAATGATAGTAAAATTAAACCAGTCCAGTCTGCGGCAAATTTAAACTATGTATGTTAGCAACGGTTAGATAAGTTTCGTATAGGTAATATGAGTTTTCGAAAGCTTCAAAAATAATGATATGTGAAATGTCATCTCAAATTCAGACTTGAATCAAACAAACTGTATATAATTTTTAAATACGTCAGAAAATCCAAAAACTAACATAATTTGCATGCTATTATGGAAGTTATAAGATTTTTAAAAAAGTCAAAATGGAAAAAATATCAATTCTGACAAAAAATGCATTTATAATTGTACTAGATAAAGGTGTCAACCTCCAGATGAGGTTTAATCATATGTTTAGGACCTGTACGAAATCATGTACGCGTGCATAATTTGTATATTATTTTGAAACCCTCGGTCGGGCCACTCGCGAATTCAACAATCGAATTGTTAACTAATCATTTATTCGGTATTAATGTAACAAAATATTCACTAAAAAATGCTTAAGAATTGTATAATATTTTTTTGCTTGCATTTAACAAGAAGTCAAATGGAACGAACCTATCATCACCATAACATACGGTAATGATCTTTTAAAGGATGTTTCCTCAGGATAAACAATTTAAAAATGCTTTTGAGATGGACATTAGTGCCAATACTATCGCTTATATTCGAAGGATCATCTCGATAAAAATCTAAAATAACACTGAATGTTTTTCTAGATAAGATGAGGTGTTTTAGTCAGATTGTAGATAAGATAAGAGAAACTATGAATGACACCTCGTGAAAAATGAATATGAAAATCAATATGAAAACCAGCCTCTAGATGCAAAATCGAATTTTGACACTTAGCTCTGACAGCAACGCCCTCTGTACCATTCGTCTATGGATGTTAAACACTTCTTCCCCTTTTTCAAACAATGACAGCAAAGATGCGGAGCCTGTCAATTCGCTGTGTGACATTTGATGCAATTCAAATCTAAAGAAAAAAAAAATTGTTAATTTCAAGAAATTAAATGTGTGCTTTCTTGCGAACACTATTGGTCACATTTCCAGGGTAGAAATTCTTTTGCGAAGCAAGTGAAAAACATTCAATTCAAATGAAACTTAACTTTGGAATAGCAGGTAATTGCTTGAGATTTCAACGGAATGTTGTGTTAAACCTCAATTTGTAATTACAAATTTCAACATGCATGTTATATATAACAAGCAGATCCAACAATAATGTATTTGGATTAGCCCGATCGTCGCTGTCATTCGTCATTGTTTGATGAAGGGGAAGGAGAATGTTTAAAATATTTCTGGCGAGCAGCTGTTGATTGAAGATTGACAAATGTTTTATTTCTAAAAACATAAAATATGCCTATTTAAATATTTTTTATTTGGTGTAAACATTTGTATGTCTGAATTATTCAATACCTTTCAAAATGAATATAACTCAGCATAAACATTAATATACAGACAATTAGTGAAATGTTGAGTACAATCGTTTAGTTAGAGATGGCGCGGTCCAACGGCATTCACCACCCCTTTACATAGGAGAAGATACAAAGCATCGTTCGCTTGATGAAAACACTACTCAAGTCACCACCGAAAAAGGTTGTGATTTCGGGTGTAAACTCCAAATGTTGTAATTTGACGCCATAGCGTATTGTGTTTCTCTGTTTGAGTGCCACAACACATTTTTTTCGAACTCCGACATCTCCAGAAACACAATACACTTTCGCGTAGCACCACAAAAGCTACCTGTACTAGTCACAAGGGACAGACACAGCACCTATGTAAAATATTGGAGTGTTTGCTCCTTCTTCTTCATTTTTTCCTTTGTTAATTATGATAATGAGCAATTGCATGTCTCCAATTCATTTACATTGTTTCTAATGGGTACTAACTGTCTTTTAGGTAGTCATTTGGATGTTCAAAGCCGTATTTTTTTGGTGTGTTTTAAAATTTGTTCTTTTTCTCCGTGGGTGGATGTAGTGACTAAAAGCTAAATGGTGGAAGATTTACCATACTCCCATCGATCAGCATGCGCCTGCGTAGTAATTATGATGAATGGAGATGGAGAGTTCAAGAGTCTCGGATCGCCACAGTACGTAGAAAAATAAATTCAATATTTGGGCTCACTTGATGCCAGATATTTTGTTAGATCGCTTAATAAAGTAAATTGCCAACTGACAATCATAAGTAACGCAAAGCTGACTGACTATGATTAAGTTTGCAGTCAATCTCCATACAAAATATCGTTAAGGATAATGAAAGATTTTATTTATTAGCTGGATGTTCAAATTGTAATTTTGTTGGAGCGAGTTGCTCTCTGAATCAAAGAGCCTCATATCATTTGTGTTCCTATTTCAGATTGGAATATCGGGGGACAAGTGTTTCTACTACGCACCGCCAAATAACTCAATGATATGATTAAAAAATGTCACAGCAAAAATTTCACACGAAGTTCATCACTTTGGAAGAAATTTGAATTGAATATTATTTTTCGACAAACTCGAAGGATCCCAAATGAATGTCCGAGAGTAAAAATGAGACCTGAATTCACAACATATAGAAATGCAACAAAAAATAAAAAACATTTTATGGTGTAACACCGAAATGGAGACATTTAAATGTGTAACACCGAAGTCGAAACATTTTGAAATGCAACATCGAGATCGACAAATTTTAAAGTGTAACATCGAAATATTTTCCACTCAATATCCAAAAGTGTGATATGGAATCGAAATATTTTGGAGTGAAATGGTGAAATTGGGATATTTTGAAATGCAATATGGAGATCGGAATAGTTTGAATATATAATAGAGAATTATTTATTTTTTGTTTCATTTCCTTATGTTGCGAATTGAGGTCTCACTTTTATTCTCAGACATACAAATATTCTTCAAAATATCAAAATCTACAAATAATTCGATAAGAAAAACGCCATCAATATTTTTTGTATAATTTTTATTTATAACAGGAACGTACGTTTATTTTTGCTTTTTGCACATAGCAGAATGTAAGCTAATTTACGAGAAACACCTCGCCGCCATATTTACTTTTGTATAATGTAATATAAATATAAATCGTAACTTTAATTTGTAATTAAATTTTAGTATTTTGCAAATTTGAATCAATCAATAAATCCACTCATTCTTAGTTGATTTTGTTTCTTTCAATTTGACTTTCTAAAAAAAAATGGGATGAAATCAAATGATTTGCTGGCTGGCAACACTTTGAGCCAAACATTTTTGTTGAATTGTTTTGTGCTTGAGAAAAAATATTTTGCCATTGTTCGAAAACAACGAGTTTAAATATATATTTTTTTTTATTTGGATAATTCTCGAATATTAGTGTGATTTTCAGCGGAATCTTCACCAGGGTTGTATTCACACTATTTCTTTCGTTTATTCATTTTTTGATTCCTATTTCTGTCAAGAAGATTCATTCAAAAAGATAAACGGCATATGTAAATGGTTATGGAAGTTAAATTTGATTAGCCATAATAGGAACAGAAGAAATTGAATAAGCTTTTAAATTAAATGATTTTTTGATATTTTTTTCCAAGATTTCTGTTTTGTGTTGTTTCTTTAGTACACCTATTTATACATTAATGAGAGTGAAATGAAATAAGAAGTATTTAAAATATTTGATTTTCCATTCATCTTCGGTCCGTTCATTTTGGTTGTGTTTATTAACATAATCGATTACATATTGTGTTACAATTAGTTTAATTTTCTTTCTGCAAATTGTTCATTAAGATAATGTGAGCTTGGACACAAATTGGAACAAAATAGGATCAGTGTGATCACAATTTGAAATGCATCGAATTGCGTCGATGATATCGGAGAAAAAACAAGTCAATCATTATATCATCACTTAAACCTAACTGCTTTCGTATCACTCAAATGCAAATAAATAAATGCAATAAAACGCACGACAAAAGCCAAGCTCTGTTATTCTAGTTTCATGAACATATGTGGGAAAATTACTTCTCAATTTCATGATGCTATGAAAATACTGCGAATCTTTTTGTTGTTGTTGTATTGTTCATTATGATTTCCGTCTAAATGAATAATTTCCTTCGAAATTAAACATCAACTAAACTGGCCTGAAATATCTTGATAAAATGGACACTTACTGTCGCGGTCACCCAATTTGTAATATCCATTTGGTTTTCTATTAGCACAAGAGACCTAACTGAAACGGTATCATTTAATATGTTGGCGAAGTGTTACTTGAATTGGTATGAGTTTGGAAAAATCGTTTTTCAGTGAGTGTGTTTGTGTAAATTTCTCGACATTTCTATGAAAGATAGAGTAGTTGGGGTTGCTGTTTCACGTTTATACTTTAAAATGTTTATTAAATTGTTGTTGTTGTTTTCTCTTTACTTTATTTTAATATTATTTCATTTGCATTGTGAATTTTCTATACAACGTTTGTTTTGTTTCTCATTTAAATGTGTTCATAGATGAAACGTTGCACAAACGTTTTTTGTAAATGCTCCGTATAAAATTCTATTTAATTAAATGCTCATGAAATTATGGAACTGTATGTGATTGCAATTTGCCTTCCTTGTCGAATGCTAATTGGCGAACGGTTTCAGTCGGTTTTCGCTTAGTGGAATTTAATCCGAATATTTCCAGAAACCATTGATAAATGATAGCGCTAATCTGAGTCGTCATAGCTCATATGAGCTCATCTGTTGTTAAATGCTAATTTTCAATGCATTTCATGAATTTTCAGAATTAATCTCAATGGAACCATGCCAGGGTAAGCTCATAGATGATTCAAAACCGACCAAAATCAATTACAATAGCCAACACGTTGATTTCAATATAATAATACGTTTATTTCAATGGATCCAGCCGAGTATTGGGCGGAATGAAAAAAATATTGTATGAAATATTTTGTTCGTTTCGCATGAAATTTCTTAGCTCAAAATATATCGGTTCTTAACAGAAATGTGTTGAATTGATTTTAATTTTGGCGAATTTTGGAAGCTCCAAAAAATGATTCATGATTTCAACATCAAATCAAATCATTTCAAAAAGTGAACATTCTTGAATGGATGTGAATATATTGAGTTAATGTTTCTATAGCTAAAATACCATTCACCATCCACCACTATTCAGTTCGCATTCGGTGGTGCAAATATTGAGCCTGTTTGTGACATCAATCATCTGAACTACTTTCCTTTCACATAATAGATTGTGTGTGTATCGTATCAGTTTATAATTCTATGTACGTATAAATCTAAAATATTAAGTGTTTTATTTTGTTGTTACTGTTTGTTTTTGTTGCCCCAATATTTTTCCGATCTTCTATCGTTCTAATTCAAACTTACCGCTAGTACATCATGTATCATTGTTTTTTTTTTCTCATTAAATGACTGGTAAAAAATAAACGTAAAAAAGAGTGTAGTATGCGCCTACTTTCTGTCGCAATATTCATAATTTACTTACAAAACATGTATTCAATTGTTCGTCATTTTGTGTTTATTAATGCCATTATTTGTTTGTGTATGTGTGTGTGTATATCTGGTTTGCAGTACTTCGAATAGAGTCACTGGGAATGCATTTAGTCATCATATATATTAAACAATAGCTAGACAACAGGAAAATCAAGAGGGAAAATCATGGTTCTCAGTTTGTGCCAAATCTAATTGATAGAATTGTATGTCTCGCGCATTTTGTTTGGCTTGTTTTTTTGTCTCTCACAAAACCTATCTCATCGGCGCTTATTACTATCTGAATAGAATTATCACTAAATTTCTTTGTGTATGTTTTCTATATCTTCTTTTCTCACTTATGTATGTGTTATCATTAATTTTACTTTACCATTCATAAATCATTTAACTATAGCGAATACATCGAATTTTTCTCCTTATGACCTACATGAAAAAAATCTACACAATGTTTTTATTAACATTTTCCTCATTTTTTGTGTTTGTTTTTGGATGTGTCGTTCCTTAAAATCCCTCCATTTTATTTGGATCAATTCCCCATTGCAACTTCATATCGAATGATCTAGCTTATCGCAAATATACATATAGTTTACATCAAATGTGTTGTTATGCATCTTATTTCATCTCGATTATCCCATCATTTTGGGAGTGGGAGTAAATACTTTTTCTTACTTAAAAGTCATTTGAATAGCATTGAGTATATATCTTCGCGCCGAACATAAAAAACGACAAATCGATCCGACATCATTCGCTAAATTGTATCGTTTATGCTGTAATATTGGAGAACGATTTTGGCTTTCCTTGTAAATTCCGGGAGATTCGATGACGTTGGCAGTCTAGTTTCTAGTGCCAAAGCACAAAAAGATGATTCATCGCTATCATTTGTGCTATGTTGATAACATTGCTACATAGGACTCAATTTAATATTCAGTTTTGTGCCTTTGCTGATGTTTGGTCGCAGTTAATGGCTTTAACCTTATCTTCATGATAAATGCATCCATTTAGAATGAAAATCAACAGGTTTCTGATGGCAATTTGATTCGAAATCGATCGATTTGTGAGATGGAAAATCGTGAACAATCACGTTCCGAAGGGTACAGACGGAGAAATTCTAATCAAAAGGCCCAGAAAAAATGAGGCTGTTTTAGAGGTAAATCCTTTAAACTTGAGCGAATCATGTTTTGAGGACAAGTTCATCAACTTGAATGGGACAAAATGGGTATAAGACCTCATCTGTCGAGCCAACTTCAGAGAGATGCTACGAATAAAACTATTTGGATTTCGGTAAATAAAAATCACATGTGTATTGACTAAAATGCGCCTATTTTGTGTGCACAACGCGTCGAGATATAGAGTGTATGTGTGTGAAGATGCATCATGCTACTCGCAAATTCAAAAATGCTTATCACAATTTGTAGTATTTGTTTTTTGTTTCTTTTAAATTGTCTATCTTATCGATTTTATTGTTATGTTTCTGGCTGTTGTCTGTAGATCTCCTTCGTTCCCGTGCTCACGTTGCTAATATATTCGTTGGGCCAAAACGTGATGCGTTACCATTTACATTTTGAAATTCGCATTTCTTTCTAATTTAAACCACATGCAGAATGAAGTATCACATTAATTTGATTTATTCAAGTTGGTTCACTTAGTTAAAATGAGAATGAATATCAAGTGTTTGTTTTTGTGTAGATGTGGAACGATGCAAAATCGGAAATTAAAAAGATTCTATGAAGAATTTAAATTTGTAATGGAATCTGAAAAACGCATCGAAAGATTCGAATTGTGTCTGGAATGAAATAAATGGAAATCGGTTGTCTTAAGAGCTATGGTGTGAATTGATTGTGAAAAATTTGATGAGAAAATGTGAATCTTGTGTAGAATACTTTCGAACAGTCTTTTCAATAGGTTGTTGTTATTTTATTTTTTCGTTATTTGGTTTGTTTTACACTTAAATTGTAATAAAGGGAATTTGACACATTTCAAGTACTTTCCTTCATAGATCGTATTTTATAGTCGTCGTTATTCTCTTGTCTTTTTGTTGCATTCTATTGACTTGTCCGTTGCGTTTAAATCTAGAAAGTGATCGAATAAAATGGCTGTAAAATGAGATCGATTGCAAATATTTGACTTGATATTTTGAAGTGCCAGAGAAGTTGTCTTACAAAGGAATTGAAATGTTTTTGAAAAGCTGTACGATAATTAGGGATTTCAAGTTCAGCCGAAAGAATGAAAGAATTCAAATACACCAAACACCCAAGGATATTTTGTGGAACCACATCTAGATTCTAGTTAATATTTGCCTCATTTTGTTTTGAAGATTGCCTAGTGATGCAACTAGATCGCCGTGTATTGTGAAAAAGGTAATGCGCTTTCATGTGTAAATTGGTATTTGCTAGACGAAAAGGGCAAAATGCGAATTGAAAAATATGCACTTCTTCGTCATACTTTTTATACTGAAGCCATTTTCATACGTTGAACCACAAATCTGTTGTTCAGCTTACATTTCGCTAACTATGCATTATTCGTTCAATGGAAAGATTATTTTGTTTCTCCTTCAAATAAGCTAAATCCGTGTATATATAGCTATACTTCATTCTGTTTTCCTTTTATTTCCTCTGCTAATAATTCTACTTCAATCATTTTTTGTCCTATTTTCAGCTCATCTAGCTTTCACAATTACTTTTCCATTAAGAATTCGTTCTTATCAATCTGTTATTTTCATTTTCGGCTTCCCCTTTTTTCGAAATAATTTTCATCGGTATTTTCTTGTTTATACATAAATTTGGCAATAAATGACTTCGGAAAGCATCACGGCATGGATCACGATGGACAAAAGCATTTAATGTTCGGAGGAAAACAACCTTTTGAATCAAATTATTTGATTGAAACTGTTCGTATACACGACAGTGCTGCATCATCGATCAAGCAAACTATACCAGCTTTCGTTCAAAGAGAGCCTCACCGATATGCTTTCCGTGACATTCTGCTTTGCCATCAAAAATATATGCGGATCACAGAATTGCATCACACAAACGACAACGGATTTATGTTGTTCACATTTTTTTATGTATTTCATTTTATATTTATTCAAAGTAGTCGTTGCTTTCCAGTTTCATTATCAGTTGGGTTTATTTATGAAGTTTTTTTCGTATTCAGTTGACTTTATAACCCATAATTACTTTGAAAAATGTCCACAATCGGCGCGCTTGCTCCGATTCTTCTCAAATATTCTGTTTTATGTTTATTTTTTAAATATTCAACACAAAACGTCGGTCGAAACTGCTTTAAAATGGAATTGAATGGAAAACTATTGAATAGAATCACTTGCAAATATTCATCGCCAGATGCTGCCTTTGACGTTTGCAATTATATTACACATGATACTGAACCTTTAATGAAAAAACTTTTGCCTAGAACTTCATGATATCAATGACCCATAAATAAAGCGGAAGGAAAGCGAACCAAATCGATCTTCATTATTTATTCTACATCTTTTGACTACATTTGCTCAGTGAATCGTAGTAATTTTTTGGCAATAGTTTTTTATACTAATTTTTGAGAAAATAAATTTGATCTTGAGTTTTATGTATAAGTGTGTGGTGTGTGTGTGTGTGTGTGTGTGTGTGTGTGTGTGTGTGTGTGTGTGTGTGTGTTTCTACCTTATAAAAACGTATTTGCTTCCTTCATATTATTTCTTTCACAATATTGTTATATTCTTTTATTATGTTTATGTATTTTAAATAAGCATCCATAGTTGCTCTAGAAATTACGCCTCAAACTTTACCTTATTTACACATATAAATATATTCTAAAAAAGTGTTTTGAATTAACAGCCAATTGTTTTCTTATTTCTCACGTGATTTTTCTTCTTTGTTTCACATTTTATCTCATATCTTTCACTTGCTCTAGACATTCTCTTTATCGATATATAATAGCATATAAATATCCATAGATTCTTAATTATGCCCTACAATTGTAAGCCATTGCGTGAAGAATGACATAAAATACTTTCAAACTGCTTTGCTTCATTCATAAAGTGATACAAAGTATGAAAGAAACTTGAAGTAAAAATGAGGGGGTAGAATCACTTTAAAATCCATAACATAATGTTGAGTTGCATATGCAATTAAATTGAGAAGAAATAAGTCACATTTGAAATCGAAATTATAACTAAGGAATCGAAACTGCAATGCTGGAATCTAAATTCAAATCAATGCATTTAGTATCAAATTTCGAAATGAGCCAAATTTGAAGTTCGGAAGTTGAAACAAAATCCAAAGGGAAACATAAACAGGGTTTGGCCGAAACTTTCTCTTCTGGAAAATGGTCTTGGATGATTGATTTGATTGTGAAATACAGGAAACGTCAAGAACATCGAACTCAAATGGATGGGGATAAAAAATATAAAATGAAAACGGGTGAGTTTGTTTCAAAGTTTTGAAAATACACATTTTTTTATTCATAAAATCTAAAATCTACAGAAATCATATAAATTTTCTTTAATACTTCTGTTTACAAAAAAAAAAAAAAAAATCTTTACGCAAAAATAGAGAAAAAATGATAGTAAATTGGTTTGCCTGTGCTTCCTCTCGCATTTAAAGTTCAGAAGTTCTAATCATTTCGAACAAACAATGACAAAAGATGGCGATAAAATCCTAAACAAAAACAATAAATGTAAAAATTTAACTATTAATTTGCTCTATATTTCCGTATGGATTTGTGCTTCTTACAAAAGCGTTTTATAATTTGACAGTAGAATAAATAAAAACATCCAATCGGTTGGAAATAAACTTTTTATCCTTACGTCTTTCGACATTTTATTCGACTACTTTTTACTTTGATTCCTTATTTCAGACGTTTTTGTCAAATTATTTGTCTTTTTGATATTTTGTCAAATCCAATCGCCTTAAATGCCTTCGAACATATATGAGACGCACAATTATACATCGAAGCAAAAATATACCGAGTAAAGCGAAAAAAACACTAGAATTTAACTCATATGATTCATTGACATAAATGAAATCATTGTATGCAAAATTAGTACCTAAAATTTATCAACTACCTAATGAAAACTGGTGACGAAAAAAAAAAATAACCAAGAAAAGGTGCATTTGTGTATAATCTACATCATGGACTAAGAAAAGGGATGAGTGTGGAAATATTTTTTTTTTTTGGATAAAATTGATTTAATGCGTTTTGGATTTTGAGCGAAACAAACCCCAAACAAAATGTTTAATTTACTTAAAATCTAAATAAATTTTTCGCTAAATTTAAAAGAAATAAATCAAAATTATATAAAAAAAGTTGATTTCCATTTGATCATACGGGTATAGGTACATTGATTCGTAATAGCGTGTGACTTCGTTTGAACAAGTCTGATATTTTTTAAAACATGTAATCAATGCTAGTGAATGAAACTCTGTTTCAAATTGAAATTGAATGTGGTGAAGTGGTTGTGGAGCAAGACACTTCAACCGAAGCGAAAAAGATAGTCTATCACCGTCTTCAACGCAAATCGTGGAAATCGAAAACACTCTCATACGTAGAGAATTATCGAAAAGATGAGAAAATCAAAGTGAAGGAAACTTCAAACGTTAAACGGTTCGATTTTCGAACCCAGAATTCATTGTATTCTGTGGCAGTGATGTGTTCATTTATCCATTGGAATCAACTCATTTTTATTTAATTTTCACTTCGATTTGCTCTAAAGTCCTTGCATTTTAATACTCTTTTTTCCCTCTCTCTCTCTCTCTTTCTAGACAACCCCCCCCTCGCTCTGTCCATAACGATAATTGCATTTGAATAACGAATTTCAAACTAAATTTGTGCACAATGTGAAGAATCCAACAAAAATCATATTAAAGAATTGATTTAATGTAACTCATTTTAAGCTAATTGCAAATGCACGAATGAATAAGGTGACAGAATGGAAAAAGAAACATGCAATAATTTCATTTTATTTCTTATTTTTTTCAACTTAAAACGAACATAGCACAAATAGATTAATCTTAGATTTTGATTGAGCGACTGAGCCTGCTTATTCTTCTTTCTACTCATATATGCGTGATGATTGAAATGAATCAAATTCATTGAAACGAAGGATGAATATTCGTTCGTCGTGAATGAGTGCGTTTTGATTCAAAACTTTTGAATGCATCGAACCGAATCAACAATTCAGTTACACCAATAGAATGAAACAAGAAGTACGAAATCGATGGAAATGTGGGGGAAAGGAAAACAAAGTAGCTCTTATCATGAAAAGACCAGAATTACATGCACAATTTACATAAAATGTACACAATGTACATACATCGAATTACACTCTCCTCTTCCTTTCAATTATGAATGAAATTCAATCTTATTACACGACTAAACCATAAACTAAAATTTTTGACAAAAATACAGAGTTTTATGTGGAAAATGTATGCAACACAATCGCATAGCGGCGTGCATGGAAAACTGCATTTTTGTCAGAGTTATTTTGTTGAATTGCATTTCATCGCAAATTGAAACTCTCTCAATTGTATATCTAATCTAAGCATTTTTGGCTTACTTTTCTATTTTTAAGCTTAACAAATTGACCATTGTCAAATTGAGTAAGAACGTGCTTCCGTTTCGATAAGCAGAATTCATCGGCAGCAACAGTTCTTCTCGATGCCGGTCGCTCTATATTTCCGGCGAAAAGAAGAGGTATTTGCCATGTGAAACAAACGCTTTCAATAAAATCGTAGACATTTTCTCGATTTCTGCATTTGATTCAACCGTTCGCCGTCTTCCTCGCTATCGATTCAATGTATAGTACTTGAAATTTAGACGAAAACATTTACTACTCATTATTGTTTGACATTACATATAAAAAAAAATGGGAGACAATTCTCGAAAACGTGTACATGTGATTGAGTGAATTGTGTTTGGTTCGCTTTCTCTTGGTTTTTCTTCTCTTTTTTCTTTCTCTTTGTTTTTTTGTTGATGCACATTTATCGAAGTGAACCATTTTTTGAGAATGTATTTTTCTTAATAAAGTTTTCTGTAAATTCATTTTAATAATTTTTTTGGTTGGTTATACCGTTTTTTCTGTTATATTTTGTTTGTCTTACTTTAAAAGAATAAACATATGTAAAAAATGGGAAAAACTTATGGAGAAAATTAAATCATCAAGATCTATGCTATAATACGTAAAGAGAGACAAAGAACTAGGAATAGTGTTTTCTTTATAGTTTTCTTCTTTTTTTGCCCGCTCGACGTCATCCGAACAACTCGACAACCTAATCTTCTAGTTTTTTTTTTTTCAGCAGTTTATATGTAAGTAAAACTTTTTTTTATTTAAATGTAATTTTGTTTGTTGCTGTTGTTACTCTCTGCTATGAATTTTTCGTACATTTATTCAAACGAGCACTTGTCGCTCGATTCGTGATGATTAACTAGCTATCTGTCGTTAAGTATGCGACTAATGTTCCTAGTGCGAATAAGTCATAACATTAGTAGATGATAATTCCTACTAATTAAAAACGCAATATTCTCAAAACAGTTTCTGTTTTGTTTGTCTCTTTTTTCATTTATTTCTGTTTAATTCTATGTTGTTCTATATGCTGTCAAGTGTTACTCTTGATTTTGGTTTTTCTTTCTACTGGAATTTCTACATTGGTTTTCATTTCATCTCCAATCTGAATTCATTTATTCAATAGAGTCGCTGCTAGACACGTGATGATATTTGTGATGCGCTGTGGAATATTCATACATGTCGCTTCATATGCAGTGCCAGATGATCCGAACGGGAGAAGCAACGGTCGCAGTGACGACATTTAAATGGCTTAGCACCGGTGTGTTTTCGATAGTGACGCGTGAGCTCATCGCTGCGCGCAAATCTCCATTCACAACCTTCCCACGAACATTTATACGGCTTTTCACCTATTGCGAAACAGAGAAAGAAAAGAGAGAAAATAAAAAAAGCCGATTAATCAAATGAATCACAAGTGGATGGCAAGAGATTCTGTTTGAAGAAATCATTCCGAAAAATGCGATTTATGCAATAATATCAGTCTCGTCTATATACATGAGCCTAATTGAATACTTGGTGGTTCGTAATTAAACACCCAGCACCGGAAATCTCTCAATCTTTAACAGACACCGTTGATGTGGTTTCCGGCCGAGCAAATTAGAATTCCGCATCTCTCAAATTTGTCATGCACTCACTGTATGCGGAAGGGAGAGAATGAAATTTGTCCCAGCGGTGAAATTTGAGTGTGGACGAGTGGCGTGGAATGAGCTGAAATGCGCGAATATTAACTAACCATAATATTTCACACTTCAGTTAGCGTGATATCAATGCATGCAGCCGGCCTCCTGATCGCTCGCTTGCTCTCTCGCTCGTCACACATCCTTTGAAAATGATGTTTCTATCCAAACAAAGGCACTCATTGCCTTAATTTAAATGCAGAATAAGTTAGAGAAATAAGTCTGTCGATGTGTGGCAACTTTTACAATAGACGCACAAATTAATGTTTTGGATTAAAAACTGGAATGGAATTTGGATTGCAGATTTAATCAGAAAAATTTGTATATTTTCGCTGATTTGACCTTTTGGTGCACAGCATCAGAAGAGAGAGCGAAATCATATTGACATCAAATCATTAAGCAATTTAATATGTAACATTTCATGAATATGGATACAAACGAATTTCAGTGAATCTCATATTCGCAATCAAGCCTCTTTCGGTGTGTCGCTGTCCCACCTCCTTCCGCATATAAATAATTACGAAGGATTTTCCACTCCGAATCTATGGCAGTATTTCAATTCGCATACTAGAAATGCGTGTGCATTCATTTCATGAATTGTAAATGGTTGCATATATTTGTAGCTATTGGACGCTAGACGGAGACTGCGAGTGGGGGAAAGAGTAAAGAGAGAGTGAGAGTTTTTGAGGATCAACACATTGTTTTATTCAAAATTTCAACTCTGCAAATGAAACGCACTGAGAGAATGAATCAAGAAGAAACAGATTGAAGCAATTGTATCTTTTCTGTTGAGCATCGACAAATGGATACGGCTGACCGGCAAACTAATCAGACATATGACCTTCGTTGACACGAAGATCTGTTTGCTTCTGCCCATTTTGCCGCCTCATTTCGAACTTTTGCTAGAAAACAAAATGAAATAATCGAAAATTTTGTGACCCAGAAATTCAAATACGAGTCACAATAATGATGAAAATGACACATACACATGACACAATAAATTCGACCTTCTATTCGCAGCGGTTGATTTGAGCTACAGTTGAATGAGAACCACAAAATAACAAAATATTACTGGTTGTGATAAATGAGTGTTCATCTAATAAATGATCTATGTAAGATGTATGCAACTAATGCAGAACATTCTGAAACTGTGTCTCTTACCCTTTTCCTGAAAAATGCATTTTTCTTCGTGGGGATTTTTTATATTTACTTTTTTCACGGGGCATGAATAAAAACTTGTTTTTGAAGGGCATGAATAATCTTACCGATTCAAATATGAAACGAAATAACTAAAACAATTATTATGCACACCACATTCAAGTTTTATTTTGGCAATGGGTTAACCCAATAATCCTGACCATTGTGTGGCAAATGTTTTGCAGTTATCATTGTGAAATACGCTTAGATGAAAACATGTACATTTAATGTCACATTTCAGAGCTCGCTCTGTCTCAAAACATTTGAAATCTTGAGCTCGTCTCGTATAAACAAATAAGTAGCTCAAAAATGTCAAATGTTTGATTGATGTTGCTCTGGCGAAATACATGAAGCACACGAAAACGATGACCAGCATATTGATCCCATCATTTGCCATGAATTCGATAAATATTATCGACGCTGCAGTTTCAGTCGTTGCCCCTGTATGCTTGACGCATTTTTATCTCTTTAGATAATAAGTAGAATATTGTGGACAACAGTTTGAATGTATTTCTATGTTGCTTTTGTCCACTAACCACATTTTCATTGACATGCTAAAAATAAGAGGCATGCTGCAGAGAATGAGGTAATTTTGCGCCGGAAATAGTGTGTTGAAAGAACACAATGAAATAGTTAAGAGTTGAAAATAACATTAATCGCGCTTGAAAACTACAATGTACTATATTTGCGCTCTTTTTCCATCCATTGATGAAGAATTGTCGCAAATGGCAGAAAGAGAGAAGAGAGACGGTATATAAGTAACCAAACAATCGACAACCAATTCTATTTTCTTTTGCCTTCTAGTGAAAAGATTTGTATTGCCCATGGCTTTTGTAGTTTCGGTGACAGGCGCACACTTATTCACAACGGAACAAAATCGATGGCGATGGGCATAATACTAACGACGAGAGCTTTCGAAAGTATTTACCATAAGAAAAGACAGTCAAAGATATGGATGTCACAATATAAATCATTCAAATGAATTGGTTTAATGCTACGCACACTACTAAAACTATGCTTAACCAAACAGCATCGAACAATGGAGATAGAGAGGATGAGAGCGGATACAGAGCAAAATGATGATATGAAGACTATTATATAATAAGTTGCAATGTGAATGCGCTAACAATGGCCATTGCCAACAACTCAAATTTGTGCAATGCGAGAATCAACACACGGAAGGTGCTGTTAGTTGAAAATGAAGATGATCTGCTGTTTTTGGGTGAGCACGTACGATGGGGCGTTTACATTAAACTGCATTCGACATTATGTATACATATTTCAATTGAGTTAAATTATAAATGAACAATAGACAAAATGCAATTACTATTTCGGTGCTAGTTCTGTTGTAGCGGATGGGAGATCGACAAATTCGAAATGCGACTCCATATCACTGGTTGCGATCAGAGAAATGGCACAGATCAAATGCGAAACGGATTACAAACATCCGAAGAATGGTATCTTCGAAAAATTGGTTTGATGAATTTAATTTGGGAGCTTCGCTGTTTCAGCGATAAGTGTCAAAGTGCAGATGACGTGCAACAGAGTATACAATATAACATGTTGAATTCTATGACTGACAGAAGTGCATTGAGTCGCAATTGAGTGCATTGGGGTAACTAATAAATAATAAATAATAAAATATTTTATTAGTTAGTAGTTTTTTTTCATTAGTATTTTATTAGTTAGTAGGCCTTAGTAGCCACTAAGAAGTAATAATTATTATTTTATTAGCGACTAACATCTAACTAATTAGTGAGTCTTAGTAGATTTTTTTTAGAATGTTAGCAGATTTATTAGTAGAATGTTAGTAGAATGTTAGTAGAATGTTAGTAGATTCTTCATTATTAGTGGCTGTTAGTAGAGTTTTCATTAGAATTTTCCTGGTTTCACGCGTCATAAATGTTGCGTTTTTTTTTAATTTTTGCTATAGCGAGAGCACTGGGCATGAGCATTGAGCATCATTAATTACAATTGAAATAAATATCGCCATATATATAATATATAAATAATATATATACATGAATATCGAATGAATATCGCCAATATTATATATATATTATTTATATATTATATATATGGCGATATTTATTCCAATTGTAATTAATGATGCTCAATGCTCATGCCCAGTGCTCTTGCAAAAATAAAAAAAACGCAATATTTAGGACGCGCGAAAAAAAGAAAATTCTAATAAAAACTCTACTATAAATCTAATGAAAACTTAACTAACAGCCACTAATAATGAAGAATCTACTAACATTCTAGTAACATTTTACTAATAAATCTACTAAGACTAATTAGTTAGATGTCCCTAATAAAATAATAATTATTACTTCTTAGTGGCTACTAAGACCTACTAACTAATAAAATAATAAAACTGGTGAAACTACTAAAATAATAAAAAATCTACTAATTAGTGGAAAAATTAACATCTATGATTGAGTGGAACTGATAAAATGTTCAAAGCATTAACATCTAATGAAAAATCAACGGCAAAAATGAGCCATAGTAAAACTCTCAGCTCAAATAATAATAATACGTTCTGAAAGAGCGGTGAGTGGCGGTTTAGAGGCAAAAAACCAATTCATGCCAACACTACTCACCACCCAACCGCTGGCGCTTCGATCACCGCTAAATGAGATGGAAAAGAGAAAAAAAGGCAAAAAAGACACAGAAACACCACATACCAATGATAAAGAGAATATGCACGCGCCCAAACACTCTCTCTTTTCCACACTTGTTCACTCACACACGTTCGATTTGAAAACACAAAATGAACAGGAGAAGCACGGTGTATTTCACGTTCCATTAATTAAAATTGAAATGCAACATGACAACAATTTTGTGTCGTTCGGAAATTAAATTATGAACAACTTTGCGCTATGCCATTTACTTTTTCTTTGATATTTCAGTGGAGCGAGGGTGGGAGCAAGTGGGAGAAGGCCACACAATAAAGTGCCCTGTTCATATTTATGCATTTAGTTTTTATATGTATATACAAAAAATGTAGTTGAGTCAATGGATTGCCAACTCAATTTTGTGGAAGCTTAAGTAAAATGCGCCTGACCAACCAATGTGCCAGCATTTTTTCGCCTCATCACATTTTCAAACGCACTTCAGCAACTTGTTTCATTCCAATTGAACTGTTTAATCGCAAGTTAAAAAATGACCAAGCCATGCATTTTTTGCTGCTTGTGATTCTCAAGTACAGCTTTCTCGATGATTCTTTATTTAATTACGGAATGCCCTTTACGACACACACATAAGTGTGCTTTTTCATGTTTTTTTTTGTGATTGAACGTGTCGAAATGGGCACAGCAGTTTATAAGAGCTAAATCAGAATGTTTTTTATAGAAAATTAATAAATTCCCTTATGGTGTGTTTTCCTTCATTTTTATCTTGATTTTTCTCTGTATCTCTTTTCTTTCTCCCAAACTCCTTCCTGATATTACTTTTCCGCACACACCACTGTGTTTGGTAAAGGTATTGCGATAGGTCCAAAAATTCAACACGCTCGGAAGAGGTTTTCTTTGCGTAAAACGATTGCAACCATTCCCGGAGCAATTTTTTGTCCGTGTGTGGTACGTTGTCCGTTGTACGCAAAAATTTTATAACACGATAACTCACAAAATTGATCAAAAATTTACACACACATTGGTCTTTTAGGAATAGAAACCTATTAATTTTCAGCCTAATCGGATAATTTTATCGGGTAGCTCTAGTGGAGTCGAATCAAAAAATTGGCTGTTTTTCAATATAATTAAGAAAAAATTGTATGGGGACTATGTCTAGTTCGCATTGTATCATTATGAGGCTTTCAGAATATTATTTTATTAAGGAAAAAATGAGTCATGCAAAATTTCAAGTCATTCCGATGAGATTTAGGACTACCTCCCCTGTACAATTTTCGATTTTCTTAAGTTCACCTTGTATCCTATTGAAACTTTCAAGATATTATTTTTTTATGAAATAAATAGGTCACGCAAAACTTCAAGTCATTCTGATGAGTTTTAAGACTCCCTTCCCTACAAAATTTTCAATTTTCGTGGTCAAAATTCAAATTTTGTCATATAATTGGATGAAGTATTTGTGTTTTTCTAATCTGTGAAATTTCCATCAATTTGAATGCTCATTAACTTTTAAACGAAAGTTATACATAACATAAATATGGAACCATATCTATTGTTGGCATGAATCAAATGTTCAGATCAGAGTGAACTAATTCGTTATTATTATTACCAATTCAAAACCAGCGAACGTTCGTTGAAGTAAAAATTAGAAACTGAGATGTTTATTCGTTTATTTTTATTAAAATTTAAATTTAAATTATATGATGTGTAATGACTTGAAATTCGATCTTATCGTAATGACTTGAAATTTTCTGTGATTTATTATTATTATTTAATTTCGGGAAATGTGCGGAAAAGTGAGTTTTACGCACGTAAGACCATTTATTTTTCCATTGCTTTTGCCAGCCCGTCTCTACCGCTCTCTTTGAATACTCATTTCGTTTCGATTGTCGTTAAAACGATTTTTTCAATGGAAATAGGTGTTCGGAATATGTAAGCATAATGATGATATTGTGCAACATGAATATTTCCATACAGCAACAGAGAAAGAGGATGAAGCAAAAGTGCACGTCAAAATCAGAGATAATATGGAAAATGAATGTTAGTGAATTCAAAGGACTCCTGTGATCGCTGTATGCATACAGCCGTGAAAGACATTTTGCCGTGAAAGACATTCGCTACGGCTTGCCCCAGCTTTGTAAATATAAACTAAAGTGCTTCGTGTATAATACAATATTTCAATGTTTTGTTGTGACACGCACCAATACACGAAACACATTTAGCTACGCGGATCTCTCGCGAGCCATAGCGAGCGTCATCCACGGTCAATTTCACCGGGTAAAAGCATGCCGTACTAAAAGCACAAGAAGAGTATACTCCTGTAATACATTACAGAAAAAAGACACATCAAAAGCATACCTTTCCGCAGGTGTCTTAAACAACTGTATAATTTATTAAACAAACTATCGTGCGATATTGACATTAATGAATAGTTGGTTTCATTTAAATGCTATTGTTAATTCCATCAAATCTAAACCCTAAAAGATTTTTGGAGCGGATCGAAAAACACAAAAAATTGGAGGAAAATTGGCTTATGAATTGAATAATAAGTAAAAACGTACTATCGATGGCGAATCATTATCAAAATTACGACGTATATTTAATCATTTAACGAATTCCACTTAAATCACTTCAGCTGAAATCAGTTTATGTGGTAAAATTTGCAACTCAGTTCCTGTCAATCTAAATTAATAGGCAATTAGAACAAGTTGTGATACTTTTGCAATCAAACGACGTGGAACGTTCAATTCTTATTTCTCTCATTCGGCAAACAACAGTATATGACACACTTGATTATGTTTGAATCTGTATTACGCAAACACACAGATTTTCAACTACTTTTCTACGGCCATCAAATTTAACTGTGTGACGGGAATCGTTAAGAATATTCATGACCACAGTTCCAGTAGCTGTATCTCTTACTATTAGCCCAGAAAATGTATTTTTGTTTATGGAGCTTTTTTATTTTAACCTTTTTTCATGGGCCAGAATTAAATACTGAGGGTCATGAATAATTCTATCGTTTCAAGTAAGAACACTCCTTTGCTCTCTCGTCAGCAATTTGATCGCGGTAATATTTTAACACGCGTCTCTCCGAAGTTTGTTGAAATTTTGATAAAATGTGAATGTGTCAATCAGTTGAATATTTAGAAAAGTGTTGGAGATGAACAACACGTGAGCTGCACACGCATTAAACTACAGAATAATTTGTCATTTCGGTGCGAAAAGGAGGATACAACAAACGAGAAAAACATCATTTGTTGGTGAGCGCTAGTGTTGAGGCGAAATGAGGGACAGCAGTAACAACTTTATAGCAAGAGAAGAAGACAAAAATGGCCTCAGCAGTAAATCATTTTAAATGCACTGCAATGTTTCATATTGCTTTTTAAATTTTTGCGAAAAATATTCTGCATGCACAAAAGATTATACAAATTGCAAGTCTCTGGTAATCTTTATCGAATTATTTTTGATGAGATCGTGTTTATTTGTGTGATTCTGTACGCGAGATGATACTGTGCCTCAGCAATGGAACAAGTTAATTGATAGTATGTTCCATGTTTATTTCATACCCGCATCACGTGTGCTTGTTGAGAGTGTATTAGCCATGATTTTTTGCAGGAACCCCATGCGGTACGGAGAAAACGGGATTTCTGGTGCGTTACTGGTGCAAATAAACGTACCTGGAAAACTAAACGGTTATTTTTTTACGACATTTTCAAGACAAATTTCAGAAACTGTCTCTTTGAAAAAATAGGAAGGAAAACAACATAAAATCTATTATTCAATTTTTTTAAATTGTAAATATTGTATAAATTTAACAAAATGTTTTTTTCGGTACGCGGTACGGTACAGCTAATTTGGATGTCCCAGTATTTTTCTAGACCATTTATACCGTACCGTCGACATTTTGTATCGGTCTCTGATATTTGTTTTCTATTATCATATAATTAATAATAATTATCGCATGTTCACGTACTAAAATTTGTAAGGGGCGCGGCGCAATAGACGATAAATATGCCGGCCGTTGTTTGCATGAGTAGAACAATTAGCATCATCACATCAGACAGCGAAAGAGTATACTCTGCTATTTGCTATAGAAATGCAGCAGCGGTAGAGGCAAAGTGAATATGTATTGTCAGAGTCAATTACCAAGCACACATAGTCGCATATCGAAGCATTAAAGCGCATACACATTTCGAAAGAGCTCGAGGAGACTCAAGTTGCTTTTTTGTTGTTGACTTTTTAACACGTTCTTATTGTTTGCATGATATTCACATGTCAGGCGTCAGGGCTTTAAAAACAAGTCCTTTTGTCGATATGAGAGAAAAAATCGATGATTTACCAGGTGAAAAGGGAGCCGAAAAGATTGCGGTTTCAGAAGTGTATATTAGTAATGAAATCCTATATGTGAGCTTTTAATGGATAAATATAAGAGTAATCCTAATCCTTAGCTAATAGCCGTATGGCACGAGCATACACTACCCGGGTCGGGTTTTTTACTTTTTTGTATTCGAAATAACATTGCATTAGTAGAGGTATGACATTGTTATGATCATAGAGAAATTATTAGCCAATTACGGACACAAATATTGTTATTAATCCGAATGGCATGACATTAAAAAGACGTTACCATATAGCTTCCAGCTGTGTATCGTCACAAGCTCATTGTACATAAAAGCAAAGGAGTCAAATGCAATACGTTCGAGCCATTTTTACCTGCTCCTCTTCTTATTGAAGCTTTTCACATCGTAAATTCAGTTGGAATTTTTCATTAGTTTTCGGAGTAAATAACATTACAATTTGAGTCAGTCAAGCCATCATCACCAGAATATTACAATTCCAAAATCAGATTCGAAAAAAGCCAAATGCCTTCAGTCATTTTTCAGCTTGCATTGGAAATCAAGTTGATATTCAAAATGAATCGGGTATTAGCGCAAGAGCGTATAACTGGATTTTAATTATTGCTCTGCATTTCAAGCAAATCGAAGCAAGAGAACAGCCAACGAAACGATCGACCAATCAACGACCAAGCGTTGCCATTTCCTTCCGTTTTGAACGGCAATTTCGATGCGCATATACACATTTGATGGGAAAAACCAAAGGATATCCCAAGCCGCAATTAACTGAACAAGATTAAATGATTTAAACGAATATCCCATTAAAAATCATCGAATTCAAATGTCGACACACTAATCACACATAATGCACATACATACACAGCCAAAGTGGATGTCTGTGTATATGGAAAATACAAAATGTACACGACCAAATTTCTCCATCCCTGTCTCCCTTCGTGTGTTAGTGTGTGTCATATTTTGATGAAGTGACATCGATGCAAATCGATGGTTCATGCTATCAACAAACCGTGCAATCGATGCGGCCAACATTCACATCCGTTTCAAACTGCATTTAAATCAATCATGTATGGTATTCGGTTGAATTATACAGTTCATTGAACTTGATGTTTGATCGTTTACAATCGAAACGCTAAAATATCTAATAAACTTATCATTCAATTCAATGTGTTTTGCTCGCATCACTAATGAAAATCGGGCAGAATGCATAAGTGAAATTACACGCAATTACGATGTCAAAAACAAAACACTATAACAACAGAATGGCTCAATACTTATTCAACAACGAGAGATGACCTCAACATCATTGACATTCGTGTTGTTCAAACAGGAAATATTCGATTTTAAAGCGATTGTGCCTCGAAAATACACGCCAATTTTGTTCTGTGCGTTTTCCAATGAATAGAGGGAAAGAGAAGGAAAGAGAGGGAATTACTCTTCAGAAAACACCCCGGATGTTTGGAAAATTTTGGTTTTGTGTCCAAAAACTACAATCCGCAATTTAATTTCATTTGCATAAATTCATCAATGACTCTGACACATTTTCAATCGATTTACATGGTTTTTAGTGTAGCAGAAGTGTAAACTCCTTGGCAAGTGTTTTATCGATGGGCACTTTTCGAAAATCCTTCACCTCTGTGCGCTTCAGCTCGACAGCACCGTAGAACAATTTGTATATTGTGCATGACCATTGCGACAAATCATTGCGTCGAATTTAATTTAGAATCGCATCAATCGGTGACATTAATGGAATTTGACACATACAAAATGCTTGGCAAAATCGATCGATATTTCTCTACCTCCTCGTCGTTCCTTGTGTTCTCCTCCTTTCTCTCTCTCTCTCTCGATCGCTTCAAATTCGATTCATAATTTTTGATGGCAACATTGTGTATGTTCAAGAGATTATTTAATTTTTTGTGTAGTGTGCCTATACAAATGGAATTAGAATGTTTTCGGAGACGGAAACAAGTGAATGATTTTATGGGCATCAATTTGTTTAACGCTTCATGTAATTTATTCAAGCGCTTAAATAGGCATAATATCTGTCGATTCGAAATGGGATTAAATTTATTGCAGAATTCACATGAAAATCTCCCGAAAAAGTCCTCTTTTCCTTCTGCTTTATTTGATCTTGCGCTAGAGCAGTTTGGTTGCTTCTTTTGATTTTTTACTATTCATGTATTCCCTTTTTCCTCTCTCCTTTGAAGAGATAAAGAAATGAATTATCGTCTAAGCCACACAAAATATATTATTTTAAATCGCATACAATTTTTATATTTCATTTGAAGTGGCATACATTTCCGCTATCGAGACGCACCATAAATAATGGTATACATCGACATGATTTCATAATGCTTATAAATGACAAAATAACAAGAAAAAACAAAAAAAGATCGAGGACGACGACAGTGGTGATGACGAAGATGAAGGAATGGAGGACGTGAGCGCGCATGTCAAAGCAGCCGGAATTCCGATGTTGTTTAAAGAGCATAGAGCATTAGCTTGCGCGCATCCGAGAAATGAGCAGCGAACAAGGATGTCGTTTGTTCGGATTATCAGCAAATTCAAGCACATTTTTGGTATCAAGCGGATAGCAAATGTCATCTAATCACAGTCGTAATAAATCTTAGCATACGGAATCTTGCATGTGCCTTTCTACTTTAGTACGCAATTTTCTCTTTTTTCCGCATTTTTTCCTCTGGTTGTTGTCTTCATAATAAATAGCGTCAGCAGCCGCATTTTCAGCGTATCACCCAATTTTCTACGCATTTGATAATTCGAATAGATGTGGGTCAAATCGAATGATGCGAATGAAAGTGCTCACCAAATTCAAGTGTATAGTACGCCGTGCAATCAAATATGTGTTGGCTTTTGCCAATTTCCATGCGGCACGGCGTTGAACATTCCATAGAAAGTAAATATGACCAGTAAATTCGAAGCAGATAAATTTATGTAGTGGAAATAATAATGTCAACGATAAATCGCCAACGTTGCCCTTCGGAAGTCTTGGAATCACCTTGTTTCTTTTCAAATTAATGCTTTGTACCGTCTCTCTTTCATCTCCCTGCCTCGTCCATTTGATGTGCTAAGCGAATTCTTCATTTTCTGCTTTGTTACAAAAACTTTTTTAGACAAAACAATTTTCTTTCAGTTAATATACCTGTTTGGAATGCGTGGAGCATATACGAGAGTTGTACCTGATTTCTTATGGAATCTAATTTTGAAAATGTGTTGTTTGTGCACATTGGAGGGCACAGCGGGAATATTTCTGGACATAATTAGGGAAATGCACGATGCACGCTGTGAATATGGAAAATCCACATCCAAAATCAATAGCAATTACTTCTAATTGCATGTAATCCATTTGAATTTTTCTGGGTGGTTGGTGGTAAGCAATGGGATTTCAGCACGTTTTTAAGATGACATGGTTTTTTGAAATGACAAAAACCACGACGGATCGATTAATTTTCATTAAGTGCACGGTACATCTGAATTTTGAATCAAAAGTGACATATAATTATTTTTCGTCAACACAATTTCAAGTTATTTCCATTTGATTTATTTTTACCGAGGAATATTCTACGGTAGTCGGCACCCTCAATTTGATTTACTTTGAAAATTTGGGGAGGGGAATCGCTGTTGTTGAAATGCAATCCCTTGGAAAGAGGCTGCTGAAAATTGATTTCGAGAGAGAATTATGGTGCGCATATTTTTAGCGTCAGAAAATCAAGGGTTTTCTCCCGGCTCTATTTTTGGTGAAATCATGCATGATTGATGTAACCGGGTTGCCGCGGAAAGAGAAAAAATCAAAATGATCCGAAACAGTAACTGAAATGCGGACAGTTTGGGTGCTCGACATTCCACCCGTCTCGAAAAAGAAAATCATGCGACATTTTTAAAATTAATCATTACACACTTCGATCTCATTGGATATTTAAATTTTCTTCATTAAAAGAATACTCAAATATTTTTCCATCGTTTGGATTTCAGAAGAATATATTCATTTGCAATAAAATGTGGGTTTTCATGCAGATTATATGATATAAAAAACGTATCGAGTTATCCGATGACTAAAATTTGTTGATATCGTGTTTTCGTTAGCGTTGAATCGAATTATTGCATCGAATGATATATGCACATAAAGAATGACAGCTGCAATATTTGTGCCAACTCGCGGTGAAATTGCAAATTACAGCCAGTACTGTTGCTTGTATTGGTATCTTCTAAAGTAAACTGAATCACGCAGCTCAGTCCGCTGTCAAATATCAACGATGTACGACGGAAAATATCTTTTTATTCAACTATAGAAATGACCAATACAAGCAGCAGTACTGGCTGTAATTTGCAATTTCACCGCCAGTTGGCAAAAATATTGCAACTATCGTTTTTATGTGTGTATATGTGACGAATGGATATCGAAAAAATACAATTTCACACACTCAAACACTTGTGCAGAGATGTAACAAATAAGTCTGTTTGTAAGTGTTTGTTGTACAGAAACTCTCATGTTTGTCGGTACACACATTTGAGGGGGAGGTCGTTTTGAATTCGAATCAAGTGAAAATATTGTATATAGGATTGTCTTGCGGATCATCATATAAATGGATACGTATAAAGTGGGAAATCTCAATTGGGAAATGATTACGAGCAATTTTCTTATGCTGGTTCTCTTACATCCAAATTTCTCTGTGTCTTGCACATGTTTTACTCAAAACGAAGAGCGTGTGTGTGTTTATGTGTGCTGGGACTATGGTTCAGCTTGAACGAATTTGATGGGTAAAGTAAATAAATCACATACAAAGAAATGATTAATGTAGCTATATCCAACTTGTGTACTCTCACTCACGGCGCTACTCTTCGGCAAATGTTTTGTTCAGCTTCAAATTGATTACTTGCTTGCCGATACAAGTATATTCTTGTGGCAGCCTGGCAACAACAATACACTGTAACCAACTTCACATATCCAGCCAAACGAATTCATACCGTTTCCGGTTCAATGTTTTGTTGTATTTTTGTGTAATACATCAAATATAATTTACTCTTAATATGTCAACAATACACCAGTAAAATATGCAGTATTTTATTTGTAATTTGATTGCATTAGGAAGGAAATTGAGAAAACATTGGACAAGAAACATTGAAGTCGGTGCACTTCTGATTTCGAAGCAGTACATAGCGTTCACATTCACCTTTCATTCATGCCATGTCTGTTGCACAAACACAGAGTAAGAGACACAGAGTGAAAGCGGAAATCCAGCGCTGGATTTAATCGTAATAATTTTGACACTATCTTAAATCGCATTTTAGACGCCCGAAATGCAATACTTGTCAATTTCTCTCATTCGTCTTCGTTCATATCACTGTAATTCAATGCCATTCCATTGAGTTAGATGACAATGACGATGACTACGACAATCACGCATGTTGTTTAATCGAACGCTTTGCCCTCGTTGTTGTCTGTCATATATGAACGTGAAAATATCGTCGAAATAATTCGATTGGAACTGCATCGTCTGTGTCTGTGTCAGTCGAAAATTTGAATGATTTTTCTTTCATCTTTTGGCTCTCTCTCACTCCAGCTAGAAATAGAACTTCCAATATCATTGAAAAGTTTGCTGTTGCCTCCATCATGTCTTTTTTTCTCCCTTTCTATCTACTATTCATTTTTCGATCGATGGTATAGTTTGAACTGTACACATGCTTTGCATTTTATGCATGGTTTTTATCTATGCAAAAACATTGGTTCATAGATTATATATCAAAATTCAATTTTAAACTTATTCTCATAAATTTTAGTTGTGAATTTTGGTGTAACTCTTGCCTGCGCTCGCTCGTGCTCGCCTGCCATCGCTCTATACGCGATTGGCTGTTCATCTTTGTCAGATCCAATTTTATTTCAATGAGAGTCCTTTTTTCTTTTCTCTGCACTACTTTTCCATTCCCTTTAAGTCAAAATCGTTAATTTTTTCTTTGCGTCAAACACGAGCATCGATGAAAAAAGATTTCATACTTTTTTATATTTGCATAAAGTTTGGCATAGCACGTTGGCCTTTTTGACTTAGCTCTCTCTCTCTCTCTCTCTCTCTCTCTCTCCATGGGCATACACAAAGTTCAATTGGGTCTCTTCTTTTGTGTAGTTTTTGGCCGAATGTTTAAGTAAATACGAAATAATGCTGCAACTTTTTTACCAGTTCGTATGTGCGTACTCTGTTTTTTATTGCTGCTGTTGCACACAGCTTTCTGGTAAATAATTTGTGCTAGATGGATACACGATACGGAAAGATAGATAGATAGACAGAGAGAGAGAGTGGGTGAAAGAGAGACTCTTGATGGCACATATCAAACCAAAGCAAAATTGAAAAAATTGTAGGTTTCGGACGAGTGGAGGAAGCAAATTCAAATGTCAGTATAAATTTAAAAGAATTCACTAAGTGTTCCATGGCACGCAGCGCCATCTACGGTATATAGAAAGTATAATGCGAACTATATCGGTATGAGCACGCCTGTATCTGCATTGTCGTCAAGCAATATCGTCGCTCTAGGGCGACAGGTAGTGTAGCGCTGATCGCGCTCGATATTCAAATATATATTATTGCTTCCTCTGCCTGGTTTTCGATTGCAAAAATTGAGTAAAGTCAACAGAAACGTCGGATGAATGAATATAGAGAGCCAACTTTTCTGTACCTTTTTTTAAAATAGAACCGCATTTGTGATTTTTGAAATTCCTATTAGTAAAATGTCAGATTTCCACCATGGGAGTGAAAGAGAAATTCATGGATCATTTGACATATTCACACAGAAAATCGCCACTCGTTCTTTCTTTTCCGCTCTCAAAATTCGTCTCTCTCTTACATCCACAAACAACATACGCTGAGAATTTATTTCAGTGAATTGCTACGATAATTCCTCTTGAATGGGTTCTCGTGTAGTAGCCTAAATGTCTACAAGTGTTTCAAAGTATACGAACCAAATATAATACAATTGTGTGTACCGCGAATATGATTTTTTTACATCCAATTTTATAGAATGCTCATCTCTTACATGAAAATCGTGTAGAAATCTAAACTAATGCACAGTTATACAAGCGCCAATTCACAGAAATGCCTATAGAAGTGCACCGAAATAAATTCTTGGTGTAGATAATCACTTGAACGGTCTTTCATCGCATCCTAATCACTGAGACACATTTCGTTATTATTTGTTTCCACAACTCCTCAGCATATTTTGGTTTTATTTTATAAAAATGCATACTATTTTTGTCTACTTTAATAAGTGGTTGGTTCGGTGGGTAGAGCAGAATGTCAAAATGGAGTTGAAAACTCAATTTACGCATCAACAAAAAATTATTTGTACACACTCGAATAAAGTTTAATGTTCTTATGGTCGTAGATTGCGTACGCACTCGCTATTCTTGGGATACTCTCTTCGAATCCCGGCGTTTCAAAAAGATAACAAATCTTTCGATGTGGGAAAAGCGCACACAATTTGTACTCAATAAACATTATGGAATAGTCACATCCAAATCTATTCACTTTTGGTTATGAATTTATTGGTGTGAAACATTGGCTTGACAACGACATACATCATTAACCGATGCGATGAAAGAACAAAAATTCAAATGTTTAATTTTATGTGCCGTTGTCATGAAACTTTCGTATTAAATTTGTAACGGATCGAAATCAGGAGCTGAAAAGAAAAATGGCAAACGCGAATTGGGAAAGGTTTAGCGTCGTAAATTCAATCGGTTGCCAATTTTTATTGCACTTTTTCTCCTATCGCCCTCAAAGTCATTTGCATGTATAAGATTTTATTTTGTATGTTGGGTACTGAGAGAGTTCATGGCAACACCGCAACAAAAAAGCTTGCACCGCCGAGTTCTAGATCCATATCGTACTCTTCTTGTGCGACTTTTGCATACTTCATTCTGTATAAGCAATAAATTAATTTAAAACTTTTTGATAGTTGTGGAAAATTTTGCCTTGCAATAGATTTTGTTGTGTGTGTGAGCGAGTGTGTGAAGTGGAGATTGTGTTTGTTGCATTCCGTTGTTGCCTTTACTTGGGGGGCTTGATGCAGGGGATCGAGATGGTTATGGAAGAAGCGCAGTGAAGTTTATCGTAGCGAATTCTGAGCTGAAAAAAGAGAAATAGTGAGATCTCTCGCGAGAGAGACTGGTTGGCTAAAAATGAAAAATAAACAAAGAATGGCAACATCTCGCAATTTTATGCCGTCGAGTGTGTTCATAATGTGTATTTATGTTTGGATCTTAATTCGTGTATGATATTTATTTTTGAAATGTAGCAGCCTATTTCAGAATTGCATCATACCGTGCCATTTGGCAAAGCGCTAACAGCAACTCTTAGGGCATCAATGCGCCTAAACATGTCCATATTTTGTTCAATCTACATATAATGTGAATGCGGCGGTGCTCTCCGTCACTTTTCGTGAAACTGCTATAAGTAGCTGCTATATCCAAATTGCGAAGAGGAACGAAAATCTCGACCCGAATTTGCAACATTGAATGCGTCTCCGAAACACAAGAAACTCAACCAAACAACAAAGCAACAGCTTCACCAAAGCCCAAAACACAGAGAAAAAGTAAAAGATAGAGACAGAGTGAAAAAAGCACACACACACACACACACATAGCATGAGGGAAAAAACAAAAACACAGCGATGAACTTTTCTATGCTGGAAAATTGTGTGCATTGGAATGGGCGAAGACATCGCGAAAGCTGTGTGCAAATTTGAATGAATAAGCACGACGAAGAATACAAAATTGAGTGATATGCAAATTGCATTTGACGATGACGATTATGGGTGTGCATGTATTTGTTTAAATGTGACTCTATACATAAACTTATCGACCAGTCAAACTGCATAGAGAGAATCTTTTTCGCCTCGCGAAGCTTCAGCTGAACGAACAAGCGAAAAGAAGAGCGCATAAAACACCAGATTTACTTGAGATCCATTTTCATATTCAATGCATTGCACTTAGAAGTTTCGATAGAGCGCTCGCTAAGCAAAATAAAATTAAAACATGGCATTGTGGGACTTAACGTCGAGCACAGATGGCATTTGAATCTTTCTCTTCGTTCGCCTCAGCCATGCTACCTCCCCTCCTGCTATTCTCTACATCTCAACATTTTCATTGTTTGCACGATGCGATGGCGCACACTGAAATTAGTCTCGATCCATCCAAAGCAAATACGATTATGTGTTTTGGCGCGTCTATACTGCAACTCAACCAGTACTTACAAGCTTGTTTGTTATTATGGCGTTTGGACGTGCTTCGAATGCATGCTCTCGCACCTTCGATGCGAACAATGTTGTATCAAGTATTACATGTTTTGTGTTTAAAATCGAATAGTTATTTCAGAAAAAATCGGAGAGCAACAGCGCGAATTTATATAATACGAATATTGTTTTAACCATTAACATGTTGACACGTTCGATGGCAATAATTCAGGCGGCTTTCTATCTTTTGTTTTACTTCAGCCAAATGTTTAAAGATTCGTGGTAATAACAGTTTCGCAAAAATGAATACGTGTGATAATTTGAAAGAGAAAATCATTCTGTTTATGCGTATTGATTCCTGGCCACAGCTCAACGCACCCGTTGATCACAAATTGATTTTCGGGGTGTTTGCGCTTACTGTTGACGCTTCTCGCAACCTGAATCCTAGAGTGCAGGAGTTTTCACTTCATTGATCCATTATTACAATTTAATTCATTGTACAAATAAAAATATTTACACCAACATTTTCTTCTGGTAGCTGCATAAAAAAAAGGTTATGCTTGCAAATGCTTTGAAAAATATTATATATTCAATACCATTCCTTTTTCAATTTTAAATTTTTGGAACTGCAGTCGGTTTTTTCTTCCACCGAGAACTCTACTCGAAGCCCGGAAAAAAGAGGAATCCCAAGCTAAATTAAAGTATCGATGCAACCAGCGAACACCTCTCAAACCATTACTAATCAGATATTCATTCCGAATCTCATCCACACCCACAGCCTTACCCCAACTCAACTTATCAATTGTAATCCGAATTTCATCCATGCTAAACTCTTCCAAACTCACTTTATTGCCATTTCCATTCACATTCTCATTCCTAATCGGCATTTTCGACATTTAGCAATTCATCAAAATATTCCTTCCATCGTTTCAACAATTTTTTTTTGCCCAACTTGTCCAAAACAGCTCGAGGAGCATGTTTCTTGCGACCATTCCTGATGTTCTTAACCCTTGAACATGATACCATATTCCTTTGCTGTTCAGCAACTTCTAATAAAAAAACATATGCTAGAAAATTCAGAAAAGTTCGGTAAATCGTTTAGTCAGTCATTAAGATATGGCGAATATTTGAATTGAATACGATTACTTCAATCAAGAAAAACGTCAAGAAAAAAACTCTGTCGGATGTTTTTACTCTTCTGGATTCGACGAAAGCATTTCTCTTTTGGTTCGGGGCACGCGGCATGACACCAGCAGAGAATAACAATTACCGAACCGCACGAAATACAGACAAATTCAGCATGCATTTTAGTTATTCAGCTCGCTTCTGAATGACAAGGGTGAAAGCATATATTTTAGTGTATTTGTTCTCGTTTTATTGAAGAGTTGGTGTTCATCCTTTTCAGGCTAAATCTCGGAGCGATCTCAACTCAATTCTTTATTCATAGCAGTTTTCATTCGATGACTTCTTTTTTCCTGTTCCTTCGCTTGTTGCCAAAAGGACAAAATCATTTTTTTTTTTTTTTGAAGCTAATAATGTTTTGCACTGCTCCAGTGCCAGAAAAGATGACAATAATGTGTGCAAAAGTGTGTGCCTGCATATATTGTCTACATTTTTTTTTACTGCGCTCATTCAAAATAAATTGCAAAATAAGTTTATTGTAGCGTTTTTCTTTTGCTCCACTTTGGAATTTTTTCTTTGTTGGTTTTTGTATGTCTTTTAGAATTCATACATTATTCTGACGTTGCCATCAAAACGCTCGTGAATACACAAATTCAAAGTGAACCTCGAGTATATGGTTGTGTCGCGTGTTGAGCGTGAGCGAGAATGTGCCCGCATCCGCACTCGCGCGTCATCACAATCACGAAGTGGATATTCATAAAAATGTGTATATGTGGCGAATTTTTCTAGGGTGCTGGGGTTTCGAGGTTAAAGTCGAAACAGTCATCTTGTGCATATGAAAATTTTAACGAATCACGAAGTGAGCGTTTTGTAACTAGATTATGAAAGAAGCTCTCCCTTTCCCTCTTTCTCTATCGCTCTCTGTAAGGAGAAATGAAAAACGAATTTTATATCGTTCCATTTTTGTTTGTGCATAAATTATTGAGCTGATGCCGATACTAGAGGTTTTCCTATTATCTTCCGTTGTACAACTATTTTATTTTAACTTTTTTTCAATAGATACAGATTTTCGTGTTGCTCTTTTGGGCATATCGTTCAGTTGGAGCTTTAAGTGTACATCGCATTCTTGGTGCATTGCGTATAGGGAATAACGTTAGACCGACTGAATGAAAAATGCCAAATTCCATTGCTAATGGTAAAAATAACAAAGCTCGAACGCTGCAGAACGCTCAGCAGGACAAAGATATTTCCTCGAAAATAAGCAAGAATGAGAGTGAAAAACTTTTTTTAATAAAATCATTGTTTGGTGTTGCGCTGATGTTCCTGCTAACAAGACACACTTTCGGCTCATTCGCAATCTGCCTCTATAGTGCATTGCCATAGAAAATTAGTCGTTACAAATGTAAACCACTGTCTAAACATAAATATCAAATTGCCATGGAAATAATCATGTACAGAGCACAAAACAAGATTCCCGAATGATATGAAATGCAAATGCTTGCACTTTCTACTTATCTACTTATCCGTTTGTGATAGGGAAGTGAACGTGAACGTGAAAACGATATACGAAAAAAATGTTACGAGCAATTGTTTACCAGACAGATTATTTTGAAAATCAACGATGTTGAACGAAGTAATATGGTGATATGTTAACCGATTCGCCAACGTTAGTTCATTCATCATTATTCGCTGATTATATTATTAGGAGCTGTAATACTAGTGTTGTCCTTTGAATGAAATGCAATATGCTATGCTTCGAATGGTGGATCAATATCGACGTTCGGGTCGCAGCCAACCGACAAAAATTGGCAACCTCAACATATGGGTCCAAATTATGTACTGTTACGAAAAATCGAAAAACTTAATGAATTAAATGACTTCATGCAGTGCATTACGACCGTGTCGAGTGAATTTTTTGCAAACGTCCATGCGATTTTGTGTCTCTGTGTGTCTAATTTTCGGTTGACTTGTCAATTTAGTCAGTGTGGAAATGCAAACCGCACGGTAACGATAAGCTATTATCATAAAATTAATGTGCATTTTTATTTCACACTCAAAAACGTTCCAGAAAAAATATGCAGGTTGTCTGAATTGCTGTGTAAATCTCAGTGTACCATCGAAATATCCGTACACACTACCCTCCTTGACATCACACTCTCAAACTATTGAAAGTTCTTTATACATTTTTTTTTAAACATTGAAATTGATATCTATCAATGGCAAACCACCCCGAAGTGAATAAAATAAAAATATTTGCTTATCCTTGGAGTCAGCAATGCGTTAGCAGGCGCCGTGCATGTTGATTTAAATGCACTTAGCAATTCAAATGCCAAAAACTTTGTTAAATGTGTGTGTGTTTGTGTTAGTGTGGAACTGTTCCGCTTCGATTATCACCCAGGTGAATGTGAAGAGTATTAGACCGGATATTTCCTGCACGCCATTCAATCTTTAAACTCAAATGTTTATATATACCAATTATCTGTGTCCCTGTGTTTTTGACACAGGTCAAAAGCATATTTCCCATTCACAATTGTTCAACTCAAAGCGATTTCGTTTGCGTTTATCGTCCCTCTCTCCCTCTCTTTTATTCAAAATGAAACATTGTATTTCAAGTTTAAATTTTAAACATTTGGAAGATGTGTGTGCATCTGTGCGAAGGCAGCATATTCCATAAACCGTATCTGTTTTCAATGGCAAAGTTGAACTTCGATGTCAATATCAACCCAGCCAATAGAATTGCTGAGCTGTAGCAACACACTTCACATTTTTACGATCGTAAATTGGGAATTACTTTTATGTGCTTCCGTTTCGATATCGATGAATACGAATAAAAAGTTCAAACATTTTGATGCAGACGTAAAACGCGTAGTCCACCGAGCACCGAAGTTCTCTCCATTTTTTCAAAACGAAAATAAAAACAAGTGGTGAAGGGAACATGCAAATTTCATGTAAAAATAAATACAAAACGGTGTTATGTTTGCGATGCATCGATTGTAATGAAATCGAGGTGGTAAGAACTTGAGCACATGTTTTGTGATACGGTTTGTTGTATTTCCTCATTTTCTCCCAACAATTTTACATTGTTTCTTTTCTCAATCAACGTGGCTTGCTTTTCTTCGTTTACCGTTGCTATTCCATTTTCGCTGTGCCGTTGCCTTTCGAAATGTTGAGCTTATTCGAATATTATGCAGCTTTAAATGTCAGCATCTTGAATCATAATTACACTGAGCCAATTTCATTTCTGCTTTACTTCTTCGCTCTCATGATGAATTTAATACGAAATAAATTAATTGCAAATAAACTCGAAACATTTTCGCTCCGACTGTGAATTTACATTGTTGCATCCATCGCTTGGTTAAACGGTTGCATTTCCATTGGCTAGACTACCGAAACTTTTGCGAGTTTTCCTTTCATTTTGTAGCAAAACAATTGATGTTCCGAAGATGAAGACGACAGCGCCTGACGGTGGCGGCTGAACAAAGCCAAAAATATATAATATAAATAAAACTATAATGTTCAGATGTTTTGCTTAAAATAATTCACTCTGTTTACAATTGAGTGGCGGAAACTGCACCCCAAGGTAATAAAACATCTGTAGAAATGAGCACTGTACAGACCGAAAGATGTTTGGCAGGAATTGATGAGCCAAGCAAAAGAACGACCGAATGGAAAAAGAAATAGAATGAAAAACTGAATGAAATAATAAAAAACCCACGGACGGAATGAATATAAAACGGTCTTCCGAAGATATGGCCTCAGGGAATCCGTGCCGAGTTTTTCTTTTCAAGCTTGATGTTATTTTTCGATGGAAAAAAAGTCGCTCTTATTGCTTTTGATCTCTAATTTTTATGTTTTTTAACCTTTTGTTTGCCGCTCACATTGTAAGCTAGATTTGATTGTGTATGCGCGCGTGAGGGTTGTATGGGTGTGACATAATATCGAAATACAATAACATGAACATTTTCTGACCGAGTTCTGAAGCTGTGAAACAAACACAATCATCGAATTGCTTCTATTTTCGTGACAAAATGAAGCGGAAACGCATCGAAACTATAGCCCATGACTATAGAATAAACATGGAAGCGATAAATTGTCCTCGGCCGATCGACTACAACGATGCACTAGCAAATAGAGAGGGGCAGAAAAAGTGGAACACTTCAAAAATACGGCTAATATATGTTAATAAACGTTTGCCATTATCTTCGCATATCACGGGTTTTGGAATCGCTAAGCGGGATTGCTTGTCGACTGGTTGAGCGAAACAAAGAACGAACAGGACGGTTCGATTTCTCTCGACAAAAGTGATCTCATCGACAAACTGTAATGGGCTATGAAATGGGAATGCACACAGGAAAAACAAACTCAAATAAATCGACGAAACTGGAAAATAAACGCATAAAAAGTTCAGCTATTATTATATTATACACATTATCGTTGTAATATGTGTTTTAATTCTGTTGCTGTGTCACTCTGCTTGGTTGCGTTGTCTCTTTCTGTTTCTTGATACTTTTGAATAATGTGTCTCTCTCATGCATTAGCACTTGATTTGCGTTCAGCTGTTCGAAGTAACTAAGATCCGAATCGACGAAAAAGACAATTTACTCCTATACATATCTAAACAATATGAGTTACAGTTGGTGTGTATGTGTGTACAGGCAATAATCCTAATGCTTGCTCGCAACTTGTCCAAACTCTTCGGACGACACATTCTGCTTTCGTTCTAAATAATTTCTCATCTTATTGTTATGCCATAGCAACAAAGAAGCGCAAGAAAGTTGGTGGTCGGAAGATAACAGAAGGACAACGTAACACAATGTTTCGCCATAAAATACTTTAATCGCTTTTTAATTGCCACTGCGTAATATATTGGATAGTCGACCACTTTCGAAAACAACCTATTTTTTTGGTGGATTCAATCTTTTGGATATTTGCATAAGTGTGATCCGCTTTGCGAAAATGGCCAAAAATTGCAATATGTTTACTTCTTTTTGGTTTATGCCGATGGCTACTCATTTCCATTCCATCCGAGTCCATTCTGTTTCTGTGTTCCAATTTTGATCGAGTCTTGTCGAAATATGGAAAGCTTGACGGAAACCCGGCCAGCATATACATATATCGCTGAATAAACGACAAGACAGAAAATGGGAACCGAATCATAATTCTATCGTTGAGATGGAGAGGCGAGTATTTCTGTGTTATCTTAAATGTACATATTCGCTTCTCCATCTCACTGATAGAATTTACGCTCAACCATTAGAAGTTCTAATCGCATTGCGGTCGCGTTCGTTGGTGAAGTCATGGTTTAAAATGAATCATGAATTCATCATAATGAGAAATAATGGTGGTGAGGACCGATGATTATGGTGTAAATGCGACGATGTGTTGGCAAAGTTTTCACAGATGTTTCATGTTTATATTTTCTTTTATTTCGTTGGCTCATCTTTGTTGGGCGTGTTTTGTTGTTGTTCGGGCTATTTTGGCTAACGGCCGATGTTGTAGATCCACTTGTGAGAGTGAAACAGGGACTCGCTGGATCTCATGAACAAATAGTGTGAAAGCAAAAGAAAATCATGTTGATATTTCGAGCCATACACCAACGCCAAAAATATCATTTAATAAATATACACACAAACCGCATTCTCTATGCCGTCGGCTGTGACGCATTGCATTGTGATCTTCATTTTCGGCGTCGACTATGATGTTGTTGTTGTTATCATTGTAGTGTCGTGCTCTAAAGGATATTTTGCAGGCCGACCCAAGATCCGTTTATTATTTTATTTTGATTTTTTTTTTTTGAGACGCTCATTTGGCAGCGCATGTTGCTGTGTTGCTGTTGCACAGTTTTCGTTCCATGTCGTTCGTATTTACAAAATTTCCCTAAATGCGTTCAGAACTGTATTGCATTGAACAGTTTTGCGGTTGATTTTTCTTTTGGGGCTCCTTCCTCGCTTATTTCTTGGCTCGTTATTGCTGCTTTCCGAGGCGATGTGCACACAGTTTATATCGTATATTTGGTTTGTTGTTTTGTATTTGTTTTAACGATTATTTTGCCGCTTATTAGTAAAGTTGGTGCATTTTTCTTGTAATAGTAGACGTGCAGTTGTAGTAGGGTACGCCACCAAAGTATTTTATCGATACTTGCAATGCCTACCTATATCTCCTTGCATTGGTTTCTGTCCATATTCTTTTTTGGTTGCTGCCTGTACAAGAATATGCCTCGCAATGAATGAAGAAATTACACACTGAATCTAGATAGCGCTCGGCTACTGAGCTAAAAAATCTCAATATAACAAGGAAAATAACGTACTCGGAGCAAGTGACGACGATGCCGGGGGATAATACGTGTGGTAAAGTGAATTCGGTCAGGTATTTTGAACAGTCCTTTGTGACTCACGCATCTAAATAAAAATACCTCTTCATTATGGCGTATTTTAACTTGCCCTGACAGTATTTGCCGAGTTTGTTGGCCAAATCCGGGGGAAAATGGTTTTTTCTCTTGAGCCTGCAGGAAAAGTAGCATTTCGCTCGCATCTACCGTTGCCACGTTACTATCACTTTAATAGAGTCGATGTACACACCAATTTCTTCTATTTCTCCTCATTTTGCTTCCATGGTCCATATATATTTCCATCGTTGCCAACCATATAAGTGTCTTTTAGATGTTACGCGTATTCATATCGTCTTCTATTTTAATTTTCATTTTAGGTTCGTCGGACTTTCCGCAGAAAATGCATTCGTTATGGCATCTGCTTCGGCTCTCACTTGTGGCCGGAGTCCTTCTTTCCATTCTCTTCCGTTATTATCTCTTTTAATTTCAAACGAGTCAAAACAATAAATACCAGGATGCATAATAGTAATACCGAGAGTTGACAATGGAATGAAAAGAGCAATGGATAAATGGAAAACAACATTAAAAATTTGCTACATTTATATTCGAGTGCATTCGTCGTATCGCCAGAATGTTTGGTTATCGTTGTTCTTTTTGTGTTTGCTTCTGGTTTTTTCAGATGTCTTTTGTTTTCATGATGGTGTGCGTTTTTTCGTCTTGGATTTTAAATCGATTGTTTGTGTTTTGTGCTTGCGTTTATCTTTTAGGATTTTAAATAAATACAAGTTTAACAATAGTCTATGTGCGGTCAGCGAATAATAGTGATCGGACACACACGTAAAATATTCATGCCAAATGCTTGAGCGAGAGCAAAGAACCAACTGAACAGCGGAACAAGAATACAATTCTGTTTAAAAGTAATTAAAATCCCTCCTTAGCTTTTATTGTTTTTATATCGCTTTACGTAGTGATCGTGTAAATGTACGAATCAAAATCGATTTTTAAGACAAAAAACTTTTTAATTGCGGAAAACATTTCATGGAATAGATGGGGATATAGAGAGATATATTGAGGGAATTCGAAATGTCAAAGAAACGGGAAGCATTGCAAATAAAGAAGCTCGAGAATTGAATCGCCGAATGGATGCAATGTAAATATTAGCAAGACCACCGATGGCAACATCCTTGAAATGCAATTGGACCTTTCACTTGGCAATCGAAACGGAACTGGCGAATAAAAAACCCACTCACACACTTGCAAGTGACGAACGCCGAGTGGACAGGTTTGTGAATATCTTCCAACATAAAAAAAAATCAAGTCTACATACCTAAGATAACTACGATTGCGACAACTACTGGATACTAGAAGACGCTACTTTTTTGTCGCCAAAAAAAAGTGCAATAAAAACCGATTGCGTTAAAAAATTTCATTGAATTTATCTGTCTCTTTCTCTTATTGAATTCGTTCCAGATGAAAGTTTATATCATTCGAGAAGAGACCCTTTTCTCGGCTTCTGTTCGAAATGCCATTGAATTTAATTCTTCGTTACCTCTTTCTCTCTCTCTGTCTCTTTCTCTTTGTACGTGTTAATCTGCTGCTTTTGGTTTCACTGCAATTTACACTTGAGCTATAATTCATGTTACGAGCAAGTGGCAGAAGCCTGGCTAACAACAATATACAAGCAAAATGCAATAAATTCGAACCAACATCTCTCAGTTTGGCGCACAACATACGAACATACACAGCCAATTTATTTTGCAACGTTTCGTTTGCTGCTTCACTCATTGGAACTTCTACTTTGTTTCATTTTTTATTCGATTTTTCTTTTTCTCTCTTGCTCTCTTTTACCCTGTAATTATTTTATAAGTACAAGAATAGAGTATTTGTAATCACACTTGAAATAGCAATAAAATTGATTGCAATGTTTTCCAAAGCAGCATAATATTTCCGTGCATTGTATCTGTTCTCGCGTCAGCTTCGAATAATTTTCGACCATAGAACTGGTTGCTGAGATATCGAATTCCTTGCATCCGATATTCCTGCTCTTCATTTCTCAAGACGATTCGTCTACTTTGATGGACGTCGATTCCACCTTAATGAAGATTCACGGAGTATTATTTGAATTTGTTCGGCGAAAATCTCGGAACTCTTCACTTTTAAAATTACTGAAAGTATTTCAAAAAATTTCATGTGATTTATCGTACTTTTGCGAGCATTTGCAAGATACAAGAAAAAAGTCTAAATCCAGCAAACGGGGTTTTATTCGATAGAAACCCAATTGTGCCGTGTTTCCAAATGGATTTAATGCAATTTTGATGCCACGGCGTTGATACACGAGTGAAAGAATATCAGTTCTCATGCCGCCAATCTTCGAGAATATGTACGAAACTCATTCGTTGTTCCACTGGAGCGAAAAACCCAAATAAATATGAATCAAATGTGAGAATGTGACTCATGCACCGTTATTATGTTCTTCGAATTTCACCGAAACATTTAAAATAGTGGCGTGATAGCAGAGTTCGACAGAGAATTTGGTATGTTTGTCTGGATTTTGTGTTGTAGTGTATATATTGTGTTCTCTCTTCATCCTGCATCGTGATGAGAATGATGGAAAGCCGTAAATTCACATTTGTTGCCCTCAGTCCAAACTAATAAACTCGACTCTGACGATTCGTTGGAATAATAAAACAAGAATGTTACCCGTTTTATGGTACGCGCATTTCATTTATAAATCGAATGAAAGTGCTCCACAACGTCACATTTGCAAAGCCATTCGGTCTATGTATTTGCTGCATTACAGCTCTCGTCCAAATGCCATTGGCACCGTGCAGCTTGTATCTATCCATTAGCAGCTGTCCAACTTCACTTAAGATGACAATTATTCCATACATTACGATATCCTTCCGTTTCCAAGTTCGCTCCCCTTTTCTCTGTGTATCTCAATCATTTCCATCTTTTGCAGAATCACCAAAGCGCAAACAGCACGAATCTTGCAGCAATTTCATGATGATAGTCCAAGAAGCGTCGCTTTACACAATCAATTACAGCGTCTTACATAAAAAAAGCTATAACTATATTTTGTATATTTCGCGACAGTGCGAAAGATCGAAACTTTCGCCGCAAATCGCTTGCGAGTGTCAAAGATAACATTTCATAAAATTGAAAATGAGCATCGAGGAAATTACTAGCAAATATAATTGGCTTTGCGAAACACGAGCTTGATTAATTCGATTGATAAATCGCATTGGTCAAATATAAAGTGCAAACTCAAAACACAGTAAATTACTTTTAACTTCGTTCAATGCATGCTATTTGATTTTTATTGGCCTCATTCATTTAATTCGTTCATGGTTAATTTTATTAATACAATATTTTTTGTGTGCGCTTCGAGTTTGCGTCGAAAGAATTGCGACAAAAACTTATTTAATTACAAAGCTACGTATATTCATATTCTTGTTGGTATGTTGAGCATTGAATGGATGCGAGGAGAGAAAGGGTACTGTAACATGACTAGACAATGAAACAGAAAAATGGCATTTTCAGCAACATTATATGGAGGATTTGGTTTCAAATTTATGTGTATGCTTTCATTGAAAATATAGAACGAGATAGCGAATTCTACTTGCATCTCTCATTTTCAGGCTAACCGCTCGTCCAAATGAATGGTGCGTTGCGTATAATATGTTTTGTTTTCGTTGGTAATAAAAAATAATGTGTATGCAAAAAAACACACGCACACACAATCAACATCAAAAAAATCATCTCATTTGGGGAGGGTGTGCATATGAAAAGGGTTGGATATACTGCAATATGAAGAAAGGAAGCAGCTTCAACTATATTTTAATCGTAAGCTAATGTGCAATTATGTGGCGAAAGCAACAAAAATCAATGAAGATGGTTGTATATTAAAACCGAAACGAAATTATGTTTATTTATTCGTCCCGTTCTATTTTTCAATAACAATAAAAGCGAACATAAATTTTCGCTCATCATTTAAAGGCGCATCATTATAAAAACAGACAGCACATTATTTTTGCGTTTTGTGCGTTTTTCTTGTGTTAATAAATTGGAATATTTTTTTCCGAGGAAGGAAAATGTACTTGATAACTTCCATGTTTGCGTTAATACACTGACTTATCCGACGAGCCATTCGAAATAGAGTAAAAACAGAGCTATTCGATTAATGATTCTGATGTTCTTCCTGATTCCATGTTCCTTGTGCGCACACAGCAGGAGATATGTAATAAGAAATGCGATATTGACTTTTCCGTGCATTTCGTGAAAGTATTGAAATAAAAATTCCTTCAGAATATTAATGCATTATTGAAATCATCGGGATGGCAAATGCATACGAGGATCTATTTGAATTGAATCCGTGTCTTGCTTGACCCATTTTGTTTGAGCACACCGGATGCTACAAGGCGTAAGATGGCAGCTTCGATTCGACATAATACTAGGATTTAAAATGCAGAATAAATGGTCGAAATGATGAGGAGGAAACAATAGAAAGAATGCGAGCTGTCGAGACGAGCCCTCGGAAGGTGATGAACCTGAAAAGTGGCTGCGCCGTCTTTGTTCTGGCACAAATACAATACGAGCTTATTCTGGACAATAAACCGAACAACAATATCGCACGTACCAACGATAAAATGTTGATGTTTTCAATCATGTTTTTTTATTACTTCGAAATTTCAAGCAAATATTCCGCACTTTTGTCCGTTTCGCTCGTCTGTTTTGTTCGTGTTAAAATCAAAATTCATACCCAAAATATATTCATCCGTAAATGAGCAGAAATCTGTGATTTGTGCCAGAAAATGATAATATGCCTTTTGAAAATATTGATTAGGTTCCGTTAGCAGATGTGCCTGGGGCAGGGATGGGCACATGCTCTCACTCGCCAGCTCAGCTCGTTCATTCGCTTGCGGATATTATTGTGGAATAGAAAACGATGGCACTATGTTTTTGAATTGATCGATTTACATTATGAAGAGAATGTCGCAGTTCATTTTGCGCTCCCATTAGATCAGTGACAATGCCCCGTTGCTGTCTTTGATCCTGGGCGAAACCAAATTTGCCTAATAATAATAAAATGACAATGATGATGATGATTTTTTGCTATTGCCACTGCTTGCTCTCCTACTTATTATTTGAATGATGCCATTAAAATTCCAGTCGCGTACACTTATTTCGATTCCTACATTATATGTACATAAAAAAGATAGATAATAAGGAAAATCGGTCTTCGAAATGGTTTATTCACAGTCATTATTATCGTTTTGTATATAGAATGGCTGTGTTAGTTTTCTCTCTCTCTCTCACTCTCTCTTTCTCACTTTTACTGTTTGTCGTTTTCTATGCTTGCAACATTTCGACACGCAACTAAGAATTATGAATGGCCGCGAATTTGTATGAATCGAATAGAAAAGAACAAGAGAGGTGGTGAATATGAAGATAGAGTGAGAGAGGACGATCATGCGAGAGCAGGAGTAATTTATCTGTGAACGTGAAGAAATGTGTAGCAAAATTGTGTAGCATATCAAAATATATATCTTTTTCGAAAATAAGAGTAGAACGAAAAAGGACCCACAACAATATCAATAACTTGAGCAATATCAAGTGGATGCGACAGATGTATGGCATGTTAATGATAGAATCGAACATTCGAGGGACGAACACAAAACATCTAATAGAGAAAAAGAAACCAGAAAGAGCACATACAAACACATAGAGAGAAAGAGGAAAAGAGAGAGAGAGCAGCATATGAAAATCTGCGTCAGTTTACAGATCGCATTCCGATATATTAAATAACTGTGTAACAAGCAAAGCGAATCACAATCAAAATCGAGCCGGCGGGAAAAAAGACGACTATTTGTATTTCAAGTGAGAATATATGGTGTTTTTTTGCTGGATGAATCACAAATTGAGATTTTGATTTCAATATAATGGAACAAACATGCTGGCGTGATGCTTGGCGTAGCCTTTCAAATGAATCTCGAGATTGGAAGTGCGTCAAATGGGCTCCATCACATTTTCTCGATTTGATTTTTTAATTTTAAATGTCTGCAGATAGTGATACTTTTTGCAGTTGAGAATTCGTGGCCTTGAAGATGGTGTTAAAATGGCGCGGCAAATAGTAATAACTAATATTTGCAGACGACGTTGACAGGTGATCAATAAATGAAGAGTGCATTAATGTTTTCCCGTTTTGATACTCTGATGAATTCGCTAATGATTTCGTGAAAATTGAAATGCTATTAATTAGGAATGAATCGGTTGGTGCGGTGTTGATGGAATGTGACAAGATACGACCGTTTAACCTTTTTGAAAAAAACAAAACAGCTCAAAGTCGTATTTGTTTTGAAATTGGAATTGATATTCACAGTCTAGTCATTTCTATATCAAATTACTATTCCCTCTGACCCGATCGAATACTGCTCGTATGATTGAAATTATTCTCGAGTTGCCACCGCAACTGAAGCTAGAATATTTCAATGAACAATTTAAGCCACATTGGTGCAAAACCTTGGAAATGTTCCACAGAAATTCTGTATTCAATGCAATAATTTATTAACACATCACAGAATGAGGAGAGAGTTGGTGATTTTTATTCAATGCATGTAGGTGCTTTTGTTTTTGCGAAAATGGTAATCGGGCGATTCTTCTCCGCACTTGAAGATGTGCTGGCATTTGCCAAGTGCATATCATATAATGTGAAATGTTTGCTTTTCATATGCATGAATGCGTTGATTGGCTTGATATTGGCGTAAAATTGTGTTTATATTCTATGGATCTGTGGAATCATGGCAATTCATTGAATCGAAATCATCGCAAATTTGAGTCTGTGTCTAAGATTTTCACTCCTCGCTAATGCAAGCTTTAATTTGCCAATATGCCAATGCAGCAAAATAAATGCAATTCCACAAACAAGCTGAAATATTGGAATTTGTGTGAGTATGCTTGTGCAACCAAACACCACATTCATTTGATATCCACCAAACATTCTCTGAGATGTCGGGCTTTATCTTTTACTCGCATGCTTCCGTGTGTGCATTTGTACACTTGAAATTATTCCATAACCATTTATAAATGAACCAACCGCATCCACACAAAATGGTGCACAGCTAGGCTCGCCCATACGTCTGTTAAATGCCCACATTGTCGGCTGAATGAAAAAGAGCCACTTGCCAAAGATATTTTCGAATTTAATCAAATTTAAAATATCAAATCTGTGGTCATTTCATAAGCTATTACTATCTATTATGCTTATATTTTTGTATATTGCTCGTTCCAAATGTGTAGCGCCGCCAATTATATATCTCTTCTCACATCAATTTCCCAGTTGATTGTGATATTAATTTGCGAATGCGGTTTTCACTCAGTGAAAGACAAATAAAACATTACCTAGGCTCACTAAACAAAATTTGATGAATCCAAAATGCATCCGCCATTTAAAAATCATATGAAAAATTTCGGATTAATTTACATGTCGTAGCAAAAAGCGAATTTACCCAATCAATAACCGAGTTGTGCTGCGTCGAAGTATTGTAATTGCTTCGAGTTCATCATTTCCGAAAGCAAACGTGGAAGTAAGATTTTTTTGTCTCCGAAGTAAGTCAGTGCTTGAAGAAAGTATTCTGTAATTTCAGGTAAAAATAAACGTAGACCGTTGCTGTTCTTATCTATTGTCACTCTTTGCATTTTCACTTTTGCGTCTTTCACTTGATCCTGCCTCCTTAAACTTTATGTGCGTGTGTGTGTGTGTGTGTGTTCATTTATATGTAAATGCCAGCATCAAATCAACGATAGAACGAGCGTAATGCAGATGACATGATACCATTTTCGGGGGTGAAATGCGATTACCGGCGAATGAACAAACGCTAGTATGAAGCATGACAATGATGATACTCGCAGTAACATCAACTTTGTCTAAAAATCATAATATTGATAAAAAAAAACCAGAAATATTTCCATATGTTTTTTGTTGGTCGAAATGGAAACAAATGGTTAGAGTATTTGCAAGAGATATTTCTCAAAGTTGAAAGTTTCTTCAGACTTCCCGATATAAAAACATATCACATTAATTCGGCGAAGAGATAGGAAAAGAAAGATGGGAAGACGACAAGGTAAAAAGCGAAAAAGGTGAAAATAAAACCAAAATCTTTCCATCACATGCGAAAGAAATTATGGAAGTCCGTGCGATACAAAACACATATTCAGTCACTACCAATTGCATAAACATTTTCGCAATACATGTGATCAACTTTTACAAGACTTCGTTCGCATGCTGTTTGAAAAGTGTTAAATTGATAACAGAGCAAGAGAAAAAAACATTGAGCAGTAGATGATAGAGACAGGCAAGCCAGAGCTTGATATAATATTCCATTACTTGGTCTGCTTTAGCATTAAACGGCTTACACAGCGAGTCGCAATGTGCGTCATATCATGCTGAGTTTATCTATTTTTACGAATTTCGTTTTGTATTTATGCCATTAGTTTGAAAATGATCGACTGGCATCGGGAGAGTCAGATGCAAGGGCAGAACATCACTGTAGAGACGAAAAAAAAAGCTACTGCAAACGGGGATATCAAAGGCAAACCACAAAAAAACATTTCAAATATGATTTTTTTTTTTCCAATTTCTTGCACTTTCTACGGCAATCCCATGATGTTTGCTCTTCAAATCTAGTCTTTACCAGGCAGGTAGCATTATATATCGTGCGTGACGGTGCAGTAATCCTATTCCTGAGCAAAATATTACTTAAGGCTTTGAAATTATTCCTATTTCAAAGAAAATAATTTCTGAGGAAATCTGAAAAAAAATGATAGAGTCTCAACAAATAAATTGATTGAGCCCCAGCACCTGGATATTATTTCTAGAAATTGATAGAGCCCCAGCTAAATATTTACATCTCAGAAATTATTTCCAAATTATTAGGCTAATTCTTCAGGGAAAAGCTAGGAATTGTTAGCTGAATATGAAAATATTTTTATGCAGACAGAATATCTTAGGTCAGAGGGTCTGAATCATAATTGGTCAAAACGTCTAGACATTCTCATATCTAATCTGGTCAAAAGGACTATTAAAAATATGGCCAATTGCTCTGAGTCGTGGCTGACCAATAAATTTGGCTATGTGGTCAGATGAATTTATTCAGAAAGTCTCAGACGATAATGATATTGCCGATATTGACCGATAGTTATTTAAAACATTCTCCGAAAAAAAAAAAATTGATACGGGCTTTATACATGCTGATCTACATCCTGAAAATGGTAAGAAGATGCTATTCATTTTTAAAAAGATTGAAACAAAAAGTCAATTTAAGATTGTTGCCACATTAAAAAAATAGGCAATAAATCAAAAAAAAAAGTAAGGAATTCCTCAATTTTCAGTATTTTTGCGCAAAAAGAAGGATGGAAAGCCTGAGCTTGTATTGTTGGCCACGGACTATATATGAGTACCTTCCAGCTAAAATACGTCTTTCCCTTTGCCAATGCAGCAAAATATTAGTAAAAAGAATTTATGTGTATTCGGCTAACAATTTCTAGAATTTATTTCCTTAGAAATAGAAATCATTTCCTGAGGAATAGGAATAATAATCCTGCCGCGTGTGTGACATTAGTTTTGCTATGCTCATTTCAAAATTTGTTAATCCAGTAGTAATTCCTTGGCATTGACTGAGACCGTTATGGTGTTGTGATTTATAGCAGATCAAGCTTAACATGACGGGCGTATCGGTGCCGGGGCGAGGTTGGCGTATGCGAGAGGCTAAACCATAAATGAGGCTAATTTTTCAATTAAATCGCACAACGCAGACAATATGCACTGGCCAAACTGTTAGCAAATACACGCCAATACAGAGCGCCGCGCAACGTAGACAGCGAAAGGCAAAAGTAATTTTAAATTCAATTATTAAATATGATGTTATTTACAATTTGTGTTTCATGCAATGGAACGAACGAGATGCAAAAATCCGACGTTTCAAATGTATACAGAATGAAAGAGTTAGAGTGAGAGCGAAAAAAAGTTCGGAAAACTTGACAGCTGCTATTGCTGTTGGATGTACGCAAAAATAATGCATTTATTCGTTTCACTAACGATTTTCAAAAACATCAAAGAAGCGATTCATCTGTGCATTTATGCTTCTTAATTACATTTTTCCTCATCGTTTCGCTTATTTTGCACTTTTGTTTCTTGTGTCCCGCTTTTCCCGTATTATCTCTCGCTCTCTCACTCTGCTTCTCGTTCAGTTGCGAATGTGTACCCCAAGGGGGAAATCACTTAAAATATAATTGAAAAATAGAAAAAATTGGAAAAAATTGGAAAAAGTGGCGAAATAATGCCTGAGAAATGATTCATAATTAAAAAGAAATTGAAGAAATTGAAAATAATATATTCTATTGTATTTGGAAAAAATTGATATAGTTTATAAATATAATTGAAAGAAATGGATTTGGAACTGTACGCTCATTTCTTAGAAATTATTCCAAAACATTAAATTTTTTTCATTTTTTTTTTCGATTCTTCAATTATATTTTGAGTGATTTCCTCCATGGTGTACCCTGTATCCATTAAGATTGCAATATCCGCGGAAGCCCATTTTGTGTGTCTCTCGCGACTCACGCTCAAACGCGAGAGCACTACGGACGGAATGGGGAAGGAATAATGGCTCTGAGGAGACAAAAACAAGAAATGTGCGCGCGGCACTAGCAGCACCAACGAAGAATGAGAAAAATTAAAAATGCAATGTCATTTTTGTGCTGCGAGCTCTCTCTGTGTGTAAGCGCTCATTCAAAGCAGTAACTTTGAATCGCCGAGAATGTGATATCAGAGAGTGAGAGAAAGAGAGAGAAACCGTGAGTGATGCGAACGCGTTCTGAACAAAAACAAAAATAATGAGATTAATAATAAAATAGTGAACGGAAAAAGAAGCTAAAATGGGAGTGCACTGAACGTGAGAGAGAGAAGAGAGAGAATTGGGAGTGAGAGATTATGGCTCGAAAAATTCAATGTAGAAGAAGAAAAAGTGCCATTCGTTTAAGTTCTACTATTTTCACTCTGACTCTCTGTCTATTGCTTTGCAGTCGGATCGAGCATATTCGTTAGTTCGTTCGTTCGCTCCAACACATTCAGTGAAAAATGCATGAACCGGAGGAATTTAGCAAGCAACAGATTCAATAAATATACAAAATAGCTCTTTGAGTGCTGCTTGCACGATATTCGACTTCTGGCGCATTCAAACGCGCGCGCGGCGGTGCTCAAGTGTGAATCAATGTTTATATGTGCGGTTCGGTATCCCTTTTTAGTGAAATGCATAAACAGGATTCAAGTCTAGCTGCATTCTTTCCGAAGAACATTATTGTATTAAATGATTTTCGCGCATACTTTATTTTTAACGAAATTCCTTATCATACTTTTAACGTCTCTGCTTTTCCATTTTGCTTTTTGCATGTTTCTGTTTTCCCCATTTTCCTACCATCATCGCAAATAGACGGAAAATGTTCCTTTGTCTTTTCGCATTTCAATTCACATCCTATCGTTCGTCCTTCCTCTAGCCATTATCCCTAGTATGACATCGCAAAGCGCAGCACAGCAGAGCTCTTTCCACATTTAGTGCACTGATTTATGGCTTTATTGCTTTCGGTCTTTGAACGTTTAAAGACATATGAAATCAAAAATCCAACAAATTACAAATAATACGCTTCATTCGAAGCTGACTTTTGACATGACTTGTGGATCATTCTAACACAGGTTCGAATTGTGCTTTTTGCAATGAACGAATCTTATTCGAAAAAATTTGGATATTTTTTTCGCATTTTTCGGATTGAATATTAAAATTTTGAAATCAAATATAAAGGAAAAGAAGAACAAGAACATACCTGTGTGCGTTCGTTGATGAGCTTTCAAATGTGAACTCTTTGTGTAGACTTTTTTGCATCCGAGAAATTGACATTTGTGTATCCGACGTTTGGAATCGGGACTGTGATCATGTTGTCTTTGGTGATTCTGCTTTATTTGTGCTGTTGTAGTTGTCGTGACTGAAAAAAATACATCAATCAATGAGTTTGAAGTCGGTTTTCTTAGAACATAACGTTTCAATTGTATTTTAGAATCTCAGTTTTCAAAACAAAAACAAGCACAAAAAGTACTTCAAATTCCTTACCTGCTGATGGTGTGTTGATTGAAGTTGTTCGTTGTGCTTGCGTTTGTGTTTGTGGCTGCGGTGCAATAGCCGCTGGAATATTTTGGTTGACTTGGATGAATTGTGTGACACTGACAGCATTTTTGCCGCCGGCCGTTGTGAGTCTTACGATGGCACTTCTTGGGAGATGATTTCTACCGTTTGTTGCGGATGCGACTTTGAATAAGCCCTGTGGTCCGAGTAATGCCAATTTAGTTTCGGTGGTCGGTCGTATCGTTGTCGATTCCGGTGATGACGGTGGCGTTAGCGTCGGCAGCAATTCATTTGGATCGGCTGTAGTGGCTCGAGCCAGCAGCCGCAATTCAATTGCATTTTCTGTTTTTATTTCGGTTTTTATCTGAATGGGAATTTTACAAAAGTTATTTTCTAATTTTTCTTCACAGCTATCGGAATTCTCTTCGTCTTCTTCGATTTTCTCCTTTTTCACAACAACGGCACAGCTCAGTGCACTGTCCCACGATACGCCCGAGCACGCGGATGACATTGAACTGGTTGACAGCGAATCCAAATTGTGCTCATGATAGTTTAGTTCTTCAAGAATACGCGCTGGCGCTGCGAATAAATCCCACGCCGAATCCAAATCTGTTGGTAATTTCTTGTACGATTGCAATTTTGGCTCATCCTTAAGATATCGCTCCATTTCATAGCATGTCTGTAAATAAATAAACACATTTTAATTGATTTATTAATGCAATCATAATAAATTTGAAGAAAATTTCACATTTTCAGAAATACAACATTTTTCTAGTCAGTTAATCGAAATTCCAGTGATCGGATCTTGAACAACTGTTCTTCACCACCGCGTGTTTCATTGTGTTCAATAGTTTTCCAAATCAACTTGCTAGATTCTGATATATGTCTTTATCCATAACTGATAACAGTAATAATTATCAGTGAGAATCCAAGAAGCCTTTGAATTTTAGGGTTTTCATTTTTCAAATGATTGATAATTTTTGTTTCGACAAAAAAGAGGAAACTTATTTACTTTTTTCAAATAAATGTTTCTATTTCGTGAAGTTCAATTTCAAAAAGTGTGAAAAAAATGTGCACAAATGAGATGCAAAATACACCTGCAGAATTTTTGCTAAAATTTGAATGATTTTGTGATGTGAGATTAAAAGACGAAGGCATCTGAAGTGCACTTCAGAGTTAATTTACGCACATATACACATAAAACAAAAAATTAATTGCATTCGGATGCGAATTGATTGCAGATTTGGTCCGACGCACATGAGCTTTCGAATGTACGCATCGGTTGATAAAAGCGTGAAATTAAGAGTGCTGCCGAGAAGCAAATGCAAAAGAATACATCAAATATCAAAAAAGGCAAGAATGTGTGTGAATGAATTAAAATGCAACCTGGCCTAAAATTCATGAATTTCAACTGATGCACAGCATTTCGCGTACTTTTATCCACATCACCGCATCTACTTTCAACACACAAACTAATTTGCAATTCATTCGGATCTTCTCATCAACACACACTGAATATGAACTTAGATTGTGCTTCTGAACGTTTTTCCGTCAACTAGAATGACAAACTCTCTCTCATTCTCTTTCCCTGTGTCTCATATTTATTTCTCTCGAATTGAAGAAGAAAATCAGTCATTACATCTCCGATTTTCTTGTTTTAATTACGGCATTTTTAGGGCCAATCCGAACTTATTTGCTTCGATGCGACGGAATAAAGGAGGAAAAATATTTGTTTCTGTGTTTATTATGTGGTAAATCTTCAGTTTAGCCTTTGCTTCGTTACTTGTGTTATCACTCGCTACAATCCAAAATAACAATGGCTGTATAAATTAGAGGACATTTATTCAACGTGCCCCTTTCTCTGATCTCATGGAAAATGCGAAGTACTTAAACGAGAATGAGCGCCTCTTACAAAATTTGAATAATGATTACGTGAAATCCGTTAGCTTTCAAGCGCGTAGGCACGTAGATGCATGCCAAAAACTCTTTATTTTGATAATGTTGAAATTAAACATTATAATTCGTTTAATGCTCACACATTCAAAGAGGGAGAGAGAGAGAGAGAGAGAGAGTAAATCGGTTGCATAAGAGTCTTATATAAATCAAAAGTGAGCGTTTGGCATAAATTAGAGTGCAAGACGGGTGCGATTGCGGAAGGAGATTTGAATGATTGCTCCAGCAACTATTGCTCGTTCAAATCCATAGAATACTTTGGAAAATGCGTTTTTCGATGTGCTGGCATCACCCTAATGCACATTTTCTTGAACGATTTCATTGGCAGGCGAATGCAAAATGAAATGAAGAACGATTATTTAGTGTAGAGAGCGGAAAGGAGAAATAGAAGCAAACTGCACTGAATGAAGCATAAGTAAATAAAATCCATGTTAAAATCACAGTTCACATTTTCTCTGCATAAAATTATGGGAATAGGATAAAGAGCGAGAGCGCATCTAAACATGTAAAAATCGATGCTTCTAAAAATTCTCTCTCTCTTTTCCATCTGTAATTTTATATGATCTTGCAAATCATCTCAGCATCGTAGATTCTTTTCTGGATTTTATCCACTAGCTGTCATAACGAATCACAACATTTAATTCCGCATTTATTGTATACTCGTCAGTAAGTTGCATCTAATCTTCGGTAAATATATATATAGAGAGGGGAGAGCATCCACAACAGAATTCCTCTCAGACAGCAAAAGCAGTCAGGAAAATTTAAAGCGCACATTCTCTGTGAATGATATGGTAGAGATAATTTATGAACAAATTTCAGGGCAACAAAAACAACGTCGAAAAAAGAGGAATGATCGTGCCATAAAATACCATCCACTTCTCGTAACATCGCACAAAACATATTCATGGTTGTCGTTGCACAGATGTCATTGCATATTGTGAGTTCGTAGCCCATATATGGGCTTTAATAAAACCAAAAATACCATGCACATTGCATAACATCGAGTATTACAACCAAAACTTTGTCAAACGCATAACAACACACATAGATGAAGAGAGAGAGAGAGAAAGAGAGAGAGAGAGAGAGAGAGATAGAGAGCGACAGCGACAAAACTGACAGCGAAGAAGAAGAAAGTACAAGTTTTTTACGCAAAGCTTTTCGCCCATTTAAATTACAAATTAGATTATAAAACTTGTGATTGGATCTCCGATGTCATTGTCATCATGTATTCATTTCGAAAAATGTAAGCACACGTACACGCCATGATATGATTTATGCGTACATTTTGATATGGATTCTCTTACGAATGAATGCATGATTCTCGGTCTGCCGTGTGTTTTCCCCAATCCACTGCACTTGCAAATAAATTCCTTCTATTTGTATTTATATACTGCGAACACCGTGCGTGTGTTGATACCTTCCTGAAGATCTACTTGGCTCAAACTGACAGAGCGCACATCATGCTGCTACCTTGTCGTCTCAACTCAAATAAAGAAGTATAATGCCGGTACTAGAGGCCAAATGCAAATGTGAAATTCTCATTTAATATGTTCATATATCCCAAAGCTTTCGGCTGGCAAACAATCTGTCATATTTTTGCTTGTTTGCAACTGCTCGGCTGCCATTATTATTTTTCATTATTCCAATTAACTTATTAGCTTCCTGTGCCTCCCCCATTTTGTATTTTTGGCTACAAATACCGAGCCAACAAACACATTTTCGGCATGACCTTAATTGAACACTCACATGCAAATTTGTTTCGAGCAAACTTTGTCAGTTGCAATATAAAAAAGTGCATCGAAACGGAGCTATATTTAGTTTGAATTATTAATTGCTATTAAATGCAAAAGGTGTGATTCTCTACTTCTTGCAACGACCAGCCATTATTTGCATCTCAGATTGCATCGGAAAGTACATAGAGAGAGAGAGACAAGTGAGAGCAGAAACGAGTTTTCCATCCATAAGACAGGTTTGCTTCATTATAAAGTCATTGTTTGTTTTAAATTTCACTACGTACTGGAGATTTATTAATTTCAAATCACATTATTATTTTATAAGACACAGAATGTGTGTCATAAAGATTTCGGTCTACAACGCCCGTTCGTTCGATCGTTCATTTTCGTTTCGGTTATGAAAACTTTTGCCCGAATTTCCCGAAAGTCTATGGTTTCAGGGCTATATATATTTCTTATAGTATCATCATGTAGCATTGAGAATAAGTCACACAAAATTTCAAGTCAAAAAGATGAGATTTAGGATTAATAAATACAATGAATCGGCCACGCCTGTTTGCGAATGTTTCGATATTTGGTTCAAACTCAGTGAGGCGTTATCTTTCACCTATTGTTAATGTTCACATTGAAAAACACTACAAAAACTCCAGAATATATAGAATCTTGTAGTGAAATAAAAAACAGAGCAACTTTTTTTCTCCAATCTCTACAAACGTTTTCTCAGAGCATCGAAAGAGAGAGAGAGAGAGAGAGAGAGAGAGAGAGAAAGAGAATCTGATCATTTCAAGTGAGAAGGGTGTTATTTGTTTCAAAAATGGGCATCAATACATGGAGCAATAAGATTCAAATTAATTCCAAGTTTACGTTGATCCTTGAGCGTTCAGTTCAAATATTATATCTCATCGCATTGACGTGAAGAGATGATTATTTACGTGAAAAGATGAGATAACGGAATTGTCCTAGCGATATGTCGTGAAATAAATATAGTATCCATACAAATTTTTCATTTTGACCCTGAAAATCGATAACATTGTAGAGGAGGTAGTCCTGAATCTCATCGGAATGGTTTGAAATTTTGTATGACATATTTCTTTGATGAAGAAATATTATTCTGAAAGTTTCATAACTAAACATAGTCCCCATACAAATAATTCTTAATTATATTGAAAAACCGCCCATTTAATGATGAGCTCAATTGACGAAAACGTAATCCGAATAAGCTGAAAATTAATAGGTTTCTATTCTCAATGAAGACCTATCTGTGCGTTCATATTCAATCAATTCTAATCTCAATTTTTAAAGCTAACGTGTTAACAAATTTCTGCTTACACACGGACAAAAAATTTCTCCGGGAAAGGTTGCAATTGAATTTTAGGTTCAAAACGCATAGAAAACAAATTTCGGACGTTTTGAATTTTTTGGACCGATTGAAATAATTTTACTACACACAGTGGTGTGTGCGGAAAAGTAATAGAGTATGTATTTTCAAAGAGAAAATGCAGCTGATTGAGTACAGTTGATCGAAACACTTCCATCAGAAATAGAATCAATTTTTCTCATTTTTGAAAGTGATGTAAAAAACGTTAGTGAGTGACAGTTTCGAGCAACTTTCGAAATCTGTTAAATATATTTCCTGCAAGAAAATCAGAAATTATACTGAACTCAATTTTTTTTGCATTGAAAAATATGAGATGAGAAATTTCATTGATCAAAAGAAATGTTACTACAGTATGTGCACAGTAGAGAGTAAAATGCCAAAATATAAGTAAAATCGCTTCATGTATATGCCCAGAAGTATAGTATTCATATGTACCATGCGAAATAAATATTTGCATTTTTTCCCCGATTGAGCGCATTGAACATCACATGAATGAAATATATCCAGGTGTATTTTTACCTTCATTTCAGACATATTTGCTACCGTGTAACAGTTGGAAAAATTCAAAGATCGGAGAACTCTTTGTCGTCAGAATCAACATTTGTTGAAATGTGCCGCAAGAATTCACGCAAGTATTACATGAAATTCTCTCTTATGAAACCACAATCATCTCATCAATACAGAAATCCACTTATTAATCAATGCCAATTTAATTGAAACAACCTAATTTCATATGTTAAATCATACGAATGTGAAATACAAATAAGAGTTTAAATGTGACGTGCGAAAAGACATGTGAAATATGATGTGTGTGTTTGGCCGTGTGGATGTATTGTGATAGCACAGATGAATTATGACTGAGTTCTTCGCTTTTACGCATATGTGTCGTTTACAAGTCAATTGTATTCATATACGTATATATACATATATCATGTGCTTCTAAGTACTGCATGTGTAATCGATTACATTCATTCAATTCAAGCCAACTGTTCAATTATTCGTCGTCGGTTGGGCATTCCAAACGATATCCAAAGTAAATGACCACAAGTATGGATGTCATGTACGAGAAGGCCCCATATTCGCATGAACAAATAAATCTTGGCAATGTTTCCATACATGATTCATATGTATATAATGTATTTTAATTTGTATCTATACGATGCTTATACAATGTGATTGAGAAATGGTGGTTAGAATCTAACAATGGGCGAAAGAGAGAGGGAAAAGTATGAAAGAGAGAATGAGGAGAGGTAAAAGAAAAGGGATTGAAATTAAGAGAAATATACTGAGTGAAGTAGAGAAGAGTGAGAGCCAGAGAGCGACAGAGAGAGAGAGAGAGAGAGAGAGAGATGAAGTGAGAGTAAAACTATCTTGAAAAGCAGAAAGGAACTGAGCCGAACGAGAGCATTCCTCCTAGAATGAATGAAAAACTATGAGATCCTCAGCATTTATAAAAAGCAGGTCGAATGTGAAACAAAGGCATGTATGAAGAAAGTGAAAATGATTAAACAGATTACTAGAGCTCACTTCAAAACATGCCAATAAACGGAGCTTTGCTATTTGCATCAATTGAATACTTGAATTTGCTCTTCTCCACAGGATGTGTTATTATCAGATTGTTGGGTTTGCTTTAAAAAAAACCATAATCTGACATCGACAATTATATTCGGCAGAAGAACATGTTTTATGCATTTATTTGTACGGGAATCTGTCGTTCAGTTCATGCATGCGTTTTAATGTCGACGGTTTATAGTTCTCTGGCGCATTCGTCCATACGAATCGAGAGCGATGGTTGGGTTTGATAAATGAATGCTGAAATGTGGCTATTATTGGAATACCTCTCCAAAAACCACGAAAAGTCATTAATTTGGCATATCTTCGATGGAGTGTTGACGAAGATTACTAACCCTCAAATGGATACATTCTAACAAATGTTCGCCATCATTCCACTGTATGCATTTCTTTAGTTCCCCCAGTGTCTCTTTCTCTTTCCATCTGCCTATATTTTTACTGCCTGCTCTTTTTCGATCGATTTAATTGGTCATTCAACACAGAGACACTGACATCAACTCGACCAATGAGATGACCTTCTATCTAATGCCTGCTTATTAACAATACAAAGGAACTTTGCTACTAGTCAAATTCCAACTTATGCGCCCATTTTTCCAAATGCAGAAACAAAAACGAAAACATAACATTCTTCAAATCGCTTGTCTGTAACTGTTCGCCTGTCTGCCTGCGAATTGCCATAGTAAATGTCACTCAAATTCAGGCATCCAAGTGCATTAGGACGTAAGGAGACTACGTCATTTTTATTTGCGTTAATCCGATCAAAAGATTTTATTATTAGATTGTGTTCAGCTTTGGTGTACGCTTAATTTAATTTCACTTAACCGGAAATAATAACAATAATAAATCTGTATCGTTGTTATTATTATCTCTATTTAGTTGCAAATAAAAAAAAACATTCATCGTTGATACTGTCACTGATAATCATCAGTGCAAAAGAGACAGAGTCTGAGGGGCAGCCAACTGGGAGATGCCTAATCAAATCGCATTCTATCAAACCAACATATTATCTATAATAATGAATACACCCATTCCATCTTTGCTTTTGACTTCCATAATATGGGTTTTCCATTTAAACTCATTGGCAATACGATACCTGCCAAATAAATAAATTTGCAGCTATGAGTATAGGCACTGCCAAAAATCTATTACTTCATTTATAAGCATATGTCTATTATACGCAAGTTAATTTACATTTGCATAAAAACGGACGTAAAATGTTAATAAACCAAATGTCAAACTGTTTTTCAAAGTGGCAAACCAAACAATTGTTTGACATTCGGTTTATTGACAGTTTATATACAAATTTAAATTAACTTGCGTATAATAGACGCATGCCTATGATTGCAGTATTCGATTTTTGACAGTGGGTGATGTATGAATAGTTTGAAATTATTGTAGCATCCTTTCGGCAAACAAGTCATTTACAAGTTGTTAACAAAATTTCCATTAGAGCCCATCGAAATTCAAATAATAACTCTAACTTAAAATAATTGATATTTTGCAAAACAAATTACATGGCATAATTACATATATTTTCAAACTATAGATTGAATGGCGAAAATATGATGTCGCTTTTGGAATGATGCTTTGAGAGTTGATATATCCAGGGGGTCAGCGATAGGATTCCAATTGTCGAAAACTGATCATTTCATTGAATTCCCTTTGTCTTCGTAAACAGGCTACTCAAATATTTTATATCAAAATACTCAAGAATGATTTATTTTTTGCGAAAGATTGATATTCTAATCGAATTCACTGATTTGGTCTATTATTCTGTTTAAATATATTATTGTCTATGAAAAGCCATTTGGTATGCTTAACAACTAATAAAATGAATGGAAGCTTGCCACGACAAAAAGAACTGGAGAGAAATATTTTGAGGTGAATTGTAAATGCAAACAATTGGAAAGAGAGGAAAAGAATGCAAATAACAACGTGTGGAATTAAAGACTAGGAATAGATGAATGGCGTTCATTGGATTATGCACTTGCAATCTGTTTCCGGTTTTTTGGATATCTGTCCGTATCTTTTGCACTAGATTTGCAAAATCACGTACTCCTTGCAAACATAATTGTATATCGAAGAAGGCAGAGGAAGCCGGCACGATCTGCAGCTAGTCTTATGTGTACATTTGACTATAATTTTGTGTATGTGTTTTTGTTTGGCCATGATTTTGATACAGTCTTGTCGTGATCATTCTCTTTCTCTTTTCCAAATTTCACCAAAATAGGCTGAATTTTTTTATACGGCTGGTCCATAGCGTTTACTCTGCTTGCAAGACCATTTTTAGCATTCGGAGTTCATATTTCAAGAGCTTTGAAGCATAAAGGGATAGGATACTTAATCAGGAGAAGTACAAGAGGTGAACCACATAAAATACAACTGCGTCAATAACCGCAAACACATACACAGGACGTTGCACAAAGATGTGTTTTGCATTCATTTGTTTTGTATTTTTACTGTGAGAAAAAGTAAAATATAATAGATGGACAATGCGAAAATTGTTCGCACACATATTGCCTAAGTGTAACTGCGAGTTGATATGCATGCGTCAACACTTTTAATCATGTGACAGGTGGGCTCCACATTGAAACTAATTGAACATTGAACTTTTGATCGTAGCTCGCAAGCCATAAACACGCTTATACAACCGAAAGACCTATATTTTTGGTATTAGCGAGAGCACAGGTGTTCCGTGAATTTTTCGTGTACGTTACTTCTGTAGGCGACTTTTTATTACACATGGGTTCTTAACGAACGTACACATAAAAAGACAATCGAATTGCTCAATGGTCTGTTTGTAATGCACACTGTGCATGCAATATCATATTTCATGATTAAATAGAACAAATTTGCCCAAAAATCTTTTCCATGTTTTGTGTTAATATATGTATATATACTCCAACGCATTTAAGATTACATGTCGGAATCCCGAATAAATCTGTAACGTGAAATATAATGAACTAAGACTGCCTTATGGAATTAGGTGAAAATAAAAGAGCCCCATGAGTTTATTTAAAACAAATGTGCATCATGGATCATGTGGATTTTTTATTTTAAATAAGTTCCATGAGCGAGCTTCGGAGGGCACGTACACAGAAGAAACGTGAAATGTGACTTTGACCACAGTTCAGTGTGAATCCGACTTTACCAAGCATACGGTGAAGTTCACCAGTAGAAATGACGGGCAAAATATAAAATCCAAAGTTTAAAGTTCTCATTCTGGTGGCATCTTTGACGTTTCTTCTGTGAAAGGCCGTCGGTACCGTGCAACAAAAAGACCGATGAACGTATGAGTGTTGTGCAGTACGATCCTGCAAGCCTCTCATCAATTCCAATCGTCAAACAAGCAAAATTATGCTTGATTTAAAGACTGTTGCACTCGAAACATTATTATTTCAGATTCTTCATTGGTCTTTTGTTGTTTATTTCATCATTCAGTCTCAGGCAATTGGAATTGTACGACATGGCAAATCTTCACATGAATTTTTCGGGCATTTCTTGGTCTGATCGAGAAGAAAACTATATGCTAGCTCTAGTTTTTGGGATGAGAAATGTTCCTATCTTTTGATCAGACCATCAGAAATCCCAGAGAAATCCATGTGAAATTTTGCCATGTTACTTTTCATGAGCATATTCGGTGATATCTATTGGCAAAAACCACAGTCCCCATGATGATGTTTAACAATATCAGCGACTTCAATATCATTTCTGTGTCCAATAGATGTATTTGGCTGAATGTATAGCTCGACTATTGAGTGTTTGCAATATTCAACTACATTCGATAGCCGCTGTTCAGCCAACAGTCGAGCTACGTAGCAACAAATGCATTCATTTGCTTTATCGAACATTGTTATGTGTATTCAGCATCAATATTCAATTCAATGTGGAACATGCGAAACAAAATATATGTGGTAACAACGCAGAGCTAATATACCAACTGTGCGAGCGAAATTCTAAAAATAGAAAACACGCGCTCAGTTGAAATCTATAGAGCTGTATATTAGTGATATAATTTTACTTTTCCGCAAACTTCACTGTGTGTCTGATTGTATTGCGATCGGTCCAAAAAATGCAAAACACTTGGAATGAATATTCTTTGTGTTTTGGACCTAATAAAATCGATTGCAACCATTTTTGGAGCGATTTGTTGTACGCAAAAATATGTTAGCACGATAACTCAAGAAGTTTAGGCATAAAACCTATCGCACAAATAAATCTCCATTGGAATAGAAACCTCCAAATTTTCAGCTGATTCGGATAATGTCAATATAATCACGAAACATTTGTATGGGGACTATGTTTAGTTCAGAATTGTTTCATTATGAAACTTTTGGACTACTTCCTCTACAAACTTTTCGATTTTCGTGGTCAAATAAATAATTTGTTCTTTAGATAGTCCTAATTTTTATCCCTATGACCAAAACATTTGTACAACCTTATTTTTCATGAAACAACAAAATCCTGAAAGTCTCATAATGATATGATGTGAAATAAATATACTCCCCATACAATAATCAGAAAAATTTGAGGTCAAAACGAAAAATTTGTTTGGGGACTATATTTAATTCACATCATATCATTATGAAACTTTCAGATTATATATTTGTTTTTTGCAAAAAAATGGATCTAACAAATTTTCAAATTTTTAATATAAGATTTCCAACTACCTAATTAATTCAAAATAAACAATTTTGTACGGTAAGTAGTCTTAATTGTTATAGGAATGTCTAAAAATTGCGAGGCGGTGAAGCGATTTGACTACGTGTACTGTCTACGCTATGAAAACTACATAGTCTACTACGTGTACCATTGATTTTGTATAGCGTTTTACTGGCCTGTGAAACTGTGAACAACTGATTGTAATGAAAAACTCTTGGAAGTTCCATAATCACACGATGTAGAATAAGGTCACTTTTGTGTGAAGTTTTATATTGCTGAGCATGAAGTTTCAATGGTTATGCTGCATTGCTTCCAATTGAACGTTCGATAGAACGGGGTCAAAACAAAGAAATTTTTGTAGGGACTATGTTAATTTCGGGTCGTATCGTTATGAAATTTCCGCGGCCTGATTTAAAATATTACAAAATTCACCACGCCCAAACACTTTGTTCTAGAATTATTTGAGAACCAAAATCCACCAGCCCAGAATAACCTTTTATGCGCAGTTTTTTGAGTGCGAGGATTTGTGTGAATATTCATATTCGTATGAAAAGAAAACAAATGGGTTCAGGTCCGTAAATATTTGTAATATGATACACCTAAATTGGCAATTTCTGTTATTTATTAAGATTGATAATATACTGTTTATGTTATATCTTAATATATTTTGTGATGATAAAAGCATATAAAAAACAGCTACCCATCAGAATGGTTCATATTCTGTACATAGTTGAATTAATCATTTTGTAAACAACAAAAAAATAATAAGTTTTGATGGATAGAAGTAGAATTTTTGACCAATAATATTGAGAATATTTCATTCGATTTAGAATTTTTTTTGAAAAAACTTGTTTATCTCTTAATAAATTCACAAAACACAAGCGCTGCTTCATTATTTAGGTATTTATGCATTTTTTTTTTGAAGGAATGTGTAGAAATGGGAAAATACTGGTGAGTAGCGTTGGTCGATTTTAAAAATATTGTTGTGTCTGCTATTTGCATATTCGATTCTGTCGAAAAAATTCCATTTTTTTGTCAATCCATTGCATGTAATAATATGATTGCGCGTGTTGTGTGAAATATTTCAATTGAAATCAGCATTGCAAATATCGAAGAAATGCAATGTTTGAATTATTAATATTTATAATTTTTTTTATAGTAAATTCAAATTTCCAACTGAATGAATGTTAATTCGATTTCGAATATTTTCGAAATGGTATATAAACTCTAGCGCTCGTTGATCGATACAATCATTTTCTGTCGTTCACTATTTTGTCAACATGCGATTTTTAATTGTTATAGTTGTTGTTGCTGCCTTTGCAGTTCACGTAAGTAATGGGTTTTATTATCTATGTATATATTAGAACATAGTTATAAAATAGGATGAGTTTGTGTTGAAAATTAATAAAAAAAGAATAATCGATTGATTTATTTTTTAAAGAAAGGATTCATATTTATATTTTGGCTTTTTTTTTAATTCAGGAGCAAGCGTTTGTTGAAAGTGGTGGTGGATCGAAAAAGAATGGGAAAGCACCTAAGTCGCCAAAGAAACTTTGCCTGAATGTAGACACACTCAGATCTGTGTCACGAAGAGTTAGATGTGCAGAAACAGGCACAACATCTACTCATGTGACTCCAAGAGTTTCAGTTGCAGAGCATCCTGATACATCCTATTCTCCAGAGGTGACGATCGACTCGGATGATCGATATATTACATATGAAGTTGATAAATCTGCTAATCTTCAAACTCCTGTAAACGAAATACCACGACATATTGATGATGAATTTATTACTTTTGAGCTCAAAAATAAAAGAACACAGAAGAATGCGGGTGGATCGAAACGTCATTCTTAATAATATCTCTCCGAGGTGAAAGGAACAGCTGCTTATCAGAAAAGTACACATATTGTACACAATTCAATTGATTATCTTATAAACAACCGAAAAATAATGATTTTTGATTGATAGAAGTAGAATTTTTGGCAAATAATATTGAGAATATTTCATTCGATATAGAAAATACATATAATAATAAATATAATAATTTGTTTTCATTAACTTGTTTCTTAATAAATTCATAGAACAATAATTTTGACTCATTATTTATTTATGAACTTATTTTTGGAAAGAATTCTTAGCAATAGAAAAATACAGGCGAGTAACGTGGATCGATTTTGAAAATATCGTTGTATCTGCTATTTGCTGCTTTTCAAAGGTACTTGTTAGGTTTTTCGAGGAGGCAAATACGGTGTTGCTGATACGTTCAGGCACATCCGTACGTGCGCACTCCTATTTTGGATAAAATCAGCCAAATATGACATTACAATCTGAAATTTCTGCTCACACAGAAAAATTACATTATTTTATACACTAAGTCAATGATTGAAAACCTATTTGTGTCATATTTACCATAGTGAGCTGAAATTTACTTCATTTTAAGACGATGCGCGAATATCTGACTGAGCAAATGGTAGATTTTAGTTCGTAGGGGTAAATATGATAGAAATAGGTTTCAGTCATTGAAATTGGGTACAAAATATTGTCGTTGGGTGTAAATTTAGACTAATTTAACACTAAAGCAATTTTTTAACCTCTTTATTGTGTGCTTAAGTACACATTTAGGCCGAAAAAATGTTGTACTTCGTATTAAGCTCCTGAACGGACTTTTATTCTTAAACGTACTTTTATGTAATCGAGAGTGGTAGGCCGTGTTAGACCATGATGGTGTCCATCACCATCTACTTGTCGAGAGCTTTACAACGGTAATCAAATCAACGATATTGATTGAATATCGATCATGATTTCCAATGAGTACATGATGCTGCAGATTGGTACGGACGCCAACCCGGAAGAGTTTGGTGGCCATATTATGATCTACCCTCTTATTATGACCCAACTACGATAATGAACCTTATTGCGCATATAAATAAGACATTGAGCCATAATTAGACACGTTCAAAGTTGTGGGATATAATTCGTGAGTTTAGTCCTATATTGAGCTTTTGTACGATTTTAAACAAAATTAAATCAAAACATAGTACAAAGTTGGATGTTATTGATTAGAGTTGAAAATGAATGCATAATCTGTTGTCACTTAATAATGAAATATATAATCACTCTCGTTCATTTGACACCGTACAGCTCTCTCCGGCTGTAAGCTATAGCTCAGTCAAAGAAAACATTTACAATCGATGTGATGTTGACAAGAATGAAGCGACTACACGAAAAAAGTATCGAAGAAGAAGAATATGGCAATGAAAATAGGCGGAGAATGAAAAACTGGACACACAGCACGAAAGAACGAAATACACTAATTGACGGAGGATGGAGAATTGCGTTTGAGATGTGGCTGACTGATGGAGAAGTTGATGAAGTGAGAGCGTGCAGCGCACATCAGATCACGTAGTGTGAAGCCGAATTGTTGATAGAATTGAAACAGCATGAAACGGCGACTATATCGTAGTAAATGAAAGACCACAACAGAAGCAATTTTGTCTGCGTTATAAACATGTTAATCACGAATTTGACCCCAAAATTACAATATCGAGGGCAGTCAACAGCCAAACCGAACTCATATCATCACTTGACTAAATAAAACAGCAATTTCTTAAATGAATAGCGAAAAAATGAGAACAATGAAAAAAACCATCAGCACATTATTACAGCGAAAACATAGATGGGTGCGTTATGCCCGAATCAAACAAATGTTCATCTGTTTCATTGTTCTCATCGTCGCAGGAATTTTTCAACTTCTTTTATCATTAAACTTATCGTTATTATAATTTGTGTGTTATTGCATGCAGTTTTTTGCTCACATTTCGCTCTCAAGTCCGCTTTTTGTTCATCCTCATACTACACAGTAAAAACAAAAATGGAATCGGTAATCTAATGTTAGATTAAGATATGGGATTACCCGATTTACGGAGAAATTTTCCCCATAAACAGACAAAATTTATTATGTATTTATTGCGAGTGCTCAAACGGCTTCTGTGAATCAACGTGCGCGATCTGGGTGCAATTTACAATGTAAACAAAGACGCATATATGAGCAACAACGAAGTTTTGTTTGTATTGTATGTTTTGTAAGAAGTCGCTGTTTGCGCGCACGTTGATTCACAGTAGCCGTTTGAGCACTTGCAATATATACGTATAACATTTATTCTGTTACGGGAGAATAGGTAAGTAAATTGGGAAATCCCATATTTTTTATCTAAAGTTAGATTGCTAAGCCCCTTATTCGTTTTCACTGTATAGGAATCTATCAAGTCGCGTGTTAATCATAAGCAGGGAAAGCGATATCGATAGTATTAATTACTTTTCCGAAATAGCGCTTATTTCGTATTTTAGCGCATGATAGTGAAAGAGAAATCCATTTTCAGTGTGGACTACATGGATTTATTTTTAACTCTCATGAAATTTAATACAAAATAAGCGCTATTTTGAAAATATTGTTTCGCTTCGCATTTCCTGATAATAAGAGGTCAACAAATAGGCTATAAACATCTCTCACATGAAGAAAATAGGTTACAAGCGATCTTAGACTAATTAGACGTTACCACTCATCCGTGTACATACATCAACAATGACATACATACACTTGAGCTTGCGATTGCATCTCCTTTCACTTTATTAAATATTTCATTTGATCGTCGATATGAAACTGAGATTTGAGTTGAGTGAATGAACTTGTTTGAGTGCAAATAACAGTAAAACGACAAATTATAAATTTTATCTCTCTTCATTTGTTTTATGGTTTTTTTTCATTTTTGAAAACCACCCACCAATTCAACGATGCACAAATGTTCCTTTTGTCTTTCGTAATGAAAATTGTCTCATTTTTTCGGTGGTGTTATTGGCGGCTTCCATGTACATGAAATGAACGAGACTGAATGTGGAATGTCCTTAGTCTCATTGGTTAGATGCAACAGCAAAAGTGTGAAACAATTTCAGCTCATCCGGTTGACTAGTTGTAAAAATCAGCAGTCAAATAAACCGATTACGGAATTTCATGTTGGATTTGTGTGCTCAATCAAAATCCGTCAAGAAAACAATTTCCGTTTGCCAATTACCTGAAAGTGAAATATAACTCACCCACTGATATCAATGGCTTTATTCTCGCTATTCATAAGTTCTTCGTACACGGATAATGGTATGGGGTTGGTGACGGCGAAGGGGAAGGCGACAGTGGCGGCTCTGGTAGTGCAAATGGAAACCGCGTACAGTAAACGCTTTCAATGTTATTCAATTTGTACGCTCTTCGATTGCCGGAGTAAATTAAATGAGACGATGCATGCATGCATGCAATTGTTTAACGCCAAACATGCGTAATGTGAAACTTTTTAAGTCAAATATTTTCCCGATCCTTGTTGACTTGACAGTTAATTCATCTCTTTTTTATCTCTCTTTCTTTCATTCCCGCGCCCAAGGTAAATGTATTTTACGATCTCTAGACTCTCTTTTGCTTAGAAATACATTCTGATCTTGCTATGATATCCTCCGCTCTCTCTCTCTCTCTCTCTCTCTCTCTCTCTCTCTCTCTCTCGTAGTTTGGTCGTTTCGCTTCTATTTTCACAACGATTCGACTCTTAAATGCTGAAAGCTTGTTGAAAACACTGAAACCGATGTTCAATTTTATTATTCATGTCAGCGAAACTTCTAATCCCCTCAGAATAATATAAACCATAAAAGTTTGTCGTGCATGCTTTTTCTCCGTTGATGGCTGCACAAGAAAGAGATATATTCTATATTCACCGCAGCATTTTGTTGCGGCAATTTTAAATACTCAAGGATGTGTTTTTGCATGCAACGCTAGCTAGCTATGCGAACGGAACACTAAACGGAACGAGTACCGCACTGAACTTGGCAAACAAAATTCACGATCATTTCCCCATAAAAGCAATCCGAGCTCGGAATTATGCAAGTAAATAATCGTCATAATTTACAGTGATATTCGCAACAAATAGCGAACATTAACTAGCATCCCACAAAATGACTTCCAAAAGATAAAAATAATTAATTGGACCGAAATAAATGAATCGTGGAAAAGGAAAAATTGTGAGAGGGAGAAATACATGTTTCATTTGATATATATTTTGTCACATTTTTGCTCGCAGACTTTATTACAATTTGCAAGTGAAATCAATGATGCCAATCGAGGATGACACATTTGGTTTTGGTTCGCCGCTTGATTCCCCATTTTTTGGCCGTACGAAAATTCCAATGACTGGAAATGCGAGTGAAATAAATGCGTTGAGACGTCAGTAAATTTGCCTGATGACGAGCACTAAAAAATGCAAATTGTTTGGTAGTTTTTTTCGTTCGTTCGTTTGTTGGTTTTGGCTGTTACTTTCGGCTTGGCGCAATTTACTTTGCTTCTCAATTTAGCCGCATTATCCGAATCTTAGCATCCAAGACACATAGTGACACCAACCAACAGAAAAAACCATAGAAAAATATCCGCACGGATCTAAGACAATTTATGAGTGTGAATTTAGTTGAATGACGGCCTTAAGTAATTCGAAGAACCGGACGATTTTATGCGAACGATGCGCGCTTATTTGTATTATGTAAATTAAGCTCTCGAGATTCTCTGCCATTGGTATTGCGTCATTAGTCTATCATGCACTCGCACCTTCGTTTCACAAAATGAAAGAAAAAGCGAGCAAGGGAGGGCTATCAAGTTCGATCCATTCCATCCCAACCACATAATTCACTAGTTAGTAAATGACAATACCGATGACAAGTGGCAAGAGTGTGCTTCGTGTCAACCATGTACTTTCTTTGATTGTCAATGATGATAGCATTGTAATTTTGATGAGCTATATTTAAAGAAGCCACTTACTATAAGGCGAACGAACACCAGCAACGGCAACAACCGCTCCACAAAAACAAATGACATTTGGACACTTTCCATTTATTGGGTTAAATTATGCCACGCTTATCATATTCGATCACCTCGAACCATGAGATGTGTAATTTACCATTCAGATTAAATTAAGATTGACAAAATTCATCGCAGTATGCGATGTGTTTGTTTTTGTTGTGTTTGTACCTATTTTTGCGGCATATCCATTAAGCGCCAAGGTTACAATTAATCTCATCCAACTGATAGGCGGGTGAGATGCTCTGACGCTCATCGGAAAACTTTTTATTCACAAATAAACAGTACAAAAACGTAAATGCGCTGAGCACAATTCTTCATTCAACTTCTCGATCAAATTATTTCTTGAAAAGTACAGCGGCCGTTTTCCATTCAATTTCGCTTTTCCCCCTCTCTCTATTCCTCTCTTTCTCTGTCTCCTTTTCCGTCTGTTTTAGTCTGTGCGTTGTGAAACAAAGAAAAAAAATTGGAATTTCAAGTGCTCATTCAATTATCTCACCATCTTTTCGCGCAGTTTTTCGCTATTTCGTTGGGAGCGAAGCAAATTAACTGTCAATTAAATTGGCGGATTATTTGCCCCTCAGTGCTCAGAAGCATCAACTCTTTTACAACTCTATGGATGAGATCTAAAGCGGTGTATGTTGAAATTTCTCGAAAAATTTAGTTAAAGTCGAGTATGTTTTTCAATGTTTCTTTCTACTCGAAGAAAAGTAAAAATGTTCAAAGTGAGTATGTTTATCGAGCAGTTTATGCAGAACTGTACACTACTTTAACGCTATGGACTCGGATGGTCATGCACCACTCTGCATCTCACCTATAGAACTGTACCCACATCCTTTTGAAGCGTTCAATTCAATTGGATTCCCATCTAAAACTAAGTTCGGCTACATGACAATTGATGAAATCAACTAGTCTGGCCGTGCACTTAACAGCCACATAGTAATGATCGAATATGCAACAAGAAATGACACAATCTCATCTTTCGCTCATCCGAACTGCTGCATCTCATGATATTGAAATCTAATAAGAGATGCAATGCTGTGAACTTTCTAATTCAATCCTATTGTGTACAATGGCGACGAATAGTGACGAAAAAAGGAATGTGAACGCGAAGGAAGTAGCATGAATGTGGGGGGAGGGGATATTGTGTTGTGGTTTAGGTGGCGTTTTTCAAATCAAATAACAAAGTCGATTCTACTTCGAATCGATTCGAATCAAGTTTACATGTTTGGGTTTCCCATTGCTCTGATTTCTTTTATGAAGTTCGTTTATTTGCTCACACTGTTATTTAAAAAGTGTGCATAAGCCATGATAGTGTATGTGATTTCGACTACTTTTCTATGTTTTTTATAAATCCTAACTTATTTAAGCGCGCGAATGCTCTACAAACAACTTGAACACAAAAACCAAAAATTCGCTTCCTTGCTTGTGTGACATTTGTTGCTCCCGAAAACTTTTTGAAAAGAAATTAATTTAAAATTACATATATTCGATTTTACAATTGTACAATGGTTCGGTGAAAGAGCGGAAGCGACTGAGTTGTATTTCTCTCATTCTCAGATTCCAGCTACTTTTCAACACCGTGTGTTTCAGCGTTTCGAATAAATATGTGATGCGAAAATGGCACGTATCAATTCGATGTGCAATGTTTTTTCCTGTGTTTTCAAGTGATCTGCACTTTTTTCATGTCGTCTTTTCTTCATGTTATTCTGTCGTCAATACTAGATAGATTTCGTATGTTGTACAATATACACGAACATTTTTCTCAGTCAAAAATTCAATTTTGCTGTTTCGCCTTTAAGTATGAATGTTCAGAAGTTTTGTTTGGTTTTGTTCTCGCCGTGCGCTTGCCCGCTTCCAAATACAATTATTTTTTTCCAAGTTGCGATGAGATTTACGATTCTCTCTCTCATTTCTCATTCTTCATGCGTCTTTCTGTATTTTCCTTTGTCGTTGGTTGCCGAAAAACTTTTGCCGTTTCACTTTTTATCAATGTGTTATACTGTTCACACGAGGTCCGTACTGTTTTGTTTTCGATTTGTTTAATTGAAATCGTGAAATGGCTGTGCCGCTGTTTGCTGTGTGTTCTCAGCACCGATCATGTAAAAATGACAGTAAAATTTATTGATTGACATTATTATGTTGGCAAATTATTTGTGGCGCAGCAATGAACATTTGAGAAAATTTATTGACGACAAACCATATAGCTCAATAAAAAGTCGAAAATGTGTTCATAAGCATCAACGTTTCTGGTTTTGAATATGGATTTATTGGATTGGCTAAAAAAAGCCATCAAAATGCGAACACACAGGGAAATGCATCAGTTTAGTTTTCTTCTCATCCGAAGCGAGCAAGTAAAGGGTGGAAACTCGAACGACGGAGAGGGTAAAGCTACATTCCATCAACCAACAAAAACGTGAATGTGTATGTGGTTGATTTTTATATTTTGCCTGCGTTTTGTGTGTCGCTTTTTAAACAATTCATTCGAAATTGAAAGAACCGGACCCAAAATGGGTCAAATAACCCCGAAACTAACTTCATCTGGTGACTTAATAATATTCTGTTTTTCAAAGTAACCAGATCAAATGTTCTCCTGAATAAAGACAAATACACGACATTTTAATTGATGTTGATGTGTTTCTGCCTACATTCAGGGAATTTTTAAATGGCGAGTCTGAAAAGAGCAACCAGCAGCGATATAGTATCGTTTTTTAACACAGCTTAACGTAGATAAAGGCACTACAAAGCTGTTTGGTTCCTTTCATAATATATATTCATTGAATTTGTACTACACGTGTGAGCATGAGTTTTTCTAACTCTCTCTCTCTCTCTCTCACTCTCCCTCCCTCGTGTAGATCAACTTGTATCAACATTTTTGTTTGCATGCATTCCGAAAACATTCATTTGTAATTACTCAAAATACGAGCAACACTTAGAGCTCTCAATAAGCAACCGCAATTTCAATAATGTTGATGGAACGGTTTAAGAGCTATAAATCAATTGAATATATCTCATTCGCACAGTAAAATATCGACTAAATTATTCAAAATTCATCGAAATGAAATGAAATGAAAACATGAAATATGACTCAAGTTTCATTAACTCAAGACGAATTATGGCAATTCAAATGTGAATTCCTTAAGGAAATCCTATTTGCTTCGCATCACAGTGCGGTTTGAGTCCCCAATCCATTCTTGACAGATTTTCAGTTTCCCTAGATAATCTATCATGCAAAACGTTTTTATGCTCTTGATCTAAATTTTTGTTGCGGAATTTACATTTTCATGTAGGTTAACTTTTCCCATCACAATGGTTTTAGAAATGAAACCAAGTTAAAAAATTCGAAAAGTTTCCATCAATCGGATTTAGGTCAATGACAATCATTTGAAAATGAACTTGAGACATATCCGTTCAATCCGATGTAAATGACGAATCTTATCGTTCATTTTCTTCATGTTAACAGTTAATTAAACTTCAGTATCAAACCGCTTATTCGTTCGCTCAGTTTTTATTTAATGTGAAAAATTTTCAATTTAATTACCATTATGCATGGAGCGAGTTATTGAACGAGTTTAGATTTTGAATATACAATGTTCCATCGATTCGAAAAGTTGAACCTTCTGGATGAAGTTTCAATGATATTATATGCTTTGCCAACGGAAAAAATTTAAACAATAAATTAATAAATGAATGATATTTTTCTTTTTTGTTTGTATTCAGTACACCCAATTTACCGTTCAATTTTATTCGAAAAAAAGTGCGTTGCCGAATGTATTTTTTCTGGAATGAATGGCTACAGAGCCACACAATTCATACATCAAGCGAAGGTTTTCTAACGCAATGAATCTGAATATACACATAAGAGTTTCGAGCATTTATGCTTATGAATCGGGGCCACATACATTTTTTATTCATGAGGACAACCAGAAAACATATTGCGGCTTCGAACGACGAGAAACACAGCAATTGCAGAAAACAAAATTGACTTGGTTAATAAATACGCAAAGCAAATTCACGTCGTTGGAGGGCACGACACACGAACAAGCACACATTTTAAATGTTTAATAAACATTAATATTATGTGAGTGTGTAGTTGCACAGGGACGATTGTTCCCTATCCATACAGAAAGAGAGACGGAGACAAAGTCAGAGTGCATAGTCATGGCAACGGCAGAGACAGATAGAGAGAGAGAGAGAGAGAGAGAGAGAGAAGTGTGAGGGAGAGTGCGAGCAGTGTGCATAATTCGGTTTTATATGATGGAAGGAATGAAAGCCAACAAAACTTATGTCGGTCGTAAAAATTGAGTATTAACTAAATATTTGAATGCACTCAAACAAATGAATGGCAACAATGAAGAAGACTTACATCCGATGTTTTTGAAAATCACACTTTTCGAGATCCCTGCACGACGACAAAATTCAAGAATTTACCTAGTTTTCTGGGTTATTCTTTTCAATAATTGAACAGCATTTTGAAAACTTGCAACTGCTTTAAAAATGTACTGTTAAAATCTCATCCAGTCCGTCACAACGCTTCGCTAATCCATATCCGAAAAGCTTGAACCAAACAGAATTTTAACTTTATTAATATTTCTCTGTTGTTGTTGTAACATTTCTCTATTAAATTTTTCGATAATTCAATCTATTATTTTTCCATAGAACATCGAACATATTGGAAGCGTCTTATTTTAAAAAATCTGATTTTGGGGAACGAAAATTAATCATGTCTATTGAATTTATTAAAAAAATGCCATTCGAAATATTCTTTCGGATAAAAAACCGCCACGAAACCAGAAAATTTGAATTATCTGTTGCAAATATTAAGTTTAAAAAATAATATAAAATTTTATCTTCTACAGAATTAATTCAAATTGATGGATTGATCAACAGATTTTTTGCCACCAATTAAATTTTCGTTCATTAATTACGAGATTAGTCCATTATGTTGCTCAACTACTGCAGCTGTTAATAGTTTTGAACCGATATACATTGCAACAGTCGGAGCTGTTTATTACACATTTACTGCAAGTTTCAATGTAAAGATTTGTCGAAGTTTCCTAGATGTGCATTTTCATTTTATTTCACGCCCGCTTCATTCACCCTTGCAAACACTTTAATAGATATAATAGCCGAAAGAAGATAAAATACAAGAAAAGTCAATTTCGATTAGGAATGCTGCAATACGTTTCATCATGAATGATGTAAATAAACATGAATTTGATGTTTTTTTGCTGCCATTTTTCGGTTCGGTTGGTGTTGTGTGCAAATTTGATGTTGACGGAGTGCGCCAGCTATTCAAGCCAGGTAGGAAAACGCATAAAATGGAATTTAATAACTCAGCATGCCCATAAAAAAGAAATAAATAGAGAATAAGTTAGCAAAGCGAATTGCGTTGACTACCGTTGACTTTTATGGATTTTACTTGGTATTTCGATACATTGCTCCCCTCCCAATCCTTTTGCAATTCATATGCGTTTCGCTGTTGCCAATGCTGTTGCTGCCGCTGCCATTGTGGTTGTTTCAATTATTTTTCAAGCTCTAATTTCTATGGGCTAGATGCAGTATTCAATTGGAGCTACAGATAGATTTACTAATTCAATCATACTGTAACCAAGTCAATACGATTATTCGATAATAAATGACGATTATCTTTGGCGAGAGAGAGAGAGAAACCGAAAGGGGCGAGAGAACAAAGAAGAGGAAGAAAAATAGAGAGAAATGAACTACGATGTATCGTTTTATTTTTAACAATAGATTTAAAGTACGACTAACACATAATATACGACTTTAATCGATAGCGCGAACCTAATTCGAGACGAGCTCATCCACCGGCGCTCAAATTAACTTCCACTGGTTCGCTTTTGTTGTGGCTTCTAAACTTAAAATCGTCACATGTATGCTCACGCTCGCGCTCGCCACCGCTTCCAACAAACGGAAATATATTTCAAGAAAAATCAAGGTTAGAATTCGTTGTTTTTCGAAAAAAAAAAAAATGATTTAACTCCTTCTGCTAACATATAACAACAAATAGTTTCATTTGTTGTCAGTCGTGGCAGCAGCGCTTACACAATTGATGTTTCATAGTTGATTTTGAGTTGTATTGTACTTGTTTTTGTTTTCCTATTCAAAAGTAATAAAATCATAATGAAAATTAATAGGGAGGAAGGAAAAAGCGACGAAAAATAAACATAATGCCAAATTACGTTCCCTCGTCTAATGATAATGAAAAAAGCATGGAATAACACGAACAAATGAGACATTTTAAATTGGCATGCGCTGGTGCGGCACCAATGTTGCTAATGGAGCGAGACATTCAAATAATGCTTGTGCTATTTTTGCGGCCTACAAATGCAGCTATTCAGTAGAATCAAACCACCCTCAATGGCAAAATGGATGATTTCTCTGTAGATGCATCATTAACATTAGCACAATACTTCGAATGGACAAAACGGAACTAGCGCGAATGCTATTGTGATTCGTTTAAATTCCCAATGCATAAAAAAAATAAATGTTTTTTTTTAGCACCGCGCGTACAACCTCACATTCATCAGTTGGATGTACGAGCGCCCGCACGTTTGTTATAAGCAATCAAATAACATCGAGTCACGCAAAAAGATTTCAAGTCTAACTGGCGCCAAAGAGTTCGAGCACATTCTCCAATTGTTCTATAAATAATCGATCCGTGCAAAGCAAAACAAAAATTCACCTGCCAACAACGGCGACGATAACGTAGCGACGACAGTGGCGGTGGCCGCACCGAAGCAGGGAGAGAATAACACACGTGCATCGTGCAATGGTAAAACAATGACACATTCGCACATTCAGCGTTTGTATTGATCGTTGTACTCAATCCAACCTCATTACCTTAAAGCGAAAAATAACACGGCATTTTGCCGATGTTATTGTTTTTGGTTGTGCTGTCGATTGAAATGGACACACAATAAATTACAAATGGACACACACTCTCGAATCGGAAGGAAGCTCCACAAAACAGCCAAGAGTGTGAATAACATCAACGAGATTCATCTCAATGTGTTTTCAAGTATATAATTTTCATGTTATATAGCACGAAAATCCCATAAGAGCAGCCACTGAATGAAATATAAACGGAAAGTCAATTTCTTTCTAATATTTTTCGCCATTCAGTAGAAAGAGAACCGGATTCTGACCATTTAGATCGCCAAACTTTCACATAATTGCTATGAATACGTTTTGATACGGATTTTTGGGCCGACGTTTATGCTTTTTTCTCGTGCCATCAGCATGACGAAGCGAATAACGTTCTATAGAATCAACAACATAATGTTATCATGATTTTAGGCCACCACAAAAAAATTGCATTCTCACGTAATATGCATTTTATTAGATCTGATTTGGGGCAATTATTCGTTTAATTGCCGAAGAACAAAAGCTTACTTAATCAACTTTGTTTCATGTTTACGTGTTCAATTATGAAGAAAGAATTACATCGTTTAACACAATGATTGATCGATATTCGTCTGGAGCTCAATGTGCCTTGCCACTCGTCGCCCATTTTCGTCTCTTTCGCTAGCTCGCTCACTCATTTTCATTTATTTCAGTGCTTTAGTGGCTTTAGTTTGTACATCATTTCAAAATTCTTCGCATTTTGGACAATAAAAATATAAACGAATCGATTCAAAGTTCGTCCTAAAGATGGGTCGAATCGATTATTTGGTACGCAGCGCGCATTCTAACGCACAACCATTAATATTTTGCTGCCAAAAATAAGTTTCATTTAATTTGATTGTCATACAAATGGTTGCCATTTTCACCGAAATTCACCGAGCAAATAGGCTTGGTGTCAAATAACGAAGTTTCGCAAGCTACTTCTCTTGCAGTTACCACGTTTGCAGCGAGTGCTAGCCAACGCATGGATAAAAATTGTACAAACAGACGGAGAAAAGGCATCAATCAATTACAAAGTTATCGAAAAACAATGTTACAATACACAGCATAGCATATTGAAAGAGTGAGAGAGAGAGAAAGCGCGCGAATGGCTATGAATTATTTGTGTCAGCATATTGAGAACTAAGACACCCATTTTCACCCGAATTTCGAACGCAGTGTGTTGACGTAGTCACGAAATTCCTAATTTCAAAATGAGAAATAAATGGCATTGTATATTTTGTAAGTGAAAACTTGCACCCGTGACCCCGTGCGCGCTTGTGCAAAAATGAAAACAACGACAGTTTTATTCTGGGGTAGAAAAATATGTAGCGAGTCGGATTGTGCCGAGTGGCACAAGCAGGAGAATGAATCACTTTGTCGAAAACTGTTGAAATTGAAGAAAACAAATTAGGAAGACCGTTTGAAATTCAATTAAATTTCCAAGTGGAATGGTAACGAGTGATGATGGGACGACACGATTGCGATTACCTCTCTCTCTCACTCTTCATCAAGCGTCTATGCAGCACCAAAAGGCCGTTCCGCTTTTTCCCACACGCTTTTATTAACACAAGTATTTGAAACGTTGACAAGCGGATACTTTTAGTTCTGAAAATGTGTAATTCCAGAGCAACAGCATACAGCCGAAAACTTTCAAATGAAAACACAATCATTTGGCCATTTTTCATCGGCACTTCACAGACTTTTCCGCACCTCAAAGCAATTTCACACTCAGGCACACACATTTTAATTTACTTTTGGGAAGTCCAACTGAATTCAGCATTTCATTTTATTTCAAATGTAAATCAATTTCGAAGAATGCTGAACTGTAGCTCGACGCCCAACGCCAGCAAATTGCCTTTGACTATACATCAATATGTCTAATATGACTTTCCCGGTTCTGTGAAACGAAGAACAAATGAAATTTTTTGATTCGTTCAATTTTGTATAAAATGTGCCTCGATACAATCCAAAAATCATGATCTACATGAATCTTTGTCACACTTTTTTTTTATTTCGGATCGATTCAAGCCGGTGAGCACACATATTTATATTTTTGTCTTTTCACTTAATTACATGGATGAAGAGTCATGGAGTGCCGAAGGTGAAAAGATACGAGCAAAACAGCTTTTGAATAGAGTGCTCAGAGAGGAAAGGGGAACGGTGCGGTCGAAGTGCTTGATGACGTTTGGAACCCACGCGATGTATTACGCTCCAACATCCTCTGAAATGGATGACATACCAAGACCATCATAGGGCATTCTTTCAACTGAAAGCCAATATCCATATGCTTCAGCAAATGCAAATAATGTTAATCAAAGTTAATGTGAGCAATGGCAGCAAGGCAGTCAACAAGGCAGCCTAAATGACGCGAACCGATAGGCAATTTATATTACACATTTATGTATTCAGAAGCCAGAAAGTACGCACACAGAAAATCACACTGTTCACATCACAGTTGTATTAATTTGTTCGAAGATGAAGAACTGACGTGCACATTCTGCGCGCACTTGATGACGATACAATGCACCAAAAAATTGTCAATTGAATATATCGACTTGCATCAGTCGCTGTTCTCGCTCTCCCTCTCTCTTCCTCACTTTCTAACTTTTTTATCCCTTCCGTTTCTTTTTGACTCAGTCTTATTTCATGGCCAATGGTGGTGCATTACTCTTTCAACCTAATCGGGAAAATTCGATTCGAAATTCCTTGAATATTCGCGAGAAATTGCGCATTCGAAGAATATTCGCATTACTTCGTTTGCGAAATATTCGCTTGTTCGGAAGATGTTCGCAAACTGTTCAGAAATTTCAGAATATTTGTTTGAATTTGAAAAAAATTCGTAAGCTAAAATTCGCTATATTCGTAGAAAATTCGAATTTCGCCAAAAATTCACATATTTGCAAAATTCGTAAAAATTGCACATTCGTAGAAATTTGCAAATATTTAATAAACAAATGAAGTCAATACTCCAAAAATGTTCACAATATTCGTAAGATGTTCGAATATTTACAGAATATTGGCAAAAAAATCAAATGTGCATCAAATATACGACATATTGGGGAAAACCCGTAAGTACTCGAAAATTCGCTATTGATTCGAATATTTGAAATTAATTCGTATTCTGGAATTTTCCCCTAGCGTTAACAGTCATTTCTATTTAGACTGAATGATTTGAGGCTTTTCGGCATTTTTCGCGGGTTCGCTCATCCACTCGACAGCAGCTCACAATAAACTCTACAATAATTCCCGAACAAATGACAAACATTCATCATAAGATCTGCTCGAAAGCTTTTCAAACTATTCCGATGGTGTCTGGCCTATTTAGAATGAAAGGGAAATTTAAATGATAAAGAAAAGGAAATGTTGACCATTTTCACTGATCTTGACCGCTTGGTCACCTCCTCGTCCACATTTTGTTCCCATTGAATTTTTCTCTCTTATATCTCTAATGTTCAACACAAATTTTTAGTATAACGACAGCTACCATTTGTTGTTCAACACACAGAATGACAATATGAAATACATCAAATTAAAATATTGATTGAAAATAATGAGTGGAAGAAGTGTTTTGGGTCATGTTTCAGTATGAAAATAGACAAAGTGAAAACTATATATTGGCCATATGTGAATCCAAAATGTGGACAACTGATTATGTTGCATTTATCACGCAAGAAAACAAGTTCAATTTATTTTTCCACCATTTTCGTGATGCTGGACGCAACGATAAAGGGCCTAATAAAATATTAATAGTGGTGATTGTTGGGTTTGTTTCTCAAAAATTAGCTTTGGATCTTATCCACTTTCAGCTAAACAGGAGGTTGGCGCGCATTATATTTCATTATAAAGCTTTGCTTTGACCAAAGTCATTCAAATGAAAGGAAACAACTTTGAAATTCACTTCACTGAACTTGAAAATTTACAGGGAAAATATGGGAATCATTCAATTATCTGGCATTCACATATATAATCCCGCATAGTTTGATAATTTTCGTTTCGGTTTTACCGCATCACTATGAAAATGCAAAATATGTTCGGCATATTTTCATGTGGCACATGAGCGCTTTCTCTCCATAAAAAAAAAATTCGGCTGCCGTAGCCACTTTTGCTTCATTTGAATTCAATTTTTTTAATTGCATTTGAATGAGTTTAAGTGGCTCGAGCGAATGCTTTCAAAATCAATTTGCCATAATTTCGCTCGGCAAGAGTCTCATTTCCGAACCGTTGAGGTCGAGTTAAGTGGCAGAAAAATGTAACATGCACATTTTTGAATATGTTGTTTATCATCAAAATTCAATGCATAAAAAATTGCCATACAACCCATACGAATTCTCACTTTTTTCGTAATTTCTCTTTTCAACATTGCAATTTAAATGATAACAAAAAACAAGAAATAGGATTGGAAATGCTGCAGATGTCGGCCAATTTCAAACTGACTTTAACATTTTTGTTTCATTCTTTTTGAATTAAAGACGGTCGAATTTTGTAACTGTTGTTGCTCTTTTATTTGTTACAAAGATATTGAATTGATGCATGTTTTCCACTTAGCATGAGTTGATATCGAGTAATGTCAATTCAAAATAAATTCTTCAATTCCATTCTTGAAAGATCGTTCCATCTGATATTTCATATTAAAAGGCAATAGTTTGGTTAATTAAATTTTACTGATGCTTGTACTTGATCGAAACTTTGTGGAAGGAATTATAAGTCAAACTATTGACGGCTTGCTTGTGTTTCGCTTTTTATATTGAACAATTTCGGTAGTGGCGGTGTGTATATGTGTCTATGAATGTGCTTCTAGAACACTAGGAAACCAAATTCCTACATTAATAAAGGCTTTAATACATTTGTATTTTCAGAAGTTCATGGCCTTGGCTTGGACACAGACAATATTCTACTTTTAAACATATTTGCACGTCACATCAAAAAGATTCACTCGTTGAACTGCTGCAAAAACGGCGACAAAATTGATGTGTGAACTTTACGAAAAGTATAAAAATGATAATATTACCGTTCCACAACAAATGTAACCCGTGTAGGGGGTAAATTACTCGAGGAAATACTATTTTTTAAAGCAGTGAATTATTAGGAATTACTCTTTTTGTTGAATTACAATACATTTTTCATATGTATTGGAAACCATAGTATATTTTACACATTAAGTAGTGGTAGTTTGCTATGAACAAAATAAATTCCCACTTATTCCTAAATGTTGATGTGATTTTTTCAACAACGTATATTTAGAGATTTTACGTATTTATATAGGCAAAATTTTGACATTTATGTTTAGTTTTTGACAAGAGAATTACTCAAATTTATAGGAATTACTTCGCATTACGCTGGAATTACTTCAGTTTTCTGAGGAAGGAATTATAGACAAAGTGCGATATACTTTTTGGTAATTTCCCCCTTGAACACATCTTTCAAATTGATACTATTACTATATTTCAATTTCTTCAATTTTCGAGCGCCGATGCGCGTCAGAAACAACAAATGCAACGCAGGAATAGTGTGGCAACGAGAAATTGCCGACCGAGAAACAGAAGAAAGAAGAAAACACCAAACTCACATTATAAATCCATTTCAAACGCATACAGCTTTTGCCAACACTAAGCATTCGATTGATGCAAGTTAAACTGAGGTGGAAATGAAGCAAGAAAGAAGAACAAGCGAAAAAAACTGAGAGAAAAAGCGAGGAAAATGGCAAAATATTGGCCGTTGTTACTGTGCGACTGTTGCTGAGCTGTCATCCAGTAGCAGTAGCAGCAGCGGCAGTAGCAGCAGCGGCAGAAACAACAACAAAATCGGGGAAAGACCGAAAAAACTCTAAATCGTGCATTTTGTTTTTGAATGCACTCAAAATAGATGAAATTTATTTTTGAATTCTGAGCAGTTCGGCGCGCGTGGCCCGCACTGAAACTATTGTATATCACCTTTTTGCAATACTATTCGGAATTTCCGTATGTTCTTTCGTTGCGTCTTTTGTTATCTTTCTCATTTCGAACAATCGAGTACTACCTGCTCTAACGCTCTAGTCACTGTGCGCGTGCTAGTTTTAAGCGTACTCGCTCTGCTTAGAGATGGGTTTTTCTTACAAATATGTCTTAAATTTTTTATTAAATTATAAAATTAGTACATATTTATTAATTTTTATTATATTAAAAATGTTATTAAATTAATAAGTTCACTTAATTTTGAAAACAAATATAATAGATGATTTAATGATATATTTTATTGAATTCTTATTAATTTAATAATTATTATGTATGTACTAAAGACATTTTTAATATTAAATTAGATATCTTAATAATTTCAAAATACTGAACCCATCTGTAGCTCTGCGTCACTTTCACATACTTCTTAGCCCGTTTTCCAAAATCACCACTCAACAAATACAATGAAAAACGGTTGGTGTTTTGTTCAACTTTATTTTGGATGCATTGACAACATTCCCGAACAGAAAATTCACACCATTTTCAGCTAGCTTAGACATACTGGTGCCAAATTTTCCCTTTCATTTGCACCCATGACAAAACACAAGCCGCGAAGCAGATGCATGGACTATGTCTATGTGACTGTTCAGAAGTAATTTTCAAATGTATTTTATGAGTGGGTCTACGTTCGAGAGTGTTAATTGTCTCAATACGAACAGTCATCGATTGTGGTGATTTAAACATAAAGAAAATTCCAATCGAAGCATAGGATTCCTCCTATAACGAGTCTAACTAGTTTTCTAAAAACTATGCTTTCGAGTCGGCAAATTACACTCATTCATTTTAATCGTCACTCCGAAATTAAAATTTTATTTTTCCTATCGATTTTTGTGGTATTTTTGCGGATTAACATCAATTTTAGGTAGAATTGAAACAGAATTATACACTTGAAACCGAGGAGCTCTTATATCACAAGTGCATTGAAAGTATACGAAAGAATATAAGCAGAGGACAATAGTTGCGACCAGTGATTCTTTAGTCAAGCATTGAGTGTAGAGAAATGCCAGTTGCACAATAATATAGTAAAACAAATGCACGCACATGCTATAAATCAGAAGATCAGACGTAAAATGTATGGCACAGGATATCTTCTGGTTGATTGTCGAAGTAGGAAAAAGAGGAGTGTTCTTGAAAATGACTGGCGAGTGCACAAAATCATGGCTGAAGATATATTTTCGACAGTCGACAACGACAACCGACCTAGATTCGCACAACCTTTCTCAAGATGAAAATGGCAAGTGTAACATATGTTTCACCAAATTTCAGAAGAACTAGAAATAGTAACATTGACTGTGCCATTTGCCTTCGTCTGTACTTCCGATCGATCGACCGGCACGAAGACTTTATGCAGATGCAGGGCAAACTTATAAGAAATTAAACAGCATTTCATGTGATAATGGTTAGTTCGCATGTTCTCACTTTTGCCCATTCGTATGTGTTTGGCATTCGTGTTTTCATTTTACATTTTACATCTCGTGAAATTAGTGTGTTTTGCTGTGTGCAGAGGTGGGTAGAGGAAGAACAGGAAAGACTCGAAGGCTCGAGATGCCGACACATGAAGTGCTCTTTCTTAATTTTCTTTTGAATGCAGCATCTGCACGCTATTCTGCACGCAAAACTGTGTACGGTTTCGGCTAAAGAATAGCAATGTTAGAATGTCAGAAATAACCGTTAAAGAAGAAACAATAATGCCACTTATTTATAAAAAACATATCCAATTCACATGAAACGATATATTTTTCATATTTTTGAGCAAGAGAGAGAAAGAGAGAGAGAGAGAGAGAGAGAGAGAGAGAGAGACGAAGCAGGAAGAAATACTATGAGAATTCATTTGATGTATTTTGATCACTGCAGCTCGTGTGTGCGTGTGTGTGTTTCGTACGAATTGCAACTTGTAATCAAGCTGTTCTGTGTACATGTCTCTCAAATCTCAGTAGAGCTTTGATTGCACGTGAACAATTCATAACTTATGAAATTTTCAATAATATTTTGAATCATGTTCTGTTCGTGAAGGCTTAGTCGATGTTTTTCGACTAATATACGACGACTTCCATTTTTTTCTGTTTTCATCGATTATCCTCCCTTTGGCACATTTGCTCCATCAATTACCTCTTTTCTCATTACATTTATCGAATTCTGCAACATCTCAGGACATCAATTCAACCGGGAATCGTGTAAATTGTAAAATAGGTAATTGGTATATCAACGCCGTATATATATACGGCAACTATTCACCCGAAAATGCTCCAACAGTCCTACATTTTGTATTCACACACGATTGCCCAAGAAATTGCTGAACGAAAGCAAAACTAAAATAATTAGCGAAATGGGAAAAAGATTGAGTGGCGCGTGTAGAGCCAAATTTAAAAAGACTTCAGTAGATTTATCAAATGAACTTCAACAAAATTTCGCGCTACTCCGTTTGATTTCCACTCTCGATTTCTCTGCTTTGCATTCATTAGCTAAATGCTTGTAATCTGTTTCACTCAATTGGCGATCCATGATTTTATAATTATTGAAAAATACCCCGCTTATAATTTATATCCCAATATTATGTTAACCGAAGCTCTTCAAGCGCTTTGGCAATTTAACACAAAAATTGATTGCGATGCTCCGCACGGCACGGAGCTGAACTTTCTCCCTCTCTCTCTCATCCTTTTAGTTGTTCATGATTACATTATTAAAAGCGGAAAAGTATCGAAGGAGAAGTATTTGCACCCATCATCGTGCTTAAGAAACTGGAACTTTCAATTTTCTTTTCGTCAATCATATGATTTAGCGTCGGAATATGGAAGTAATTTCATAGCAACTCAACTAAATGGCAATATTGGAAATACAAAACGGTGTCGCACTTTGAAATATCGCTTATGAATAAAATAGGAAACTCCACCAAGTCGATTTTGTCGGTGAAATGAATGGAAGAGCGATTTCAGCAGTGCCGTTGGCAGTGGAAACGAAACTAGCATTTCTTTGTTTTTGCAATAATCTCTTGTTTCAAGGGTTAGTTACAAAAAGGGGTGAAATTAAATTCAGTGGCATTATTAGTTTCCATGACTGAAACGACCACTGTGAAGCAATGGCACAAATACTGGCACACAATCGCTCTATGTTTCGTTGACAATATTATGCATTATTACGTTTTCGTGTTGAGTTAATTTTATATCTTTTTTCTCTAGATCATTCTTCAACGAAACGGTTAGTTTCGTCGAATCATTGCCTATTTGTTTGTGTGTTTGTGTGCCAAAATACATATGATGTGGCGCTGCCATTGAGATCAACAGATCAGGACAGAGCTGAATGACATCTGGAGCGGATTGAGCTATTCCAACGCGAGAATTGAAAACAAAACTTATCTTTCAGCAAGAAACAAAGTTAAGTGCAAAAAAAAGTTGTGCGTCAGATTATACCTTGGTTTATTTATATTTTTTCAGTTTTTTCCCATTTTTTCGTTCGCTTTTTGTCAGATTTTTTTCACTCGTTGATTGTAACATTAGAATAGAGAGAACATGGCTCAGAAAAAAGCACATAAAAAAGAGTGTGATAAAGATTCATCGTCGCAGTTATCTTAAAACATGCATTTGTTTTTGGTCGTGTTCCACCGGATTTCGAAAAAAACATCGGTTATGGTTGCGGAGAGCATGAGAAATTCTCTTGTCATTCATTGTCGATAAAGGACACAGTTGTTCAATCTTCGAACGAGGGTTTATGCACTATTCCATACATATTCGGTGTGGTTGTGGGCGAGTGAGTGCTTGCTAACTCAGCGTGTGTATCTTTGAGTATTTTCTTTCTTCAACTCTCGCAATCATCTTCGCTTTTGAACGTTCAAATCGTATGATTTATTTTCCTTTTTCCTTGATTCCATGAGATTTATTCGACACTTTAATCAATTGAAAAATGGCAAAAAGTTGTAATTTATCGCTGGATACGGTTTCACTTTTTGTCATCGTCTTTCATCGCAAAGTCTCTCTCACACAAACACGCACATACAAACAATCATTTGTACATGTAAGAACATTGCACAGTTTTGTCGTGTCGGATCGAAAGAACAATGCTTCTATTGTTCTTCATATCAAGTGCGTAAAACCCGTTCCATCATTTATGGCAGCCGTTTTATTCGTAGAATAAAGAAACCGAAAAAAACGACAACGGAAAAAGTAGCAACAGCAGCGAAAATCTTAAGCTCAAACCGATAAAATGAACATGTGCAAAAGATTGAATGGCATGATTGTGTGACCGCGAGATTGGGTTGAAACATCAAAATCAACTTGACTCTCTAGCTTCCAGTGAATTCCACTTCCATGCTCTTCAATGGGTGTAGTTGTTTATTACAGTGAAATACAAGTAATTGAATTCAGCCGTTTTAAAAGTTACAATTGCTTTTCTTCTGCGCTGTGGTTCAGTTGATCGCTTGAATTGTTTCAAATCTTACGTGATGTTATTCTGATGTTAAAAATTCATTCGTTTCGGCGTATAATATGTGTGCATGAGTGGACGAGCGCCAACCTCAAGCAAACTCATGCCTTGTTGAAAATTCAAAATGGCGATATGGAAATAGAACAAGATTCACTTACAATTACATGAAATGAAAATAGATTTCGCATGAAAATGCGTATATGGCCGGCTCAAATCAATATGACGACGCATTTCATCGAATAAGAACACACACACATTTTAAATTCAAACGAATAACAGCGAATTTCAAAACCATCAAAAGTATGAACGTGAAAACACATAAAAATCTTCAGAAAGTAAACAAAAATGTTGGAAAACTATTTGAAAATATATACAGAAGGATTTGCCTTTCGTGCTGTATGACGGTGGATTTTTGTCGACATCGTCACAAATCGTACGGCTGCTGCACATTTATCTAGCTTCCGCGATAAATGTCAATTGAAAACTTAGCACTTCCAAGTTTTTTACCTGCAAAGAATGAAACAAAAACAATGCACATGTCAAACATTTGTTTGACAACTATTCAGCGAATATAAATAAAAACATAAAAATTACTTCTTGAGACAAACAGAACAAATCTTCATGTTTTTATGTATTAAAATTGGAGGCAAAACAGCAACAACATATAATAGAACAAATCTTGTTGCAATGTAAAAATAGACACATAAAATTGTGTTTATGTGTGTCTGATTCAACAAGAATTCACAATGAGGGCGACAAATTTCACAAGCAATTCCTGATCTGAACGCTACTTAGAATGTGTTTCAGTTGAAAACATTCAACATCGAAATCCATAAAATTTCACATCGATTCGGGTTTAGAGTTAGTTAAAGTGAAGAACAAACAAACGACAATCTCACGACATGCCAATAAGAAATCTCGCCAAATCAAAACATATGCTCATATTCCCGCTCTGTGTTTCGATTGTCATCGAGATTTGATAGATGCTCCTATTACTGATACAGCCGAAAATTCAACCGAAATATTGCAAATGCAGAACAAATAAAAACTTTAGACGACAATAAATTGAGCGATTAGAACATTTCGGCAGACATTTCATTGCATTTGTTCTGAATTATTTCGATAATGATCTTGTGTCGAACACGTCAAACCAGCCAAATGCCATCCTATGTCATACACACATATACACACGCATGGCATCTGGGCATTTTAGTATTCTTAATTCTGTAAATTCGTTTTCATCGTGTTCACTGTTGAAACTGTCTAACGAAACATTTCGCTTATTGTATATATATTATTCGCTTTATATTTTTCGATTAAAAGCATCTGCAGCAATCAGTGTTTCTGTTGTTGGTGTGCTTCTACTAATTGGTTTTGGGAATTTGCGTTTAACGATTGCGAAGAATTTTCCAAATTCATGCATATTTATGTGATGTGCGAGTGTGGAGAATAATTTCAAAGCAAGCTATCAACCAATGATCATGCCTCTCATTTTCTAACGGTAATTTCATTGAGCCGATAATCAGTGTCTCGGCATGGCTGAAAAATACAGCGGACATTTTTTTGAGGTCTGAAAGAATTTGGGGAAAATCATAACTCATCATCGATGCCGATGTCGATGCTGTAAACAAGTGTAGTCAACCACGTAGCTGCCAATGCAAATCGTACCAGATGCTAGACATTTCCAAGTTTTAAGTGAAAATGCCTCTCTCCTACTCTCGTTCACACGAAAACATTCATTCGCTCGTTTTGGTTTTTCATTCGCGACTTTATCATGTTATTTAATTTGTGTGCGAAGATAGCAGAGTGTGTCACACATTTCCCGCTCTGAAAATATGCGGCGTATATGAACCTAAGTCAACATATAATCGTGCCGACCATTTAATTTACAACTTTATAAGAGGGCGAGAGAGAAAGAGAAACGACTCACCGGCGTTCACGTACATGGCCCGAAAGATGTCTTCATCGCAACATAAATTACAGAATTACTTTGATTTAAGAGCGCATCTGTGAAAAAAAGAGTTCTGTTTCTCTCTCTTTTCATTTTTGGCAGCGTCACTTTACAAAAATATCTTTCTCTACCGAGAGAGAATGCCGAAAATATGCTCGCCTTCATAAGGCTTAAGAGATATATGTTTTTTGTTTGCAACGAGACTATTTTTGATGAAATTAAAAGTTTTTCATTCAATTTGGCAAAAGATACGAATTGATTATTATGAATATTAGCGAATATATTTGGCAATTAGCTTTCGTTTTCTCTTTTGGTAAACAACCAATGAACCATTTAATTTGTTCGCTTGAGATGAAGACAAATGTTGGAGGTGACGGTGGCAGCAGGAGCAGAAGCAGCAGCAACAGCAACTGTTGTTTTCGGGAGCACTGCGCCATCGTTTACGTGTTTAAACCAATGGATATGGTGTATTTATTCTATTGCGAATTATTCAAAAAGAAACAGAACACCATTTTGAAATGGTTTCTGGCAATGCAGTAAACAAAACAAGCAATCACACCGCATATGATTGATGCGCCAGCCAAAACTCGGTCTACAGTGTTTTATGAAACACACACACACACACATATACATCACACAATGAAAAGTGTAGAGTTAGGAGTGCTTTGCGAAAAAGGTTGTTCGTTTTTTGGTGGCACCAGAGTTCGGTTGTGTGGATGCAGTTGAAGAATGGGCTTTAAACTTTCATTTCGGCAAAGCGCCTTTCTCAAACGACGGAAGCAATTATTTAATTTAATTTCGGAAAGCGGCCATACAAATCGCCCCAACAAGTGGCTACCAAAATCCGGCTCGAAATGGCCCCCACGTCCAGCCGATCACGTTCTAAATGTTAGAACACGAAAGTAAAAAAAAACTACTACCCGTACACAAACAAACACCAAAAACTATCCGGTTATTATGGGGATTTCACATAAATCCCAAAATTTTCAGCAAAACACAATTACGAAGACGTCTATGTATAATACAAAGATTTAATAACCGCTCGTTTAGATCTCAGAACACCGCGCACATAGCCGAATATTATTATTGTTTGAACGGCGTTTGAAAATTGTTTCAAACAGATTTGGATATGATTTGTGGGATCATTTAAGTTGGCAAGTGAAATACGCCATATGAAGGCATTTCAGAACCTTTTGGGATAAGAGCGCACTCACACGAAAACATCTTCTTAACGATAATTACTACCACCGTATATAAATGATGTGAAATTTTTATTTGGAACAGAAGTCAAACACAAATTTCAATTAATCAGGTCTGATTAAAAGTTTATTTAGATAATCGTTTTTGACTTGTCTAATTGCGGATATTATCCTAGCTGCTGTAGATACTCATTGAGTCGACTTCAGTCAATTTTTAGCCCAGCGCATTTTAATTTGAAATTAGGTAAATATTAATTACTTATAAATTTGCCCACAATTTGCCAGACACTCATCGAAAAACATCGAGACTTTCTGAAAATATTTGAACAACGCTTCATGAAATCGCTAATCGTATAATTTTGGAAACAAATGTGTGCTTGTTGTGTATGCTGCAATGTTTTTTGCGAAAAAACGAAAATAAAAGATTAGATGAAAGCAAAAAATTTGACGACAGAATCTTGTTCAACGGAATCAAAATATATTTCCCATGAAATCAATATAATATTTGGGGAAATTGACTTCAAACCGTGTTTTTGATGTGGGAGTATGCTTGTGATGTTTATATCAAAATTTATCGATGGACCTAGCCTTTTAGTGCGCAGAAAGTGAATTTATTTATGGTATCCCTCTAAGATGTCGATTTCGGAACTAAAGTTTTGCTGATGTATCCCATCTCTTATGACTCACTATTGATTAAATAAGAATTTGAAATAATTATTGACGAATCCAATCAGGACAAGAAAGGAAGAACCAAATATATTTTTGAGCAGAATAATATAAAGTTCATATTGAGTGAAATATAAACACATTTTCGTATGAAATGGCATTTTCCAAATGGAACGTTGTTTCCGGACAACCGACAATGAATCAGTGTAAATTTGAGAGACATTAAAAATCAAACTGGAAGCGAGCGCGCTATTATCTAGCAATAAGAAGCTGTAATTTTCTATGAAAATTACATTGAAGACAATTTGATCTAACAAAGCAACGAATATAACGAAATAAATCAAATTGATGTGGGATATTCTTGTTCGCTCTTTTCATTGCGAATAAACGTACAAAATGTTATAAAATCGTTATTCATTGATGCTCGTTTTGGTTTGCGTCGCGCACATATAAACAGAGCAGTTGAATACGCTCTTCGGATCCACTTCGAAGATGAGCTGAACAATGACTCGGTTTCTTATCACAATGACAATAACTTTTATTTATTCTGGCATGTTTTGGCTGACTCTCCGTCTCTCTCCGTCTCTCTCTCTCTCTCCCCCCCCCCCCCTCTCTCTCTCTCTTTCTCTCTCATTCTCTCTCTCACTATTTCTGTGTATCTCTTGCGTTATTTGGCCCAATGCGTTGAAATTGAATCTGATTTCGATTTCATAGTCGGTCGCAAGCATTAAATTTTTGTCTGATTTTATTCGCTTTCGATTACATTACAAGCATGCAAACATACAGCAGCAAAAAAGTACTATATACAACCGACAACAGCACTACCAAACCTTATCCAGCTTTTTCCTGTTCTTCTTTCAAATCGAAACAAAGATATGAAGAAAAGAGCAAAAAATGTCGCAATAATCGTAAAACAAATACGATACCCATTGATACAAGACATTTTTATTTTGTTCTTTGATTTTTTTGTCTGCACCCGTTATAAGATGAAATAAAAACATCTCTTCTTCGAAATAAAAACTGAAAATTTACGTTTGGATGGTTGCGCGCGAAAAACAGTGGGAATGAAGCCATTTGAAGTGTGAGGAAGAGGAAAATGCGAACCAGAGATCAAGAAGCATTGATTTGGATGTGTCAAACTAGAGCAATAAAAAGGCCATTCGAAATAGAAAAGAGATGTGAGATTTGGATCACCCATGGCAAACACAGCAGATTTATCTCCATGTTTCAAAGACTTTGCAGCTCTACTGAATATCGCCTGCCATCAGATTAACTCGAGGTTCGGTGAGAGTTCAAGTGTTCTGAAACATTGTACATCATTTCAACACACACATATACTACGAGTGAACGAGAGAAGGGTAGAGAGAAGAGCTATCTTTTGATTGATCAGGCGGTGAAACAACAGTGAATTGCGAATGACACATAAGCAACGAACACCAAATACCAAAATAGTTTGGCAATGGCCGAAAACCGACCGATATAAATATAAAATTACTTCAAAGATTTGACCACGATATAAAGTGATTTAGTTCGGGTTCTATTTTGGCATCGGACCGCATTCAAGGAACTTCAAATGTCTTTTACATCTTCTTCTGATGGCCCATTGGTTTTCTATCGATTGGCCAATCTGTCATATCATTGTTCGTATCCACATTTATCGCAGCCACGAACGGCTTTATATTCGTTGAAAGTTCAATTCAAGAAACTTGCCGATAGAAATATTTCATCTTTTCTGAGCTAATGGATTTCAAGCAGTCATTCATGTGAATATGAAATTTGTTTCTAGTATTATAGTTATGCCAAAACACACGAGATTATTATTCAATCTAAAAATTCAACTCATTGAAATCGATAAATGTAATTCCGTTTCAAATGAAAAACTCAATGTTGTAATCCATTTTTTCTCCTCCCTATCTCTCTCTTTTACTCTCTCTCTCTCTCTTAACCGTCAGAAATCACCTCTTCAAATTATGTACGTAGGTAAATACTAAAAATGGATACAGACGATTTTAAGCTACAACAAGTATCGAATTCATTGATTTTCCTTCCATCGGCATCCAAATTGAAAAGCTATCTTATCTTTTGCTCAAGAGAAATGCAAGCCGGCGAAGATTATATTTTAATTTAAATTGCTTTGGAGGAATGAAGTCAAACAATCGATGTATTTGTTTTGATTTGATTCCCTTCTCTTCAAAAAAATATGTTACCAATTCATTTACAAAACACTGAAAGAGAAAAAGAGACAGAGAGAGAGAGAAAGAGAAAGATATTGAAAGCATGGAAGGTGAGGCGATCTCGATGCGACAATATTTTCGAAAATCTTCGGAAGTAATCGAAATGTGCTGGCAAAATGGGGCGCATGAATATTGGCTCTCGAGCTGAATATTAAGTCGACAATCAAAAAGGTTCGGCATCAAGAAAACTGCGAAGAAGCGGCATCGAATTTTGATAACAGTGGCGATTACATCTCGTTACAATCGTTTTTACCCAGTTCAACACATGCAATATCCATACGATAAGAGTTGCATGGTTTTCTCAAGAGCGCGCGCCTTTGTGTGAATGAAACGCTTCTTATCTCTGCATGCTTATTGTAACATATACACGAAGGGTACCTTCCAATCACACACATACGAAGGAAGAGAGACAGAGAATCCAACATTATCACGAAGCGTCGAATTAAATGGCAAAATATATCGTATGAAAATGAAAACAACGTGCTTATGCATAAAAGACAATTATTTGTAGCTTTTGTATTGTTAAAGTTGAACGCATCATCACGAAAATGTATATGGATCTGATTTGTATTTAGGTGTGACAATACAAACAGTTCGAAGCAGACAGTGAGAATTGCCATGCTGATGATGGTGAACAACAGAAAACGCGATGACGTCGGAATGGCAAGCAAAAAAGCGCTTTTTGCAATTAAAAACAAGAGTGGTAGCTCCAACGTATCAAACCGTCTTTTTTTTATTCAATTGCCGACATACACGGAGGTCTGTTATGCGGCTGGACTAATTTCATTTTTTACAAGAAAAAGTTGTTGGGAAACGTTGGTGCAAATTATCGAGGTACTCCATTCCTGAGGCTATGACCCTGAATGACGCCGAAACACCCATAAAGGTGCAAATGAAGCAAAGACAACAAGCGGAAATTTTGGTATACGATGATATAGCAACAGTAAATGGCAGCAAAAATCGATCAAAAAAGCGGTTCGAAAAGTCAAACTGTTAAATGATGTGTCCCATATACCTAGCGAATTCAAGAAAGTGGGTTCAGAAAGTAGGAAAAAAAGTTGGAAAAATAACCGAACCGAATCAAAATCGACAGCCAAAACAAACGCGGTCTTTTGATTTTTTCCTCGCACACACAAGCACAAATGGCTTTTGCATTTGCATTTGCATGTTGGGACGGAACAAACAGGCGACGACGTTATAAAATAAGCAAAGTGGAAGAGTGGCGTTTGGCAAAATTGTTTGACTCCTCATCATTTTCATTCGAAATGTAAACAAAATGAGCACAATAGCGACGTCACTTCAATCCTCATCATTGATTCTTCACCATTCACCATTCGCATAATAGCCCGTAGTCTCTAATGCGATTCTGTACCATTTATTGTCAATGGTTGACTTCGACGACTCAACGAACGCTCAGAATATAATGAAAATGCCAGAATTCAGGAAAAAAATGTGCTTAGGAGAGGCACAGAAACAGGCACACGAACAACCGTAAAGTCAATGGGCGATTACACTTGTTTAGGTAAAATACACACGTTTGGTTTTCTGATTTAACTTTCACTTTTTTTATTAAGCGGCAGTTCTTCGTTTGATCCGTCGCAAAAGATATTTTGTAACGTTTTCACTCTCTCTATCCTTCGCTCCCTATCTCTCGCGCTCATTTCACAAAGGAACGGGCTAATCACAAAATTAAATCGCATAACAAGACCAACACCGAAAAATAAATAAATATAAAGCACCGAAAAACAATCTAGGCTTTCTGCTAAGAAATAGAGAATGACACCGATTTCATTCGGGCTCCAGCAGAGTAGCTTTTCTTTCAGATTTATTTCATTGGATGGCATTGATTAAGCGTAATATTACGCAAATGGGCGAACGTGTTTCGAGCGACATACGACATGTGATTGCATTTGGCACGGCTGAGCCGACAACACTCGTTTCCATCACGATATATGCGTTGCTCTGGAAACTTCTTACCCTCAAATTCTCTCTCTCGCGATTTCTATTCCATATATATGGCGACAGTGAAAAATTTGATTTGAGCCGCAGATGCATGCATTTGAGGGTGAATTGGACACTTTTTCAGTGATGGTGGTCGATTTTATTTGCACTTTTTCCCACGACAATTTTTCACTGGCAAATATCATGTAATTAAATTACCGCCAGAAAATTTTAATTTTGCTTACGTTTCGGATTGATGTTCACGTTGTCAGAGAATTAGGCGGAATTGTGGCTGTTTACACATGCCGAGCCACATTGATGGCCGAGGTTTGTGTACCTGCGAGTGGCCGCTAAACTTGAGCAAAAAAATGTTTATGAGATTTGATTAAATGTGGTTGGATCGCATTCGATCGTATGACATTTAGCCAAAAATTTAACTTTGAATCATTAGAGCGGACTCGCACTCGCTTGTAAACCAGGACGAGTGCAATAAATAGAGTGTAAAAGATAGAATAAAACTGATTCAAGCATAACAAAAAATGGAATTGAAATAGAAATCAAACGAAATGCTGGCAATCATTGACGTTATTGTCTGCACGGTGGCAGCACAGAGGAGAGAAGTGTATAAATCACCGAAAACCTCCCGGATCGCATTGTATACTTGCCACTTTAGGCGAGCGCAAAAAATCAAGAAGAACAGATGAATTGAACACTTGATGCACAGCAAACAACAACACACACAAAACGTATTTTCGAATGAAATAAAAGCGGCAACAGCAAATATACACACGGTAGCAAAATAGATGCGAACACACTGGGGACAGAAAGCGATAGGAAATTCACTGACTTGATCACATTCAACTTTCCACATTTGCGTTACTTGGCGCTTTGTGACTCTCGTTGGCTCCAATGCCATTTTCCATTTTGAAACATGGATGCCGCAAGGTTTTATTCGCTTTTATTTTTAGGTATGATACCGCTTTATCTTTTTGCCGCTTCGTTTTAGTTCATTGCTTTTTTTCTGTATTTAGAGTGCGAGTCTGTCTGTATATGTGACAAAAAATCTCTCATAGGACACATATTCACACGATACTGAATACGCATGTAATCGACAAACATTCAAATTGGATTTAAGTGTATCGTATGCTTGCTGATTTCGAGTGATGCAAATAAATAATCAAATCCCAGCCAACTTGATCAGTTTAGCGGCAACAAAATTCGTTTAGCGACACACACACACACACACTCTTTGGAATTCCAATCTTATGAGCGCAAGCGTGAACACTATTCGAAGTGCTATTCCTCCTTATGACATTTTTAGAGTCATTGCGAGAATCATCAGTTTGTGGGTGGTGAAATTGTTGGAATTAGCAGAGAGTTTGAAAATGGTTTGAATCGAATGAGTAAAGCCAAGCTAATCGCTATCAGATGGATTAAAATGACATTTAAGGCTTCAGCCAACATATCGTCTAGTGACGGATTTAGAATGGCACACTGACGACGGCTGAAAATCCGTTTAAATTACTATTTTTGGATATGATCAAGGTAATGTGGACGGTTCAATGAATATTCATTTTCCAAATGTTGAAAATTCGGTAATCGAATTTGAGCTCTTCTATAATAATTATTATTATTGATGAACATCATCGTCATCTTGCAATCGAAAGAAGTCATTTATTATGCCATTCCGGAATGAAGAAAAGTAATATTGTAATGGGACCACGTAGAATAGTGTAAGAACTTGTTGGAAATAATAAAAGCATGCTTTAAGGATGCATTCTGCTGCTTTTCTGGTCATTCTCAAAAATGCAGCCAACTCATTTTTTTCGAATCGCCAATGAAAGTTTAATTGAGAAGTGATTGTTTTGGCAAAGCACTTCAGAATGCCATGCCATTTTTTTGAATGACTTTTCGTTTAGAATATTACTCCGTGAAAATGGTCGTTTAGTAACCCAATTACAAGTACCCAATTTACTTAATTTTGGAAATGGCCAAGCGCATTTTCTCGCCCATTCTCTTTTCAGACTGACAGAAAATTGTGACATCTATTTGCATTTTTCCACTGTCTTTTTGCTAAGTCAAGTGCATTCATTGGAACGCTCTTAACACACAGTCAAGTTCGTTGAATGAATAAGCTGGGTAAGATGCATGGGACGAAAAGCATTTGTTTCTATGCAATGAAAGTGCATGTAGCTGGCGTTAATTTAAGTCAATTAAATTTGTGATTAAAAAGAAAGGTCCCAATGTGAAGAAGGGCGCTTCATTGCGAGAAAAAAGTGCATCGTTTAAAATTCACATTCACAGAGGAGAATGAAAATGACATTATAATAAAAGCAGGAGCAAAATGAGAGTGAGAAAGAGAAAGAAAGAGACCAAAATGGGAAGAAAAATAATTTTACAGCATACAAAAAGTGACGAAAAAGAATATTGGTGCTGCCGCATTTAAAGCAATTGTGTTTAGTAACGATGCAATTAAATTCATAAAATGAACAAAAGGAACTGATAAAGTTTGAAGTTGTTGCTATTTCTCATTCTCTACTGTTGTTTTCTTGACTTGACTTTTTGCTGTGCATCGCCATTTTTTCTTCGGATATTTGAGTGATGAATGTGGTACATTATATTGTAGTAATTGATGCCTCGAACTACGTGAAAATCTCTATCAGTATATATATATATATATATGTGTGTATGTGTGTGTGTGTTTTTGTGTTAGTGTGTGTGTAATCGCTAGCGCTGGTACCGTTGGCTGTCGCCTATTATAGGTAAACCCAAGGGCAAACCATTGTTATTATGGCAACAAAGGCGTTGAATGTTTTCACTCGTGTAGATTACAATTTGGTTGAACTTTACCATGGCATTCCACTTTGACCACATGATGGCTTTTGGCCAATGCCTATAATTCTTCCATGCAATCGAGTGAATATGGCGTTAAGATTTTTCTTCAGCCATGCCATTAATTGCACAACGGGCGTTTCTTGAACATTATTTTTCCGATGCATTGATGCTGCATTTATAAATTAAGATGCGTGAGAAGAGAGATCGATCAAAGCTTTTTAAAACCATACCAAAAAAGTAACAATAAATTTAGATTAATACAAAAGCGAGCAAAAGTTTGTAATATTTCGAATAATATGCTCAGTGTCAAGTGACCAGTCAATGGTTACATTAAGACATAAAAGGTCGCTAATACGGCATACATGCAATTCGATCAGAGCTCAAGTGTGTGTGTTTGTGTTTGTGTTTGTATGATATGTTGCGTTCGATGCGCACAAGGGATAATAAGCAGTGCACGTTCTGCATAAAACATGATTTAAACTTATTAAACATAATTTGTATGATTTGGGTATATTGTTCTCCTACAATTTCCCTAGTGACATTGGCCCCGACCGAATTTATATTTGCACAGTGTTTGATGGTCTTGGCTTAATCTTCTTCGTCTTTACATGGGATGAACGGATGGGAGGATGGACGGACGGACGGCGCAATACGAACACATTATGTCCAAAATCCAACTTTTAATGGTGCTCATTTTCGAAAACAAGACACAAATTTAAATTGACAATAAACTGTTTGGTTGTGGTGGAATGATGAATAGTCAACTATGGAGAAGAATCGTTGAAATAAACAATATTGACGTTGAAATATACATATACGAGAGAATCTAAGGTGGCACTTGGAATATAAAGTTGCAAGAAATTAAGAAGCCAAATGAAATCGAGATTGCGAAAAGGTCGACTCTCGTCAAGCTACCGAAAATCAGGGGCTATTTCAATTGAATGCGGGAAAAGAGCCAAAAACCATAAATGCAACATTTTTGATTGAAAGCGAACAGAAGGACGGGCGGTCGGAGTGTAATCGATTTGCATGCTGAGAACGATTTGCAGAATCAATTGATTGAATGTGGCAAACACAAAACACAAATCTAGTTGACCGACCCTAATTCATTGTTTTGGAAAAACGAAAGAGCTCGAAAACGCTACACACGCACATATGTACACACAAAATTTCCAACTGGATAAACAAGCTTTCTCTATCTTATACACTCGTTCTAATTATTTCCCTTTGCCAATCGTTCTCCGTTTCCCTCTCCCTCTCACTTTGACATTTACCAAGATTAAGGGTTTTTACGCTCTGTATATCAAATGAAATAGTTTTTTTTCTTCTTTGGCTGTATGTTTGTTTTTAGTCTCATTTGATTACTGTGTATATGCCTGTACAGGCCATTCCGATACACATCCATCTCCGAATTCCATTTTGTGGTACGAGTTATACTGTATGCGAATGAGATTTAAACTGCCAAAAACTTGGAAATTATATTGATTCTCGGATATTTATTAGAGTTTGTCGTAAACGGTATAAGTAATAAGCAATCGTATCGAAGTAGAAATGTATGTGCTTGCGTGAATGCGTGTGTGATATTCAGTATCAAAACAACGAAACCCAATCGGATATTTATTGTCGAAGAATATTGTATGAGTTAATCCGGCTTGTGTTTTATTATGTGTGTTCAATTTAGGTGTAAATTGAAATAATGGTATCAAAGGAGGGCTTAGTTTTCTGGGGCATAGACTTGCAGTCGGCTTCCTTCCATCGACATTTTCTGAGTTCATCAGACGTGTGTTTGAACTGTGCATGATATAAGTAAACCGGTTGGAAGAAAGCATACCTTCAGAAAAGATAGGAAAAATATTGAAACCATAACTATTTGGGAGAAATAACGCATCATGTTAATATTGGAAATAAAAGTGAAACCTGATTTACATTGTATTTTACATATAGCTTATTTTTCACAATTATTTCGAATAAATTCTCGTTTCTCATATTTTTCCAACTTTTTTTGGGTGCCATATTTTGCCGAAACAGTTTCAAGTTTAAGTGTTTGAGATAGGAAAAACCTATCTAATCTGGAGGTAATTTTTCTTCTCACCGATTCAATTATGCAAAGGGAGATGTTAAGAAACAAACTTTTCCATTTTGCAATAATTTGTTCAAACAATAAAGAGCATCATCGATTCTCGTATTTTTTCGTCGAGACAATAATCGCTGAGAGTTAGTAATTAAAACGATCGGCGAGTGACATGTTATAAATATAATTTCGATGGCCAGATTACTGGAGGCACCAAATCATCGTGTTTTGATTGAATGTGACCAATGCCAGATGGATTCCAACTGTTAAAGAAGAAAATGCGATAAGATTTTCGCCCATAAATTAAGCTCAAAGCATAAAGCATTTGTGCACATTCACACCATCAATTTTCATCAGTTTTGACTGTTCGATGACAAGTCTGTAACTGTCATTGATTCAAATTATGCGCTCGATTCTACATAATTTATATATTGGTGACTGACACACTCCGAAAATCCAAAAACTTTATGACAGTTTATTTTTAATGGTTTCGCGCCGCCCGAACTCAATAATAAATGATGAAGAAAATTTATACCGACGAGTCAATCAACAAACGCACACACATATATACACACGATGGGTGAGTGTTCACATTCGAAGCAGATTCATTTGCTGCCATCCTGTTGGTGCGGAGGGAAGTTCTCGCAATTCGACACCTTTCAAATTCACATCATTTGAATACAGTTTAGCGAATGAATTGACACTCGACGTACGATAAGATAAGATGAATTGGCGTTGACCGGATTTTCAGAAGGAAGGAAAAGAATTTAATTAAAAATCAGGCACTACCGACAGACATGCAGATGGTTTGTTTTTCAATAAATGGGAGAACAAGAGAGAAACTTCATCGCGTTTTTGTGGCATTTTTATCATTTACTTCAGTTTATCGACGAATCAAATGTTGATGGTACATGGCGCACGCCACCATTCCAGTGTTCCAACGGAACTAAATTGACGGATGATTGATCGTCTTGTATTCAATTTCATATCTGCTGTTGTGTTCAGTTGAGGTTTGTACTTTCGGCAGTTGATCAGCGACGACCATTCTGCATCAATTGAACCAAAGAATTAAATAGAAAAAATAAAATGATTTTCTTTGTAAACGCATGGCATCGGCAGAAATTTGTTTTTGTCTCATTATTTTACGTCGTTTCAACTGATTTTTCCCCGGCCATCACAATAATTGTGTTTTGCAGTATTTACATTTTTTTGTTGCTTCTTTTTGATGAATTTATGTAACCCATATACGTGGAATTGCGACCATAAGAAGAACTGTCTTAGTGGTTTGACTTTCAAATTCAGACTGAAATTGTGTTTGCGAAAAAAAATCGCCAACCAATTCGCTTTGAATGAATTGCATTTGTTCGAATTTCAAAGCAACACAATGAATGTTGGTTTTATGTATGAATCTTCTTTGGGGTGTAATATTCAATGGCAGCAATGAATGAACAAATAAAAGAACTCCAAATCGAAGTATTACAGATTTTTAGGTATCATGAAATGAAAGTGAAGTATGTGTTGAAGTTGCGAAGACGGGCAGCTTCTGAAAATGGCCCCGAAGTAAAATGGTAAGCAGCCACAAATCAAATTAAAATGAATTTGGAACAAATCGGCATTAAATGGTGTAGCCAGTAGCAACTACACAGAAATGCCACAATCAAGAAAATATAAAAAATCGACAAAAGAAAATTACCCAAATGAAGAATGAAACGTTTTGGTGTGTTTTTTCCATTTATTTTTCCTTCTTCATTTTTATTTGGCAGCTGTTTGTGAGATGCGAATGGCGAATGGCGAATGCGCTGCCGAAAATAATAGAAATGAAAGAATGTCAAATTATAATAAAAAGTCCAGCACCTTTGGGTGTCAATGGTTTAATGTTTTGCTTTTCTCGTTTTTATACATTTTTTGCTACAAATATATGTAACAATGGCGAATGGAGTTCGTTCAGTAAACATGCGTCATTTTCATGAATAAGTGACGTGAGATAATTATATTACAGTTCCTGTGTATTGTTTAGTTCCACAAAAATCCACAAGTGGCGCTATTAAACAATATCTTTTCTAGCTATAAATAACATTTAAGCACTATTGATTTATGATATTTATGGCGTAGAATGAAAGTGATTCGACGCTTGACTAAGCAAATCAAAGCATTATGGAATTTGAAAAAATGCAGTGATAATAGCCTAGTCCATATACTTAGATCGTGTTGATCTTAAGCCTTCTTGATCCATTCACTTAGTTTCCGAATACGATTTCGAATCGACAATAAGTCATAAGTTGAGTAATATGTTTAAGCTTTGCAAATGGATTGTTTCACCTGAATTTTCCTCAACAAAACAGCTGTTCCTAACAGAATATACGAACTTCAATGATCCCATTGCATCACATATATTGTTAGTTGATACACACAAAGATGGCTCCGTTATTGATACGCATTCGAGCAATTTATGTTTCTCTTCTTCCATAAAAGATTACTTTGATTCCGGGAATTGGTCGGATTTCTCACAGCTTTCAGTGGAAAAGCTTCCAGAAGTTGCTTCATAGAAGGTGATTTAGCACCCTCAAATTTAAGATGTCTAACTTTTGATTTGAATTCGACCATCGAAAAAGAAATATAAGCAAAAATACAATGTTGAAATTTTTTTATATAACTTTCAGTTTTCAAATGAAACTTTTTTTTACGTGTGCAAGGAAAATCAGTAGAAGTGCCAAGCATCGAACAAAGATGTGTAAAAACGACATTCTCTCTAAACGTAATATCCGAACCCGAATCAATGTTGTTTTTTTCACTTTCTTTTCTTCAGGAATAAAAGAATCTTTATTTTGTGGCATCATGCAAACAAATGACGAAAAACAAGTTCAAAGGAACACAAACTTTTGCTTCTTTTCCACTTGCTATGGAGTTTTTCTGCTCTTATTCTGGCGCAATAAGTGAGTTGTGAGCGAACAAACCAGAGTCCGAGCTGAAAGTATCAATATAACGGCACTTGCCAAAATATGTAGGACCTACTTGTAGGTAGGCAATGAAGGCACAGATTGTCAATCGTAGAATAGGAATTATTGATTCACATTAATATTGTGTAAATGCTCCAATTTCGAGCATGTGAAATTGACGAAAAGAAAAGCAAATACATACAGAAACAATTGTGAATAAAAATCATTTGGTGTTGAATGTAAATGTTTTTCGTTTATTTTCTTTATCTCTGCCTCCCGCTCCATAATGGAATTTCGTTCTCGAATGAATTGATCTGATTGATTCAATGCTTTTTGTCGGGATTCACATCAAGTGTAGGGAAAATTATCGAGAAGAAGAAAAACAATATTCACTATAAGACTCAAATACACATACATGCGCGCACGAACATCTACAACGCAAAGAAATAAAAAACAGAACATTTAAATAAAATACAACCAGAGTATTTGGAATGGGGAAAGTTATGTTCGGAAAATACAAACGCGCTCGAGTTTTCTATCTTTTATATTTTATTCGGTGGCCATCGTCAGTGACAGCATTTATTAATTTTAATCTATGCATTTGTATGTGTGCGTTGTCATGGTCATGATCTGCCACTGTACCATACACGCAGATGAATGGGCTTATTTTTTTTTTGTTACTAATTTGTGCTTGGTCGGCGGTTCTACATCTGACATAGTTTATGGAACTTTGCGTCTATTTTTGTTTATTCAGAGCGACCATAAATAAAAGAAAATGGCAGGAAGACAAGAGCAATTGCAACAACCGGTCTTTTATCCACAACTAGCTCTCTAAATTTATATGTATGACATGAACTGTAGTTTGGAATGAAAGACGTGCAAATGTACAACGATATCTGATAATGAGAGAGGGGAAAAATGGCTTCATCAGTTAAATACTTCAAAAGGCTTCAAAAGCTGCCGAGGAATATTATTCGAGACAAGACAAGATATTCAATGGCCAACATTTTATGTGCCTTTCGATTGCAATGAAAGACGCTTAGTTATCACTTTTATTGTACATTCAAGAAGCAAATTAAGAAGCAAAGTTTTGGGAATTAAAATGAAGGTAATGTGGAAATGGTTGAAAGGCACCGTTGATTGGAATCTGCAGTTGCGATGTGACAGAAGTGTGAGATATCCTCAATGTTACCTCTGCATATCAAAATGGAGCTCCACATCGTCACTCGCGTCGCATTTGCTTTAATATAAATGTAAATACTTGCGATAGAAAACAGAATCCATCAGTTTTGTTGAACTTTGAAATTCAAAACACATTTTTCAATTTTGATGTGCCAAACTAAAGCAGCGAACTTTTCTGTCGATCTTTGTTGCTGCCGTTATTGTCCGTCCAATGTTACTTACTCGAACCTCTTGAAATCGAAACGGAACGAGTGATAGACCAAGACAGTGGTGTAATGAAGTTTTTTGTGTGTTAATACAGAACTTGCACTTTAACACATCGGAATATAATAAAGTTCGCTTGAGGGCTTCGCTATGTTTTCATGCTGGCTCTTCGTCGTCTATCTACGATTTCAACCCGTCCCCGGAATTCAGTCTTTCTCTGTTGATCGACTCGATTCTATTAGATTTAGTTTTTATGCGCTGTCAGACCGTTTATTGTCAATGTGCAACCGTGTGTATGTGTTTGTGGGATAGATAGAGTGTGTTTGTGTCCTAACTTTCATTTTGCTTGGATCCCGTCTTAATAAGTTCCGTTTTCAAACTATTTCCCAATATTTCGCCATACGATTAAACTGTTGTTGTTGTTGCCCTTTTACTATATTTTACTGAGCCGATGTATCGCTTACAAGATAGATATTCTGTTTTAAACTAACCGTGTGCTTTTTTGCTCTTTTTCTCTTTCTTCACTCGTCATCTCTCGAAACTCCTAGATAATCTTCAGACGGTCACGGCATTTCAATGATTTGATGTTTGAAACTTTTATCTCTATCGTTTGTTTGGAGAGGTCAAACTCTTACTACTCTTCACCAATAAAATTAATGAAGAAAAGCTTCAGTCGCTCCCTTGCTGCTGCCCGAAAAGTACTTGTTCCGTTCCGCAGTTCCGTGTGTTTGTATTTGGAATGAATAGCATTTTAGTTTTTCCCGCAAGACAAAAAGCTGATGGCAATTTTGCGTTCGGTGGGATGGGCACATTTTAAATTCATTAGACAGAAAACGAAATAATACCCTATTTGAGGACCCGTTTCTCAATTGGATACTGCGTCACTTCATCTAAACCGGCAAAATAAAATGGCAAAAGACGATATCAACTAGTAAGACGCCGAATCATGGGCTGAATATTTTTTTGTTTTTTTTTTTTTTTTTTTTTGTAGTACATTGAGTTAATGCGATGGAACTCTCGACTGCAAATCGAACAGCACCAACATCATTTAACACTCACAATACAGTTAGAATCAACGATTTATCATATGCTGATCATGAATTTATGTAAATAAGATAATACTCTCAGGAATGACGCCGAGGCATGCTGCTTATCGTCGTCGTTAACTTTGAACGCAAACATCGTCCAACAATATGTAGATAGCCCAATACATGCAGGCGCATATCATAAAATTCCGTAATCTTCGTGAATGCTCCACAAATTTATGAATCAAGCACGAAATGCTTTGATCGATTGGAATGTGGAACTTTCTATCCGCTAATGTCTCCTAGATTTTGTGGTAAAAAATGTTTCCTGTACCTGACATTTTACCGTTCACATTTCTTGTCCTCTTCGGTTTATGCACTTTTTTTATGTCGCGGGAAATCTAAACCACTTGTGACGTTGCTAAATAGCCGTGATCGATTGAATAAAATGAATTATATCACTCGAAATAAATCGAGCATCTTACTAACTGATGAAGATGAGCATCAATTTGCTCTCACTCTAATTCCAAAATAAGCAATTCCAATTATGCGCACTATTAAAAGCACACTGTATTTCCTTGAACAATGTTCTCTCTCTCTCTCTCTCTCTCTCTCTCTTTCTCTCTATAAACTAAAACTATGACGATAGAAAATGCTAGCACATGTTTGACTACACATGAAATATACGTGAGTAAAGTATATAGCTTGTATTCGGATAATATTCAACTTTCAGGACATTTCAAATTCTCTTGGGAGATGCATTGCTTCCATCAGAATTTCAATATATGTGAAACTGAAGTTGGGCAAAATTTCATGACTATTTGCTTAAGAAGGAATTTTTAAGGCACATTCTTATAATCGTGAAAATTTTGATTGAATCCGCTTTAATCTCTTCAAAAACTCATACTTAACGCGTTACTATTTACTCCGAACAAGTTTTTTGTAAGGATTCTAAACCTGCATTCTTGCTAATCAAACGAAAACCATCTTAAAATATGAAAAATAAAGTGGATCAGTTTTATTTTTCGCTCGTCATCATTCTTTATATTGTCAGAACTGAGTATGCAACTATTTACCGAATGCAGAATGTCCATTCGTCGACCTTTTGATCCGGAAAAAGTTCCGAAGTAACCACCTAAAAAGTAAATTCTTCTTTGTTTGCATTCCCTGGCTGCTAATCGGGAAATGCTTTAAAAACGCTTTCGGGTAGAAAATGGACATTTTTTCTAAACATCGTATATTATCGGTGCATCGCTCTTGGATTTAAGTGGACAAAATGTAAACGTTGGAATGTTGGCAATCTGTACTGTTAACCCTTAAAATTAGATGACACATTACATTCTTATTCTCCACCATTTTGTGCTCTGTTCAAATCATTATTCGTTTTTTATGTGTATTTCAATTTCTGTTTACACTAATTCATATATATTTCATATTCAACGAAACGATAAACGGCAAATGAAAAAAAAAAAAAAACAATTCAATAAAGTGAATGCAGTATACTACTAACTCTCTTATAAGAGAGCCAATTAAATGCAGCCATCTAGGTATATCGGTGAGCTTGTAATTTGGTATCTCGATTGCACACAAAAACTCCACATGTATGGTTGGTTGCTTTCATTTTGGACAGAAGTGCCTTTTTCGCATACATTGTCGTCCCCTCTTTAGAATGCATGAAGTAAACAGAGTGGTTTCCTGTTCACGCACATCGATCCACAGCCAACCTCGAAAATACTTACAAAATACAACAAGAAAACAAATATTTCATTCGCTTTAATGCCATTCATAGAAAATTTGCAAGTGAATTCTACATATTTTCATGTTATATTTTTCGCTCAAATTTATTCTTGTTTTCCGTATGCACGGCGTTGGTTTTGCGGCATTGCTGCGAAATGTGCGCGTAAGTCGGATATTTGTTGGTTAAGCGCGGGAGACAAACAATCGATTAAACGACGAAAATACCTTTGATTCACGTTAGAACCAGAAACAAATTGGAAGATACGCAAACAGAAAGATGTCATCAAAATAAGAAATGAATAAGTAAAATATACAGGGAATTATGTGAACAGCAAGCGCAAGTAATAAGCTTTTTCTTTCACACGATAAACAATGAAAAACTACGTCTTCACTTTGGGTACGGTGTGTTTTTTTCATTCTCAACGAGATGCTTGCTGCAAGAACGAACAAACGAATCAACGAAATATTTCGGTGTCTGAAAAATGTGGAAACGTAATTTTTCGAAAGCAAGAAGAGGAATTGAATGAACAAAATGAGCGAAACGAATGTGTGTCTGTGTACAACTTGTCTGATATGAGACCATTTTTCGCAATCGGTTTAAACTACGATAAATATGATGAACAGTGCTACTCATACGCTCGTTTCTATCGCTTAATATCAGAATGAGAATGAGAATAAGAATGAGAACGTCGCATATGAGGGAGATATTTGCGTGTGTGTTGTGTGTTTGTATGAGTAAATTTCATTTGGTTCGAATATAAAAAACGAAATACACGCATAGATCAGATAATAAAATGTAATACCATTGAAAAAAATGAGAAGTGCGCTGACTTTCTTTATTCGTATCGTTTTTCGTTTCTCGTTTTTATTTGATTCAGAACATTGAGAAAGCGAGAGACGCATAGAATTGGCTCGGCAAAATGAGTGTACCATGCGAAGATGATGACGATCAAAACTGACATCCGAATAATATCAGCTCCAATAAATTATGTTGTAAATTCGTGGAAAGCCCCCCATTTTAAGTTGAGACGAAATAAGCGAAAGACATCAGCACGATATTCGTTACTCGCCCTCTTGCTCTGAAGAGACGAGTGCGGCAACAGTAGCAGCAACAGCAGCCGAAGACAGTACAATCGAGATCTCGAATAAAAGCAGACAAACGAGCAATGAATAAACATTACATATACTGACACATGTGTATTATGAGCATTCATCACACGCACTTACGTCTTCTCTTTCACATTTACATTCACGTACGCATTTGCCAGTACAGCGCACCATTATTTGTTGTCAAAAAATTGAAATTGGTAACGGATAGGAATAAACAAAAGCAAAAGAAAAGCACCCTCACTCAAACAGACGCCCAACAAATAGAATTTTTAAACAAAATTGTTTGGCATCGCAATAATAACAATGTGTTCATTTTTATCATGATTAGTTTTGTGAATATGAATGTATTTGTATTCCTCACGCGTTTTTTTTTGCATCGGAAGCCAACGGACAAAGAGCAAAAACACGAAAATGAGAAAACAATGAGCAACTGCAATAACTTGTCAATCAATTCGCAATGAATTTATATCAGGGTCGGAAATTTTTGAAGAAAATGAGCCAATATAAAAAAATCTCTAGACATCGTGCGAATTGTGACAAGAAGAAAAAAAGAAATCAAATTTTACAAAATGTGTTAAGCAAGCAACAAAAAAGTATCCATATTTTGGACTGAAGAAAATCTCTGGAGAAAAGTACCGGCTTGCCAACACACAAGTACCTTATTACGTTGTCTATCATCACCAATTTATTAATTTGGACAACAATCGACTAATTAGCAAAAGTATCATATTTTTAGTATTTGCTTGTGCATGCTTGCCGTCGATAAAATTTGGCTTCAGCTAATTTTCTTTGAAGCGGTTTTCCACTTAATGAAAAAACCTAAATCATAAAAAATTATGGCATTCAGAGTGAATCGAAAATGCCTTCAAGACCACTTGCAATAACAGTCCCCTCTCAAACGTCCAATTAATTAAATTAGTAAATTGAAGACGACTAATTTGGCATTTTGATGAAGCAAACCAACAATGCCATTATTTTTTACCGCCACAAAAAACGCAGAGGAGCTTATTTGAGCAAAGGTTTCGACTTTATGAGTTTTCTCTGGTAGAATTTTCGGAAAATGGATTCACTGAACGATTTGCAACGCTACCCAAATGTGAAATTCAGTTAAATTCCGGTGAAAATCAATAAAATCTATTTTGAAATATAATTCTGGCTATCGTACATGGCACTATATTCACTCTTCAAATCAACCTTCACTGGTTGGTAACAATGCCAATATTCCCCGAAAGTTTAGCACGCTATCGAGTTAAGGCGATTACTTCACTTCGCCAACCACTAGTTTTCAGAAAAACATTTTCACCCGTTAAAAACCATATGAAGCGATATCTTTGTGTTCATGTTTCGGAAGAATTTCGACTTGATGTCACCTGAATCGAATCAGAACTATTCTTTCTAATGAGCTAATGTTGGTCTATTTGGACTGAGCGGAAAAAGATCGAGGGAGATGACAGAATGAGAATGAGGTGGAACGAAATAAATGGTGCATGAATCTCTTATTTTTGACAGTGCGATTGCTAGTTGGATGCAGTTTTGGAAGAACGATTTATGATAAAAACCATGACTGAGAGCATTAGAAAGGGCATTTGTTTCCTGGCTTCGTCGATGGCTGTGGTGGCATTCGACGGTGTTGAAGGTGATGGTGAAGGTGGATGAGAGGGTGGTGGGGGGCTTCCGATGCAAGAAAACATGCACGGTGTATTTTCAGAATTAACAGTCGGGACGATCAAGGATGCGCCGCACGTAAATAACATTCTATTAAATTCAAAAGATTTCAATTTGACAAAACTAAAGAGAACGATTGAGAGCGAGAGAGCAAGTGAAAGAAGCAAGGTAATTTGTGGGAATGAAAGAGTCAGTTAATACTTGAGTACAACAAGAAACACAAAACATAAGTGAAACGAAACAAGATGCAAAAGAAAAAATCGGTTAACATTTACAAACGGATTCTGTACAAATACAGTAGAGTGCAGAGAGAGAGAGAGAGAGAGAGAGAGAGAGAGAGGGGAAGAGAGAGATAAATTTGTAACAGAATTTCGCGTACATCATATAAAATACTTCAAATATTTACAGTTAATTCGTAGTTGTTGGTATCCGTTTTTGTATCGTTGTTCAGTGATCCATTTTATAAACTGTAAAATTTCACAATTGCAAAATATGTTTCGATGTGCATGTGTATGGGATGTGTATTTGTGTTGTGTGCTTGGCTGTTCCCGGTTACAGTTTTACATAAAAACTACTACATACATTAGTTACGATATTACAGATCCAGAAATGTGGCTGTGGAGAGCGAATGGGGAAGATAGAGAGATAGAGAGAGAGAGAGAGAGATCGAACGATGTTTGTATGTATGTGGCAATATCGAAATGTGAAAAATGTAAGCAAACACTGGAAGGCAGAGAATGTGTACTAAGACAAAGATGAAAGTACAGCGAAAACCTTTTCTTAAATTCTCAGCTGTTCGTGTTGTCTTCTTTTTTCTGTTCTGAAGAATTTTTCTCGTGTTCAGTTATTTGTTGTTGCCAGAACATCTTCTATGTTGAAAATTTGCCGAGTGTCTAAATGTGTTTTATGTTCCTTATTATTCGGAAAAGCATCTGTTTTTCGGCAGCACACACACCAAGCAATGAGTATGCGACCAAGTTTCGGTATTGTATGTCTTCTCTGTGCTATGGTATGGTTATATGCGTGTTTTGAATGTTTCCCCATCTATCAATTGCAAACTGAACATAAGTTTCATATCATGCCTGCCCTGAAGATCGATTCGTTGCTGTTTCATACTTTCTGGCACACCACATCCGCTAGCTCCCTCTCACACTCTCGCTCCCTTCTCTCGATCGTTTTCCGTAATTTAACACTAGTTAGATTTTTCTCATTTGGTCATCATTGGTCTTCAGATGCTGAAAATAGGAACTCATGCCTTTTGCTGGTTTTCCCATTTATCTATTGCATTTATTGTATTGAACCATAGAGAGAGAGAGAGAGAGAGAGAGAGAGAGAGGGAGATGTTGCCGATTCTTTTGATGGTGGTATATGGCAATATATTAAAGCTGCAGCCAGCCATCTAGAAATGTGCGCAATACAATCGCATGTATTTATTTGAAAAGAATCAGAATCGAATGCTTCAACAAGCAAAACCGTATCACAGAATACCGGCAGAACGAACGACACGGCAAGAAATAAAAATAATAAAATTGAAATGAAATAGACACAATAAGACGAAAAAAAGCGAGAGAGAAAAGGAGTGGAACTGAATAGACAGCAAGAGATTATAATGCGGTTGGCAGAGCAAAAATGCGCAATTTTTATGTAAGTATAATGCGTTACAAATTGTAACTATAATGCACTTTGTGTATATTTGGTGTTCGCATATATATTTGCACGAGCCCTGTGGTGAAATGGTGGTGGAAACGCACTGAGAAACACATAGTTTTATAAACTTGGCACTGAATGTCACTATTAATGACATTATGTGTGGATAAAAAATATATGAGAAAATGTGTGTAGTGCACATTAAATATAGATTTATATATAATGCTTTTTTTTCGCTGCTGTACTCTCTTTTCCGACTCGGCTTCAACTCTATTTCACATTTGTTTGTGACTTTTTTCCTCTCTTTTTTTTCACGTATACGTATGTATATTTATTTCCTTTCCATTTTCTCTGCTAAACATTTGTACATTAGTATTTCATTGCTTATCCGTTATTCTCTTTCTCTCTCGCTCTCTCTCTCCCTCTCATGCATTGCAGAGAAAATAATACGCTTTCTATCTGCATAATATCGACTCGTATCTCATTCACAGCATATTTCGCTGCAGAGCCTAAATGATTACAAGACATTCCCTTTTGCTTCCCATAGATCTGTATGTTTATGTATCACATGCAGCTAAATGTGCATTTTTTAATATTTTATTCCTATTCGTAATATTTGTTGTTGTTCCTGTTGTGCTCATTCTCCCCAAAAAGATATATTGCTGTTCATTTAACTTACGAGCTTTACAACTCATACTTGGCTAGGCTTGACATGAAAAAGAACATACACACAAATGAAATGAGTGCAACAACAACAACTAAATAATGTGAATTAACTAAATATATCTCTATGTGTGTGTGTGTGTGTATGTGTGCGTGAGCGAAATAGAAAAACGACCGAACAATAGGAAAAGAAGCTGTGCTAGAGATCAGCAAAATAATCATAATAATAACAACAATAATAATGAAGAATGAAACATTAAATGAAATAAAATATTACTGCACATTTTGAAGGAATGGTAAAAATAATTATATTGCATAGAAACGCAAGAAAGAGAGAATGAGAAAAACCGAAGGATGGACAGAGAATGGCATCGGAAGTTGGTTAACATAGCATAAAAAATGCCATCATTCTACCCGAGAACTATCTTTATTTCTTTGCTACACAAGTAATGCACACAACACGTTCGCTCGCTGGCTGGCTGGTTTGATTTAACCATGCATACATACTGCAATCCTAGGGGGATTTGATTTTCCACGAATACTACAAAATTTCGAAGAAATACATCGATCCGCACTGTTTTACAGCGCATCCGCTGCAGCTTACTACACGAAGTAATGAAAACATTCGCTTACAAGACCGCAGAAATTCGCGAATTTTTTTGGAGCTCGCGCTCATACACATATGCGCCATTTAAATTTGACAGTAAAGTGCATGTAGGATGTCGTCAGAAAACGTGTTCAACAAATTAGAACGAGTACTCAAAGAAAAATTTCTCGTGAGTTTAGATGCAAAAATTAAACAGGTCGTTTTGAGATCACAACATTATTATCAATTAAAACCAAAATCCTCAATCAGAAGTATCAAAAACTATCATTTGTATTATTTGGAAGATTCGAACGTATGCGCAATTGTGCATTCGCATAGGATACATAGTTAATAATTCATTTAAACATTCAAATTGAAATTCGCACAGATGTCCGAGCATTCGCAAAAGCTTCTGCTTCTTAGATTGAAAAACATTCTTGCATTTGCAAAAATTCGCAAATCCGCAGCTCATATGCGAAAATTCGAAATATTCGTGAAAGTCACATCCCCCTAGCTGCAATCCAATGAATTGTATCCCTATGAGCAAACAAAAGCTTGTCATCCGACACTGAGTCAATGACATTTCTTTAAGAAAATTTGAACAGCCTGAGATAAATGCAATTAATATTTTGAAGTGATGATGTAATACACTTTAGTACCCTTTATGCATTTTTTCGGATTAATTTTTTTCATTCTTTTCAGCCATTCAATTCAAACCAGGAAAAATGAATCCTAATAAAGAATATTCTTGTTGATTGTGCACACCGTGAGATGTGGAAACCCTAAATTCCACCATTTAATTGATAACAGCAGGATCCAATTTTTGCTTTTGTCTTTCTCTCAGCTGCTGCTGCTCGCCTTGTGCGCATTTTCCGAATTTGATATTTGGTTTGAGCCACAGTGTGCGTGCGTGGAATGCGTGCGCTGTGTTTAATCTATTGAATGCACTGAACATTCAAGAGAAAATTGCGAAGATCATAAAGTTATAAAGAATTTCCTGAAACGAAAAACATAAATGAGATGTTGCGTATGATTTATTCACTGACAAAACTTGGTAATAAAAAGTCAAATCAGTTCAGACACTGGACATTTATCGAATTTAATATTTTTTACTCCGAGGGTGCGGTTCAGCTTTCTCTTCGTTTTGAGATTCCAATGAGATTTGGCTCATTCGGTGTAAAAATTATAGAATGTACGCTTGAACTTTCCACTTGATTCGCTCATTCGCAAAACGAACCAATCCATTCGAGCTCTCGTCCAGAACGAAAGCTTTTCGATGCTTCTGTTGCAAATTTATCTGCTTCTAGCATTTATGGACTTTCTCCAATTTAAAAATTTAACGATTCCATCGACATCTCGTGCAACAAATACATACACAATCCATCCAGCCCCCGCCCAATCCATTTCGCTTCTTCCGATTCCGGACGGGCGATGATCCGAAGAAAAATGGTCGTTAAACGATCAATAACAGTGTCTAGAGTCTATAAAATTTATGGTCACTTGTCGTGTCATGGCAAACACATAGATCGAATCACGGGACTCGTGTATCGAAATCCATGAGAGCATAAGAGCTAATTTAGATCCGGAGTGAGCGGTTTAGTGAATGAGAGTGTCACAGCATTTCGCTGTTCATGTTCATCCAGTGTTAATGCATTGTTTATCACTTAGTTCGGGAATTATTTAGTTGAGCAAATGGAATGCTCGGGCTACACATCGAATTCTTCACTTTTTTTCGCACTTGCTTATTTTGTGCGCTTATTTTATATTCGTTTACATATTTCAACAGCAGTTTGATTGACCATTCTGCGCAATAAATAACTTTCTACGATGCTTGTGATTTTATAAAATGCATAGAAGAGTAGACTAGATGTTGTTCAAGTGCATATTCAAGTCACTATCCCAATACAATGCAAAACTTTGTTGCTTCGCCCCGCTCCACTCTCTCTCTCACACACACTCTGACTCTCACTCCCTCTTCTATTTTCATTTTTCATTTTTTTTCGCCAACAAGATTGAGCTAATTCTCTAAGAGATAAGATGAGAGGGAGATGTGACGTTGAAAACGTCTTCACAGATCTTCACATTTGAATAAAAAACGAGTAAGCTTCTAAATATTGACTCAAAAAGATCTGCACTTGGCATTTCAGTGCTCGACGGCCGCTTGCTATGGTATATCACAAATATTTCCCTGTCATGCCTTTTATAAGTTCTCATCTACTTACAAAACCAAATGAATGCGGAACAACTCAACTGATGACACTGAGAAGAATTCGTTTCACTCACCTGAAATTGTAAATGCGAGAAAATAAAATGGGAATTAGTTCATATATAAACTATCTCTAAGTAAAATGTAAATATTTATGTAATAAAGTGTGCACACTGCACATACGGACACAACATTCGGTTGGTTCGGTAGGAAGTCTTGAAATCTGCATTAAAACTTTTTATTCGCAGTTCACCTTCATTAAACCATATTGTAGATAAAATGATGGGATGCACTGTTGCTGGGTTTCAAACTGCCTTACTAGCGGCTACCGTCATTTCACTAAAATCAAATTGAATTTCAACCATATATGAGCAAAAGACTTTGCATTACACCAGCACCATTCTAGTCAACCCAAGTTGAAATTCATTCTCTCTATTACTCTTCCTTTTTCTCTTTGGAGCACCAATGTGCTTATGAGAACTCTTTGGAAATGCTATTTCTAGCAACTTTTGTATAAGATTAAATTGTACGTGCGCGCACTTTCTGCTCGGTGCACTGACACAAAATATATTCTTTGGGGAAATTAGCTTGTGTGTGTGTGTGTGTTTGTCCGCGCGTATTAGACGATGTTGCATGCGTTTATGGGAGCTCAACTATATTTCATTTGATTCTGTTCATTATTTCATAAACTGAACTTTTCATATATTGGTTCCTCGTTTTTATCTTTAGATGAAATTTTTTTTGCTTCTTCGATGTTGATTTTAATATCTTGTACATAGTATAAGTAAAGCAGCCGTTGCTACGATAATACTGACAGAACAGCTCGTTTGTTGCTGATTTAATTTGTTTCTTCTATTTAATAGTGAATACGTTGAAAACATTCAGATGCTCATTACAGCATCTTTCTTTCTGACAACGTAAACGTCCGTTGCTCAGCCTGCGTGTTATGAATTTTTGTGTTTTATTTCTTGCTGCATTTTTTTGTATGCGAATAGAATGTCTTAATTAATTTTCTACACAGCTTTACATCAAGGGGTCATTCAATGCAATATTTATCTAATCAAAATCATATCGCAGCACTAAAAAAACAGAATTTTGGCTCGTTTACATTTCTTGAAACTTGTGATGATGTGTGCACTTCACTGAATTTACACAGTCATTTTTCAAGTTAAGTTGAAAATTCGATTGTAGACCATATTTATTGGTTTATATTGACTCTAAAATCTGCTCTTCAATTGAAAATATGATAAGAAACTAAAATGTATTATCCTTCTGAATCCAATTTTCGAAGAAAATCTAAAATCTCTAGCCTGAGTCTTGGCTTGATGGTCCCCTATTTTCGTTATGCATTTAATCGTCTGTTGTCTTCGTTTAGTGCATTTTTTTTCGCGTTCGCCAAGAAATCTTTTGTGAGGAGCGCCAATGCGAACAGAATGAGCGTTCGAAAAAGCAAAAACATATAAAAGCAATACGTGTTTGAGTGTTCCCTTTTGAATCATAGCTTACGATAGCGTTGTTAAAAACAATACGCACTCTTTTCTCCATGAAAAAAAAAAAAATGAAAATCTTGAAGACGAGTGAAAACAAATAATAGCGAATTTGGAAGTGAGCAGGAGAACAGCAAGAATTTGGTTTACAATGACTTGGATGCGAAAGAAGACGAGGTAAAATTGTGAATTTTCTGTGAATGAGATGCGAATGAGCTGTGTTCTTTCATTTGAATTTGTTTATTGGCTGTGATATTCTTTGGCTGCCAGTTGAATGGGAGCGCAGTGTCGGTTCAAAAAAAATGGTTGAGCGCTGGTGTCAAGCCCATATAAATTTATCGATGGTCGATTATTTTGGCAAACGAATGCAAAATAAACTAAAATATCTCAACTTGTGAATTCGCTGGATTCACTTTTAAGCCATTAGCCAAATCTGCTGAAAGCCAGATGGCATTTCACGTGCTGTCGAAGCAATTAGCAAAAAATCATATCAATCACTTAATTGTTGCGTCAAGTCAAATGTGGATGTACTCTTGCACAATTTATTTGAGTGATTTACAGACAGATATATGCTTTAACATGTATCTAAAGTCCAATATTTCATAGTTAACCAAATCGCTTTTCTATTGCACCAATGGGTATCTTTGCAAGTTAAAATATTTCTTCACTGCTTTCAATAGAATAGTGAAAAGATAAGCCTTTGGCACACAATAATACAATTTTTGAGTAGCAGTCATAAGACAAAAAGTATTTATTGGCCAATAAGCCAGAGAGTGGTGCGATTGAGATTTAATTTTCAATTTCAACATAACATGTCCACTAATACCATTTTCAGTTATATTGAAAATTATGATTGAGCACGCGGCAGAACGTAAGATTATTCAGAAGCTTTTGCAGCATTGCATTTTCACTAATTACCAATCTTATTCCATTATCATTTTCATTTTCATTTGATTCCAAAAAAGGACAAATAAATGTGTGTTTTGTCCCCATAATTGAATTCAATCATCTCAATATATTCAATCGGATGCGATTTTCTTCGCATTTTCTTTCAATTACTGTGAGTTGCCAGCTCGGCGTTCTCCTTAATTGAGAGTGGGTTTGATGTTAATTAGATATTCTTTTATCCGTTTAATACTTCTAGTTTTTACTTTTCCGCATATACTACTTTGTGTAATAAAAGTATTGCGATCAGTCCAGAAAAATTAAAACGCCCGGAATGAGTTTTCTATGCTAAAAAAACGATTGCAACCAATCCCAGAGAAATTTGTCCGTGTGTGGTACGTTGTCCGTTGTACGTTGTACGCGAAAATTTATCAACACGATAACTCAAAAAAATGAAATTAGAATTGATCGATAATGAACACACAAAATGGCCTTCATTAGGAATAAAAACCTATTAATTTTCAGTTCAATCGGATCATGTCTTCGGCTAGCTAATCAATAATTGGTTGTTTTTCAAAATAATTGAGAAACATTTGTATGGCGACAATCTTAAGTTCACATTGTATCTAATTGCAACTTACAGAATATAATTTTTTTTAAGAAAACAAAAAGTCATACAAAATTTGAAGTCATTCCGATGAGATTTGGGAAATATTTATATGGCAGTTCAAGGTTCAAAGTAAACGTCAAATGAATTTGAATCTTATTGCTCCATGTTAAATGAGGTTTATTTTTGAAACATATGACACCATTCTCACTTAAAATCTTCAAATTCTCTATATCTCTCACTTTCTCTCTCTCTCCAGTTAGAACCAAATACAGATACATTCGCAAACGTGATACGGCTGATTCGTAGTATTATTTAATCCTAGTCTCATTGTAATGACTTGAATTTTTGTGTGACTTAATTTTTTCATGAAAAGTGTCGGGTCAATTCGTCGGAAAAGTTAGTTTTACGTATGTAAGACCATTTATTTTATTATAATTTTCATTAAAATGTCCATTAAAATACAATAAGACTTTAATGGAGCCAAACTATCGATTGAAAAATGGCAATGACCATATTGATTTATGGAAGCCATGTTTTTACTTTCGCACTGAATTACAGTGGCGTAAATGAGTTTAGTGTAGAGCGTATTCCAGAGCTTTCTCTCAGCCTCGGTAGCCTCGGTAGGATGTGATCAATTGATTTGCAGTGAAGTGCATCATGTAAAGTATTATTACCAGAAATGCAATTATTTGCAGCGAAAGAAAAGAGTACTAGTTGATTAAGTGAGAAACAATCATCTATCTGAAAAGCGAATGTATGAATCGACGGATTGACACACAATTTCAACATAAGTTCTGCACCATAAAGATAGTAATCTATCTCTAGTATGTCCTGATTGGGCGTCTAACGACGTGTATTTGTTTCTAAATCGTGTTTGTTGTTTTTGTGATTGCGATGGATTCAACCGCACGAATGAATAATGCACGTTTAACGGAGGTAAAAGTAGCACAAAAGAATTCAATACAATCGTTATTAATGAATAATGGGGGAAAATATAGACTGGTAGCTTTCGCTTGCGTTTTGGTCATTATCCTTGCCACCGGATTTCATTAAATTGGAACACTGAGCCTTTGCTGCTCGAGAAATACGAATTTGCCGGCACGAAAAGTCAAACATTGGGTTCATTTTTTGCGGTTGAAAATGTATGTGTATGCGTGCAACTTTCTGATTATGATGATGATAATAATATCGTTGCTAGCTTCATCCGCTTTGCAATCGATGGATGGTGAATGCTCAAAGGCTTAGAGCTAGCGACACACATATCCCAGTGTCTGACTTCCAAAAAGCTATTACATCGGGTTGTTGTCAACGTGGTGGTTTTTTTTCTATTCAAACATCATTCTTTTGTCATTCCGTTGCGTAATGTTAGATGCATCAACAACAGGCACTATGCGGGAATACGCGCACAAGCTTATTTACATTGTTTGTGTCTTTGATGTGCTTCGCAAAGATAATCTAAATTTGTAAACAAAGAACCAAGAAAAACTACAATAGGAAGGTATTTTGTCCCATCTGTTCTGCACATCTTTTGCTCACTTTGCATTTGACAGGAGGTTCGTGTATGTATTGAGTGGCTCTTAATTGCAGAATATGAACCTTCTTATTTAAAAGAAACACATGTTTCAAGCTATTTAAACTTGTACAACATTACAAAATGATCTACTGTTGCCAGACCTCATTTTATGGAAGTTTTTCACTCATCAACTTAGATTGCCTGGGCCCGATTTTAACAAATATGCTCACGCGAAAATATTCTTATTGTTTTGCGATGTATTTTAAATATGATCAAAAATCTTTTTACCAAATATTTTATACCTGACTAGAAATTTGAGCATATCTTTTACTGATGTAATGTGCATTAACATTTTTCGAGAATATGCTCAAACGTATTACAGGTCCCATTTAAAATACATTACAAAGCAATGAGAATATTTTCGCGTGAGCATATTTGATGAAATGGGGCCCTGACTGAATTTTTCGTCGTGACTTCGTAATATTTGATGCAAATTGGCCAATTTTGATTAGTGTTCAAATGTAAACAAATGAAGAATCGAAAGGAATCAATTCACATATGGTCCCCGAAAAATTAAAAACTTTAGTATTGTGTGTTTTCAATCCGATCAAACTTCAATGAACGATAAATGAATGATGGAAGGTTCGTTTGTTTATCTTTTCCGGTCGAGAACAATTCTTCAATGAAATGTTTTAATTTATCCCAAATGGATGTTTGTTTGCTTGTTTCAATTTGTCGGGAAATTAATGCAAATGCATGTGCCGTGTATGTCATTAGCCACTTTGACAGTGAGATATATATATAGTATAAACCGTCTAGCAAAATATTGAATATATTTCATTTGATTCGTACAGAAGAATCAATGAGAATGAAATAAGAACTGTACAGGGAATACATTTCTCACACTTTGTATTCCTTTTGCAATAAAACTCTATCGAACCATATTTCCAAATGAATTAAAATCGACGCGTTTTTCTCCACAACTTCAAATCATCATTGAAAAATATCCAACAAACAATGCAAATGAAATTGATTTTTGGGGAAATTCGGTCTGCCAAAAATTCACCGAATTTCGAACGCAGAGGAACACGTTCAGCGATGCAAACCACTTTCCAATTGTACCGAGATCATGCCAATTGTTAAAGATCTGACATACTTGGCATAGATAAGTGGTTTCCCTTGTATGTAAATTATTTATTCCGTTCTGATATGATGTTTTCTGAATTTTCCACAACACGCCCAACTTGTCACAAATTCGACTTCATGTTTCAACTTTTTTTTCGCGAAATCCACATACATGAGTGTTTCCTAGCCGAAAAAAGACAAGTTGCAAAATCATGGAATCTTGCTGCAAACGTGAGTGCAACTGAAAATTTGTGGTCAATGTGTTCATGTGGTGAAAACATTCATTCTCCATTCATTCAATTGAATAAACATCCTCGCCGGTTCTTTGTTCCACTGCTGGTGGTGTGCCGCATGTGTGTAATGTTGCTTTCATGCATCCTTCATATTGAACTGTATATCATTCCGTGTATGTGTCATCCGCGAATGCGCTCGATATTATGCATGCTGAAGCGTAGCGATAGCGCAGCGAAAGTCATTTTGCGAATCGAAGAGTAAAAAGAATTATCGGCGAGGCTTGGCCAATTGAGTGGATCCCATCGGCTGCCATCCATTGTCGAATTCTTCATTTTCATCTGGACCGCATTTAATTTTGGATTTGTCCCCGTTTCGAATACATATTATTGTCATTTTTGAAATGGCGCAGCGAATGAATGTGAATTTGCGATATTTTCAATTGAGATGTGGTCGACTGAACATATGTGGAAATCAGTTTGAATATAAAAAGCATTCATGAAATTCAGTTGAATGCGATTATGATGAAGTAACTGCCAATCAGCGGCACCCATTTAATACCCCAACTAATGCTTTAAATTGCTCTTATTCCATGTATAGGAAAATGCGACCCTTATTCAACTTTTGCCAGTTTTGTTCTGCTCGGCAGATGATAGGCATACATAAAACAGCTAATGATGTGTCAATACAATCTACTTGATCCTCTTGACGCCGATTCGCTTGGTATAACACACTTCATATTTTCATGTGTCATTCCGAAGATTCGAATCGATAATAATTCCCCGTGTCTAAACAAAGTTCCGGCTCAGTAAGGAAAAGCGATATGACAGTGACTTCAAATCAATTCAAATCAAATTTAAAACCATTTTCCGCATTATATCTACTGATCCCCGAGCAAATCACCGAATAAGAGACTTTGCGTCGAAAATTCCGACAATCCAATTGAATGCGTACATCATTATGAATGTATCGTTTCACGCCGAATTAAATTCGAAGCGCTAATTTAGTGTTAGCATATAAAATCAATAGCTTTTATCCATAATTTCAAAATTCGAGAACACACACATATATTTCTAGTGTGGTGCGTGTAATTTGCCCAAGTTGATGATGATTATAGCGACGACAACGACGCTGATGATTTCACGTTGGCGAAATGGAATTTAATGTGATTTATCGATTGATTAACATTTTAAATGAAAATCAAAAGGAAGCGACCATGTCATTATTTATTCAGCTTCGGATTTTGCAAGTCACGGTAAACTGGTGTTTTGCCACTCAAATCTGATCTGTGTGCTAATTTTGGCTTCAGTTTGGCCAAAGCAGCTTTGCTCTCGATTCCTTTATCTTATGATTAGCTTTTGACAGAATGCAAACGATATGGATTCAAAATTGAATGTGGAATTTATGTGACGAACGTATATACTTTACCCACCAATACCCATACCACAAAATTTTCAATACATATATATTCTTTTGCTTCTTCATACACTTCTCTCGCTCTCGCTCGCTTTTGCTCTCACTCACTCACTTTTTCTATTTTGTATATGTCTGTGTCTGTGTATGGCAATGCGATTGCAAATTGAATAAGCCGCTAAACCCTTTCGTGCAAATTAAAACCTTTCCGTTGTTGAATTGTGTAACAAATAATTGATTCGAAAGCCCTTTCATCTTTGTGAATTGAATTTAATTTTGGCTTCAGCGCTTATTTTCCAGCTTACAACTAAAGAACTTTTTCCATTCTATAGCTTTCGCGAATTGTGAAATGTATTGTACACATAGCTCGAATTTACTGTGGTGCACGCCAAATTATTGCATTTTATTGTGCGTCGAAAATATTACATAGTATATGAGCTCTCGGGCCTGTTGCGATGAGGCGATGTCAACGAAAATAGGAGAGAGAGACTCGAGGAAAAAAGCATTCAGTTAACAGAGTTAAAGTAACCAGAAAAACTGACAAAGATGGAATGAGAAAGAGGTCAAGTGGTATTTCACCGGATTTAGTCCAGAATTCTAACGTGCTATTCAGAAAAAGTTTTTAACGAATAACAATAATACTGTTGTATGAAATATAAATTAAATGTAAAGTTATACATATCCGGAATTACAAAAGTCAACCATTGTAGGTCTTGTGCAATGAGAGGCAATATTGTAACGAGTTCATGCATTGGAAGAATAGTGCATTGAAATGGGTTAAATAATAAATTTCGTTTGTTTTACATGACCTCTGGATCCATCGCACGTGCCACTACCGACTTCCCGCGATTGATGTAAACAATTTGAAGCTGCCTTGGTACAGAGAGCTATTCCATAGAAAAGGCTAAGATTATTTCCATCAACATTCACACGTTGAAATCAGGCACAAGCATACTACACTTTCTATAACAACAAAAACAACAACAACAACAATATAGATCATTATTACCTTTCAGCGTCTGGTATTTTTCACAAAACAATTTGCCACATACACCACTAACAATACGTCTCCATAAACCTCGATCGTGAGTCAAGTTTTGAGTTTCATCACACCATTCAAATCCCCTCGCATTCAAATCAAATTTAACCGAATCTACCTCTCGGCCCATCAGCTTCGGCGAACAGAATCCGTTTCGGCAGTCGTTCTTCTCCGATGCGTTTATCATGACCAAACCATCTCAGTCTGGATTTTCTTGCTTCCTCTCCTACCAAATTGACGTTTAAATCCCCCCGAATCGTTTCATTTCGGATTCTGTTTTCCCACTGATCGCGGCGCGAGACTCCCGAAACCATTCTCAGCACTTTCATATCAGACACTTCCAAATCATGAATTAAATTCTCAGAATCAACCCAGCTCTCGCTACCATATAGAATAGTTGGTCTGACGATTGACCCGTGAATCATCATCTTCGTTTCTGTACTCAATTCACGTTTATTGAAAACGTATGATCTAAGTTGCGCTACTACTATATTTCCATTAACCCTACGCTGTTCAAACTCTTTATTAAACTTGCCATCATCCGAAAAGATGCAACCCAAATATTTGAATTGGGACACTTGTTCCAACAAGTTGTCATTCAATGTGCACTGAATTGGCTTTCGAGTTTTGCCCACATGCATAACTTGAGTTTCTGTGCCGCCTATGGTCATTCTGAAGTTCGTAAAGCAAAATCTCTGATACTATTTTGTAGCTCCCTTTGAGAATTGCCGAACAGTACCCCCCGAATTGCGGTTTTTCTCACTTTCTTTTACATATGAATTACAATTTCGTTTAATGTTTTTTTCGGACCAAACAAACAAAACTGTTGAATGCAAAAGATTAATGACTTTTCCATACGTCAATGAGTTCGGAAAAAATTTAAATGAACATCAGTTGATCCGAATGAAACAAAAGTTTAAAGTAAGTGCTGGCGGGGCACTCTCTGTCTCCGGACACTCAATTCAGAAAAATTATTGAAGTTTTCAGAAGAAAACGGTTTGATGTGCAACGTGTATGTGTGGCGATTTTGAACCATATTTGCAGATCACATTGTTTTCTTCTGAAAACTTCAATTGTATTCAATTAAAACATATGAAAAACCAGCATACATATGATTGAATTCAGCAGTATGCAACTCAGTTTGAATGTGTTTTTTGGGAATTGATTTAAGCAAATACATGATGTATAAACGAAATATCTTTACAAATTGTACGAGTGGGAAAAATATAGAAGTTGCCAAATTGCATTCCAGAATGCAGCTCTCAGAATTTAGTTCCTTGAAAATTAATTGACTTTCATTTCATAGACATTCCCTTTCTTCAAGCAATATACGAATATGAAAGGAGATTTGAACTCTCCATCTCGTTTGTTCTCCATTGTATTCCATCACCTTTTCATATTCTGCACAGAGAGAAAAACTCGAGTTTATTGATGACAATAAGTTGCTGGCAAATTTTGCCTGAATTTCTATACAGACTTCGTCATAAAAAATTGGTTTTAACTTAAATTTACTGCAGAATGTAATAATTTTACCAATGCTAAACTGTAACAGTTCAACTGTTAAAACTTTAAAACAAAATTTTGCTTAAAACCAACTCAGCTTAAAACCAAAATTTTGCGTAAAACTCTTTGTTGTAATTCAAGATGAATTATCATTTTTGTTGTCTTTGCTGCCATCTTTTTTTTCATGCGTTTTCTTTTGCCCTTATTATATATCTCTTGAATGGAACGAGAAGAGTCCTAGTTCTTGGTAGGCTTTTTTCATGCGTATGTGTATCACGAGTGGCCATGTTGAATAAACAGTGCCATTTTTCATACCAGAACACATAACAAACACACAAAAACATCAAAAATTATAAGAAATTTTCTAGATGGAAGCAACTAGCTTATAATGAATCTCTATTTTTGAAAACGAGCTCGAACATGGGTTTTTTAGAACTGCAGTGTGTGCAAGAATGTCTGAATGTGTATATTATGTTTAATTGTTAGAATTCAACGAATACTTTGAATTGTAAACCAATATTCGTATTAGTTAGATGATATTGAAGATACAGTAATAACTATCCAAATAGCAAGGCAAGGTGTGGTCGAAAGTATAATATTTGGAACACAAACAACTTGATTGCCTTTCATAATACTCGAACGAAAATCACAAACGTGTTAAAGTTTTCGACAAAATTTATAGGAAATACACATTCATTTTCTGTGCGCGTCCGTGTGTGTGAATTACTTTTACTTTTGTTAATTTGACTTTTCGTTACAATTATTGTACACGTACAATTATTGTGTGTTTTATACCCCACGCTTCTTAATCATTTGTGTGTAACAATTCAAATATCAGTTTCTGAGTCCAATTCAACTTTAGATGGCGCCTTTGTGGTGAGAGAGAGAGAGAGTAAGCGTTGAAGAAATAATCAAAATGAAGCTTGTTATTTGATTGTTAACATGTTTCTCTACTTGTTAAACCAACTTAATTGATTTCCGGCACTTTCCCGTGCAGAATCAGCAGCACGATGTAAAAGCTTCGAGAAAAGAAAACTCAATAGCCAATCTTTCTATTCATGGCCTGACATGAGTGCGCACACTACAATCAAGTTGTATTTATTTGTTAGTTGTCGTACCAACCGGTCATTGCCATGGACAACGGGCTCTTGTTTGCGATATTCGATTGTTTTAACATTCACAAGAGTGATTCATTCATCAATGAATATATTTATCTTCGTTATGTTTTCCACTGCACCTCACTTTAAATGTGAATCACATAATTTTTGGAAATGAGATTTTCATATCTTCGACGGAGAGAAATTTGTTTTGAGCACAAGTTACAATAATTTTTAATTGAATTCACTAGTTGTTCGGCATTAAATTTGAAAATTCAATATAACTTTAGCTATGCAAGTCTCCAACCAATCACACAATCAAAGTAAGACGAGAGAAAAGAGGGAGGCAGAGAGCAAAAGAGAGACAATCATCTTGTATCGAAAAAAAACTTTGGTCCGAATAAATTAACTGCTTTTGGTCAATATTTCGAACTGATAATACTTTTCGTCTCTCGCTCGCTCGCTTATTTGGTTGATCCAAACCGAAAACCCAAAAATACTTATATTGAATATTTGCCATTAAATTGGTCGAGCAAGTGCACAGCACAATTTGTTATCGCATCACATTGAATCGAGTTGTACACTCAATAATTATGAGTACAATTTGCCATGAGTTGTTGCAACTTACATTTTGTTTGGTTGAGGTATGTTCGAAATATATACATTCGTTTCGGCATCTCCAATGCACAACAACAACAACAATAACATCAATAACAACAAGCACGCGTTCGATGTTCTTTCATTATTATCAAAGTTTTCAATTTCACTCCTTCAATTTGGCCAATTGTATACCGCACTTATTTTTAAATTTTGAACTTTTATTCGATAACGAAAATGCAATCAGAACGATTGAAGATGAAATGAAATCAAAAACCGAAAAAAATGTGCGCTCCTACGCTGTCTCAATTCTGTCTCTCTATCTCGATCTCATTTCGACTTGCCGAAAACCGTTAAATGGGAAAAGCAATTGAAATTGTATGTTTCACGGACAAATGCTGATTGGATGGAATTACTTTCTCGAAACCGAAACCAAAACTGAAACCGAAAGCGATTGAAAAGGAGATTCACTTGAATACAGAACTATCAAAAGCCAATCTCATTAGCAATTTGATGTACATAATGCTGAGAGGATGGGAATGAGCGCCAATGGTACAAATTCGCCATCCAGTGCCAGTGCCAGGGAAATGGACCTCACGCAAGATCTAGCTTTTACATTGTCACAAATCCGTCGATTACATTTTGGATTTTATGAATGTTTCGCGAAACTCAAAGATTCCAGGTGGATTTGATTGGTGGATACGTATATAAATTCAGTATCGTATTTCATGTATATATTCAACAATGCTCAATACACTATTTCGAAAGCCATCGCTCGAGAGAGAGAGAGAGAGAGAGAGAGAGGGAGAGAGAAAGAGAGAGTGGGATGGAGAGAGTGGTGGACGTGTTCGTGCTTCGAGCATTTCATCATATCAGTGGAATTGCGTTTGTTTTTTTTCATTTTTCGCTTGATTCGGACTGACATAAAATTAAATCCGATTTTCTTGTTTCTTCATTTTCAGTATTTCATTTCTATATCTCAACTCCACGCAAAAATCTATTCCACTGGCTGTCTGAGCGTTGAGATAAATGTGCAGCTATGAAAACTTCACTCAAGGTTCGTTGAAAATCGCACAAAGGGCCAGTCTTCTCGAAGGAACGAAATCCCGAAATGAAGTAGATAAGCGAAGCCGATAAAAATAGCTGGTCATCCATTCATTCAAGAAAAAAAATGTAAATTCATAATGTGAAGAGCGATACGAGCATAAGAATATCGGATTTATATAGTTTTGGATTTTGTTCATGTGCTTATGTACTGACGACGACGACAACTATAATAAAACATATCAATTCTTCGGCGGATCTGCTGAATTCTGTATGATATGGAATGATGCATTCCCCCTAGTCAACTGAATCTCCGCAATATTTGTGTGGAGCATATATTCGAATTAATGTTCAACACCACAAACGAATTTGAACCAAAAAAATTCTTTCGGAAAAACTTGGTATCAAATTGAATACGATACGATGCGACGACTGTGGTTTTGTGTGTGCGCACAATCTCTGTTTTTCTTTGTCATTTCACCATTTTTTCCGTTAGTAGCGTCATGTATGTTTGCGAAGATAGCTCGAGAAAATGTTGATCATTTTGACTACTCCGCAATTGGTTGATATTCTTCAACTTAAACTCATTTTTCTACTAGTTGAAACATTGGGTAAAGTTAACCACAGCGAAATAATACTACTACTTATACCCACTGGGGTCTAAGTTATTCCTCGCTTCTTTTTGCAGCATTCTTATACTAAATTATATCCTCATATTTATTACCGGAGAAAAGAAAAAATAATGCCAGTAATATATTTAGGATATTGGCTTAGACGAAGATGCTATTATCAATGGCAAAGCGGACCTTGATTCTGCTTCATCTAAAAATATTCAAAATTGCATTATGTCTCATGTGTATATGAAAATTTCGTGACTTCCTTCTCTTCAGCGTAAAGCAGACATTCTATGCTTTTCATCTTTCTCGAATCTACTCGATTAGCATGCGGCCAGTATCTCGAAATTGAACCAATACATGTCAAACCAAATCAAATCAACTCAATTGCAATGACCTTTTTTCCAATCAATCCCATCAAGTTCAATGATAATTTTGAACTTTGTTGTGCTAGTTCCCTTCCGTTCTCTTTTCTCTCTTTCGCCAATCTTTACCGAAAGAACAGAAAAGAAGCGTGCACAATAACTTTGTCATTATTCCTAAGCATAAAATGTATCTCCAATCTATACGAATTGCGTTTATGTTTGGGGGTTGCCAGATTAAAGAGATAGTAGCAGTGTTTACGATTGGATATGTTGTGTCCACCATTGACTCATGCAGTGGCCAATGTTCTTCCATTCGGAAGAAACGATCGAAAGTGACAAATATTAATAGTTACAAACGACGAAAACGATCGAACTTCATGTTGTTTCGAGTAAAAAATCCATACCAAGCGATTGACAATCGCACCTAAAAAACATCCATTTTAAACCAAAACCGTACACACGTTTCTGAAATGGCAGAGCATGGATTTTATTGAAAACCATTGAGAGAATATGATGCATCGATATTGCAATATCGAAATACACGTTAAAGCATTTCTTTGGTAGATTCTCATTATTTGGTGTGAAATGTGTATGCGACGCGTGTGAGTGATGACAGAAATCTAGCATTGCGTAAGCGCGTTTGCGAATTGATTTGATAATATGAAATAGGTTCACTGATAGCGAAGCCTTTATTACAAGAAATGCTTTCAATTATTTGTATTCATATGGTTGATAATATGGATGACAAGCGCGTTCCAAAAATATCATAAAATATTGACAAAGGAGCGAGATAGTGAGAGAGAGAGAGAGCCGTAACACTCTTTGCAGGCTTACAAATGTTGCGGAATCTGTGCGAATAGCGTCAATTCATGTTTGCGAAACTCATTGGCGAACTTTTCAAATTATTGACGGTTAAAATAATTTACATGTTTGATGGTGTGCTTCGGTGCCTACACGCGTGAACGAAAACTGTATCATCATTCGAGTAGTGTGTTTTCTGTTTTTAATAAAGCATTCCGGATATTGAATGTGTGTTATGTGTATCGTATTGTTAAAATGATGTGGAACATTTATATGGTTGTTGATGAACGACGAGCGCGGCAATAGCGGCATCGACAAAAATATAACATAAAATCATGATATCGATTTAACAACAATAAAGACAAACATGTTTTGGAATTCTTGTTAGCGATGGTGGCGGTGTTTGTGTGTGCGTGCGTGTGTATATGACAGCAAAAGCTTCAATGACAACACATTGATCCATGCAACGCAGCAACCGAAGTGGCAGCATAGACAACTCAAATATAAGCCACGTTCCGAGCTATCACATATGCATCCAGACCTTTTTCTCTCTTCTTCTTTCGTTTTGGTGTAAGTTCATTTCGCCAAATCCCAAGAGTAAACGCACTGAACTGCTTTGCTTTCAGTTGCTTGTTCCTCTTCTTTTTCTATCCCATTTCTTCTTCATCATCATATTTATATCGCAACGAATGTTTGCTTGATGTATATTTGTATCTGCTATAGCATTTTTGTATGGCTGAACGTTAGTCTTTGTAACAAACCAGCAAGAAAAAATACAGCCCCAGCCAAGTACAAACATGTATGTTTTGCTTGAAACTTTATTGGAACAAGTGGAAAAGTGGCACAACAAAATGGAATGAAAAACCGAAAGAATAGCGATAAAATCTCTAGACATTGCGCTCTTTCGAAATGATTAAGATGCGTTTGTTCTGTCTGTAGCATCAAACGCATTTTATCACAGAGAATATATACTTCTTTGGAGATCTGTGCTTGAATTTCAATCATATCAAATTAGAAACACATGTGAATATTTGCATTTATACTCGAACCGCGAACAAATAATTTCACCAGCAATGAATGAAACGTGAACGAAGTCACAGCAAAAAATATTGAATTCGCGAGCATGATTATAAGATATATTCATTTGAGACTTCGTGATCTCGTCGATGAACGGCTTTCAATCAAAACCGCCACATTTCAAAGTGCTTTTGAAATAAAAAATTAAATGTTCAGGGAAAAAGCGCGTCTTCAATTTCTTTTTAATCATTCACAAAGTTCGTCAATGGTTCTGTCTGGCAAATTGTAATGGAAATAATCGCCAAAATATCGGCAAAAATACGAACAACATTGAAATGATTCGCGAATAAATACCGGAGTGTGTGGTTAAGACGTATTTGCGAAGAAAACTCGGCTAAAAATATGTCAGGAAGAAAAAAATTCATGTTGCCCGCTGTGGCATAAGTTTTTCGGCGAGCAAAGACTAGTGAGCGAATTCCTTTTCCATTCGACGATGTGGGGCGTTTATTGCATCCCCATTCAGTGCTTTCCCCATTCACTGCTTATGCCGCAGTTCCGAATCGTTGAATTCGAATGCTCCAGCTATTTAGTGATGCATCAACAATTTTTATGGAAAATTACGAACACCAGAAACAATTACAGAATGCGAATGAAAGCGAAGAGATAGAGATAGATAGAGAGATAGATATAGATAGATAGAGCTAGAGAGAGAGAAGCCGACGAACAAACAAATCGGAAGAAATGTTGATGTTACATGCACTGAATTGAATAAATATCGCAGCCGAGTGAGTGAATTAACGAAAGTACGCACAGGCGAATTCAAGAATAAGTATTTTCTGTCGTATTCGGCAACAAGAGTTGTTGAAAGAACGAGCAAACAGCACATATATTACTACACTCATACAAAAAAAAAAACACCACGAACAATACAGAAAAAAATGTGAGTAAACAAGGAATACATGTTCAGCATTTTTGTTAGATACTTGCCTTATCTAAATAAAAAGAGTTAAAAATGTTTTCTTTTCACGCGACACACACTTTCTTCAACTTAAGTGTTTCTTTTTACGAAAATTCGTGTTATGTGTGTGGTATAATTTTCAGCCGGAAATGCAAAGATTAGAAGATTAGAAAATGGCGAGGAAGAAACGGTGAAGATGCTAAAATATCAATAAAATGTTCCATTAAACGCATCATTCACTGCCATTGCTTATACAATCGAAAGATTTACCAATCCCGAATGAATCTATTACAAACTGGTGCAAAAAGCAAAAAATAAAACGCACGTCGCGATGCCAACAATTTTTGTCAAATTGAACATTATGTAGAAAAGTTTCAAGCCACACAAACACATTTTGATGGACAAAACCGATAGCTAATGATTAACTCAATTTAGCCCTTTAATACTTCATTAAATCTTCGCTGTATTATAAGGTGAACTAACGGAAATATGCTTTGCCTATTGTTTGAGTGCAAAGGATTTTCTCGTTCGTTTAAACAAGAACAAAAAAATGTCATGCACAATTTTAAAAGAACCCCTTAATGTAAACTTCTAATATCCAATGAAACAAAAGATTTATACAAGAAACATGTACACGTGTGAGTGTGTACTTTTATCATCGTTAAAAAGAGATGCGAAAGCCTTTGTGCGATATTCCTGAAGTTTTTTTGTAAATCGCTCGTGCAATACATATAGATGCGCGAAAAAATCCCATCGTATCTATTTACATACGGTTCGGTGTTATTAGGTTTGATTGTGTGAACCGGGTTTTTCAATCTCATCGTTTTGAATAAATAAACATGAGAAAAGAAGAAGGTAAAGAAAGTCCCAAGAAAGAAAACAAAACAACGTTTCATTATGTTTACGAGTGAGATTCTTGTGTCTCTCCATTTTTTTAAATATCCATCGGTTATGCCTGAACACACTAGTCGCGTTTGTCTAGATGTGTGGGTCTGTGCGTGTCTTGAATTTGAGAGCAAATTTTTATTGATGTAGAAATTAATACGAACTTGAAGTGTTTTCGGTGAGAACCTACTTGTAAAATAAACATTTTTCTGATATATAGGGAGAACAAATTGAAAACCGCGCACTCGTTACTAACTTCATATCTATCATAGATGTCATTATTTTGACTTTGACAGCTATTGTATCTTAAAGAGGATAAAAAAATACATTGAAAACGATCTGTCAAACTTATCATTCAGTTGAATACACAAGTTTATTATTGCGTTGAAAATGTCGAGCTACGTGCGTACAAAACAGCATTTGCGGGAAGTTTTACTTTATTGGTTTAATCTGAAGAAAAATGCTTCCGAGAGTCATCGTTTGTTATGCGAAGCATATCCAGAATATGCTCCGTCGATTAGAACGTGCCAGGAGTGGTTTGCGCGGTTCAAAAGTGGTGATTTTGATGTGGAAGACAAAGAGCGTCCAGGCCAAGTGAAAAAGTTTGAAGACGAGGAGTTGGAAGCATTACTCGATGAAGACTCGTGTCAAACGCAAGAAAAACTTGCAAAATCATTGGGAGTGACACAACAATCCATCTCCTATCGTTTAAAAGCCATGGGAATGGTTCAAAAGCAAGGAAATTGGGTGCCATACGAATTGAAGCCGAGAGACATCGAACGCCGATTTTTCACTTGTGAACAGCTGCTTCAAAGGCAAAAACGGAAGGGTTTTTTTGCATCGTATTGTGACTGGTGATGAAAAGTGGATTCATTACGATAATCCGAAGTGAAAAAAATCGTATGGTTACCCCGGCCACGCATCAACATCGACGCCAAAGCCGAACATTCATGGCTCGAAGCTAATGCTGTGTATTTGGTGGGATCAGCTCGGCGTGATCTATTATGAGTTGTTGAAACCAAACGAAACCATCACAGGAGCATTGTACCGAACTCAATTGATGCGTTTGAGCCGAGCACTGAAGGAAAAACGGTCGGAAACGGTCGCAAGACACGATAAAGTTATTTTGCAACATGACAACGCTCGGCCACATGTTGCTCAGGTCGTTAAAACCTACTTGGAAACGCTTCGATGGGAAGTCCTACACCACCCGCCGTATAGCCCAGACATTGCCCCTTCCGATTACCACCTCTTCCGATCAATGACACATGGCCTGGCTGAACAGCATTTCCATTCTTACGAGGAATGCAAAAAATGGGTCGATTCATGGATAGCCGAAAAAAGCACAGATTCCTTTCGACGCGGAATCCGTAATTTGCCAGAAAGATGGGAAAAAGTTGTGGCTAGCGATGGACTATACTTTGAATAATCAATTTGTAACCATTTTTCCATAATAAAGATCGAAATTTTGAAAAAAATGCGCGGTTTTCAATTTGTTCTCCTAATATATTTTCTCTAAATGAGCTCAATAGCGAGAGCGCAGAAGGGGAGAGCTCAGGAAACCCTAGACAGAGTGAATATTATGAGAAGAGAATGAAGCTGTCTCCGAAACGCAGTAAACGATTACACATTATCTCTCTCTTTTTCTCTCTCAATCTCTTATCGCGCCCACTCATTTTCAGACAGATATATATTGCATATGGGAGAGCGCCTCAAGTGGCTTCCTTTTTCGTCAACACTTTCTTTCCGTGCGTATCAAGTGCCTCTTTTCCGCTTTATTCACATAATTATTTTCAGACTCGCCTCTCACTCTTCTACACGCCCGACAACGCTCACCCCACGATTTCCTATAAACCAAAACAACAAAACACTAGAACCAATATTTCAATATTCATACGTGTTCATATACATAGCTTATTTTTTTCTCCCTCATTTCTATCACTCCATCTCACAAAATGATGGTTTAAAGGTATCAAATTCAAATGCCTCCTTGACAATTTATTTTACGGGAATGCACTCATTGATGTGCAATAAACTTAGTCTTTCATGCCTTCTACGCACTTTTTTGTTTGACTGGAAATTTTTTGATCCATAAAACGGGTGCCTTTCGAATGTCGTCCAAATAACGAAAGTATAATGCACGCTGCGTATACAATTAGATGAATAAATTAATGCACGAGGATTAGGGCTAATTCACGAAAATTTTCAATCTAATAAAATGCTTGAAATGCACGCACACTGACTGAAACTGAATGGCATCAGCGCGTACAGAAGGAACAAAAAGACTAAACGACAATGATTAATAAAAGCTTCTGTTTTTTCACTTGTTATTTTCTGCTTGAGCTTTTACAATGCCAAATACGTGACAGCCGGCTTCCTATCTTGGCCTTGACGGCTGCTGAATTCTGAGACAGATCTTGTCTGTTTGCAAATACAAGAAAGAAGAAAGTTTTCGAAACATAAACCGGCAACCAGAGACTCTCACTCTCTCTCTCTCTCTCTCTCTCTCTCTCTCTCGCAGGGAGCGATAGCGAAACAAAACTAAACATGAATTCACAAAATATTATGTTTATGATTGCCTATGTCGAAGATGGTGGATGGTGTTGATAATAGGGAAAATAGGATCTAATTAACCGGTACATTTGCATTAATGTCTTCGTATTAAATGTGGAAGAAATAAATGACTCGAATATTTGGTTTTTCGTAGATTTTTTATGTGCCTTCGGCATACGCTGAGCATCGGAAAGCATGTGTATATATTTATACTCATATCATCGATTTTTTCTGCTCTTCTTTGGGTGTAGAAAACGCTTTCTTTGTCTGTGTAATGGATTGAAGAAGCGGAGGCGGGCAAGAGCTGTGCTCGATTTGCAATTAGCTTGCAATAATTAATTTGGATAATGATTTGGAAAATCGAACAAACAGGTTTCGAAACACTGGAAAGTGTTCGAATGGCATAAAAAAAAGCAATGAACTTGAAAGCGATTGAGGCGATTCTTGATGTAATGGCCAAAAACTAGACTCAATAAAGTTGCTGTCAATATGACACTTGAATCTCATTACTTGCGATACCATCAACATCACTGCTCGACAAACATACCGTACACTGCTAATTATTTGGGTTCCATTCATCCATTTCAATGAGTAGAAAATTTCATCGCGAGACAACGCGATTGCCTCTAGGCCTAGAGTGAGACTTGAGATTTTCCATTCAATTCAACAACCTTCTTGATGAAGCAATGTCAAAGCATTTCCAAATTACCGTCGAGTTATGCTTTTAATCACTGTCATAATGCATGCAAATTGTTGAGAATATTCGGCATATCTGCTTGATTCAACGTTTTCCACCGTAATCACTCGCCTTCGTTATCATTCCACCGTTTATCAATGACGTCGCCATTTTGCGAAAGGAATTTGTCGATCTTCGTATACGACATTCATAACGTAACGCACTTTTTTATGTGGTAAAGCAATCGGACCAAATGCCCTCTCGTTGCGATAGTGTTGCTCGAAACCGTCGCCTGTAAACTGGTGGTCCAGATCTGAACATGGCTTCACCTGATTTAATCACATCAAAATGTATGGATTATTGTCAAATATCACAAAGATAAAATGACATCAAACAGATTTGTAAAGCACGAAAAAAAATGCGACAAAAAGTGACAAGTTCGAAGAAGATTCGGCAAATACCAACATTATTGTTCATTCAGCATGATTTCTATCTAGCTTTTAGCTGATATAGTTCAAAAGAAACCAGATTTCGGCACAAAGCTGGAAATTGATGCAAAAGAAAGGCTGAAAATCAAATCAAGGGAATCTTTATACTTTATGTATTTTTCGATGGATACACAGGTTAAGTTATTGGCCAAACATCTTGACTCGTGTAAAGTTATTTATTGGCATTCACATTCATCTACGTTCGTCGAGAGAGAGAGAGAGAGAGAGAGAGAGAGAGAGAAAAAGAAAGACAGAGAGAGAAAGAGAGAAAAAGGGTGATCACTTGAATCTATGATAGACAGGTTTTTTGGTCCTTCTCAGTTGGCCAATTGTTTGGGAAGTGCTATGTGCTTTCTTTGTGATGTTTTTCAGCGTCGTAGAGACATGGAAAAAACATTGAAAGTACTAGATTAACTGATGACGAGCCAAACGAACTCAAACGACATCATTCATTCATGTAATCATTCGTTCATTCTTTCGAAATAAGAACAAACAAAAAACGTCAACACATACACGTCGAACATTAAAAATAAAAAAAAAATAAAAAAATACGAATTGTCTGCAATGTCAGACATTGACGATCAAATGAAGCATAATCCGCACACCCAAACGCACAAAAAGATAAGGAAAATCGTGATGGTCAAGTATGAATCGAATTCGATTTATTTTCAATTACGTTTCTCAACAAAAAAATCTGCAATTTCATTTTCGATCTGGTTTTGTTTGTGTGTTTGTGATTTTCATCTCTTTATTTTGTATGAGAAGAAACACGAGTACGAGAATGAGATCTTTTTGTGACAATTGAGCTAAATACAAAAGATTCTCACAACCAAGAGTGTTGTCCATTTTTCTTGGCTTTAGGGTCAATAGAATTGGAAAGAAATATGGGCTATGCCTCAAAATTGCATCACATTCTAATCGAACGAGACTTAGCAGAAGGCAGCATGACTAACTTTTTCTTCGGCTGCTTTCCGTTCCAATGCACGACATTAAAAAAATGACAGTAAATATCCTATTAGCTTTGTCGTTTACGATTTCGAATTTTCCGTTGGCCAAATATCAGTTTGCGTTTTTTCTTCGACGGCGGCAAAACAAATCGATTTGTGCATTTTATTTGCAAGCAAGAAACCTCATAGCCATAAAATGTATATCAGCTTAAAGAAGGATTTCTCTCTCTTTTTCTCTGATTGCTGCTTTTCGAATGCGAGAACGTTGTTCGAAAATATTGTGGGTTGGAGTTTTTTTGCTTGATTTATGTGGCACATGGCTTGCAGTTCTGGCGAAACACAAATATCGGCAACTGATGTAAAACACCTTCGACAAATATTATACGTGTTTTGCTTTCGTTTATTTTTTTCGTAAACACTTCCTGGAAAAGGGTAGAATTTTTTCTAATGGAAGCATATTTCAAAAGCATACACACATTTTCTGCTTCCGCCCAGTTTTCTTTTTGGTGAACCCTTATTACGGATGCGTCAATGTATGCAGAGAAATCGGCTATCACTTGGCATTTCAAATCAATATTTCCTCTATTTTACGAGCGATAAACAAGCACCCAAAAATATTATTGCACGTCACAGGCATAAATAAAACATAAGCATTGCTTTTTTGCTTGCTGTAGCAAATAAAAACAAAGGGCGGCCGTAAAAGTTTGGCGCGATGATTTGTGCGTGTGGATGCATTCATCCGCACATTCAATCCCACTCGTTTGTCTATGCGGACGCCAAAAAAATAACAACAATTCAAACACTATATTCTACAAATTCCTTCTTTACCTCGCGGCAAGAAATTGGCATGAAATATGTGGAAATGGCATTAAAATAAGATGAGAAAAATACGTCGTACAGACGGAAGTAGACACATTTCAAACGAAGGTTGCAAGGTATCGTTTAATACAAACACAGCGAATGTACGGCAAATACGTGCCAAATTAAAGATCTCCATGTTCTTTTATTCTCTCTCCATTACAGCACCGAAAAAATTGTTGCGGGGCACAATGAGTCATTCTTCAACTGCAAAATCACTATTTGAGAATTCAATTCAACATATTTGTTGTTATTAAATTGCATTTCCATTGAGTTCTTTCAGTCAAATTCATCAAATACAATGTTTCAATAGAAACTTCACATTTAAAGAGCCAAGTCAGCAACAAGCAATACATTGGGATATCGAAAGTATTAATAGTCTTTCCAAAATATTGGCTATTAAGCCAAATAAGATCCATAAGAGTAATAAGGAATAGCCGATACTTCGGAAATATCATTTATCCTATATCGCAATATATTGCCTGAACGGGACCACATAATCGAAAGCGTTAAGCCTTGCATACAGAATGTGAATAAATCTCTGGCACGGGTGCAGAATTTTTAGGAGAACGGAATATTGCACGTGTATACAAAATCGATTAAAATCATCTTCGTGCTATTCGCCAATAAAGAATGAAATATGATTGCAGCTCTGTTTCGAGTGATGCGATTCTCATATGGTTGTCATGTCGGATGCAAACATTAATGTATAAAACTTTTTCCAAGGAGCGAGAGCTCAAAGACATTGGCAATCAAAAAGAATAAGTTTTTGGCCCACCATGTTTTTTTTGTTGTTCGTACATTTGAAAGTGCGAGCGCCATTTTGCATATTATCATGTCGTCGTCTGCCATTTGCTTGTACGACTCACATAAATTATGGACCGTTGGAGATGAAAAGCAGTTCATGGCTTTATCAAACGTGGAAAGTTTAAAAATGAAAAATCGGCAAACATATGTGTCTACGCAACAAATCATGATGAAACTTTAAGGCACGATAAATGCTTCTATCCATCTTTTTCTATCTGCATATTTCCTTGTGCTGCAAAATTGAATCTTAAAGTGGCCGCCCGCTATGAATTGATAAATAAATAATTTGATATGTGCGTCTAACAATTGAAAACGACGATCTGACGCCGCATCATTTTATCGATCTCAAACAAAAATTTCATTCGAAGCAAGAGTCTGACTTGAAGCAAAAGCTTGATTCCAAGAAAAAAAAATATGCTTAAGTCGCAAAAAGTGAATTTCGCCGCCGAAAAAGGGCTACATAGCAAAAAATTAAATTACCGCAAAAAATGCGATCTACTCTAGTGAATTAGGCCAATTGTGAAAATTTGATAAATTATTAATTGCATCAATGTTACAGATTGTGTTGAAATCAAACGTTTTTTTCGACATGTTCTTGCGAAAAAAAAACGTCAGGCATAAATTGGATTTCAACGATAAACGCACTTTATGGAGAAAGGAGGAAGATTTTCATTTGCAATACGCGCGTACCTCGCCAAAACCCAACTGCTATGGCCAATCAAATGACCATAATAATAATGGCGAGGCACGAGACGAAAATTAGCAATAAGTGTCAAAAAATATGTAGATTTTATCAAATATTCTTGCCATCCAAACACCGGCCAATTAATATTCATTATTGTTAATAGAAACAAATAACGTCTCGAGTGGCGTGTCCAATTATCAGTAATTCTGTTGTTTCCAATTCAAAGCAGTCGAAGTATCGCCGTAGATTATAGACTAGGTGAACCATTGCGATCGAGTTTGTTTGAGCAGCACTGCTCGCACTTCCTCGGTGGGTGTGTTAGCAGCCATTTCGTTAGTTTGTGCACACTTGTGAGCCAAAACAGGCAAAAACTCATTAAACTCATTCCATTTCGTGCCATTGTCGGTGTGGATCCTCGGCATATTTCGAATTTTTGGCTGAGCCCTCCCGAGTGAAAATTGTTCAACTGAGTAGCCAGTCGACTATTTTGAGACGTTTTGCCTGGCGAACTTTGATGACTCAAAAAAAAAATTGACAGCTACAGTCAAGAATAAAGAACGTTAGTTAAATATTTAAAGATAAAAAAGTCCCGAATTTATCAACTAGTGGCTAAAAGTAATTATGCTTCATACAAATTTGAAATTAAATCAAGGCTAGCCAGATATAGTTGTCCAATGATCAGCATATCACTTTTTGCTCACGGGTTGTGTTCGTAATTCCAAAGACGCGCGCCCTTTCTCGGCAATTTCGATCAAAAGCTACCGATTGTCCAATGAAAAATAAGAGAATTCACTCTAAGCCACTGACTAAGGGTAAAAATTGGGGGCTGTATGAACTTCTGTTCAAGCACGCATCGTCGCAATGTCCGGCTGTCACACGCGTGCTTATTTGCTATTTTCGTTTAAAATATTTTTGCTTGTATTGCTGTTGCTGATTTTTTCATTCCTTTGTTCGTCTGCTGTTTTTTTTATTCTGGCATTTTTATTTCGTTGTTGGTGTGCGTTGGCTGTTCCACACCAATTTAGCCGCTCATCCCATGTATTTGTCGGTTTTGTCTCGCGCGTGTATAGTATATCACTAGCTAATGGTGAGATGATGGCATAGTATTCTCTCTCTTTCTTTCCGTATGCGTTGCATTATTTTTATTATATTTACACACTTGACTTGAATTCTATTATCTTTTGTTGGGCCCACTACAAAAGGCTTGTCATCATAAATTCTGTTCTGTGCATTAAACATCGTTCTGACTCTGTCCCTCTTGAGCCAATACACACGCAGCAAGAGTCATAAAGAAAGAGAGCGAGTGCGAAAAAAATTATCAACCAACATGAGCTGATAGAATGAACGAGTGTCGAGTAGCGGGAGATGAATTGGCGTGAACGTAGAGCGGAATAAAGCGTACAACGCCGAAAAGCGAGGAATAGACGAGTATTTTGGCGAGTGGCAAGGGCAAAAAAGGAAAAGTTTGCACGTTTCTGGGAGATAAAATCGCCGGCACTAGAGATACAATCGTGACGCATTGTGTATTGGTTGCAGTAAAAAGAGAACGAGAACATCGACCAAAATTGGCCGTGGTGTCTGAGTGCCACTCTATTGAAAAACAAATTTCACCGACATTCATATTACAACAACAAAATTTCGTCTTCTCGTTTGAAAAGCAACGAAGATGGACGTGGAGCCGGCGGGTGAGAGGGGTGTCAGGCGAATCAGCTCAACGCACAAAAGCAAAAGCTCGTTTTTTATGAATGCACCGCGTGGCTGTTACCATCATTCATAGGCTTTCTGACAATAACTATTCCTTTGACACAAGAACATTTCATTGTTGTGCGTAATATGTCTCTAATAGTGGATAGTGGCGTATATATATTTTTTTTCTGGCTGGTTCATAATGGGCGCTCGGACATCAGTACATCCAAAATTTATAATTTAGATATATATACAATGTATATAATACCTGACTGCGTGCAATGATGCATGAATCAGTTTATTATTTAATTTTTGATATGGCAACTTGAATTGCTCCTCTCTCACAATCACTCTTAGTCGTTATCGCATCACAAAAATCCCCATTTCTACTAACGAAATCATAGTTCATAAATAAATTAATAAGCTGGGACATCAAAACGCAGGGCGAATGGCATCAAGTGCCTTATTTCTCGACTCTAGTAAATAAATTGCGAATTTTTCATGTTGAAGTTTATGGCATTAATGGCTCGGTCCATTATTATTTTTCCGACGAATACAACACTGACTTCATTTGACTGATTAAAGAGCGGCTGTTTTTGTTGTTGCTTTGTTGCGCCACCAAATCAGGCAATTGCGTTGGACCAATGCCGTTGGTAAAAATATACCCACGTACATAAAAGCTGCTGGTGATTTGACAATGCCATAGTGAAACTTGTAAAATGCCTAATTCTTCAAGCATTTCGTTATCAAAACCAGTGAACGCTCCTCAATGTGCGCACGTTCATTTCACAACCATCGAATAAAATTGCGTTGCAAAGCCACCATTCGAATGGCTCTTTCTTTGTGTTGTTTTGCATGTTAGATAGGTGTTTATATCGGTGTTGCTTGAATGTAAATTGCAATTTATCATTTGATTGCGGGACATTGTGCACATTTTCATTTCTATTGTTTGGCACGAAATGACATTTCTGAATAGATATGATGGAAGCTGTTTGGAGTTTATGTGGTACATGTACAGTTGCACACTTTCACGTGAGACAGAGCGAGAGACTGAGCTCAAAGTGTTTGGTGCTCATCTGATTACATTAAAACATATATATCTGGCAGCCCTTTGTACGAAGCACAAAATAAGAACACGCAGGAATCGAAAGAATGAAAGAGCGGTGGCAAAAAATATAAAGTGTGTGTGTGTGTGCATGTTGAAAACGTCACAGAGTGTATTATTCCCATGGGATTGAATGCTCTACGGCTGTGGCATAAATAAATGTTGTTCGCATATTTCGTTGCTACACTAAAAGTGAAATGCATGCCAAAAATGTTTCCATAAATATGAGTTGGTATGCGAAGAGGGAGGGAAGCCCATCGTCGAATGAACTGAATCTTGCCATCCTTGTTGCACTTCATCCCGTTAGTTGATCTACCATCTCATCATTTGTCCAGAAGATTATGTTCTGCTTTTGAATTTGATTGTTTACTGGTGAAAATGCGTTTGTTTGCAACACATGATTTTCATTTAGTTTGCTTGAAATTGTTCAAACTTAACGCATATTGAAACATGAATTTGGTCTTTTAGAGATTAACATGGTTAACGCCAGATTGCTCTTAAAAAAAATCGAAATTTACTGCTGATATTTGTCTCCAGTGTATGATTCTAGCGCGCGAGCTACCTTTTCACGTGTAATGAACCATATACATCCATACATCTCAATTTTGAACCGGAAACAAAAGCAGCGGCGGTGAACACTTCCAATCCGTTGATTTTTCACACTCTCAAAACTCAAAAACCATGAAAAAGTGCGATGAACAAAAAACGACAAATGAATAATTCAGTGGATAAAATTGATTAAAGCTCCATAAAATGCACGATATGTGTGTGACAGAGAACTACGTTCCCAAAAGAAAAATCAAATGCCTTACAACAATGATTTTTTCCTCGTGTATCGAAAGCATAATCAAAATTTGATAGATTTTACGATATTATACGACCACCTTTGACACACAGATGACAATCAATTGGGTATTATCCACTTCAAAAGTGAATATGCTTCTACTCAAGAAATGTTTTTTTTTTTGAATGTTCTTTTGTTGTGATTAAAATTATTGTTTACATACGTTCATGCTTTCAATACTATTTTTTTGCGAACTGGCCGAAAGTTGAGTGGCTATGATGACTATTGACACATAAAAAATTTACCTGAAAAGAGAAAAAAGAGATATTTCAGTAAATGGTATCGGAAATCGAATGTCCGAATGAATGAATAATATTCAGATTATTTAAACAGATTTTTTTGAAGGAGAAAAGTAAAGGAACCCCGTTCATACACATAATTTGGGGCTAAAAAGAAGACAGATTTGCTGTAAGCGATCGATCTGCTAATCTTGCGAGAAACGTCGTTCTTCGTGACGAAAAACTGTCCGAGTCGAGATGACACGTTCATTGTCTTCATTTAATTCGCTTTCATGAAATGGTCATATAAAGAGAGGGAATCGTTTCGTCGTTTTTATGGGCGACATACTTGATGAAGCAACGAAAAGCGGCGTCATAGCTTCATGTATTCGTAGGAAAATATACTTTTCTAGCGCAAACATACATTGACCAAAATAGCCATCGTTGCCTTTCGAATAGTCATGGCTCATCAAAACATTACTGTCCGAGTACACAGCACAAACACGCACACACACAAGGTTGTTTATAAATGAGCCTCTGCAATTCATTTTACTATTTTAGCTTATGTCAAAACAATTTACGACTATTTTCAAGTTTATCGCTGAGTTTTCGAGATGGTGTGTTGATGAGCGGGCGGTTCCTTCAAATTAGTGCTTTGCTTTATTTGACTCGGATGATGCCCAAATTCAGGAGCGGATCTAAAAAATAACAACGGAAGCGAAATGCGACCATGTGTCCCAAACTGTTGTATTCGGATTGATTGGCTCTTTCGCACATAAAAAGATATCTCACGCTTTGTTTTGACTCCATCAAAATCGTAAAAACCACCTCGCGTGCAGCTTTTGCAATCAGCAGAGTCAAATTGAAGTACATGAGAAAAAATTTGTTTCGAATCGATAAAGAATGCTGGTAATGGAACATGTTGCTTCACACACACCCACAATGAAATGCTATTGCAATTTTCGATGGAATGCATTTTTCCTGTTTCGTTTAAGCTATTCGTTCGTCGAATGTCTATTATGATGGCGATTTTTTTTTGTTCGGTACGATGAATCCATCCGCTCTTCATGTTCACATAGGTGCTTTGGTAAGTCCGGAATTTTGATTTTCGTGATCTGTCATAAAAACACAGAGGAAACATTTACCCAGTCAAACCGCAAATATGTGTTGATGGGGTGCATGTGCGCAAACATGCTGGCCTTTTTTGCACTTGCAAAAGCAAAAAACATAAAAGGAAATGCTATTTAATAGCCAGCAAAGAGTAAAAAGTAACTGCAATGAAAATTAAAAAAACAAATCGTTAGCCGGAAAACTGCAGAGACCAGCATATGATGGTTAGACAAGTCTCAAAGCTGAGTCCAGACGCAGCCCATTCAATGGCGAGAACACACAATGCCATTCAATCGATTCCGACATTATGCGGCATTGTGCTCCTTTAGGCGGTATTCTCTAACTCGTTCGTTTCCCATTCACTTTTTATCGCAATGTATATTTGTTTGTTTTCAACGACAACAACAGCAACAAAATCCGGGTTCCGTTTCGTGCAGCAACGTTCATTTACAATCTTTCACAAAAATATGTATTGCTACCGCATCATAATCCATATTTTCTATAAAAATTATAGAGATATAGTATATGAACGACTGTTTTCCGCTACAATAATAATAATTGAGAATTCTACTCTTATCTACGAAATATCTACTGACATTGTCAGCGCCAAAACAAATTGGCCCCCGTCTGCCGCTTTAAAGCACCAAACCGCAACACCGGAATTCTCAAATACTTCGACCGGCTACATGTTTGCGCATGTCTGCATTTGATTTTGGTTTGTTGCATGTGGTTGATAAAAAATACTATTGATTTTTTTTAGATTTATATCGATCATGAAACGAAATATTGTGGATGCAATGATTCATTTGTGGCTAAAAGAACCCTAAAATTACATTCTGAAAGATCTCATCAGTATGAGCTCAAACCCCATTTGAAATTCGATGCAGAAGCTTCCTCCGCTGTGTGCTCGCGATTAGCTGTCGAAAAATCGAACTTCTACGACGAAAATATTTCAGCGTCACTCATTTGAATACAAGTGGCGTATGTATTGTGCAATGTTGCTCCTTTTGAAAGTCGTGCGCTGTAAATACAAAACGAAACAGCACAATGTATTGTTGGGAAAAAGATAATTGTCGTTATCGTCAGCATAATGCGATTGCCAAAGTTTTTCCCTGTTTCATTGTTGCAAGTTGTGACTATTCATTGAAATACAAATTAGGAGTATGTTTTTATGATTCGAGATCCACTTGACTTTGACTCGTAACATTTGTATTTAAACATTTACCAGACACAATGAAAACGATGCACATCCAACCGCGCTAAAATTAAGAATGGCGTATGGAGAAATCGTTTGGAGATGGGTTTCAAGAGAGAGACAAGTGACAGACAGGGAAAGAGAGAGGAATAAAAGAACGAAGAGCTGAAAAAGTGAGGAAATATATTCCTTTTAAAGCTATAGCTTTGAAAGCTTTCAAAAATTGAAAAGTCGAATTAAACATAGCGACCGTTTCAAAAAATTGTTGGAATATTTTTGTTGAGGCTATATTACAGTTGATATTGATCTCAATTTCGACTCAACGCTTATGGAATGAAAGAGAAGTTATATGCAGCCCAAAATATCTTGAAGGCAAAATAAACATCTGAATCGGTATACACACGTCGCAAGCTCTGCCTTTTCTGTTATTACTCGAAAAATTCGCGTTCGTTCGAATTTATTATCATTGAATTTCTTTTGGTGAAATTTGTTGTTGCGTTGAACATGTTTTGATTTGGCACGTTCGCGTTGCAACAAAAAAAAGTTTGCCTCTACTTTAACATTTTTCTTGTGATGCGTTGAATGTGTGTCACTGGCTATGAAATATTGCCGACAAACAAAAACAAAGGAAATGTCTTTTCCTTTGAAATTTATTGTGTGAATTTCTGCATTTTTTCACTCTCGTCGGCTTTTTTCATCTCACAGACTTCAATGTTACGTCCTCAACATGACGTGTAATTTTTATTTCAAGACGGCAGTGCGAAAAATGTTTGAAAAAGAGGAAAATACTCACTGGCGCACAAGCAATAGCGAGAAACATAGGCACTCACTGGTGAGAATACGTGGTAATATGTCTAAAGACTCAGTGACTCAATTACGAGTTGAAGTAAAATTGCCTAGCAACGAATCTTGAAGGTCGTACGCCGTATGTGTATCCGTTTCCACACACAGCAAATTCGGAACCGAATGCCAACGAAGAATCAAAAGAGAGAGACAAAAAACCATCATCATCACCCACTGCGCTGCGCTGGGAACAACACATCACCTTGTCGCTTTTTTCTAAATTTATTTTTAATTTGCCAATAATGTCTAATGCTCACACACGTTTGCTCCATTATGTACTCAACAACATCGCATGAACAAAAGCAAACATTTGTCTTTCTTTCATTTTGTTAGCATGTAATCACAGCCAGTATATGCCTTCTACTTAGTGCTGTGTATTGTTCTTCTTTTCAAAGTTCTGATGACGACCACTTTTTTCGCTTCTATTCTTCCAACCGTTGTGTTATATTTTCGAATTGCGTTCACAGATGCCCTTACAGTTGGTTTTCTTTTAATTTTCGAGCAAGAACGAATGTTTGCCGTTAAAGAGGGAGACAAATATCATGATCATGTTTGTGGTGGGTGACGTGACTTAGATGGCTCGAAGGCCATTTGTTGTGTCTACGCAATGTGTTTGTGTTTGCGTTTGTGTTCGTCAAACTTGCATCTGTACTTTCAACGAATAACAGCGCATCCACTGCATATTTTATAGCATTTAAAGATGCTTCCATTTGCCCTGAAATCATACGCACGCACGCGAAACTTTTAGTATATCTGCTCGGGGAAGTTCACAGAAGGTAAATCAATTTGCTAAAATGAGGTTTACATAATATTTATGTCGAACACGGAAAAGGCATTTGAAAATAGACCAACGTTCGACAACCATATGCCGCATATGATATGCGAGTGACGCATACTTGCCTCAACATATGTTATTCCTTTTATGCATGCGCTTGTACATTGATTTTTTTCCCTATTTCCAACAAATATAATCAAATTTTACAAGTGAGTCGAACTAGAAGTTTTATATCTTTTTATATATATTTTATATTTACTGTATGTGTGACCACAGAAAGGATGAATGTTTTGTGCTTGCCCGTTGATTAACTTGGAGCATTTATATTATATTTCAACGGCTATATTTCGTCTGCCGCTCGTTCCGTCGCCAGCTACGGCAAGAATGAATATACCGAATGGTTTTTTTTTGTGTGCCATTTGATCGTTAAAAAAGCATTTGCAGTTATTTTGTGCGGAAACCGCCTTTTCGGCGAATAAATGGAGAGTTTTCGTAGTCAGACATTTTCTTGTTGACAAATAGCAACAATTAAATGCCATTCGCGCGCTCCATCCTGTATGAAATGTTTTACAATCATCACTCTTTTCCGTTTGTTTGTATTTGAGTCTCTCTCTTTCTCTCTCTCTCCTCTCTCTCTCTCTCTCTCTCTCTCTCTCTCTCTCTCTCTCTCTCTCTATGTGTGTGTGTGTGTGTGTGTATGTGTCTTTGTGTAAGAAGCGAGAGCTTCACCAAACCCTGTTGTTTACAGCAACATAAAAATCTCAAGCTGTGTGATTTGTTTTTGATATGCTCTCCGTTGTTTTCGTACGGTATGAAATCGTGTGACCCACAGGTTGTTATGCAATAATTTCTTACATTGTTATTCCAATCGGATCTTTATAAAGATTTTAAGTGATGTCAAAATCATCTTAATATCGGTATAAAATCCGATCCGAAAAAATATTGAGATAATTATATAAATATTAACGTTCAACGTTACAAAATGTTAATTTGTGGTGTGGCCACCAGTTATTTGTATTCTGGATTCTCGTTGTTTGGCATCTCTTTTGTTGTTACTAAGCCAAGTATTTGCAAGCGTCACGGTATTCTTCCTCATCAAAAAGATAGCAATATTTTAGCTAGCGTGAGACTCGGTCATATTTGAGTCAAATTCTTGACTATATATGAATGACACCGGGAAAATCAGAGACTGTAGGTCAACAGATGGCATCAGTAATTCGCTATTTATGTAAAACAAACGAAATTGCCTAGGAGAATCAACGCTGCTCTAAAAATGCAATTGCGTGCGTGACCACGAATATTTGTCGAGTTAAATTCTAATGTTTTTACGGGCTACTGTTCTATTACAATGTTAAATTTGGATCCGAATCGCTTAAAATGGCTATAAAAACACTCCAAAAAACCATTTGATAATCGGAAAAAGAACCAAAATATTTTCCTTCATCTCGAAGTAGTTTCAAAGGAATACAACGGTTCCACCATTGTTTACAGTTATGAGCAAGATTTTATTTTGTTGATCCTGAACATATACTTTGATAACGACGAGGAGGAGGGAATCAAACATATATCGAATAATAAAACACGAAAATTTCACCTATTTCGATAAGAGATGGAAGATTTTGAGTAAAATTGTGGTCTGTCCACTTAATTATTCAGCTTTGCCTTAGAATGCTTCTTGACAGTTGCCAGCTGCTCCATTTTCATTCATTCGAAAACTGTGAATGGTGGAATCAAACCACAAATTCAATTGATATTTTCACTCATGCCGTGTGATCACATTCAAAGTTGTGTATGTTTTGCGCATTAGCTACAGCTTATGTTCCATTTGTGTGTTTACCGCATTGGTCGCGTTTCACCAATTACAGGCATGGGCACCATTAAAGCCATAAAAATGGTGAAATATTATGAGAGGATGTATTTTACGTTAACTTTGAAAAGCAAATGAATATACATGGCAATGTGAAGCTCGCAACAAAATGGCTTTCTCTTTCTCTCTCTCTCACAAGCAGCAAAATATCAAGCGAAAAACAAAGAATCATTCGATGGATGTCTCCAAGGAAATGTTCACTTTTGTGGAAAAAAAGAAACGAAATAACAAGAAGGATATTTTTATCGAGCTTTGTCCCAACAAGCATTCTTGATTCTCGCACAAATTTTATCGAGAATTTTTACTTTAATTTGATGGAAAACGTCACAAAAGTCAATTAGACCCTGTGCTAAAGCAGATTTTCCAAGTTTGCCATGGCTAACTTCAAACCTTCAAATTTAATAAAATTCAAACTTTAAAGATTTCACTGATGAAAATAATTATAAATGAAATAGGTGAAGATCGGCTGATAGTTTCCCATTATCAAATATATGTATTTTTTCAGTACTTCATTGCGCCTTTGTCTTCGTCGTCGCTCGGATTTCACTCTGGTATCGCGAATCACACGAAAACCACCAGTGCAATGTTTTAAAATCTTATGGTGAAAAATACTTTGGAAAGTAACCGTGGATTGGATGGAAGTTAATTTATAGTCAGACGATAAGAAATGCTTCAGTTTGAGTGAAGCGATATTCATAGTTGGTGATAACTGATGGTGATGAATATTTCACCCAGCATAATGACATTTTCCATTCTTTGTGTTGATGAGCGCCATTCAAAAGCGTAAAAGAGTTTCTCCTCACTCACTTTCTCTCTTGTACTGTCTTGTTCTTTTTTTTAGTTTTTAATTTTTATTATTCGACACAAACAGGGATTTTCTTCCAGTGTAACAAAGATGACAACGTAAAAGATATATGTATTTACTTACACCAAAGAAATTTTCATGAAATGCACGATCATACGACTTGTATTCCCTACATGCATAGAAGGAGAAGGAGAAAGAGAGAGAGAGAGAGAGAGAGGGATGGATATACTTTGTTTATGTTCTGCTCTCTCTCTCTCTTTCTCTCTCTCTTGTTCTGTATCCTTGTGCTAGCTTCGCTGAGCGAGAACTGGTTCCTTATGCTTTTGTCGACGAATACATCTGTCAGTTCGGTGGGAGGGAAGTTGTGGTTGAATATAAAATAATAATGAAATATGTTCAACAACTACATTTGGATCTGCATCTGCAATTCAAACCGTAGACAATTAAAAAACTTTATGATAAATTTTATCTAACCAAATATTTCTGGATGTTTTGGTTTCATTCGCAATCTATTTGCTTTTTGGTTACTCTTATTCTATCTACCTCGCCCGCTCTCTCAATCTATCTCTCAATGTGTTTTTGTAGCAATTGCTTTTTTTTCTCCTTTTCCAATGTCGCATATCTCATTGTGTAAGTGTTACAGCACATGCTATTGCATTTGAATCTAGTTTCATTTTATTGTTATTTCAATGTAAGCTCCTCGTTCCTTGCTTCATTGCCTCTGCACACCACACTCGTTCTCGCGTGTGAAAGTTGTCCCTTTGAGGCAAAAAGAGACATAGAAATCAGTTATCTCAGAGAAAATCCCTCAGTGAGAAAGAGATCTTGAGCTGAAATTGACTATATTTTTCTAGGGAGACTTATTCGCAAGGTGAAACAAAGCCGAAAACAAGCACCTATAAATTCGAAAAAGTGAGCTTTTGACTATATATTTCAAATTTAAAGGGATTTATATGAAAGAAATGATAGAATCAGGACAAATATCTACTAGGTAGGGAACAAAGTATTTTTTTTTTTTTGTTAAATCTTTTTTCATTTTGCAATCACACGAAGAGGAGCCTCTAAATGTTTGAAGTAGCTTTTATACATGCGTGAGAACATGAGTGAAGTTAGAGAGAGACTGTTTGTATGTCTTTCTAGCTCGAGATCGTAATTCAGTTCACATAATTTTCGCATATTCGTTTATGTAGATTTTATGCTTAGTTTTCGCCATGCACACGCAACACATTTGGGATTTTTCATTGGAGCCCGCCAAACGAACAACCAGAACATGTAATTTAATTTATATTTTATGCAAATGAGCAATTCCTTCCGATGTGCCATTTCATTTAATATGCAAAGGGAACTCGGTCACAGTTAAAATATATTTATATATCACCGACACACACACGCGCACATCCACTGCCAAATTTAGCTGCAACTGCACGAACAAAAAAGAGTGGAGTATTCACATCGCAAATTGTAAATTCAAAATTGTGCGCATACGAATGTGGTCGATTTATGTATTTACACACAGCATTACCACATGATATTTAGCATAATTCATTTCAACATCAAACACATTTTTGCAATTTTCACTGCTCTTGCTTGCAACAGCCAGCAAGTGGAAGCACAAGTGAGATGAGGCGATGCTTGCTTCCTTCATCTCTTTCATCTCATACCAACTTGGAAAAACGGTGGTTTGTGCGTTGCATAGACATTGATACGCTGAAGAGCATAACATATATTTCGGTATGGATTTCAGCTAGGATATCTGATTTTTACAGAAAGCGAGCGAGAAAGAGAGAGTGGCACGCAAGTAATCGCTAATAATGGTCCATAGCTGAAATAATAATAAATGGAGCAAAGGGTGGAAGATTGTTCATGCCATCACTTTTTACACACATACGATGAATAATTTGCAAAGCGGGAGATAGAGAGAAAGCGGCTAGTTAAACTCCAAACAAATACTTATCTTCTGAACTTGCCCCATAAATTTTTCTCTCGTTCATTACGATTGCTGCTCCAATTTGAACTTTTATAAGTAACTTTTTGGGAGAGCTGCAATCGAATCGCATTGAAAACGCAACAGCAGATCATAATTAAAGACGTTCAAAACGGATATCTTTTGCTTCAAGCAATGCCCGGGCACTAGCTCAGGCAATTTAGGAGAAAAGTTCGAAATCAATTGCGGTAAACAGAAGAATGAGATTTGCTCTGTAAATAAAAAAGAACGGTGCATAAAAGTATCGGTTCAATTATGGTGGCACCAACACGCTTCATGCGCAACATAATTCAAACTGACAAAAGTACAAATTTTATTTTATGAAAGCTTTTAGACAAGAATAGAAGCCATTAATTCTACTATACTTCTTTGTCGACAGAGGAATTTCCGGGGGAAAAATACTTGAAAAATGCAACTCAAAAGAATGATGCTCATAAAACGCGCTACGCCGTGCTACTCCATGCCCACCTTTATGTGCCTGCCTGCTTCTTCTGCTGCATAAAACCGAATTGCGCTTTGAGAATAGCGTAAACAATTAAATACAGTAAATCGATTTCGAACAGCTTAACGACCACAAAATTATTATTTATTACGACGATGTTCTTATCACTTTGAACACTTTAAAATATATAGATAGATATTTTCCGCATTTTTCGTATGCAGCAGCAGCAGCAGCAGCAAGAGAAAGAGAATTCAAGAGTGTGCACGCATACACACTTGAGTGAACGGCAGCTTGTTGAAGCCATCAGTATTTCCATGAGTAATGAAGAAATTGCGAATTGTTGAAATACGAACATGGGCGAATAGAAAAGAGCACTCAATAACGAGACAGTGGCGCTGAATGAGAAGGAAAATCACATCGTCGTGTATGTGACGAAAGAAAAATGAAAAAGAAAATTCAACATGAAAAATTATTATAACTTGCACCTATAAATATCCACCAAATCACTATGCTATTATGCCGCATGAGTAAACGGATGTGTACAATAATAATAATCAGCTTAAAGTTTATGAAGAAAAAATGAGTAACGTTAAAAATCCGAATGTGTAATGGAGACGCAATTTTCATGGAATTGACAAAGAGAATGCGACAAATAGACACCGAGCAAGCGAGAGACAGAGAGAGAGAGGCGGTGAAAAGAGCAAGTGAGCAAGCGAGCAAGCGAGATGGAGAAAAATGGTTTGTTTCCAGATGATATCCTGCAACCGTCGCATTTAATCAAGTAATTCACACCTAACGACTGGCACTGAACAGAGCCTCGCTCGCGCATATTTTCACTCACATTTTATGGGTGGCTCATTTTCTGTATTGATTCTATGGAATATAATACGCCGGAAAATGATAGCCGCAAACTAAGGAACAATTCAAAGAAAAATTGCGCTTTTCAATCTGTGCACGTGTGATAAATTTTCTCGTTGATAAAATTCTCGGCGTTGGCGTTGGCGTTTGCGTTGTTGTTGCTGTTACTTTCTTATTGTGTCATTTTTTAACTGAATTCACTGCTCATACATCACTCACATAACATCGATATCATTCAATCTGTGACTTTCGGGCGTTAATAACATTCGATATTTCGTTTTTTCCCGTTGCCGCCCGCAACTCCAAATGCATTCGCATGGATAATCAGCTGAAAATGTGTCTTGTATGCGGTTTATCCTGCTTCTGCATTCATTGATGTGTCGGTTTTTCGTTTATTCTCACTTATGTTCATATGGACACTTGAAGCATGCTTTGAAATGTGGTTAATGTGTGAATGCCAATCTCCGAGATAGAGTACTCGTCTGAAAGGATAATTGCGTTGATATTTATGCATACGAGCGATGCTTTTCTGTGCTTCTTTTCAATTGACATCGAAACAAGGGAGAAAAAAACGCAACAAACACGTGGACCGCAAAAATGTGGATTAGAAAGATTTAGCTTGAGACACACATACTAAGTGAATACGTTGAATAATGAAATATTGACTATAAGCCCAAAATACGTTGATATTTCAGTTTCCCCATCATAATACAGATTCGATGTGAATTCATTGTTGATGATTTTATTCATTTCGCGTCGCTCGTCTTGAGCAATTCCATTGAACATGTTTGATTCAAATATTGTATGCGAGTATTGTGGGGTAAACAAAATCGGTGAGAAGCGGCTGCGTTTCAATTTGTGCCCTTCAAGGCACAACCGTCGACTCAACAATTCCATTTCACATTCCAATTCAGCTTTTCGCAATTTTTCTGAACATTCATTGTGGGCAGCTGCATCGAGTTGCTCTTGAAATGCACACGTATGTATGAAGACTTGTGGTTGCATTGCATTCATTCATGCATCCAACACAAAAGTGAAAGAAAGTTCTTCATATACAAAAGAGAACCAAAGAATGGACGTGCAATCAAAAGAGAGAGAGAGAGGGAGAGAGAGCATTAAAAAAATTGAGGCGGTATATTTTGTACCTGAGTGATTTAGTTGAATGGAAGTACGCATAGTACACCCGTATGCGTTTCAGGTGTGTGTGTAGGAATATATTGTAAGAGAAATATGTAGCATAGTCAGATGAGATGATACAAAAGCTCAAGTTCGGAATGAGAGAGCTGCATATATATTTAAAGATAATGCGGAACTGGCGGTTCCTCATGTTTTGATTGTACGCTTCGGTTGAGAATGGTATGTGTTTGAGTTCGGGCTGTTTTTTTTCACCGCAGTTCATTGACTTTGGTGCTTTTCAGGGTTCCGGCTTTATGTGAGCAACAGTGCGAAAGTTAGAGTCCTTTGTTTTCTTATTCTCTTGGATATGCAAACATTCAGTTCTCTTTTCTCTCTCTATTCCCTCCTCCGCACTTAAATTCGCCATCTCGTTTCGCTGAAAATCTAAATCATTATGTAACGTTCGCTTCAACGTTTTGTTTTGGCTTGTTGTCGGTAGCTTCTGTGTGTTTTTTTCGAGCGAATTTTCCCATGTGCCGCTCCCATTGATAGAAAGCTTGGCAAAGCGCCGCGAATTTCTCGTTTGAATATTTACATTGCGTATTATTACGGCCGATGCTATTATATCATGGAAACCTTCCCTTTATAGATAGTCACTTCTTTAGATTATTATTCAGTTATTGTTCCCATTGAGTCCCATGTATTTTTGTTAAAGACCTGTTGTCGTTTATTTGCCGCATGCAAAGGCTTTCCAGCACTTTAACTTAGCCCCACTTCTCTTTTGCCCTCTTCTGATTCACGGCACTTCTTCTTCCCGCATCGCTCATTTACACGCACATAAACACCGTGCATTCTGATTATTACAAAATTGTTATTGTTTTGATTATTATTGGTAGCTTTTATGCTTCAATAACAATATGAGGCTGAGCGCCATACTGTTTGCTGTTATTGTTCGTTTAAAGGTACTTTTAGTCGTCAATTTCCTGAAATAGACTCACTTCATACGACTACTACGATGACGGCACCATCATCCTCACTATAACAGTACATTCAGCTCGTGATGAAGCTGTCTATTTTTATGGAAATTCGGTGTTGCCGCTCAAACGTTTATATTTTTCCATTGAATTTTCGTTCTGCGGAAATTCCATTGAATTTTCGATTCGATTACGGAATATTGTGTGTGATTAATGGTGAAACAAAGCGCAATATTTTTTATCTTTATTCCTCAACTGAATAACTTTTATTCAAGAGATTTTGTGTGTGTGTGTGTGTGTGTGTGTGTGTGTGTGTGTGTGTGTGTGTGTGTGTGTGTGTGTGTGTGTGTGTGTGTGTGTGTGTATGTGTGTGTGTTTGTCAGATGAACTCTCTACAATCATTTCAACTACCCAAACCAAGTCTTGACGCATACTTAGTCTTTCAATGGACCACATACACACACAGAAGAAATCGTTCGTCTATTTAATTACATTCGGCTATAACAAGATTCACTTTTCAAATCTCTTCGCTGGTTCACATGGAGAAGGCTTATCAATTGTGCACTCAACCATTAAATTTATCTTTTGGACACAACATTGACCTGCCAACTCACACATTTGCAGGCTTTTCTGTCTATTGATTGTTTTTTTTTTTTTTGTTCGACCTCTCTAATCTCTAACACTGACATTCAAATCCGTCATTGCCATTGGAACGACAGCTGTATTATCCTCATATATATTCTATTGTCAATCGATAAATGTGAATTCGATTTTCAAACTGACATTATTCAACTGAGGATACAAAGAGTTCACACTTGTGCAAATTGCATTTCAAAGAGTCGCTACTCTAAATGTGTATTTGACGCTAAGGGAATTCATTCTATTTTTATTTTTTTCTATCTATACGCATAATACGTGTTCTCTGAATTCGTTCATATGAACACAAATTTAGAGCAATAAATAGATATAATGAACAGATAGATATAATGAATTGACGTATATATTAGCTAATTCGTTTATGCCGCAACATCGACTGTGTCGCTAGTTGTATCAATTCATTTTAAAGCATCATTCACAAAATGACAGCTGAACAACCATATTGAAACCAAGCTGTAGTTATTCATTGTCATTTTCAATCATGTTAAGAATATTTTAGAGAATATTAGTAATGATAAAATTAATTAATCATATTTTATCAAATTGAATGCTATATTAAATGTCATTTTTCACTGACACTTTAAAATATGAACGACATTTCAGGCAGACTATCGTCAAACGATATTCAAATATTTGCCGCGATTCAACAAATCCATTCAAATTAAGACGTTTAGGTTTTTATTCAATTTCATCATTTGTTTTCAAGAGAATTCATTACTGTTTGAATGTCGAGGGGCAACTGCATCGCTAAATAGGCGACACGAAAATCTGATGAAAGTTTTTAATGTTCTAATTGCTTTGGATAGATAGCGCTGTCGGAAGCTCTCCATAGCACACCAACGGTGGTGAATATGAAACTGACATATATAGGGTGGGCCATATAAAATTTGCATTTTGACATTTAAATTTTGACATTTGAGACATTTTGACATTTGATCTGTCGTTCTCTAAATAAACAATTTTGTCAAAATGCAAACGTTAGATGGCCCACCCTGTATATACTTCGAATCCATTGGAAAATAAAACAGCTATAGCCGGGTCTTTTGGAATATTTATTCCAAATTTTATTACTTGAGAGTTTCGAATAAAATGCGAATTTATTTATAATTCAATCTTATTCAGTGAATAAGAAAGTAATAAGTAATATTTATTCCAATCTTATTATTAATAGATTCATTTGTAAGCGGATCTTCAAGATGGACCAGACCTGTTCCCGGAGGCAGTCTGATCAATCTTCAGAATTCCCTAAAAGCCACTTCCAGATCCGGGAGCAGTTCTGATCGATCTTGAGGACCCACTGAAACCCACTTCCAGATGGATCTATTAATAATCAGATTGAATAAGAAATCATTGTTCCTGCTGAAAATATAATACGTAATAAGTAATCTTATTATTTGATCTTATTTGTCCCGGCTATAAAAACAGCTGTAAGTCGTGTTTATATATGCAACCGATTGTTTTATTCTGATATTTTTTTGGAAGAAATTTCACAATTTTCCCAACCTGTATTCTTTATCTCCCGTATTCAAAATTTTAAATTCTTTCGTGTAACAACCATCACAGTGCTTGATAGCAAAATCATTTCAAATATTATTCACCACATTTGTGGTGAATTGACATAAAACCACATTTAAGTTTATAGGTTAAGAATATTTTCGCTAGTTTCGTACAAGCAACATCCTATACATTGAGGTTTCATAATAGCCAATATATTTTTTTTTTTTTTTTTTTTTTGAAGCTATCGCATCGTGTTGAATGAAGCCCCTGGATTTGACGTTTGTGCAAAATAACGTACGAGAAAAGAATCAATGGATTTTTTTCACGCCATTTTTGGTTACTTGCAATTTTTGATGCACACTTTATGTTGGTGTGCAGCAAACGGCTATCATATTGCATGCAAAGGAAACGTGTTAGAAAAGATAGGAAGGGAGCGAGATGCTCCGTACGAATTGCCCTGTCAATTCGCTCGAATAAAATTCCATTTACAGTGGCTGTAATCAATAGATATGAACGGAGAACGTGAAGACAAGCAGCATTCATCGCATACTCACTCCACTCACTAACAGAGAGTTTTCTGGAAGTTTCTCAATCAAACCGAACTTCTACCGAAGAAAAAAAAATAAGCGTGATTAAAAAAACCAGAATGATTCAAATCAATTTGTAATGCAGTTCTGATTCGAACAGAACGGAAATTGTCATACAGGTTGTTGTGTTTTGCTTTTTTTCAAGGAAGCTCACTGTGGCATGATTGAGAGAGGCAAACGGCAGAACAAGACCTATGCATGGAGTGGGCGGCATTTCTGGCAAATAGAAATGACAACAGCGTCAAAAGTAATGGTATGGGAGTTGTTGCATTGGATACTTTGAATGGCTGGTGGATATGAAATGTTAGATGCATGCATCATTTCCGTGACTTTGATTCAAAAGCCATCGCTTTGCTTCACACAAATCGATTTGGCATTTAAGCTAACTTAAGCACATTTGATTTAGTTGAATGCCAATCGCTTTTAATGCCGCCACCGTTGCCCTGAGGTTCGGTGAGCGAGAGAGGGATGCGTTTGCTCCACGGCTTGAGAAAAATTCTGTTTAAATTCACATGAATGAGCGACAAACACACATTTAAACAGATGTTCAATGCGTTCAAGCTAAGGAATTGTTTGCCTAGTAGACTATGCACCATTTCCTATCATAGACATAATATCTTCAATTCGAATGACATCTCTCAGCGCAGTGCAGAGTAGAGAAAGAAGCTACAACAAGCGAGAAAAAATGTCGAAGCGAATCGAATCAAAGTGTTGCACAGCAAATAAAGAAATAGATAATAATATTTGTTTACAAATGACTTGTCATACGTTTATTTGATTGCATGACTGGAACAATCAGTAAAAATTACTTTACCGCAAACAAATATCTCGACGTAGCCGGATTCTCGGGCATCTCTCCCTCCCATTTAACTTTTGAAACGGCAGCAGTGGCTAAATCATCGGAACACTGTACCAAATGCGAATGTCGGTCGCAAAAATTACACCGGAAAAGTTGAAAGTGCACGACATTAGTGTACAAATCCAATCAAAGTCCACGACCAACACTCAAACCGAAGCAAAAGTGTAATAAACTCAACTCTTCCCTTCGTTTACTGTGTTGCTTTCGACCCAGAGAAAAAGAATCGCGAGAAATCGGGATAAAATCGTCGTTTCGTTCGAGAAAGAAAAAGCTGTGAGACGGCGAATATGAGGTTCCGCACACAAACACACACACCCACACCCGCTGAGTGTCAAGTAATATATTGACAGGACCACATAATGGTAGTGCAGCCAAAATTGAAAATACACAAAATAAATCGGCGAATCGAAAAGTAATGAAAACCAATATGAAGATAGAGCAAATCGCTTAAAGCCAGCAAAACAACATATTAAGTTAAATGTCACGGAAGTGCATTTTATTGAAAATGAAAACGATCCATTTGCACAATGAAAGAGGCGAAATGCACGCATTTCAGACAATTGCACTTGGTTCGTGTGTTGCATTTTCCATCCCTCATTTTCGCTGCCATCCGCTCGCTCGCTTTGCCCTCATTGTACAACTTTATCCGTTCAATCGCTCGAATTTCACCCCAGCTAGATGGATCTCGATTTATGCAATTGAAGATTTGGTCTTTGTTTTAGGTTCTTTTGTAATTTTGCTATTTTGCCATTGTCCTTTGTCGATGAACAATTTTGGAATGGAATATATTCCGCCGCCGCTGTCGTCAGAGGAGTTTCAGCACATTGCTTACTTTGAAAATCGCCTTCATACTTCATCGATCTTAAGAAAAAAAGCAAGACCATGCTTTAATTTGTTGATCATGTTCTTCGTTTTTCGCATCATGTGTATTTACACATCAAATCAATTTTCACAACAAGCATTTCTCGCAGCGGGTGCTTCGATTCCTTTCATCTTCGTTCATTGAACGATCTGAAGGGATGTCATTGTGCGCCATTGTAATAAATCGTTTCGAGAAACAAAATGAAGAAAGAGACGACGACGATGACGAAGAAGAAAAAATGCATAGGTTGAAATGAATGAGGGAAACAAGTAAGAAAAAGAGAAACGCAAATCCATTCAATAAATGCACGGTTAGTGACAATGGCAAACAAAAAAGCGATACATTCAAAACCACATAAAGCACTCATTCGAAATGCAAACAATTGATACATTGAAATGGCGATGTCTGTGTGTTCTCCCTCTCTCACGTGCCAGAGAAAAGCTCCGGGTTTTGATGGAACAATGCAGTTTCCTTCTTATTCGTTCGCTTGTTCATATTATTTTCCTCAATAATGAATAATGCTATAAATACATATGTGTGTGTCTGAGAATATTATAGCAGTGATATAAATTGCGAAGTATTGAGCAAGCTAAAGAAGGATTGTGCAAATACACGCGTCTCAAGAGACAAAATGAAAATCGATTTGTTTGACAATAGTATGAGAGCGAACGTAATAATCATGCACTTGACAGTGATCGCAGCAGAAATTCGCTGTTCGCATTGGCAATTTCTCAAAAGATCAAAACAATTCAAGCGATCGCTGCACAGTGCACGGACTCACACTATTGGTACATTAAATACATTATTCTGTTCACTGTGTGGCTGATTGTTCGGTTAATGTTGTTTGAAATTCGCTTTGTGAAAAGTTAAAACGGTTAAATTTATTATATAAAACCTTGTTGTTATTAAAACCATTCAGCTATACAGCTCACGTATTCATTGAATTTGTAAGCCTCGTGCAAGGCGTCTGCGGATACAAAGTTTGAAAATACATTTTAAAATTATGTCTGGTAGAGAGTCAGTCCGCTTGCAACTCATTCCGCGATCGAATCGGGAATGGAAAATAAAATTGGTTCATGAAATCAAACATCAACGGCTTTGGCTGACAATGAACCAATGTGACGTAATATAAAGCAAATATTCACAGCAACCCTTGGATGAGCATGCGAACGAACAAACGAACGTATGAACAAGTCGAGTGTATGGAAATGTGAAAATCACTTTCCGAAATCTTGTTTTTATGCAATCAAATGAAATGTGACAAAACCAGATGATGTACGCACAAAACACATTTCCATGTGTGTTTGTCGGCTCCTGATTTCGCCTTTATTCCATTAGAAGCGACCATTCAGTTGACACGAATGGAGTGAGTGAATGAGATACGCGAGGGACTTGCGACAACTAATCCAAACCACCACCACCACCGCCATCATTATATATAGCTGACGACGGAGTGTGTGCAAGTATTTTTCCTCGGTCGCAATAAACTGAGCATTTTTCTTAATTTCACCAACGCACATATTATTAGCTCACATACGCAAACATTTATTTTTTTATCATCAAATGTAATATGTTGGGTGAAAAGATGAAGCGTCTTGTTATCCATTTTAAAGTGATTAAAGAGTATTCTCTGTTTGTCGTAATCCAAACGACGTCTTCATTCGCAAGTGACTTCGGAATTGCAGTGCTTCGTTTAAAAATGCATATGGTGATATTCTCATTTTACCATTTGCTATCGCATTCTTCATAAAAATGCCACCAAATGTTACTGATATACAAATTTATATATAAAATTATTCTAAATTCTTAGTGAATTCTTTTCTCATTTTTCTTCTTCGTGCAATTCAATACTAAATCTGTTAAGTCAAATGCTCTACCTTGAAAGATTTCGTGTACATGACAAACTGATCGAAATCAAAGCAAAATCATTTATTTTGCTGTGTGTGTTTTACTTTTTTCAACCACATTAGAGACTCCATCACATGTGCCAACGAATTTAGTTTAAGTATTTATCCTACGAGCTCGTCTTTCTTTTTCACTTGTTCACTGGCTCTTTGCCGCTCGCGATCACAACGAAAGCAACAGTGCAAAAAAATTAATGGAAACGAAATGTTGGAGAAATGGCACTTTAATGAAAATTTATTCGTCAGTCGTAAGGCAGCAGCTATGGTGTTTTTTCGCTCGTTCTCTCTCTCTCTCCTCTACTTCGTGGTGTATGCCTCTGAATGTTCACATACGTGCACGCACCCAAAAATAATTCATCGCACATACAGAGCAGCATGTAAAGTGAAAATGAGATGGTACCGCTCTCGTTTTTTTCCCAGCGGTACAATTTCCTTTCAGCGTTCAAATTGAATAATAACAAGAATAATCGGCGACATTTTAATGTATGTTTGCAATGATTTTTTGGAGGTGGAAAAATCAGAAAAATCAGAAAAATCAGCAAAATCAGCAAGACAAGCGATGGAAATTAAGACAGTATTTCTCAAGACAGTCAAGACCTATTACACACATTTTTCCCATTTGTCTGTTCGTACACGCGCTGCTGCAAAAGCATCAGGTTCTTTGTGTACCTATGCAGCAGTATATCGAAGATTATACCGTAGAATTTTCATTGCAATAGCAATTTTTTTTTTTTTTGCCATTTGAGCGTGACATTGCGATGGCGTGCTTTTGTATGTGTAAAGTAACGGCAAAACGATTATGCATCAGCGCACAAACGTTAGATACTAGTTGGATACGGTATAGAGAAAAGGAGAGAATCTATTACCGCACGCAACAATACACCCGAGCAAATGACAAATTGCAAATGACATGAAAAATATTTTTCGTTTCTTCTTTCTTCGCACATTCTCTCCTAATTTCATTGCGTTTGTTTGATATTACACTTTTTTCCTCTCCATTCATTTCACTCATCCCTCTCTCTCTCTCGCACACCCGCAATTCCGCCTGGCTTTGGCTTTTGCATTGATGGTGATGGTGGTTACTTGGATTTAGGCTCAACTCGATGGGCCTCTGTGTGCCACGGCGCTCGTTTCGTTGTCATTGTGTACCGATATATCATTGCTGCTTGGGAGTGAAAACCTAATTACTTCGTGTGCCAAAAGTGCATTTTATGGAAATAAATCGTCATGGGATTAATAGAGGTGCGTAATGCGAGCGAAGCAGAACGAATGCCGTCGAAAGCATCTCTTGCTCTACCCGTGTGCGTTGGTGCTGGTTATGGCGCTGGTATTGGTCTCATATTTGAACTGTTCATTTGCCATCGAACGAATCAACTTCTATTTGGCATATATTTTTGTAACATTTGTCACCCGATCGCGCATCTACCTTTGGCCTCGCAATCCGCACACAATTTATAATGGCACTGCCGTTTATATTGTGTGCTTGAGAATTGAGTTCTGGGTAAACGAAAAAAGATGTGTAATTTTTCCATTTAAGAATGCTGGCCGGTACGCCGCGTGTGATAGGAGGGTGATGACGTTGGTGTGTGCTGTGAACGTGCACGCCAACTCACAAAGGTAGGTCCAACTAATTTCCTCTTGCTTCTGGATTTTATTTCGAAAAAAATTATTATATTAAATTTGTCACTTTCTTATGAGTTTTTGATGCACCAAAAAAATACGAACTGAATTTTATTTTGGCGATGCGTGTATTGCATGCGGTGCAAATGTGTTGTATGTTATGTGTTTAACTTTGAATATCAGCTGGATGTCTAGGGATATTTAATGTTCCACAGTAATAATTGTTGCACCATATGCCATCTCGTCTCATTAACTAATCACATTCAAAACGAACTTGTGGCCTCTTTACCTTTTGCGCGCGCCCTCTCTTCGTCTATCTGATCTGTTCTTGGTGGTGTCGTGCGTCCCGTGAGCCACATTGTCGAATCAAATAAATAACACATGAACGCACAACAACATCAAGCGTGAGAAAGACAGAGAGAGGGAAAAAGAATAACATCAGTGAAATGAAATTTGGTGCGCACGCAAACGATACCCAAGCAATTCTAATGACAAAAACTAATAGAGAAATTTTACACATTTGCCATTACACAAATTCACGAAATGAATCGTCGTGTGCCCTCGACTAATTCGAAAGGAATTCAAAAAAATAACACCCCTTTTTCAGTAGAGGCGTTGGTAAGATATTATGCGTATGTCATTCAAGCGCGTCATGCATCGATCCATATCTAGAGACATGTGATATACTTCCCATTTCGAATTCGATTTGAATCAGTTACACAATTCAAGGAAATATGTCAAACACCGACGATTTTATGTTATGTATAAGCGTTTTGTTTGTGTCTTCTCTTCTTATTTCCAGCTAATGTTGAAACTGCTCCGAAACTCCAATCTCAGTCTCGCAATGTTTGGAACAATTTCTCCGTTGCCCGACTGGAAAATGTATGGCCGGCGCCAAGTTTTCAATTACCGAATGGAGAAAAGCATTTGGACGATGCCAAAAAAAAAAAAAAAATCACGTGGCCTGCAACGCCACATTCATCGTGTGGAATGGTTTTTAATTCGGTTCGTTCCAAAATTGAATGACGACGTTTTGGTTGCAATTTCAAGTGATTAGATTGTTTCCTCTTGCTCTCCATAGCCATTGTGTATTTAGTGGTTTCGATAGTTTATTGCAGTTCATGAATTTCAAAATGACTTATGACATGAAATATACAAAACGGCAGAACATTTCGTTTTTACGCGATATATAAAACCATTATATCGAGCAACGAATCGTTACAAAATGTTTCATTATGCGAATGTATGTTAGTCTAGATTACAACCTCAATGTTCGCTGTTTTTATGTGTGTGTGCAAATGTGCGTACTTGTTTCAGGCGGGCGAGCAGGCAGTCAATGTGCCACTTAAAACTAAAATAAGGACTTCGTTTCGCATAAAATGTACATTGTTTTTTTTTGTTGTTGTTGCCTTCTATATTCGTATTTAAAATGTTTATTGGCAAATGGGAATAGTGTGGTGCTCTGCTGGACAGTATAAGGGTTGGATTAAAATAGCAGAATTGGCGTTTGTAAACTTCGATTTTATATGACCCTACACTAAAAACATCAGCGATTTTATCTCATTTTATGTAAACGTACATCGTATAGTACATCACTCATTAATATATGCGTTCGGAATAAAACACAAGTGCTAAAAAGCCAAACACACAAATCGCAAATATACAACCGCCGTAGCCGATATTAAAACGGCCCGAATCGAGTGTTTGTTGCATGTTGATTATAAATCAATCCTGTGCTAATATATATCAGGGCATAAAACGACGCAGAATATATGGTTGGTGCGTAGTGTCATAAAACAAAACTGATAAATATGATTGCTTCTTTTTCAGTGTGCAATTTGTGTTGTAGGGGTTTGAGCATTCACCATATATCTAGTTGTTGTGCGGTGGATGTGTATCACAAAAACCCAGCATTGAGTAATTTTCTCTTTTGTCTTCGCATAGTGAACTGCATATTTTAATTTGTCATGAGTTAAAATGGAGTTAAGAATGCTTGAACACATTTACAAAAACAATTCGCTGCGCGCCAAATACAAACACACGCGCTTTACAACATTTAATTGCGATTGGATTTGTCTATGAGATATTTCTATTGATTCCGTTTTCAATAGGGATTGTGTGCTCTATGTTTGGTGGAGGGCGGCTCTAATAAGATCTTACCGTTCAAATGTGAATACATGTGTGCATATGATTAAATATGTGCGATACGTCATAAAATTGCGGGGTTCTATGTATGTGTGCCGATAAACAATGGAATAGAGCGTGATTTGAATCGAGGCAAGGGTGAAATCCGGAGCCACACAACGGATTTGGTCGAGAAAAAATATGGTTTATCATTTCTGAGAATTGCTAAAAGAAAGCGCTGCACGCAATATTTTGATGAAGACATGCGAGTACAATGCATGCCTTTTTTGTGATATAGTTCCCTTAGCATCTAATATTTTTTTGTGCCCAGAGATTCTCATAAATTGTTTACATTTATAAAAAGTGCGAAATTCCAAAATTTCTGATTCGCGTTCTGCCACAACTCCATCCCTCGCTGCGGATAACGCTTGGTATATTATTGTAATTATGACAAAGCACATCGTAAACATAGTGAATATTTTGTGATAAAGTATGAAATGTAATAACAAGGGCCCTATTTCACTAAATATACTCATTCGAATTTGTTCGCATTTTTGGTGATTTGAGAAAATCTTAATATTTCTATTCCACCAAGTATACTCGTGCGAGAATATATTCATTTTGAAGATGGGAATAAATCTCAATGGCCGTCTCATACGAATATATTCATATTTTTGCAGGTGTGAGAAAATCTCAAGAATACCGTCTCGTTCGTGAAATATTCATCGAATATGTTCAAGTATTTTGCTAAAATATTTTTTTTTTTTTTGAATATTAATGGTTGGTTTGTTAGTTATTCTTGGCAATAAATGTTTCCAATACATGTTATTTCCTTGGTCATCATTTTTGACATCTTTGAAAATTTTGAAAAATATAGGAATTTGGCCAATCTCAACAATCTGAAAAATCACCTTACGAAGAAAAAAGCAACTGATTGCAATTTAGATAAGGAACGTATTTATTAATTCAAAATTGAATCCATTGTTCGAATCGTCTGTTTTCGAAGATTGTGTGTGATACAAATTGAAGTCAAATCGGAGAGTAACGCACACAATTGCAAGCACGGCAACTCTCGTGCATTCCCAGAAACTCATGCAATCAAATACTCACTCACTCCATCAATCATCTCGTTCACATGCACATATTATTTAGGACACGACACGAATTAGCGTTGCGTCTTTACTCGTACGAACTCGCTGCAATGTATGTACATATTACATTGAATTCAAATTATTTGCTTTTATATTTTGCTCGACTTGGCTCGACTATGTTTTGTTTTTATTTTTCTCTTCTCTTTTATTCACAGAGCAATCTGTTTAATTGTTAAGAAAATAAATTTTCCTTGCATGAAAATAATTTGTTGCTGCAAATATTGGATGTATTATTCCATCTATGTATAAATTATTGGAACACTCCAAAATGGAATAAACAAGTATTGGTTTGCTCCAGATCGGTATAAACGTCAAACTCAGCTGCTGTACAAAAGTTCCGGTGCATCGGTTGACAAAGTTTGTCATTTGAACCAAACTGAGATGAACCATTCCATTTCGGAGTGTTCCGATAATTTATACATAGATGGAATAATACATTTCTAGGTTTCACAAAGTCATAGAAATATAGCACGCCTGTTATCTCTAGTTCGTTTTTGAGAATATTCTCAATTTTGGTAGTCACTTCAAATTTGATGTGACAAGTTTTTGTGAGAATATCTCAAAATTTGAAAATAGCGCCACGGAAAGTGAGATTGTTTATGTTTTAAATGTCGAAATTGTGAGAATATTCTCACTTTTATTCAAAATAGGACATGAGAGGTGGAGAGAAAGAGGAACAATGAAAAAAATCTGAAACACAGAGAATGTAATGAGTTGTGTTGTTGTTCTATGCAAAATTCATCTGAAGAAAAGCTCAGCTATTTCATTCGCAGGAAAAATGTCGTGGCTCGAACAAATGTTTTAAAATTTCGAACAGAAAGAGAGAGGGATGCATCGGATGTTGTCAAAACGCATTGCAAACATTCAAATCAGAACTCTACATGGACAATTGGAAGTGAGTAATGTATTGCAAAATAACAAGAAGAAGAAGCGTGTAAACCTCTAAACTAAAACCTATTTACGCTGTATGCGTTCCAATTACAAATTCACGTAGTGTATCACAGAACAAAGAACAATTTATATTCACAAATTCACGCGATACAAACTGCACAAATATCCCTGCACATAGAAAACAATCTATGAAGTACATAGCATTTGGGGCTACATGGCGGCAACTAGTTTGCGTCTAGTATAACAGCGACTGAAACAAATGAATGTGAAACTGTGCCTCGACTCGCTATTTCGGGGGATACAAAAGTGCCGAGAGATAAATACATGCATAAGCACCCAAAAACTAACTTCAACCATAATTCGTTTAATTCGTATTTAGGTTGTTGTTGTTGTGTATATGTGTGTTTTCACTACATCATCACCATCATTCCAGTGTATGTGTGCGTTTTGTACACATTTTTTTCCACGTTGGTTCAGTTGGTTGCATTGTGCGCGAGTGCATTGCTTGGTTTGGGTTCGTTGCTTGGCTCTGGATCTTTTGGTTTGTGAATGAAACGCTAATTTTCATTTGCAATTGCAATAACTCATGAATTACGCCAAATTAATTTTGGCGATTGTCCATAAATTGACTTGTTGTGTGAATGCAGATTGCTATAACAAGAGCGGAATAGAGAGAGAGAGAGAGAGAGAGAGAGAGAGAGAGAGCGAGCGAGAGAGAGATCGGGTTCGAGAGTGCAAAAGAGTCTTTGCAATTCGTGTTAAATGGTGTGTCTGCAGAATGCTTTCGGCTATATACATAAGAAAATGTTCACACCGTGGCCAAAAAAAATGGCACAGAACATTGGGCATTCAGGGGGCGGATGAATCGAGCGAGCCAAGATGGAACAAAAAAGCAGAAAATGACGACAACGACACGGGCAACACAAAATGAATGAGTCTTTTAGCTTCAGTGATTATACAGAAAATTCGGTCGATGTAAACGTGTTTGTACAGAAAAACGACAATTTTCTGGCAAATGTAGTGACAATGAAAAGCAGGCGCGAGCAGGAGGGGGCGAGACACTAAAAAGTAGAGCTGGAAATAGCAAAGGTGCATATTGAAAATAAATGTGAACCTTTGAAAAATTGAAAATAAACAAGTAGACGCCAAATACTAGCAGCAGAGAATCAGAGCTCTACAATGACATGGAATGCGCGCGTGTGCAAAAGAAATTGAATGAGATGAGGGCATACAAATGGTGGCAAAAACGAAAAATGAAATGGCCAACAATATACCAAACAGTTGAAATTGAGCTGAATGGCAATTCCATATAATTTACTTGGTTTACTCCATACTGCAACTTTTTATTCTCACAATCTTTCCGTTTCGCCTTTTCTCTCGATAACTGCACGAATGCTCATACTTGCAACTATTTGCTCTCCATCGATGCGCTCGAGTGAAAAACAGTTTTGGCAACTGCGAATAGTACATGTACATGTGTTTGCGGGCATAAATCCATGTTGAGTGCTCGTTGCACATTTTCAACATTCAGAAAATTGAAAATGCCGGCGAATTCAAATGGCTATTGCACTAAAATTTATACACACACACACACACATTCTCTCTCTCTCTCTCCCGTAACTGAATTCCGAGAACAAAGAATGATGTCGGGCTAAATACTCTTTCTCTCATTCTCGATAATGATCATGTTTTGAAAGACGAAGTGTTTGTCTGTACACAATGAGGATGAGAGCTTTTTGACATTAGCGGTTGTTATTGGGTTTGAAAGTGGGACTATTATCGCCACATGTACTTGTTATGAATCGAATTGACTGGAATGAAAGACACGATGACGCAGTGAAGTGAGAAGGAGAGACTGTAGGATAAAACGATCGAAACGCGAAAATGGTGGAAATCGCACCAAAACTCATCGAAATTTACAAGCCATTTGGCAAACGTTTTGCCAAGACTCTCTTTTTCTTCCTAATTTCACATTTTTTGTGTGTGTTTTGTCATTTTGTATTCTGTGTATTGTCAGAACACGATACATTTGGGAAATGGAGCGTTATTTTATATAGTTTCTATTCGGCCGACCATTTACTTACAACACGAAATGCAGATAATTGTCTTTTATTGTTCGAGCTGCAGGTTGCAATTGACTAAGAAGTTTTCAGTGAAAACGCCATAACAAAAGCTACCAAATATCAACAGAATAGTGAATATTCATTGAAAACGGATTTTTTCCAACTTTTCCCATGGAATTGAGGAACAAAACATCGGTCGTTAAACGCAGGGAATATTGACGCATTGTTTGACTTGAGTATTATTTTGCATTTCCAGCCATAAATATAATATTGAAGTCGGTTTTATCCGGCTCAAATCCGTCAAATACATTAATCCGAATCATATCTGGATTTTTTGAGCCAAAGACGTTCACAAGAAAAAACGCTTTTTTTTTCTGGGGAAATTTCCAATGAAGTGTCGACTGTGTACAAATAAATAAATAATTGCCTTTTGGCAATTTTATGACTGCATCATGACAATAAATTTCGTTTATTTCGTTCGTTTGCCAAAAACAAGACCAACATAGATTGCATTCAACATGACATATGAGCTTGAGTTAGTTACTGCTTCGGTGCTTTTCGAGAAAGCAAGAGAGAGTATGAACGAACAAAGAGTGTTCAATTACTCAGACGAGCGCACTGGTGAAATATGCTTCATCATTGATGCGTCGTTCGGTGAACAAAATATATGGAGAGCAGCGAAAAAAGACTATCATCAGCTCATAAAGTGCAATGATCAAACGATGCGATCGGTTCCATTCTTCTTTTCCAGTTTTTGCACAAAAACACCTGATCCATACAGCAACAGCGGAAAAACGAAAACCATATGAACAAATGTTTTAGTTGAATTTATGGACTAAGAGAGAGCGAAAATTCTAGCCATCGTAAAGTATATTTAAATGTAGTTTGTATTAAATTTAAGCTCTATGGAGCTACCAAATTCCATGCGAGGTGCACTCCCGTGAAACAGTATTGAATTGCGCATCATTACGACACTACAGTTAAATTTAAATGATTGAATTGGAATTTGAAGTTCATGTTTGAATTTAACAAATTGAATCGATATATACACTAGCAGACAGGATGACAACGAAAAAAAATGCATGAAATTCCGCTGAAAATTTGCGAAATGTAAATTGAGTCCCGGGAAAGCCAAACATAATTCAATCGATTCGACACTGTGACCCTGTGTCAACACAATACACACAACCCAATGAATAAAACAAAAATAGATAATGCCATTTAATTAAATATATCAAACACGCGAATACATGTGTCGCATTTCATAATTTGATTGTACCGAATTTGAATTACAAGCTTTGCGCTTGTTTACATCAACACGTCAATTGAATGGTTTAATGTAACACCATTGATATGCACAAAAATGCACGGCACGAAATAAACTACAACAGCGGCAAAGCAACAACATAAAAAATTGTCCAACATCGGCATTTGGAAAAAGAAATCTAAAAATGTTGTCGACGACACATTTTGCGACTGATGTCAATGATTTCAGCATAATCAAATGATTGCATTCTTAGTATTGCGTCACAGCATATAATTTGACATTCAACGTGAATATGCTAAACAACGTTTTTGCATTAAACTATTAAATTACATTGGCCGCGGCGCTTGCTCATTTGATTTGTATTTGTTCGTATAATATTCATGCAATTTCTTTCTTCTTCTCTCGCTCCCCATCTGTTTGTGTGTGTTTGTTTGTGTGTTGTTCGTGTATGAATATTCGATCCATCACTTAAATGTATAAATGCATAAATAATTTGATATTCGCGTAAATCAAATTTTTTGTAGTAAAAAGTTAAAAAAAAATCCACATAATAATGTTATTGTTATCCACATCATTATGATCATCATCAAAATTTCATATTCGTTATTCAATTTGAAAGGGAGTATGGAGCGAACGATAGTGTTGATAAACAATATGAGTGTAAATTGTGCCCGACAATAATCCATGCAGGAGCCGATTCCGGTGAGCCCAACGCCGAAGCCGCCCGTCGTCCTTTGCTTTTGTCATTAAGTTCATTTTATTGTTCGATTTTGATGTGAAATCTCTCTCCTCCTCAATTATTATGCGCTCGTTGCGGATACTTAATTGCTTCGTCCATATACATTTATTGGCGTAAACAGAATATTAAAGACGCGCGAATTAATGCCAAATCTGATTTCGTCTCTCTCTCTCTCTCCAAAATGCATACCAATTCGTCGTCCTTCATTTCAATTCACCACTGATTTTTTACATTTATTGTATCAGTACTTTGCACTGCAATCATTTTTTTTTTTGTCGCAACATTCATCATTCTGGATTTGTTTAATGCGATTAAGCTATTTCGAATGAACGTATTTTTGTATTTATCGATCGAACATCACGTACACTCATTGAACTGATATACACTGGGGGAAATAAGGTTACCGGCAATTGACGTTTTTAATATAGAAATCACATTTTTCTTAGAACGTTTATCAGTATCTGGCCCATTTGCTTTTGGCATCATTTAAAACGATGATTTGACGCGGGAGATTGTTATACAAAGATTCGATTTTGCCCTGTTGGATGTTTTTCCATGCCACCACGATGACATCTTTCAATTCTTCTTTGTTGCTGTATTGTCGACCTTCTTTGTACACTTCACGAGCCAAAATCGGCATTTTCAATAATGTTCATATCTGGTGATTTGGCCGGCCAATTGTAAACATACTCCAGGCTGGTCAAAATCGGCCAAAGTTGATCTGGCCATATGAATTGGAGCGTTGTCTTATTGAAATTGCCAGCCTAAGGCAATGCATTCGTAACCTTAACCCGGGAAATGAGGGCCGACCATCTTCTGATTCTGTATGGCGTTCTAGTTGAAATGAAGGAAAGCGGTCCAATTGTTCCACACCATCCAGATTGGCGCTTGATGAAAATTTTGGCTTTTACCGCCTCATTTAATAGCTCTCCATGTCCCATTGTTAATCAAATGAATTTAAGATAGCAATTGCGACACAGTTATTGTGAAAATGCATAACATGTCTCGAAAAGATGCAAAACGGTAAATTCAATGACAACAAGTGTCAAGAATGCGAGCAACATTGTTCATTTCGTACAAAAAGTCAAATGTCGGTAACCTTACTTGAAGAGTACATGAATTCAAAAAAGAAACTTAAACAAATCAAAAATCAAAATAATTTTGAAAAAAATGTAAAGGTAATTAGTTAATAATAATGAGAACAATTTATAAAAAAAAAGGAAATTTTTGACAATTGTTTTTTATGTGATTGCCGGTAAACTTATTTCCCCCATTGTAAAGACATGGTAAGCACATTGGATATTTCGTATTTCGTTCGCCCTGCAGAACTTTGAGTACACCTTATTTAAGTGAGACCGATTTTCATGATCACACCCGGCACATTCGCACACTCACTCGCTCTCACTCACTATGACGCGCTCTTCTATTTAAACGCAATAAAAATGAAATTTAAATTGTAGATTGTTAAATTTTATGTTGTATTGTTTGAATTGATTACGTGATTCACACCATAAAATTCCACATACGTTGCAGCGAATCCTCACTCCCCCCCCCCCCTCTCTCTCTCCCTCTTTCTTTCTTGGTTGGATTGTGCATTGAGAATTGCAATTCACAAATGCACTTTCATTGCGCATTATTTGCAATTTGATTTTCATTTATCGAAGGGGTGAATTGTTCACCCGTTCTTTGGACCAATTTGCACTGAATAAATAATGCTGTGGCAACAGCTATGACTATCTTTTGTTGGTTATCTGTACATCTATTTTATTTGTAAGCTATTTTGCATCGAAGCAATCGAGTACTAATGACGAATGAAGAGAATGTCGCACATCTGACAAAATATGCATTAGACAAAAATGCACCTACATTTCACATAAATCCCCACTGACAATTTGTTTGGAAAATATTTTGGTACAAAATTCGGAAAAAAGATCGGAATCCCAAAAGTTTGTCAAATGAAAATGTGTCATTTTTGTACCGAAATCCGAAAGTTTGACGACCTTAACTGTGAAGCATTTGGATTTAGGTTTGGTCCATCGATGTATACGAAACATTTTTGGAATTCGGATCAAAAACACTACCTTTTCATATGAAAAATATTTGGAATTCAATCATTTTTCCGACGGTCGTACCCACGAAATGCCAGCAGGGATATTTCGCTCGCAAACAACCAAGAACGACTCTTTAATAAAAGTACAAATTCCCAAGTGAAATTCGCACATGCATAGGAATAGCCTATTGTGGTTACAATTACAAGTAATTAGATTAAATTCAAGCGCATAATATCAACATGTTGACATATTTACGATTACTTACTAAAATATCAGGAATGATTGGTGTGGAATTCGATTCGTTTTCGTTTTGATAATAATGTTACTTCTTTTTACTTGTTTGTTCGGTGTCGAGAGTTCTGTTCCCATTGCCAATGTTTGGGTCTGTTCAGATCAGTTCTTTGTGATGAGACAGAAAGAAGAGTTCGGTTGAAAACGTGTTCGAGCTCGCTTCCAACGCTCGCTTCCAACGCTCGCTTCGATTCGATCCAATGTAGATTATTGAAATTTGAAATGATTGAATATGCATGAAATTCAATCAGCTTGAAAGGCAAAGCGAGCTGTTCGAAAGGTAACGAATTATTTGGAAAAGCATTGCATTCGAAAGGCCTAGAAAAGATTTTCATTCATAATGTTTCAAATTTCATGCAATTTTCACGAGAATTTCTGCCATTCAAAATAACATCAGCTCTTTTCGAACAGAAGCAGTTCTCCGATTTCTATCGAATATCATAATATAAGCGAAAAAATGCCAACATTCAACTGATTGAATGAATGAACGTTCTTTGGGTTGTTATTCACTACAAACTGAAGTGTTAATCCGTTATCTAATGCATTAGAATATGAGCCCTAGTGGGCAATGGTCATGGCAATACATCATTTATTTTCGATATATTATGCATTCAAGATGGCTTTGCACTTTATGTTGATTATTGTACAAAACGGCGCCGCAGCTTCTCAAACAAAACTCCAAACCTGTGCGCTCTTCAATTTTAGACACAGAATCGCGTGCGTTTGTACTGAGCCCCTCTTCAGCTGCAATGCCGACAAACAGATTCACTTGCATGCAGTCATAGATTGTAAATGGTTTTACTGCACGGCCTATCCATTTCGGTCAAATCGGTGTTCCAGTCAAAATATTATTCAGCCAGTGATAATCAAATTTCTTTGGATATTTATGGTGATACTCATTTGAATGTTTCACATTTCCAATTGTTTCGATACTCGGTAATTTTCTTTCTAATTATTACGTTTTTCTATGTCATCACACGGTTCGAAATCACGTGCATTCTTGTGCCTCGAAATAATTGACGTATTTAGCAATAAAAAAATTTCAAAATGACTTTCATTCATAACATGATAAGTGCTTCAAAATCGTTGATATATCTCACACCGTAATTTGTGTAATTGAAATTGGAAACTAACGAACACTTTTGGTGACTAACCCGCCGTCGTCATTGTCATTGTCACCCGCCGCGTGACACTTCAGCGGTTTTCATTTTATCCCAAATTAAAGCACCAGTTTCTCACTGAATCATTACTGCCGTTGGTTAGATAAACATACGAACGACAATTGAAACAATCTTAAACAATGGAAGTCGTGCTCGATAATGAGAGAGACGCGCGATCACGGCCAACTCATCGTTTTCAATCTGCTCTACACGCGAGCGTGTGTGTGTTTTGTTGTCGTTTGATTTTGCGTCCACAATACAATTTTAACATATAATTATGTTGTTTAATGTCAACATGGAAGATCATGTAAACAATAAAGCAATTTGCCGATAAAACACAGTAAATGACAGACAAAAAGATAAATAAACTCAAATTACGGAGGAGAGAATGAGATCAAAAGAGAAGAGTTAAAAAACTCGTTAAGAATACAAGAAAGAGCATTGGCGTATTTCCTAAATGATTTCGTGCTGTCTGTATGAAGTAGATCTGGTTTTTTTTCTTCTTCAATGCGACATTTTACTATTTTTGGTCGCATGGTAGAGCCATTCAAAATTAGAAGATTTAAGGGGTAATTGTCGAAAAAACGTTGTTTGGGAATAAGGAGAATAATTGAGTCCGCTCATGGGAAATTTGCACAATATGCAGTTTTTATTTTGGAAAATTATACACCAATTATATACAAACACACGTCGAAAAGTATCACAAAATAAGAGAGTTTTCGATCTCTCTGAATCAATATGAATTTGGAGGGCAGAAGAAAAAAACTTTTCTGGCTATAACAATTTATGGTTATAGAATAGCTATTGTTCGATGTGAAACTTTCAAACATTTTGTTGTGTAGTTTTCGTTCATCATTGTTTTGAATATTCAAACTATACAGTTTGCGGCATCGCATAATTCTATATTATTTTGGAAAAACATGTAATCAAATGTAGAAAATCACAGACAATAACCGCAAATCAACTCATAAATGAAGAGAAATTGATTTTAATTTGAAAATATTTGATGCGTTTGCGACCCTTTTGAAATGTGCTTGTTTATGATGTTTGGTGCGCGCAATTTTTTTTCAACGCATTGAAATGCGTCGTGCTAACCAGGCCCCGATCTAAATGCCAAAGCGAAATGTTCGAGGGGCTCGAATGTTCTGTGCCATACTTATTTGTATATAAATCATAAATTTTTCGTTCAATGAATTTTAAAAGCGCAATTTACTAGCTGGCGACTAGTCAACAGCAGAAATTGTGTGCTTATAATGTGCACTTAAAATGAAAATTATGAAAATTTCAAATGTTTCCATTGGTTTCATCGGAGTGTCGATGTTTTGCGCTTGTATGCCATGAGTCAGTTATTTTGGCTGCCAAATAGTTTCGAAGCGAAAAGAATGCTATTCTCACTCTATCTCATTTTTCGACATTCACTCCTCGAATTCTATGCTGCAAAATAGTCGTAATGGTAAAACTTTGCTATCCATCATTCGCTATGGTTGATAATCGTTAGCCACTTAATTGCGAATCATTTTTATTTTTATAGGCTTGAGCGAGTGTCACGCGCAGTGCCCTGCGAAAGACAGAGATGAAAGAAAAGATATGGCGAAATGAATAAATAATAATCCAGGGTTACGGCGAAGGAATTCGAAAGTTGTGGCTATCGTTGATGCGACAAATGTTGATGATGGTGAATTACTTGCGTCTTGGTATGATTGGGCATGTATGCTCTCAGCAATCAAAATTCACATATTTGGACACTGTCAATTCGGTCACCAAGTCAACGAATTATCTCTCTTTTCCTCTGTCCGTCCTTGCAACATATATACGGCTGTGAAAACAAGCAGATATGAATAATAACAAATTTGTCATCATCATTCTTCAAACGTTTTGTGTGCAAGCAAAAAGGAGAGTGGTTTAGAATTGCCGCACTTTTTGCGCTGCCGTCATTTCAATTTCAATGATGCTTTGAGGCCTTTCCTCCGTCTCATTCTTTCTTTTTTTTCGATTCAGTGTCCGTGCACAGGCGCCTCCCTTTAGTAGCTACACAAAACAACAACGACATGCAGCGACATAACAATAATAGAAACTTACGAGCAGAGAATAAAACTCGAAAATGCCATCGCCAAATGAAAGAGACTGAGAAAAAAAAGGAACAAAAGATCGAAGACACAAGAACGCAAAAATGCTTGTGAATAAGAATCGAGCGCAAGACTTTCAAGCTGATAGAAAAAAGGAAACGGAATCTAGATAAAAAAAAGTTTATAAGCTAAACAGCGTTGCGAGAAACGCGGAATGCGCGCAAGCAAATGGGTGAGCAAAAGAAAAAGGGATTAAATTGTTATGGGAGGATTTGTGTTCAAGGTCTCGCATACAACTTATGCCGAACTCAAAATACAGGGAAATGTGCAATGAATTAAATAAAAGACTATGGTGCGAGCGAGCGAGCAAGCGAAAGGCAAGCGACACAATTGTACGGCGTGTGCAAGTTGAAATAGAAATATATAAAATCAAGTGAATTGCAGCAGCCACAAAGCAAATCCCAACTACAAACTATTTTCAAGCCCGTGCGCGAAAACTTTGGTAGCGTGCGCACAAACGAGGGGGTGAACGAATGTTGAGCGGGTTGTGAAAATATCTTGAAACATGTCTATAAATGCTCGAAAAGTTTCGCATAAACCGGTATTTTCATTCGTTATATTTTTTTAATCTTTCGACGCGCGTTTTTTTTCAGCCTTCATTTGGTTGTCGTTGAATTCGATGCGATTTTGGCCTCACTTTAGCTTGCTTTGAGCTGTCTCAGCTGAAACATTTTTATGTTTCTCTCACTCAATATAGCGCAGACACATCGAGCAAACCATCGTTATATACGAATATTTCATTTTTTTATGCGAATACATATTTTTATTTTCTTATTGTTTCAGCTCCGTTGTTGTTGTGTATATTCTTTCTATTTCGTTGTTGATTCTTTATTATCTTTATCGCTATAGTTTTGTTTAACTCCCACTAAATGCGAGTATGCATCGCATTGTTGCCCTGAATGTAGTTATTGTTGCGTATTCATTCAATTTATATTGCTCCAACAACATAACTCGTTTGCTGAAGTTTTTCCGAAGCGCGTCACGAGTCACAGTAACAGCGAGACAACAACAATAACGAAAAACGAAGCGAATTGCAGCAGCCAGAACGGGTCCGAGGAACAAAGAGCAACGCATGGGAACAGAAACAGGAGTATGAGAGCAAATGACGAGGAAGAAGCGAGCCGAGTGACAGAGAGAGTGAGAAAAATTGGCTAAAAAATATGATGATGAAGAAGAAAACGAAAGTAAAATATTTGTGGGGCATGCATAACGATAACATAACCCATACACAATTCTCTTCCACCAATTCTATTTCGCAAACAAAAGTTCAAAAAACTTTTTCGAATAATAAAAATAATAGTAATAATAAATTGCATATTGTGTTGTATATCGATAGAGCGAAATAGAGCCGCTTCTGTCTGCCTCTGTCACAGTGTATCCTCGAAATATTTCGAGGAAAAAAGCAAATGTAATGGCATAAAATATCTATGGGCGCGGGAACAAAAACTGGGGAAAATGACGCATAAGTGATCGTTTGTTTAAGCAAAGAAAGAGCGTTTAACAAAAAATAATATTTTTCTCGACTGTACTTTGCCATCGTCGTCCATAAAGTCGACAGTTTTATTACATTTGTCTTTTTTACGTGTGTGTTTGTGTGTGTGTGTGTGCCTCGTGATGAGTTCAAGTTGATTGACAAATTCGGTTCGTCAGAAAAAAACAAAGCAGAACATTCACGTATGAAGTTTTTTCTCTAGGGCTTTTGGTACTCACAATTCCAATGCGAAACGAGAAGAATTCGCATTCATGCGGCCATTTGCGATTTTTGTGTTATTGTCTCCCCTTTTTATATAGATGTTTCATAAAACCCCATTCATTTTTTTTATATTTAAGATCATCGCCATCAACGAAAACTAAAACCAATCAGAAAAAAACACACACATCCACACTACAGTTAACAGCGTTCAAAAGATTCGATAAAAAATCGTTTTATTTTCGGTTAATTCGAGAATTCGCAGGAAAGATACGTCGCATTTTCTGCATACTTTGAGTCGATTGCGGACAAGCCTATGAGCAGTTTCAAGATGTTTTCGATCGAATCGGCGGGAATAGTTCAAAGCATTGGATTTTTCTCTCGTTCGACATTGCATGAAACAGATTTTCATCATAATAGCACGCGTTGCGGCTAAATAGTCACCCCACACATACACGAGCGCCGACTATATTAACATCCGATAAATGATAAACTCGGAAATTTGCGAAGAAATTTGTCAAAATGGTATTTGGCATGTGTGTAAATGTATATCTGTGTATTGATCGGATAATACAAAACATACATTTGCTGAAGTGCATGCCTAGCGATTTCATATCATTCGACTCGGCCGTTTTTGTTTGAACAGCCATCAGGCCACAATCAAACGAACGCCAGAACAACATACACAGCGAGAGAAAAAAGAATGTATTTTGAATATATGCGTATACTGTGGATTCATAAGTCATAAATCGCATACCACTTGATTTATGTTGGAAAAATTTTAATCAGAGCAAAACAATGCGCATACCGCAAGGGGCAATCTACTACAGCACCATTATTCATTTAATTCAATAAAGTAAAAGAATCATTTAAAAAAATTCATGATAATTCCAAACAATACCATCCAATTCAACTTGATACAAAATAGTTCTATAATTTTATTTAGATTTTCACTCATTTCTGATGTTCAAATGGAAAAACAAGGAATTCGAGCTTGCGATAAATTTTGTAACAAAACTAAAATCAATCCAAGTTTAAACATTACTTTCAAAAATCTGATCCTGTATTTGAGATCTGAACATCAACGAATGACTTAAATTGACAACTTTTTACATGGGACTGTTCCATATTATGTTGAATTATATGGAATTATATAGAATAATAATGATTTTTTTGGAATTATTCTTATAATATAATGAATTATATGAATTGCACTGTAGTATACTACTATAGTAGTTGCCCCCTGGCATACCATGAAATGAAAAACAAAACATAATGGTTCGCGGAAATAACGGAATGGGCGAACTTTGCTCCGAACTGGCACGTTATACATAAATACATGAATGTGCGTATGTCGAAATTTATTTGAGTTGCAGAGAGAAGAGTGAAAAAAGTCGGTTATAAATATAGATGAATATGAAATGGCTGAAACCAGCAAAGTAGACAGCAAGCAGAGTGATTGAGACAGCGCGAGACCGCTTTTAACGTTAATAGAATTTTTTCAGTTGAACTTAATTGCTGTTTGCTAGGCATCATCATAAATTCCATCCGCACGCCACACGCACTGTGATTCAGTTTCAATCTACATTGCGCGTCCGCTCTTATAGTTTCATTAGGATTTTTTGGAGTTCTGCAAATTGATTATGCCAACCCATTTTCGACAAGTCATCTGCGATTCATTCGAATTGAAGTATTTTTACCGAAATTTCATCAGTAAAAGATATGCAAAAGGTTCGAAGCATTTGCAAAGATGGAATTTCATATATGAATTTTTACGTTCTAAGACTTTCGTTTGTTGAAATTCAAAGATATCGTCTAAAGATTTTATATGAAAAAGGGAACATTCTCAAAATGCTTAATTTCAGACCAAAAATACAACAAATGAAGACTCGAAATTTGAAGATCAATTTTCGTTTAAATTTTGTCCCACTTTATGGCAGATATGGCTCCAATAATCCAAGTATACGAAACTCACCAAACAATAAACAAGATGTGAAGACCAGAAACAATGACGAAGGTTATGCCCGCCGTCGGATTCATCTGTCTATCGCACCGATCGAAGGTTTTCGATAAAGAAAACATTTGCAAATGGAAACAAAAAATTGATTATTTATTGCGACTGAAAATTATGCGAGAAGCCATATTTAAAGATTGAAGGGAAACAAAAATTATGCCAAAGAGCAAGTAAGAATAAAGTGAAGCTGTAGACTAAACCATCTGGTCATCTGTTTTTCCCCTATGCAGGTGAAATATACTCCTTCTTTATCAATTCGAAGATTACTTGATTTTCAATACAACATCGAGATTAAAAACTTCGACCTAATTTACTGATTTGTTTCATCTCAGTTTTATCAGCAGAAATTGAGTATTCGGTAGAAAGGAAACAACGTGATGATTGATTTCATTTCATGCTTCATTTTCCAGTGAGTGAAATATAGAAGAAAACGAAAGAATGAAGCTCATTCATTCGGTTTTCATCCAGAATTTTACTGTTTACCCAAATACTACAATTTATTCAAAGTAAAATTGCATTCAGTCTATTTTCTAAATATAGGCTATGTACACTTTGGCAGGCTACAATAATAATCGAAATGTTGGATTCCTAAACAAATAGTCAGCCTTTGTTCTATGTTCCTTTTCGCGATGCTAATCCTGAGTTTTGGTTCAACGTTGTACTAAAAATCTACACGCACATTTTAATGGGCGCAAAAATATGATATCAGTGATTGGCAAAATGTCGTAAACTATAAACACAACAAAGCATTTCATCGTGTTTTTGGTGTGTCATACAAAACATTCAGTGGGAAAGTGGCTGTTTTGATTTGAACCGAACCCACTACATCTGTTACTGTTTCTCTCACATATTCGCATACAGAGAGACTGTTTTCATTATTCTGTCGAAATGATGAAATTTCCTTTTGTTTTGGATTGTGGTGCACATGAATTGTGTATTCGGTAGAGTTCAATGTGTTTATTTTCGTTTTCCATGCAAATGTTAGTTTGATTCCATGGCAAATGTGCTACATCTTTGTTTCTGATGATGAAAAATGTGCGTATATATGTATATGTGCCGCACATTCGTTGTGCCATCAATTTAACGTTAGTTTTAGTTAGTCGACGAATAGAATGAAATCGAAATGTTTAAGATACCGAACGCATTTTCAGCATCTCCTAAATGGTTTTTGATGTGATAACTGTGAGCGAGCGAGTGGTTGGGCGGTCGAGAATGAGCATTGTATGCTTCAAAGGGATTTGCATGCATATCTGGTTATCTGCCTATCTATCTCTCTAAATCCGTAGCACGCTTATGAATGGGTTTCTATGTCGATCTCTCGACAACAGTCACATTCTACACGAAAGAAGAAAACATGCAAACGAGTGAGCGAAATTCATGCACACACTTGTGTGCCTATATCTACAATTACAATACAATGATTTTGTCTTTGAATAATAAACAGATTACCGAAAGATACGTTTTCGACATTTTTGTACCCAAACAAATGAGAATTCCGTTGCTGCGTACGCTGCCTTACCGGAGTGCATCAGAAGTATGTGTTGTGTGTATCGACGGTATTTCAAAATCGAATGACTGTTCATTTGTCGATAGATGTACCGAAGATGGCAAGAACGCGTTTGTCGAGACAAAGTATTGTATTATACCATTTTGCGACTCCATATTTGCATATAATTGAGATTTTAATACAATCTTTGGGCGGGAAAGTGAAAGAGAGAGCGAGATGAAGTGGCATACGGAAATATCATTGCCAAATATCATTTTGTTTGGAGGTATGAGAACGTGGTCGAACCGGTTTCATGTATGCGATATATGTGGATGTAATTTATTACGATTATTCGATTTTCTTGGGTCTTTCAATGCGAAGGCTCCAATACGCGCCTCTCGATCTTTCTCCTAGGGAATAACGTTTACTATTATATTAATGCAATATTTGCTAAAATAACCGATACTGCAACTATTACACAGTTACTAAAATATTGGACCAATATTATATTAATAATATATCAGAAATGTTAACCCCCTCCCTCTCTCATTTGCCAACGGTGTTGTAACAAAATCACCTCATTTTCTATTTAAAATTGTGGTTATCGCGTAAAATTTATATATTCATTAAAAAAAAACACATTGTGTTTTGTATTGTTGCGGATATGACGTGTTTTCACGTACAATTTTAAATACCGTACAATTCGTATTGTCATTGGTTCTAGTAAGCGTATTTGACGGTGTGCGCTTCCACCATTCGCGAGATGTGCACGTGTATTTGTGCGTGGCATAGTGAAAGGGATAGAGAATAAAAACAAAATATGCATATCATCTCGTGGAACTTTAATAGGGAAATGGAGCGGTGCGAGTGAACGATCGAGCGAGGGCGGACAAGATGAATCGCATCTCCGGTCTAGTATTAATAGATAGATTCGTTTGTGAGAAGATAGATTTCGTTGTTTGTACCACAAATGCCGGAGACTGAAACCGAGGGACGGTTAAACAGCGAGTGTGCATTTATTTCTAATTTAATTATCCACATTGAGCTATATCGTATTGATGAAAATAATTCTACACAATGGCATGCTTTCTATTCTCACATTAATTCACTCAGTCACTCAATCTTTTGCTCCATAGCTGCTTAGTTCATCGAATTAAACGCAAAAGTGATAGCGGATAGAAACTCATACAGCAAACCCGCCAATAGCACTGACATCAGCATCGGTATCACCATAATGAATACATCAATATACATCAATGCTGCTTGTTTGAACCCGTATATCACAGCCAAGTTTCACATATGGATCAACAGCACGCATATATTTATTCTGCGCTCACTAGCAATTCTGTACACACATCTAATACAACAGCCATAAGAGTCAAAATAATTTTGGCATTCATGCGAGAGAGAATCTATTCTTTAATTTCGGCAATGGCATGCACAAAGCAACGCGCACATCAAAATAGATGGAGCGACAAGAGAGAAACAGATGAATGAATGAATAAATGTAGTTGCTTAGAATATCGACAATGAAAAGTCTTTATTTTGAATTTCCCCATTTCCATTTCATGAGAGAGAGAGAGAGAGAGAGAGAGAGAGAGAGAAAATTGCAAATGTATTTATGCTTAAAATGATGTGCCAAACCACGCACAAAAACGGAAGCGCGCATACTAAGAGAATACCATTCAGTGTTCTTATTCTCTTAATGTTATCAAATTTCGCTTTGGAAATTCAATTTCAATGATAATGCTAATTGTATAAAACAACTTCGCGTCATACAATTTCGGCTGCATTTGAAATAACTAGTTCATTATCGTCACTGTCGCCATTGATTTGGAGTGAGTCCGTGTGCCGCTTATTCGGCAATTTCTTCTTACCCGAGCACTAAATTAATTGTAGTTGCTGGGTGCATGTGTGTGTAGCATTTCCATATTGATTCATATATTCCCGAAACTATAACAAGGTTATATGGAAAATTGCAGCTTTTTATTACTTTCAAATAATGGCGATGGTGTGCTGAAAGTCGAAACAATATTACCTAATATTTGAAATGTTTGAAGCACAAATCACTTAAAGAACCCGTGTCGAGACTAGTCTTTGTGCAAAATTAGTACAGCGGTCACATTTAAACCAGCAGCTCGCTTCGCAAAAATCAACGAAATTTTTCTTTACCTTATTCATTGGGTTTGAATGAAATCATTCAATGATTTGCAAACAATTGATGCAATTTGGTTAAGTTTCAATAATAAACATTCAAGCAATAGCAATGACAGGATTTTTTCTTTGCAGAACCGCCTTCAGATAAGTCATATAGAGCGAATGCGCACAGCCCCGAGCCCTCCGTAGTACTTTTATATTTTTAAAGCAATTTCGTATAAAAACAAAGATTTTGACAGTTGAAGCAATTACAAGAATATTGTTCTCTATGATTAACACCATGAAATGCATTATAAATTTATATTTTCCAAAAGCGCACGACCTCACATTAGAATTGGGACGCATTCCAAGGTAAATGACTCAATATCATCGCACAGAGAAAGAAATTTTTACTAACTTTTATGATACTTGTTTCGTGCACTCCAATAAACTTCAACTCAATAATTTAGTGTCCGAGTAATCACAGTTCGCTGGCCAAGCGTCGGATAGTTTCACATTCTAAATACCGTACACAAATTAGGGGAAGGGGTTCCCAATGCACCGCTTACACCATAAATATTACATCAACGAATTACGAAAATCTTTTGTTCATTCGCATTTACTAGCTAAACTAGCATTTTTCGAGCCAGAGATTCTACGAACTTCGCTCGGGTTAAACCGTGCCAATTACAAATAATATGAAATATTTTTGAATTCGAGGCGTGTTGAGTAGAAAAATGAGCACGATATTCATTTTTTGAAAATAACTTTCATTTTTGAACTGTTTCATCGACATTATCGTATTATCCTTATATTATGAGGAAACCTTAGCAGCCGATTTGTGATTGTTTTTCTTTCAAATACTTTTTTGAACGCTGCAAAACCCGCTGAATGATCCAAAATGTTAAAATGAAAGTGCACGAAACAAAACCCAAGCAACGTCAATTTCTATCATTTCGGATTGAATGTGTCTTCGGCATGGGCTCATTGCATTTTGGATGAGTAAAATCGTTCACCTGGCAAATATTGTATTCCTATTATAATTGTATTAAAATTACAAGCAATTTTAACGATATCTCAACTGTGTTAATCTGCTTTTTTGATGAGTCGTTGCCCAGCTCCGCCGAATAAAAGTTGTAGCAGAAATGAAGTGCAAGTTTTATCGCAAGTATTTTCTGTGTGCTTTAAATTGGTCGATGGGAGGCGAGTGAATCAAGCAAGCTCATCGTTGCTACTGAGAGAATGTTTTAATTTATTTGCTCCAAATCGAAGCTTTAGAAAATGAGAAAAAAGATATCTGGAATCAAGTGTATCGTTAGAACGAAAATGAAAAAGTGTATCAAAGTAATGTGCAGAAAGCTATATTAGTTAATAAAATTTTATATACGATTAACATTGATTAATTCAACATTCGATGGAAAAGGTAATAAAACTGTCAGATACGGTTTCAAGCATCAATCTGTCGGTTCAAGTCAACGTGATATAAAAAAACTATGATTACAGTTTTCCAAGTGTTGAAGAAAATTCCAGGTTATTATCGACATTTCAAGTGGTCCAATTGCTGTACAATAGTTTGAGCGTGACTTTCGAAATGGCTCTCATGTGAGTAATTTTTTTCTCCTTCTTCTTCGTTTCCGTTTTATTCAAGTGATATCATGTCAGTCGCTAGCGTGGAGTTATGATCCAAATTTGCCGCTTTATGCTTAAACTACATTCAAATCAGTGTCGAAAGATGCGCAATTAAACTATAGTTCAATGGAAATGTCGATGTCGATGTCGAATGGCAAATGTTTCATTGCGAAAATGAATGTGCAGTTTAGCAAAACTTCCAAGTTTTTATATTATGTGTAGACTTGAATGTGCGGTATCTTAAGTTAAGTGTATTCGGGAGTTGCATACTTTGCTTGCTCACTTGCTCACTCTCGGAATTGCAAACGAACGATTGGTGTATACACTTTCCATTTTGCAGCTCTCATTCCCCGCTGTCACTCTACATTTACGAAAATATATTACTTCACTTTTAAGCAATCATCGAACAAACTTCGTACTCAATATGAATTATAAGGTGTCAAATTAGATAGAATTATCCGCACTGCTACACATATAACATAAAATACCGCCACTGTGCTGCTCGATATCATCCAGTTGAATTAGTTTTTCGTTTGTTTTTTTTTTTCTTTTGCTTTCATTGTTTTTTCCTTTTCATTTCATTTGAAATTTATGTTGGTTTTACTCTGTTTATTTGTTTTAAGTCGAGGACAGTTGGCTGTAGTGGAGCTATGATCGAGCTAAGAGTGTATTTTGTTGCGGTGAAGCGAGGAACAGTGGGGATCGGGATGAATGAAGTGAAATGGATATAGTTTGGAAATGTTGAGCGGCGAACTTATCAATCTCGCATGAAATGAGTTATTAGAAAAGTTTGCTTGCACAGCATGCCTATTCACTTAAGACAAAATGAAAATACCAGATGAAATGAAAATGAACAAGGTCGAAAATCGAAAATAACCGGTGAATAGAGCGAGAGCACGGGAAAATCTCCAGGCTAGCCTTTGTCCGATTGAATGATTATGAAAACAATGTCCAGTTTAGTTCTAAAATACAGACCATCGTTTGTTTTCCGCTCTTCGGCCTGCTTTCGCTCCATCATTCGGCAAACAACACTTTGAATTTATGAAATGGACATTGAACACTTGTTTGCATTTGTGCCATGACTCAGTATTTAATTTCGGGTTCATGAGATCAACAAGCAGTGCCAACAACATTTGAGACGAATAATTATTTCATTTATGACTTGGTTTTATGCCCCGTAGAATATGAAATATCCGTTCAAAATGCTTGGCCGCTATCGCAACCGACAACACTTAACGGCCAACACCTTGGTCGGTGTTGTCGAAATTTTAAGGCATACCAAAACACTTGGAGTAACACCGATGCTTGGTTAGATCAATAAGCAGCAAGACAAGATGTGAAAGAACACATACAGAGAGAGAGGACCCGAACAGCTCATTTCATCAAATCCAATGAACATTAAACATGCTGATTAAACATCATATAATATTCAGTTCAGTTTCTCATGGGGAAATCAAACGGCAAATATAGATTTCTGGATTCCTCTCTCTCTATCTCTCTCTCTCTCTCTCTCTCTCTCTCTCTCTCTCTCTCTTTCACCGCATGGTTGAAGTGTAACTACGGCTATTGATCAAATATTCAAAAATTCAAACAGAAATATTTGCCCAACATCTCAACTAATCAATTCTATTCATTTTGTCATTGCGAAAACGGGAAGCATTTCGGAAATTTATGTCTCAATCACTCCGAAAAAAAAAACGAAAAATCAATAATGAAAATTCACCTTACAACTTTATCGATTTCGAACGGGCTAAAATTCTGGAAAACATACAGTTGAGTAAAATGTCAGTTTACAATATTGATAAAGCCAATAGTCATTTAACAATTTATTTACTTTGTTGACGTTGACCTGAATCAAAACAACTATTTTCTCAATTCATTAAGTAGCGATTTTTTTTTCTCAAACTGAAACGATTTGCATGTCAACTTCAATTGTTATGAGAATTATTGGCCGCTTTTGTCTCCAAAATACGTAATTGAAAATGGAAAATACAGTGTTGAAAGGGGAAAATATTCCGTCAAGAAATAAAATGCAAATACAAGAGAATTAAAATGTTATTGAATCAATTTCGATGTTTCGGAAAGATTAATAAAATCCATTTTGGATGAAAACATTTCGGGCCATTCAAGAACACTCGCAAACCATTTTCGTATCTTGCATATAATAGTTGAATTATAGAAATCAGTTGGAATCCTTTTTCCTTTCTTCCCTCTCTCTCCCTCTCTGGGTGACATGCTATTTCCCATCTTCTACTATGAAGCATTTATTCGGGAGTTGACCACTTTAATACTTTTATACACATATTCCAATTTTTCGGTAGTCGAAATATTCACTGTCATTTGGCTATAATCGGCTGTTGTGCTCACTCGTTACTTGTTGGTGTATGTTTGGTAAGATAGCGACATTTTCGCTTTCACCATCACTGTCTCTATTTTTTTCACCATTATCATTGTCACAGATTCTATTCAGCAATGCTATATCACCATTGGGTATTTCATGTTACCATCAACATATATTGCTTGCATATCTATTTGTTTGTGTCCGGTTGTATGTTTCTTCGCGCGATAGAGCACTCTTCCTTTGAATAGAACCGCAAATTTGGTTTTACATAGAGCAACGGGTAAGATGTGTGGTGCGGTGTACACAAAGACACAAATGTTTCCAATAAATATATTCTATATCGTTACCACGATACAATATTCTTTTAACTGCACCAGAATATAATTAGGGTTTTTCGAAACCATCAAATGAGCCACAGAGCCCCAAATGACTTTTTGTAGACCGGATCAAATGTATAAGTCGTTTTCGACTGAACAAACGACATGTGAATTGTCTTCATCATGAGACAGTGCTGCTTCACATCCTTAAAGATGTGAAGGGTTTAAAAATGGTCACAAGTCAGCAATCAAATATAGATCGGATCGCATTTTCGAATACCCAATTCACATCATACGAAACAATTATGGTTGGAAAAACGATGTGTCTGTTCACTTCATCCCCCTATCTCTTACTTCTGCACCACATTACAGTGACAAAAATACACAAAATTACAACGATCTTTGGTGACGAAATAATATTTGTCTACCGAAATTAAGACATTCCATTTAATAGTTCGCATGTAATTTAAGCGAATCGAATTTATTATAAAGATATTACATATTAAGCATCAATATAAATCTACTCGCTTATATTTCGTCGGTGTTTAATTTCCCCTGCAATTCATGTTTAAAGCAAACAACACGCCAAACTTTTCGATTTAAAATGTGCAAAAAATGTTACAAAAACAACGATGATTTTAAATAACGATGTGAAAACTATGATGACCATTCACGAGAACTTTATCTTGCAGGCGTTTGTGAGACATCGAAACGGATTGCTAAAATTAATTGAATCTCATCAAGCATTACATTGAATGTATGACAAAAAAAAATAAAAAATAGCATTTCTATTCATCCGAATGAGAGCCAGAGAAAAGTCGCCGAATAATGACAATCAACAGCTCTTCAGCGTGCGCCAAATGGGATACAGTGACATTTCAGCTTCAGGTATACATTCATATATGGCGGAAGTGAAACCGCGCCAGCACATATCATCATTACATGAATCAATGAGACTAAGCAAAAGCTGAGCTTCAACTCATCATGATGACGATGACGATGACGACGACATCGAAAAAAATGCAGAAAAGCCTCGAGAGAAAATGTGCAGAGTGTGTGCTGTGCAAAATGGAGTTGTCAACACAAAGCACTTCCTAATTGAGTGCTGTGACTTGTTATTCCTTGGTTTTTATTTTTAGCGTTGTGTGCTGGAAAAGAGCTTGTGAGTCGCGGCGGCGGTTTTGTGTCATACAACGTGAAAATGTCAACGATAACGGCGACAGCGGTCTGGAGAGGGAGAGAATGAGTATTGTCGTGTGTTCCAAACCTATCACCTCATATGCATAAAAATCGCAATCCTTTTTTCGCATCTCACTTGCGGTTGTATTTATTTAAATTGCTCATTTTTTCTCTGCTTTATACTTTTCCGCAAAGTATACTTCCGTGCAGTAAAAGTATTGCGAACTGTCCAAAAAATTCAAAACGCCCGGAATGAGTTTTCTAAAATTATTGCAACCATTCCCAAAGAAACGTTTTGTCCGTGTGTGGTACGTTATCGTTTTATGCTATACGCAAATATTTGTTAACACGATAAATAAAAAAATTGAGATTTTATGAAAAAAAAGTCATGCAAAATGTCAAGTCATTCCGATGAGATTTGGAAAATATTCATATGACAACTGTGTTCTTAGAACAAAATGTTATGTACAAGGTTCAACGTAAGCTTCAAATGAGTTTGAATCTAATTTCTCCATGTAATAAGGCTCATTTTTGAAACAATTAACACCATTCTCCATATAAAATAATAATATATCAAAGTAAACACCAAAAATAGCTGTTAGTTCCCATCTAGTTGTTGGTGAGTTTGAACAAATACCAATACATTCGCGAACATGGCACAGTTCATTGTATTGATTAATCCTAAATCTCATCGTAATGACTTGAAAATTCGTGTGAATTATTCTCAAAGTTACATGATGATACGATTTGAAATAAACATAACCTCTGTGAACCCGTATACTTTCGAGAAATGTGCGGAAAAGTTAGTTTTACGTATTTAAGACCATTTATTTGGTTTGTTTAGCATCGGAAAATGAACGGAAAATATTTTCCATAATTTCAATTTCATAATTAGAATTTTCTTTTACATTTTCAACAACAAAGCGACAGTGAAAAAAGCGTCACTTACTATAGTTGGTCAGACAGGGAGACCGAGAGCTAGAAAAAATCAAATTTACGGATATAATAACAAGAGTGTGGGCGGTTCCCATGCTATATTCAATGTATCCAGAGTCAGCAGTGTATGTGAACGCGAAGCTTAGCTCTTACATTTCATTTCCGTTTTGCCTTCGTTATTACCGGAAAATGATTATTTTTCCTCGGATTGTGACACTTTATGTTAGATCTGTGTGTCCAAATGTGGATTTGCGCACATTTTTTTTCTCGCTGGATGCATTTGACTGATATCTTGCATGCTACCATTTGTAATGTGTTGACATTGTCGCCTGCTAGCTAAAAAAGTGGCAGATAAATAAAATATTAGCCAAAATCTGGATATAGAACCTCGGTCGAGTCGACGACGAAACCAAATGCCGTGGCGCTTTTTACAATGTACGAAAATTTTCACTGTAATTTTGGATTATACTTTGGCTGAAGCCAGCAATAAAAATATAATATACTGGTGAAATAGAATGGTTTTGATTTGACAACAAAAGTCGTGACTCTTCCATCATTCTCGTTCCAAATAGAATTATATTTGCGGTGTCAGAGCGTGTAGTGCGCACAGAATGCAATGATTGAATTAATGAAAACGGAATTATATCCGGTTCGTGTCAAGCTCGAAATGCGAATCAAATTATATGCTAGCTGACTTATTCTCGTGCTGTTTTGCCAGCGCGCGCCATTTATTCATTACAACTATGAAAAATCATTCATTTTGTGTGTGTGTGTGTGTTGTGCGAACCGAAAGGGCACTTTGCAAAAGGTGCATTTCGATTTCTCCGCGCTCCTCTGCACTCTCTTGTACTGTTGACAACACAGTGCGACGGAAAATCGTTTCCTGCATCTCTCCTTTCAATACAAAACTGATTGGCGATGGCGCGCTCGAGCGTTTCCGTTCCTTTATCATTCCAAACTCTCGAAACATTTTCCTCTGTTTGGCACTCAAGACATTTGAACATAAATCAAACCAAATAAAACTGAATTAAATAATTGTTTGCTTCATTTTATAAGTTCGTTGCGTATATTTTTTTCGCATTGTGTGAATCAGCCACCTTGAATGTAGCACTGGTGCACAATGCTGGAGACCTATGTAGATGATTCTGAAGTGTGCCATGTGCACTGTGCATTAGTGTATAATAAATGCAATTGCTGCTTATATTAGCTTTTGCAAAAATATCAAGATCTAGGGACTTATATCGTATTACTCTGATTACATTCAATCCGATCATGAAGTGCAAAGCTCCCTCAGTTAACGCTTCAGTTTAAGTGAAACCAACATTCCTTTTTTTTCCAAAAATTCAGCGGATTTCGAAGAATCGTCCCGAAGTTAAATCTTGAGCTTGAATGGTGTTTCCTTTATGAAATTAAATATCCAAATTCGCAATTTTTCCAAGATGCGATGATTCGAACAACTTTTTTCATCTTGCTTACGTCAACATTTACATGCGGCCGGAGTTACAATGCTCGAGTTTTGGACTCCCGGTTAAAAATATAGTGGCCAACAGTCAGCCAACTGTAACCGACAACAAACGGCTAACTATTTCTTTCGTATGGAAAATAGCCAGTTTCTCTTAAATTTCGGTCAGTCGATTAATTTGAGATATTTTGACTGAAATTTTTTGACTATGGCTGTCCATTCGGTTCGAGCTCAATCATAGTAAGCCAGACAAAGTCAGCCAAAATGTCTCAAATTAGTGACTATTCAGTCGAAATATTTCAGCACGAGCTATTCCTTATGGCAATAAGTTCGCAAAAGTGGACGCAAAAAAGCAACCGTCCATGACACTTTTGTGTTTTAATCTTTGTTTCTCGCGAGGCATACATATTTATAAAATGCCCGCAATTCTTTTGCACCATACTAACCCATACACAGAATCCGCTTTTGGATGCTGTAATTGTTTAAAATGTGAAGAAGAGCGAGAGAAAAAAAGTAGCAGCTCAAAACATGAAGTATAAGCCCCGCGGAACAAATAGTTTCGTGTGTTCACACATACGCCTAATGAAATTGTAAAAAAAAGTTGTAAAAGCGTTGTCCCGAAGCTCTGGACCTGTCTCTTGTTCATAGTTTTCTCTTTGTCCCTGCATTAATTTTGTGCAAATGTTAGAGTATATGCGAACTATTTGCGTGCGCATTCTATGTTGTTCATCTTGACGATCATGTGTAAACGAGTGAGCGATTGGACGTTCGCTGACTGGCTGGTTGTTATTGTAGTTACATCGCTTGCTCTTCATTCGAATTGTGTGAATATAAAACTAATGTTTTGGCAGTTGGATTTCGAATCGAGTGAGATTTTCTTGGCCATGATTTTTTTCAGTGCGACATTCTCGTTTTTTTCGTGTGATTGATGCTAGTTTTTGCACTTCGGCAACCATACAAACATTGTGCTCATATTTCATTTTATTCCATTTTGTGTATGAGTCAGTCGCTTTTTTTATAAAATAAAAAACCAGTTGATATTTGCCCGTTCGAAAGCATTTCTGCAATATCATTATCGTGTTTTGGTATTTCAGAGATCGCGTTAAATGTATGAAATTTTTTCCGTGTGCATTCAGTTTTCACAGCATGCACACACGTTTTTTTCAATAATCCGCTATTGTTTCGGATGCTTTAAATCTGTTCGGTTTATCTTCTCCAGCGTTGCTTTTTTTCATGCTAGATTTCGATGCATTGGATTTAAATTATTTAAATAGCAATGGATTGAGTGGAAATGCACGTTTTGACCACCATTGCCATTGCCACCGAACTCTGTCTAGGAAAGACTTCGAGGTGCTTGAGCCAAAGTCTTCAATTAACACTTTATTTGGTCGGGTTTAATCAGGTTTTTCGCACGTGAAATGGAGACACATAAATAGTTAGCAGCAATCTTCCGCAAATGAACGCACGCGAATTAACTGCAAAGTCCGTTCGATGTTTTTTCCCATACCATAGAACTCGAATATGCAGCAGAATTATTTGTGTATGTGTGCTGAACGGTGAAAATAAATGTAATTCAGCTTGTGCGAAATTTGTCGTGGCCCGTGTTCTGTCTCCTTTGAAACCGGTGCACGTGTTTCGTAAATTATTTGACACATCCAAAATGGGGTAACAAATTGGGTTGAACATTTCAAGCGCATACAAACAAGCAAATCGTTCTTGCATTAAATGATAAAAAATTGCTAATCCATTTGTCTGTCTGTTTTTCTGCGGTGGCGGCAACAAACTAGCCGAGATCGAATTTCATTTTGTGTGCTAAAGTGCGCGTTCGTCGGCCTTAAAATGCTGTATTGCCGAAAATTTACACGCTTAAGTCAAAACCATTATGAAAATGCGCACGATTACAGGTTCACAACTACAACTGCGCGCGTGCTAATGAATGCATCGGCGACAATGGCGTTGACAATGAACACACATACACTGCATACCGAGACGATTGCAATTCGAAACAAAGTGGACGGGAAAAGGCCAGAGAGAGAAAGAGAGAGAGAGAGAGTGCAAGGGCGACCAACGTGAAGGGAAAATGGCAAGAGAAAGAAATTAAATTTAATTAAATTTCGTTTTTAAACGAACACATAAAATAGATTTGCAACCAATTTGTCATGCGACGCAAAGTTTATGTGGGTTTTAGCTCAGCCATGAGTGAATTGAAATTTATGGTGTTATCTCAGTGCCGTGGGTTGCATGCATGCATCGTGGGACGATCGCAACCGTGCAAAATTAATTGAGAAAAAAAATGATGACGTGATACGGATACAAATTGCAACAGTACATAATTATATGTGTGGATGTTTAAGGTCATATGCAGCATACGAAAACGCTGAAGTGAATATTCAACCGAAAATATCCACCAGCAACGAAGAAAAAATCACGTTTCGTGCGATAAATCTCCAAAAATATAATAAATGAAGTGGTTTGAGACATTAACTATTTTTTTTCACCGAAATAATGTCCGCATGTGTGAGAATTTCACACGACACATCAAACGCACGTGTCACTCCACTTGGAATGGTAATTCTTGTGGATCTTTCAAAGCTTCATTATTCGGTAACGTTCAAAAACGAAAAACGCGGAATGGAACTGCAATTTTGAGCAAAAAATCGTCATTTTTCGACAGATGATCGAAACGATCGTGTTTTTTCATAAGGGCTTGTACTTTTTTAAAAGAAGAATATCATTTCTGCTGATCTATTTCATCCTGCCAAAACGAATTACAGTTATTTTAATTGCAATTTTGTGTTTCTTTCACATTTTCGGCAACAGTAGCTCGTGCGTCCCGAATGCACCTTTACTTTCGGATATTCTCCGCTGATTCGAATATTTGTGCGAATATCTTCAATTTTTCAGAAAATTTTCTGGCATGCTAGAGAGTTTTTAACTAGGGGGAAAGAATGATTTGTATGATTCGATTGTTTTGCCTAAAATAACAACGTCTTAAATTTTCTCCAATAAACTGTGTGATTTGCATTGAAATCGTATATTTTGTATTGATTTGAAAGATTTGTAAGATTTGACAGATGATATTTGACCGTTTTTGACAAAACATACAAATCCTTACAAATCCGTTTCCAATACGCAAATCACACAGATCATTGTGAATGACACATTATTTATATGGATCGATAATGTAGGCAGCCGTCAATCGAACTGTCAAACATTCATTTGTGTGAATTTTTTGTGCCATCTTTAATTCAAGTCTATCCCAAAATTCCTAAACAAATTGAATATCATGTAGTTAATAAAAAAAATCAATTTTTATCAAGATTGTTTACCATTTTTGTGAATTTAATACCGCGATGAAAACAAATGAAAAGAAAATAATGACGTTTAGTGTCAACAAAGAGACGAAACAAACTGTCGATATTACAGATCAATATGAGCACGCCGGATTTGACATTTAAACAATTGATTTGTGTAATGTTGTGTGATGTCTTGTATTGATTGACTCTATTTGAATAATTGTTTTTGATTCGTTAAAACTTGAGAAAAAATTTCGTTATTTCCCCCTAGGTTTTTGACGAGCTGGAAAGTATTTGAAAACTGGAATGGCTGGGATTTCGGGCAAACACTCCTGTCCGTGTAGCTAATCGACTTTGTTGTAATATGTGATGTTGAAGTTGCTACGATGAAATTTCGCATGGAATGCATATCGGCTAAGAAGCATATCGTGCCGAGAATGGGACAGAGGGTGAAATCGGAGTGAGAATAGCGGATAGATATCGTATGACTTTGATTATTCGATCAACGAAAATGTTGATTATATAATCATTAACTGGATGATGGTGGTTTTGCGGGTGTAATATGTCTGTGCGTTTCCGGGGAGTTCCGGGTGTTGAGCTGAACGAGCTCATGCTTCCACGAAAATGTTTTCTATTTTCAATTTATCCTAATCGATGAAATACTTTGGCTGGATGTGCACGTAATGTGTTATTGCACAAGCACATTTAGCGCACTTGCTTAACATTTTTATAAAGTTGCGATGAGACAGCAACGAAGGAGACAAAGAAACAGAGCGGCTAGTCCAAATAGAGCAGGAATCGATACATTGGCAAATACCAAAACGCATCCAGATATCGACACATTTTATACAGCACACGAGAATGCTGTTTATGTTTCAATATACAAGTAGCATCAGGCATAACATACTCGCACAATTCGGAATTTTCGTATGTCCGACATGCATCTGTGATTCTTGTGTTTTGTCTCTCTGCATCGGCGTGTCTAAATTATTTGAGACTTCCAGTGAAAATCATTGCAATGAAAATGTTACATAAATGCGACGCGATACGATGCTGTTCCTGTACTTTCATCATACACACGTACAATGGACCCAACAAACTTTCCACACCATTGATACATGTTTTATGCAGTACCATCATGTTGTTCCACCGATTTTCTATAGCCAAAACTGGAGAGCAAACAAACGCATATCACCCTATTCACTTATATATAAAAAATATTATGAAAAATGTTTGCCACGCAAACTTTACACAAAAAGATAAATTCATGCATATGTTTTTGAAAATAAAAACAGGAAAAGGAAGCGTTTCCCTCTCTCTCTCTCTCTCTCGCACACACCAAATGTTTTCTGATGTTTGTCTCATTGCACGACATTTTGCACAACATATTTACGTACCCATAACATGGGAGCATATTTTTATGCATCGCAACAACATTGACGAGCACACTAACGTCAGCATCAGCAGCAACATGAAAATCGAAGCAGTAGTGGTATTAGCCAGAGAAGAGGCAAAAGATGCGCAAAATCATAACAGTAATAATCAGTCGTAGGACTGTAATGGATTTTAAATCGATTTTAGTATCGACAGTCATGTTCATGCTTTGAGCTGGCATTACTACAAACACAACCGCTATCTGCAGCTGTCTCTCATTTAAGTCGAATTCTTTTCGTTGGACATTTACATACAATTGAAAGATAATTCGCAGCGCTTTACTCAGTTTTTTTCGATTAGCGAAACGATTGCACGTTGAAAGCGATATAAAAAAACGACTTGCTCTCTCATTCACTCTCATCGTGTTGATGTGTTCATGTTCTCATCTCATTTTCAAAATGTAATGTTTTGATTGGAAGTTCGTTGAAACATGCGATACTTTCTCTCTCTCTCTCTCTCTCTCTCACTCGCTCTCGTGTGCACACATCAAATCTCCTCGATGCTCAATTAAAGTGTGTATTTGGTTGTCTACTATTAATGCCATGATTCCCGTTGAATATTTGAAAAAATGTTTCACGTTCGTTAATAAACCATCAGCCGGTAATTCTGTTTGCGTATTGCATTCAAATGCAATTTTAATGTGTTTTTCGTGCTCTCTCGCTCGCATTCCCTTTTTCGAGCAAATTCAATTTCTTATTCCACCTGAGCATGAGCACGTTGGTATGCATGTTCATAGCAGATTTATGAATTTCTTTTAATAAAAAAATACCATCTTTCGCTTCCGTAGAATAATTGCGTAAATAAATAATTCTGCAGCAAAAGCATAGCGCTGGCATTTGAAAATACACATACACACAAATACACTGAATGCTTTACGCTGGGATAACTGAATTAGTGTGATTGCGCGTCCTGAACATTTGCATTCGAGAGATATGTGTGTAAGTGTGTGTGTTTGTGTTTAACGGTTTTTTTTTTCATTCTCATTCTGCAACTCGTTTTCCACCTTTTCACTCATTCAATGAGAAACTGAATATGCAAGTGGAAATATTCAACAAGATTGTGTACATTTTTCATATGCAAACTCCGCCGATCCGAAGATATTCGGAGAGAAAGTCTCCAAAAGATGGTTAAAGAGAGTGAGACATATAGTGTGTAATATGGCTGGCACAAACAAGATACTTTCACTTGCCCATTTGCAATGTAAAAAATGTGTTCTCGAGAGCAAGAGGGAATCTGCAAAAAGTAACCAAAATGAAAATGCATTTAATTTGTTAAGTGGTTTGAGTTGTGTGCATATGTGTGTGCTTTCCCATTTCACTTGCACATTGAGTTGGCGCAGGTTGGCATGAATGCGGGTGATATTCCGGTGCAAGATGAATGGTTAAGTCTATTTGATGCTGGGCTATATGAATTTATGAGAACACGAAAAACCGATGCCACCACCGTCAATTCTTTCTCCGTTCGCCTCCGTATGCCATTTCGAGTGCCAAACCACACCAGATTGATATGCAAATGAGATCGCAATGGACAGAAGAAATAAAATCCGAACAAATGAGATAATATTTGGTATAGATGCCTTCATCATTCACAGTTAGTCGGTATTCTAATGGCATGTATTTAGTCACCGAATCAGCTTGATGGCCAACACCACATCGCTTATATATATTTAAATTGGTTGAAGTACCGAAAAGCGCGCATTCGGACAAACTCATTTCACCATATGCTCCTTGCTCGCACTTCGTGCGCACAGAAAAATGTGTAAACTGTGAAAAATGTAACATGATCCATGTGTCCATGCGAAGCTCTATATATACATATATTTTTATAACATCTCCTGTTACAATTCTAATGCATGCAATATTAAAACGGCAATTGGATCGGAAAGTAACAGGCGAATGCAAATCCGCTCTCTTTCTATCAGAACTCGTTTGCTGCATATTTTTTGCTCTCTTTTGGCGCGTGCATTAATATTTTAGCCCCCCGTGTATCGTTGCTTACCAGCATCAGCGATGACAAATTGATCAAAGCAAAAATACCTGAGTATATGTATGTTAGTGTTGATGTTTATGTGTCTGTGTGTGCAAATGTAAAAAGTTCTCCGTCAAACATTTGCACAATAATCATATAATGTGTATGTTCGCCATTGTATCTCTCGATGTTTTACAACTTGTATATGGAAATGCCATTAAAATTTTGCCATCGTAAATGAAGTGCGCGCTATGCTGAAAACGAAAGCTACCCCATACTTCTTGCCTGCCCGCTTACTCTCTCTCTCTCGCTCGCTCTTTGCTCCTCATTCTGTCTCTCGCACGTGCGGGAATCATTTTGGCTCGCACATACCGGATGATACGTTTTAGTTCGCACACTAAAAATATTATTTACTGCATGTGAAAATGCGTATGATCATCACACATAAATTTCGTTGTACTTCCCAACAGCTCGCAACTTCTAGCGCGTTCTTTCTCATTCTTGTACACATGCTGACGATTTTTTTTGCCATGAAACTCGTAAGAGTCTTCAAATGTATGAATAATTGAAATGGATGTTGGAATGCCGTTGCATTAGTGCGAATAAAAATGTGCCGAAAAACAGCCTGCACGTGCTGAGAGAAAGAGAGCGAAGAAGAAAGTGCGCACAAGATCGTTGTTTGTCTGACATTATGCGTGAAATATGTGGTTCGTGTCGATTTCCTGCTACCAACTACAACTGCTGCTTACATACAAATAAACATTTTCAATTCATTTTTCTGCATGTGCTAAGCTTGCCTTTAATTCGTCATCATATATTTTTTCCGCTCGGTCTAATTGATTCACTTTTAATAATTTCAGATTGATTCGCATGTATGCAAACATGAGCTAGGATAGTGGGGAGGTGATAAAAAAAAATGTCGTCAATGCGGTTAAAAGGAAATGAACTCGAAAACATAAATGCAGAGATTCTACATATCAACTAGTCCAATTTCATTCCGCCAAACTCAATGCGTTTCACTTCTTACTTATTTTTATTTGGCGAAACGTACTGAATAAACAACTATATTTTGAATGACGCCGCCTCCTCTCTTTAAAATTGCGTGCAAATTCACCAAACACAAACCATTTGAGGGATACGCATAGCAACTAGCAGTTCTCGAATAAAATTCAAACATTCAACCATGGCTGTCTCCACTCCGCCGAGAGTCGAATCGACCGTGGTGTACGCTACCGTGAATTTGCTTCATTTTAGCCCTGCAGCATACATAGTTCGGGAGTTTCTCCAGCTGGCAGATAAGATTCCATTCGCTTCTCTGCATTTTCTGGTAATTACCTGAAATTAAAATGAAAGCACGAACAATGAAAAAAACATTTTCGATTTTAGGTACTTATTTATGCAAGGCAATCAATCTAATAGCTGTTAATAGACGTTAAATACATCATTAAGAATATTAACGCACTTTCACAATTTTCCGGATTTCCAAACATATATTTTCACTTGGCACAAGTTTATATTAAGCGATTCATAAAATCTTCTTGAATAAACACAATAAAACTAGTGTTTGTGATAAACAGTATCCTGCGTTCCTTCGAAATTATCATTTACTACTTTGATATTCCGAGCTTCAACGCAAAAATCATTTGTACTTTTTTCTATTGTTTTGTATACATTTTTCCCAAGACAGAACAAATTTGATTCTCTAATTGGTTTGAAAGACTTCAATTCGGGAATTATTGTTTTTATTATAAATTCAATTAATATATAATGGAATTCAAAGACTATGGAGCAAATTATCATATCATCAATTTTGATGAAACTCTGCAATGGCTTTAGATGCTTTGGTTTATTCATGTTGATAGTTCACATTAACACAACACTGTACAACGTCTTGAGCATTTTTAATTTAAACTTTCGAAGTAAAACTATTCATTCGAATGTACAAATTTGATTTGTTTGTGACATTAACATAATTTGGAATATATACAAATTAAAGGACTCTCTAGTGTTGAATTTTGTGACTTATTGAGGGTAATTGTCCAAATTTGGACCTACAACTTGAAGTGTTCCTAATTATGACCTAAGACTCTATTTATATATGAAATAAGGTTCATTTCCGCAACAACATCGTAATTAGAGTGTAAGACCGAATTACAGTCAAGTACCCTCAGCTAAAGAATCTTTTATTTTTGCAAAGTGTTCACGGAATTTGAATCGAATTTTGGGAAATAATCGAAAATGTGCAGTTTTTTTTTTACCATTAGTAGTTTTTTCAATGGCAATGACTAAACATTTTCGCAGAGCTAAATAGAAACGATAAGAATGGGAATCTTTCAAGGAAATACCCATTCATAAGTTTTTTGTTCTGATATGAAGTCAACAAGTATGACAATGGATTGTACCGTTTGCATGTGTTTTTGCCACTATCGTTCTATTCGCTTCCACATGATAATGTTTATATTATCATCATCCGTGAATGGCTATATCAGAAAACACTATACATTTTTCGTTGTTTTATCGTCGTCCAAAAGATTAATCGTCTAGGTTTACTTTGACTCAGAAATGTCATAAATATTTTCCAAAATTATTTGATGCGACCTTCAATCGTATCTAGAAGAGAAGTACAAATGAAATAGTTTGAACCATATTGAAAATAAATCAAATATCATTCCGAACATTTCTTGAAAATTACGAGATAATTTCTCTCTCGTTTTCTCTTCGGTTGCTTGTGTTGAGTTTGCAAAAGACCAAGCGAGGACTGAGTACGGAATGACGTAGTGAACACACGCATAGAGAGAAAGTTTCGTGCTATTCTCTGTTATTCCTTCAATGCGAATGTGTCAGAATAAGCATGTCAAACACACCTAAAAATGCATGTTACAATTATTGAGAATGTAATTCACTTAAATGTTATGTAAATAAAGTGTACTAGAAGTAGTAGTAGAAGTAATTTTCATGGCTTAATTCACAATATTTGCAACATGCGTTCTTAGTATGTTTTGCATGAATGTTCTGACAGATTAGACACATTTGCATTGAAGGAATTACAGAGTATAGCATGCACCACTTTCTCTCTTTGCAGAGCGTGAGTTTGAGTGGAAGAAATGTATGAAACATCAGAAATGTTTATAATATCTGTTGTGAAGTCAGATGCTGGTGGATCCAGTCCATTGCGATTTTTGAGCCGTCATTTCCAGTCATTTTGACGTTTCACAACGTCATTCCGAAGTCGGTTGCCCCTTGCAAGACAGTAATCGCCTGGAAAAAAGCTCGATGGAGGCGCGCAACTTCAAATGAAATAAGATATGCCGATGGGCGATTCTCATGCGATAAAAGAAAAGTCTAAATTGAATTTAAACGGAAGTTCTCTCGAATGATGCACGAAAGTAGAAAATTAACCGTGCCGTTGGCTTTTTGCGTAAATTATTGCTCCGGGTGCTGGTTGCTCGCACTGGGTGATCTTTAATTCTGCATTGACTCTAATGAGACTGCCATTCAATGGACATGCTCAGCCTAGAACATCAAACAATTTGCTTCATTTTGACTTGTTGGTTGAAATTGGAAAAAATTGGTATACCATTGAAGTCGTGATTTGATTAACGCATCGAAAACTCGTTAAAGAGAGTAATCGAGAAATAGGAAACCAGCGTCTACAGTAGTGCGTGAGTACCATTCGGCTATGTGTGTTCGAGTACCTCAAAAGTGCTGCCAATCAACATAGCTTTGTTTCTGCGGAAATGTCTCATTTTCTCAAAATTACTGCAAATATAATTGCAAAACGAAAGATGATATTACAAGTGCTCTAATTTTAACTCAAGTTATGTTGAATATGGTGTGAGATTTCATCAATCATTGCACAGTAGTTTGTTTGCTTCGCATACTTTTTATTTGCTGTTTAAGTTCAAGAATAAATTAAGTTCTTTCCATTAAGTGTAGTTTATATCTTGAAGTTTCGTGATTGCAGAAATATCTTGGGTATTTGGTGGCCATAAATGTGTCGGTCAGAATTGAAAATGCCGAAACTAACTCAATTCATAAGTCGGTCACATAATGTGTGCGTGCGCGTGTGTTTGGCTTTAAAGCACTATAAAATTCGCATCAGAATGTCGTATGGAATAGACAACAAACACAATAGAAATGCGAGAAAAGGTGTTTTACAAACACATTGACATGAACGAGAGAATAACTTTGAATTCTGACATTTTTAATGAATGGAATAGAAGGAAGTATTGTAGTTTTTGGTTATGTACTAATAAAATCGGTCAAACGGATTTGTACAGCAAAATTCAGACAGAAATTCGGAGAGATAGACATTTCAACGAGAACTAATAACTATGAGAATGCAATTGCACAGAACAACGTCAAATGGTTAGACACATATCAACGTTCGATTCGCGGAAGAGAGATAATAGCTACAATAAAGGCACTCCGGTCGTTTGTTTGCACGTCCGAGAATATGAAAATACGATAAATACTTTGAAACGCCATTGAATAAATGAATGGAGAAAGGGTATTCAATGATAGAGAGAGTGAAACAAAATGTCCATTTGAAAGCCCACATGCAAGACCCAAACTGCACAGCACAGTTAATACACAAAGAATTGAGCAATGCAGCAATAGACAGGAAAATGGATAGAAAGAGTAGGAATGTATGGACTATATTTATTGAGCGTTATATTTCTTTTCATTTATCTGCCGTGGTTTGAAATGGCGAGAATAGGAGATTATTTTTACTGTAACTCTGTTTTGAATGTCAATACCACAAGCTTTGTGTAGCTGCTGTCGTTTCACATGCATTTCAATCGTCTGATATGCGTTTTCACATACACTCGGCCGTGCTACATCGTGCGGTGAATCAGTGAAGTGAACGTACTGATACTTTATATAATTGCACATATAATATAATTGGAAAACATTTTTATACACCAAAATCCTGTTGATAACATTGCAAAGGAAGCTAGTCAACAGGAATTGAATTGCAAGCTCGGTGAATCAAATGCATGAATATGAATCACGGCCAATCAGCCGAACGACAACTTCGACGTAGATGATAACGACGACAAAAATATGAAATATAATAAAATGAACTACGAAATGTAGTGTTTATTTGAAACAACATCCAATGTAGCGATAGCGAACTACATTGAGTACACCTCAGCCGAATGGAAGCGATTTTAAATCAATCCTCTCTCCCTCTTCATGCGCCCGCATGTCATGCCCCGCTCTCGATGCATCTCTCTTGACGGGCATTTGTATACCCTAATTCCGATAAAACAAAAATCAGGCCAAAATTTACGAAAATAGTACAAAAATTCCGGAAAATCGTGCTAAAATTCCTAAATGTAAATAAAGAAATTTTGAATCTATTTTGAATGTTAATGTGATCATTTTAAGTTGAATATAGAGTCTTCCATAGCAGTTCGCTGCCAAGCTAATAATGCAGCACCCTTTTGGTTCGAAACCGATTGTAGTACTGAGGCTTTGGTTGGCTTTGATCATCCTGAATTTTCCATAGCATTCTCGTTCGAACATTCTGTGAATTCGTTTTACTGCAAACATCACATTCAGTTGTGAACAATATTTCTGATTTTTCATCAAAATGAGCACGTTCAATGAATCCAAATGTTTTGCACCATAAAGTTACGTAGTCTTTCTTTTGTTTTGGAAAGGAAATTTTGAATTTTTCATTTTTGTCAGAAATGAATGCTTGCTGTAAAGCAGCTTCTACTGGCGTATAATTTCGGCATTGCATTGCTTCATTTGTGTATGCGAATGTATATTTACAAACTAGACGCTCTTTCTTCAAAGATTTTGAGGAAATTTTAGCACGATTTTACGAAATTTCTGTATGATTTTGCAAACGTTCAGTACAATTTTCGTAGTTATTCTGGCCTATTTTTGTTGATTTTTAGTCTATTTTCGTTGTTTTATTAGATCGATTTTGAGGAGATTTTTGTACGATTTTCGTAAATTTTGGCCCGATTTTTGTTTTACCGCCATGATTCAAAGTACTATATCCACGAAAATGATATTTAAATAAACAAGAAATTACATTTTATAATTTGCGTCTTGTTAATTTATCGCCTTCGTAAATTGTTTGCTCGCAATGTTGATGAAAGCATTCTTTGTGGCTGGCGTGTTGCGTTCTCCCCTCTCTTTAGTTGTGTTTTTCCAAATATTCTTTCCACTTGTTTTCTTTTATGTTTTAAATAATTTTGAGCTTGGTATAAGAACACGCTCAGTTCATTGCTCAATGCTATCAGCAGAGGCGCGCACACGTTTTTTTTCAGATCTGAAGAATCGAAAATTTTACTCTCTTCATTACTGATTCGATACGATGCGTGTGCGCGCGCAAAATTGAACGGAAGGCGTTCACGCCACGTCAAACAAAATATTGACAACAGAAAAAAAAGCAAAAGTATTAAAGATGAAAAGTATAAATACATTCCACCATGTAGTCGGTATGCTAACGAATGGAATATGGAACCCGTTCGCGTACTTTATGCGCTTGAAATGTTTATAGATTTTGCGAATCTTTTTTTGTCTCAAACGGATTCATTAAAATTTTGCTACTTTTATTCGGTGGTTAGTTCTTTATACAATCGGCATTCAATATGAAAGTCCATAAATGAGTTGCAGGCGCAAATAAAAACTGATTTGCACGAAGTTTTGCCCTAATGCGTGCCCATTATTTTTTCCTCGGTTAATTGATATATTGCATGCATTCAAGAATGAAAGAAAAAATCTTATGCCAGGCGCGCTACTCTACTTCTTCAGGGCCTTTCTCAATCTCGCTCAGCCTCTCTCTCTCTCTCTCTCTCTCTCTCTCTCTTCCTTTTTTTCCTCCCTCAATTTAAACAGTCGCATGTCAATCTGAAATGATTTTAATCAGAATGCCTCGCCAAATCAACTCACAGCAACACGAACAGAAAGAGCGAAAAATATATATTCGATTGAAAATTGAAATTTATTGCATGGATTTTCGCACATATTTATTCTCGTTCGATGGCGGTTCTGTAACGAGCGCTTTGCTGTGTATCCAGAAAGTGAACGCATTTTATTTATAGCATTTGCTTTCACTATATTTGAAATGTACAATATAATATATTTATTTTTTGGTTCGTTCGTTCTCTTACTCACCCCGTCGATCGTTCAGTTAGTCAGTCTTTGTTAGTTAAATCTCATCACGTCCAATAGATATCGAGTTTCAAATGCGATTTTACTGTGAGAGCGAGAAAAGTGCCCGAGAGTAAGTGCGCAAGCAGCAACTTAAATAGACACACAAACACACACACAAACACACACACACACACACACACACACACATACTCCAAATAAAAAGAGCGTAAAAGTTTCAACGAATCCGATTGCAAATGGAAACAAATATTTATCGCTGGGTGCGGATTTAAATGCATCATCTCATTTGTTATTTAATAGCCGAATAGGAAATAGAAAGCACTTGTGATTTTGATTTCGGAAAACATGACGCATTGCTCTCTCCCTCTTTCTCCAACATCACCGATGGCACTCACTCATTCGCATATTTCGGTAGGTTTTGCACAAGTATTATTATACTATGCTCGATTCAGCTCGGCTCGGCTCAAAGATGATGGAAATGTTAGTTGTTATTCAATTACACTGCGTCTTTCTCGCATGCATTCTGATCTTTTATTACATCGATATTCGACGTGTGCTTTTGTTTATTTTTCACAACATTCCATTCAACTCCATATTCAAATACGCCTCATGTGGCCACATTGTTTCAGGCATATGTTTGAATCTAATCGCTTCCCGATGATGAACACACACGGAATGAAGAAGAAAATGCATCTTTTCTTCCATCCTTTCAATCGGAGCCATTTCGGTGTTTGCTTTCTGAAGAAGCAAAACCAATGGATTTCCTTCCGCTATCATATCAAGAAAGATAAAACCGAATCCTTGGAGCGACGAATACAATAAAAAAGGGATAAGAAAGCTTTTGGTATTTCAAACTAATCCGTATTTGGATTGGAATGAACACAAACTGACCGATTCGAAATGGTTTTTCATCTATTGCCATATTTAACCTTATCGTCACTTCACATTCACTTTATCGATGTGTTGCTCTCTATCAATGGAAAATTGATATTGCGCATAGCATCGAAAAAAACGAGTTCTGTTTTTTCGGCACTCATGTGGTGCAGCCAGATTAAGATTTTATCACTATGAAAGTATTGCCGTTGCATTCACACAAGTGATTTATGTGAATTATATCAGTGAGCAATCGACAATTCTTTCTAATCGCCTGTTAAATGAGGTTAAAATGCTGAAATATCGATGCCGATTTGCTAAAACATTTTTAATGATCGATTTAAATTCCAATGATATGTTGAATATTTGCAGAATTTATGCCATTAATGGAAATCGGTTCTTAACAGCATCAATATTGTCCAAATGGTTTGAAATGGTCAATTGAAAATTGTGTGCGAGAGAGAGACAATTTGTGTGAAGGATTTGTAACGAGAGAATTGGTTAAAAGTTCAGATTGATGTGGTTTTTGTTATTGCCACTCGAGTTGGCCTACAATTTTAAGGTGAAACTTTATTTTTCGTGCATTCACTAAAAAATCCACTCTAATTGAATCTTGCTGAAAATCTTGGTGAAAAAATACTGTAGTGGAGCTCAGAGAAGAGAGCAAACAAAAATCGCAGCCATAGCCAATTTGATTAAATGAACGTTTCATTAATCATATTTTCGATTTTTTGACGTTGTACGCTAAGTTGCATATATATGAATCATTGACATGAAAACGAATGTAGCTGGTTGGAATCGGCAACAGTGTTACAAACCGTTTATCCATCCCACAAAATAGCCTCGCACTTAATGACACATCCCCACCGAACTAAATTAAATTGAAATTCATCAATGAATTAGAATCATTTTAAATAACGTATTCCGCTTTACTGATGCAATTAGCTATAAATTTAACCATCCGAAAGCCACGAGTGATTGCTTGAATCATCGATGACAAATATGGCAGTCTGTTCATATATGCACTTTTTTCCTTCTCTCGAATGAATATTGGAAAAAGAGCACGTAATCACGCTGCTTCTTCGAATCACCAAGAAGCAATTCTGAGAGCTGCTGAAATACACACAAAAAACGATTGGCTATAAAAAGCCTGGCAGAATGTTGCAAACACATATTTGCACAAACAAACGAAATAAAAACAAGTGAAGAATAAATGAAAGAGAGCATGCTTAAACAGTTCAAATTGAATCAAGCGTTTATCCTCGTTTAATTTTTGCAATCACCATTTCGCCATTCATCGCATTACTATATTCTCATTTAAGTGTGTCAATTCTCGGCTCTTCATCTCTCTCTCACTCACTCTGCAGTTATTTCAAGTACATGTACTTGCACATGCACATGTCCCACTCGAGTCGGCCGCTCTCATTTTGGAATTCTTCGCTCATCCACATTCGCTTTATCCACATTTGTGAGTATGCTTTGTTCAAATCTCTTCTCTTTTCTCACTTTTTCGAAATCAGCTAGAACAACTGAGATTAGTTTTGTGATGTAAAACGTTTTTATTATTGCAACATAACAAAAGAGCGTATTTTGCATCATTGATATTCGACTGGATTTGAAGGCGGTCAAATAACGTCCAGAAACGAGAAGAAAAAAATCACTCGCATTCAATGCAAAATATGTTATGAAGATATAATTTAATATCACAATGCTTTTTTAATTTCAGGATGCTTTTTTCCTCTCCACACTACTTCAGCTTCCATATATTTTGTAGTTTTTTATTGAATCACTTCTTGTATGCAAATATGAATATGTATGATAAATAGCGATAGCATTCTACACGTGCAAGATTACATGTGTTATGAATAGATGCAATGAAGCGTCATCCAATAAAAACCATTTACATTCAAACAATTTCATTTATATTCGTCGTTCTTATTTCTGATTTCACTTCTCATACACTTCATATTTCATTTTTTTCTCTATCGCTCTCGCTCGCTTATTCTTTCTCTCTTTCTTTTTCTCTTTCTGTTTCTCTTTCTCATCATCGCTTCTTTTTTCCATCAGTTCAGGTCTATCACGCTTGCAAAGAATGACCGACATATTTCTACTTGTGTTCTCATATCGTTTATTTTTCTGTAGACTATTTTGCTTGATAGCAGAAATTGCACTTGATTTTTATACTCTTCAACGCTGGGCAAATATTTCCTAGCAAATGACTCGAGTGTGTTTCTGTATGGCTGAAAGACACTTTCGCTGGTGCCTGATCACTCGTTATTTACAACTCGGTAAGTGCGAAAATTTTCAACACATACATTTTGACCTTTTCAAGGTTCATAACATGTTTGATCCTATTTATTTTCTTCAATTTGCCTTTTAAGAGATGCGCACAAAAACGTATCAAACAGCTTACAAATATTTAAATCCGAAAACACAGGATATTTTCATTGGAGAATCAATTGGTGAAATGCATAGAGTGCATGCATAACTGAAAAATGTTTGAAAAAACTCATTCAATGATTTGCTTGCTTGGTAATGAATTTTCGTTTTTATTTAATATGCTCTTTCCGACCATGCACAACATTTTATGCACTAGCGATACCATGAACACTGAATTGACAATCAATAAGTGGAATATCATCTGAAATATTCGGCTGGGCCCGGTATTTTGAATAATAGATTAAATGACGCTTTGGTTTTATGCAAAATACATGAATGAATGAACTCTATTTGTAACCGTCAAAACCGACACATCGCCAAATGCATGCCTCAAAATGGAAACATCAAAAGCGACATAAGTACCAGCTAATTAATTATCATATCCAGCATATTTAATCACCAATTAAATTGGAATGGAGAGAGTGAATGAGACATAGAACGAGAGAATACTCGCTTCTTTGTGCTCTTATTTATGTGGCGTTAGCATTTTCATCATGCATATGAATATGAATATGGCATCGTGCGCATTGTCACCGATGAGGTATGCGAGAGAGAGGGGGAGAGAGAGAGAGGAGAGAGAGCAAGCGAGCGGTTGGAAGTGTTTTTGTCATAGTTGATATGCAATTTTGTTAAATATATCTTTGGGTTGTGATTGCTCTGTGCGAATGAGCGAGTTATGAGAATATCCTAGGTGGATGGCATGCTGTGCCTGTACGCAAGGTAACGGTAAAATTGTGCTCTCTACATCATTCCATCGGCTCAACGTTTCCTCCCCACCTCCTCGATGAGCATACGCACGCACAAACACACACACTTTGACATATGTGAGTGAATCCGATGAATTATTTAATGCATTTGATATGTGCTCTTTTGCGTTTGCTTTTTGCCCACATTTAAAAGTGCATGGAGTGGCAAGTATCATGCAAAATATCTGGTAATTGGTGGCTGTGGCAAATGTTGTTTAACCGAAATAGTTTATATTAATTGCTAATTGCAAATCGGAATCGAAATCAAAGCGAAGAGCTAATAACAGCATTGCATTGAATTGTCACAGTTGTATTCAACGAATGCACCACATATTATCAGAACTATGTCTACGGGATCATCAACCAAAGGCTTATGAATCATAGAGAGAGAGAGAGAGAGAGAGAGAGAGAGAGAATGCAAGCACATACGCACTCAGCATGGTAATATCAAAGTGGTATATGATGTCAAGAATTCTCATCAATTAGTTGTGTATAGGCGAACATAGGTTCGTTATCTCATCATACATAAACATGCCGTAAGAAGCTCCTAGAACTCCTCCGATTTCTGCTTGTAAATGACAGAAAATGGAATTGGTAAGTAAATTCGATATTTTTTCAAGGGGCAAAATAGAAAAGCGAAAGAAAAACAACGGAAAGTAGCAGCAGCAACATCAACACCAGTAGCTGTGCTCAAGAGGCGAAATGTCAATGATTTCCTCGTTTCAATAGTTGGAAGTTTTTGGCGCAATATCATTTGCTACGAAAACATGCATCTATGAACAACATAATTTGAAATTGAGGAAATGCTTCCAGTTTGCCTTTTCCTAATATTTCCGACACAAATAATCGCTTTGATAATGTCAATGTCATGTGCATAGGATGCATAGCTTCCACAAAGTAAGCAGCGATTGAGAGAGTATATACGGTTCAGTCGTTGTTATCGAAGCCTTTCGATATGTTTCTGAAGGAGTCCCTCTTTTGGACTCTTCTCAGTTTCTGTCTTGCTCTCAGTGGCTTTACTGCTGTTGTCATAAACCGCAAAACAAAAAATTGTCTCATAAAATGTGTCAACGAGATTTTAGTTGCACAATGACTGGTTTTGACCTCAATGGGTCGCTTTTGTATATTCAAAATACATTTCAATTTGTTGAAGCATCTTTTTAAAGGGGTCGTGTCCCTTCCAGTCATATCTTCAGTTATCACTTGATATAAAACAATATTGTGAACACGCATTCTGGATAATGCAGATGAGAGCTCTACACGTTTGTATCCTTATTTTTTGAAGCGTGTTGATGCTCATATTCTTCGTTTTTTCTATTTTACCGGGAGGCAACTCATCCTGTTTTACAAATGTTTAAGCTCGTTCAAATTCAATCGACATATAAGATTGCCTTCACACAGAAAGTTGAATTTATGCTTTTCCACACACAGATTAAGTGGAAGCATTTTTTGCGCCTAGTAAAGTAGAAACGCCAGAGTTACTTCGAAACAGTATTTTGGGTAGCTCATAGTTGGTGGCTTTGTAAATATCGCACATATTCAAACTCAAAATATATAGAGTATTGGGACGTTTACTAGACTATTTCAAATACTCTTATTTTGGAGTTACCGCACCAAATACTCTTACATTTGTATATTTGACATTGTATTAGAATGAGATGAAAATAACATTACGATGCGCTGCGACTGCTAATATCTATGGTTGCACTGATTTATTCACACTCACTGTGAATACAACATTTGTTTGTGTTGTCAATTTTGCACAGAACCGTCGCCATTATTCAAAATTTGAATTTTCAACGTACATACAGGAACAGATACGAAGTGTATTTGCACCAATTTTAGTGTTTACTGAGGAGTAATCGTTCCGATTCCGATTACTATGAAGTTCAGAGTAGACTTACTATTTTGATTGTTTGTGTGTTCGTTAACAACTAACATTCAGTGCTACAAAAATTAACCTACTCAGAATGCTGTTTTGAAGAAGCTCTGACGTTTCTACTTTACTTGGCGCAAAAAGCACTTCCACTTATTCGGTGTGTATAATCACAGTCATTCGTTTAGTTGAACTTTGAACATTCATGACCGACTGATAAAGATTAAGATTCACATTCAGTGGACCTGAGCATTTTCGTATAAAATATAAACATTTCATCACACTCATTGGCTGTGGCTTTGAATTTTGTTCTGAAGTTGAAGCTAAAATTTTCCACAAGTGTGCGCCAATATAATTGGATTTTTTCCTTTCGAATTCTTCGTTTGTGGCTGTGCAAAGGAAACATTTGAACTGAACACACGTGTTGTTTTACATTTTGAATGGCCAAAATACATATAATGGCCACTTTAGATGGATAGATAACGGGGCGAAATTTCGGTAGTATTTAGCAAAAGGGAAAAAATAATCAGCTTAATAGCATATTTCGCTTTGATGAATGGACGGGAATGGTCGGTTGTAATGGCGAATGGTAGTGCCACGCATGTTGCGAACGAACGCGTTTCAAATTAGCTGGAAAAGCAAATAGGCGGCCGGATTCTACATCGAGGCATATTTTGTAATATACTTGGAAATTAAGGCCGACAAGAAAAAAAAAAAAAAAATAGCACCAACATTTAAATGGCACATCGCACAGCTGCTTCAAAATGCACAATACGTGTTCAGGCACTCTAGTTGAACTGTTGATTGCGTTGAACAAAGGAAACGTTCGCAAATGCTTGTGGAACGATGTCGTGATTTTTGATGTATCTCATCATTACAACGGAATTGAGAGTGAATAGAGAAATTTTTGGCATGTACATTCGTTAGTTGAATGCTGTTTTGTCTTCTCCGGCGAATACCATTTCCCCAAACGAAACCTAAACAAACAAGCAACCTCTGCTCTCGTCTGCACGCTCAGCTCGTAAACACACAAATATATTGCATCATCACCGAACATGTAGTAAATTTTTGAAGGAATTCGTGTTTGTAAGCGCTTGCATTCTATGGATATTGCATTCAACATACATTACATTACATGGCTTAACTTGAATTTGTCATGGCGTTAACTGAAAAATTTCAATCAACAATGTGTTTTGTTATTATTACAATGATAAGAAGCCTTCATATTTTCGAGTCGCTGCATTATTACGCTGCAACTATTTTATCTGACAACTTGTGTGTTGTACATTCGTTCGTCGACTTGCAAGCCCGTCCTCCCTCACTGACTGTGTGTGTGTCCCCGGGCTTCGGCGAATGGATTCCATTAAAAACGTACAATGTTCCAATTATATTTTCGGTTACTAAAGATGTGAATGCAAAGTGCATCATTAAAGCATTATTATAGTGAATACAGCGGTGACGTTGATGATAATAATGTCATTATGTTGACACTGTCGATCAAATTCATCGCTTAGAAGCTCGACTCATCCTCCGTGGCATACACAAAGTTCGCCCATATGAGCCTCAAGTATATGCATGTGTTTGTGAGTTGTAAAATTGTAATCTACTTCAGACATAGACATTTCTTACAAGATCCGTCATTCTTGATAGTCAGTGAAGGGCTTCCGCCACAAAACGTTTCCGACAAACATCACTTTTTTTTCAACCCGCGCACGTGTTTCCCGTTCAGTAAACTCATTACATTTCGATCTTAATATGGCTTAGATTATTCGCATTTTGGGTTTCTGACAAATAATTTGCACAAGGCATAACGATCCTTCGCCCGCTCTCATTCTTCTTGTCTGCATCTTAAGTTGATTTTGTGCTAAATGCAAAAGGCAAATACTTGTGACTTGATTTTCCGTTTCGCGGAAAATAAATGCATCGCTTATTAAATTGCTTGCCATTCAAGATTGCAATCGTTGTCTGTTTTCATTTGCACGCTCCTCTGAATAAAATGCTCGAATCAAAATGAAAAATGTCTTTTCCGTCGTTTGCATTTTGAAACGGCGAGGAAGAGACAAGACGAGCAAGTGCAATGCAGTTGAAATGATGTTTTTCTTGGCCCCGGCTGGAACTTAACAGTAGCAAAAATACGAAAGGGATCCACACTAGAATGTTGACTGATCCGAATGGGGTGTAGAGCGACACACATGCTCGAATAAATGCAGTTGTCACACCCAAAGAAATCGAAATACCCTTTCGTCGATGTCCTCACACAGCTCGTTCATCCGCTTCTTAATGTTATCTATGTATGTGTGTTGCAATGGGTTTTATTGTAATTTTCTGGCGAAATTCATTGGAATGAGCGTGAGCATTGCAAATCACAATAGTTGTGTGGGTCTCTTGCTAAAGTTAACAAATACCATCACTTGGTATGGCTGGGATTTGCCAAGCATGAGCTGAGTGTCGAATGAGCAAAAGACACCGAAATACAGTCACAATACTAGAGTGTGACAAACGAGCAAAAAGGCAACGCCAATGCACGGGAACATCTTTGGAAAATGAAACAACACGAATCGGTGAACTAACGAAAGAAACAACAACAATCCAACGGAATGAAATAAAAAGAAATAGTGTCGTCAAGTGAAGTATTTTCATCGTGTGGCTTACAGTGGATTTTGCGGTGTCAGTTTCTTTGGTTTCGAATTTAGAGATAGTGTTTGTTCTAGAATGGGGGCGCGCCACACTGAACCGAAGAGTATGAGGAATGGGAATGAGAATGAGCGAACGAACGATCGAACAACAGAAGTTGTAAAAGAAGAAACAATGACACCGAATTAATTTCCATTACATAACTTTCTCTCTCAGTATATATATCAAGCAAAGTCCTCGTTTTCGATTTTACATTTTCGCACATTTGCATTTGCCGCATTACCAATGTCAGTTCCACGTTGGAGTTTTCCGTTTTTCCCTATATGCTTTTCACTCTCATCAAAAATGCATTTCGTACTCGTTTTTGCTCATGCATGCCTGGATGCTTGTTCTTTTTTTCACTCTATTTCATGCAGATCGAAAGTGTGTGTATGTGCTGTTTTTCCATTTCTATCGGCCGTCGAAAGTATTGTCTGGGCCGTCTGGGCTGTGTGCTCTCTCGCAAAGAATGTGTAATATAAGTGATGTTGGCCAAAGAAATTTTGTCTGGATGCATTTTTCACATGAATTTCGCCATTTATGCGAATATCGTTAAACGCAGTTTCGCTCACGCATTTTTTCTTTCTCTTCCTCCCTCATTCGCCGCCTACACAAGCCGTAAAACACTATGGACATTCGAAATATTTATTTTATGGAACATTTCGCTTTATTTAAACAAACTTCATTTGAAATGACTTAATTATGTTGCTGAAAAATAGAAGAGTATTCAGATTATTCAGCGCTGCATCACAAATCAAATTCAATATTCGTTCGGATGTTGTAATCGGAAAAAGTCTGCATTTTAGCAATGTTTCACAACATATACAATCCTTGTTGGTTTTATAAAAGGCCCCCAAGAAGTCCAATATTTTCGGCCAGGCATTTTGTAACCATTGCAGCTACACAAAATATGTGATACATATGATTGAAATGTGGTTGAAAATGTCTTTTAAATATAATTATTAATAATTTATTAAATGCATCTGCATCAATATTTGAAAATGAATCGGATGGAAGGAACGTGCTCGACGATGGCTAATAAACGAGTGAGCGAGAAAGTTATATCAGCACTCTGCTAACAGTTAATATGAATGCACGCTTTGCCAAATGCTGCAAACATAAACCCATTTGTTACTCTCAAAACATTCGGGAGTGAGTTTCAACGAATCTGACGATGCAAAAATATGCAGCCCGTTTTTGTGTGTGTGATGTTTAAAAAAAGGGCACAAAATCATGAAACACAACGCGCTCAGTCAATGCCTGAACATGATATCATATTCAGTGTTGCATCCACATATTTTGAAATATCACAATAAACCAATTTGAATATTCCACTTTGCCATTTTTCGTTTGGCTGCCGTTGAAGCTACTGATACTCATGTTGATGCTAATGTTTTGCGAATCAAATATATGCAACAAAAGTTGGTGCAACATATGCACCACACAAAAAAGACGGGAAAAGAGAAATGAACGAATGAAGCGGTAGCGGGAACGAGAGTGAAAGAGAGCTATAAGCTCAGTTTTGGTGGCATCAACATTTCACATGAACGATTTTCTCACTAAGAAAATATCAATAGATTGCCATTGCATTCTTCTTCTTCGTTTTGGTTGTTTGCATGCACGCGGCGTTATCTGCGCTTGCGCAATCCAATGTTATGTTTTGATAGGAATACCACATTATGTTGACGACACCAATAAAATGCGAATGCGATTGAAATTCATAATGAAGTAGAAATTTATTTCTACATGTTTTATGATTTCTCGAAGTCGTTCTCTGTGTTTTACATCAAGAATATGACGCATTTCGTGCTCTATGTATACATTTATTTGAAAATTGGTGTAGTTGGTTTCATTTTGGTTATGCCAAATAGATTTCATATTCCGCACTGGGTTTCTTTCGAAAAGTACTCGAGAACGCTAGCAATAATTATCAAAAGCACAGTTTTAAATGATTGCTCATAAATAAGCTAAATGAAAATCCCAATAATTTTTCTACGTACTGGATTAGATCATGCATGCTCAATGCGATTTCGTTAGTTTTTTGCTAGTCTGTAATAATCGAGAGTTTCGGTGGAAAAGTCGATTTGATTTTGAAACTTTTGATTGGATTTTACAACACTTTAATCAAGCCTGATTAACTTAAGAATGTTCAAGTTAATAAATGAGAATGATCAGTGAAATAGTGATCCAATCAAAAATGAATTGTGGGGCTTTTTCTTGTCGAATTCTCAATTTCAAATCAATTGAATCGAATCAAATGGTAGTTGAGTTAAGTAACAATTGACTTGTATTTGGGGTGATTCATCGATTTTCAAATCATAATTTCTGAATCGTTTCGAAAAGAGCTCGAGTTAGTATTTCGATGCAGAAACTCAATTGAGAGCTTATTCTTGACATTTGATTTCAATTGATTTTGATTCTTGCAATAGAACCGATAACAATGTGCAGAAGTAGCTCATTAATTTGCTTGAACAAAGAATTAGTCGTCGTCGTCGTCGCCGTGAAATGGCGCTCGATGAAATGGCCAAACTCCCTGTTTCGCATTTATAATACGATTAAAATATTGTTTTAAATGGAATAATGCATACACAGTATTTGTTATGATTGCTATTAATTCCGGAAACTCTATAGCACACGGGCAGTACATAAAATGCTTTATGCTGCCGACTGCGAGAAACGCCAAGAAAATGGCTCGCAATGAATAGAGGAAGATCGAAGGGAGACGAGCAGAGATCAAACGTTCCTAAAAAAGGTTTTTTTGTTGCAGTGCACTTCTGTACATACAATCAAGTTAATGCGATTTTCGTTTTAATGGCGAAATTCAATTAAATTTCATACACAATAAATTTGTGCGTTCGCTGAATACATACAAGCCCAGTCAAAGGCTCTCAATAATTTTCTAGTGTTCGCATGCTATGTATATAATATATATACATATCTCTCGCCAGAGCGTTTGGCTTCCCATCGAACTGAGTAAAATAAACGAAGCAACGACAGCGTTCATCAACATTGATGTGTTGAATTTAATTTAGCTTTTAAATATACGTAAAATACAAAACTAAGGGATGTGTTTCGCTCCTTGCTCTCATGTTTCAACCATTTCCAGGCACAATGAATCCATGCTTTACTTTTTTGAGGAAATTTTATCGAAAATAGAATTGAAAATCTAAACGAAAGGTCTTATTAATGGATACATTTTTTTATTGAGCAGAAATAGACGTAGTTCAATTTAAAAATGAATGTCACCCATCAACGGCCAATATTTCTTAGCATCGCTTTATTTTATGCACTGGGTCTCAAAAAGTGCAATTAATGATTTTTAACTACGCATTTACTTTTGGCTTCTTGAAAGAAATATCAAAACGGACTTTATTCCAATCGAACGGTCGATTCTCTTCAGTGTTTGCTTTGGAATATTTTCCCTGTTGAAAAACATCCCCCATTTTGCTTCTTTGGATTTGCTGCAATTTCATTTAAGCAAATGTCATTTGAAATGTGATCGACTTTCAAGCAGCGGCAATTTTTTATAATTATCGCTTCGGATTCCCGTTAAAGTGTGACGTTTTTGAAATGTCATCAGCAAAGTTTGTACACGTTTGATTGTTCTTTTCATTTGAAAATACAATGGTTAAATGAAAAAACGGCGCCCGGAGCAGCTAGTCATCACCACCATTCCAAAAAATGCTCATGAGTCAGAGCTGTCTCATTTCTACTGTTTCGCCATTCTGATAGAGAAAAGGGACTCAGCTATCGAGCGCACGAGAGCCAATAAGTGAGGAGCTACATCCCGTCATGCAAGTCATTGCCGAATGGTATTTCACTTTTTCTGCAAAGCACATGCAATTTCACGTTTTTCATTACGTTTTTAGCACAGTTGATTATTTTGTGTATCATTGGCACACATTCAGTATGATAAATGTTGATCTGATCATGTTTCTTATCTCTTCCAAAATTAATTTGTTCTGAAGTGATGATATTGTGACGACAGCTGCAGCTGTGCCAATCATACACAAAATAATCAACTGATAATTCAAAAAAAAATTTGGTGATAATTCCGTTTTAGCTACGAGATAAACAAATTATTTCAATACTTTTGCCGACATTTCAAAAATAAAAAGCTATTTGCCGAGAAACAAGCTGAATATAAAAAAAGATATCAGACTAGCGCCCGAGGCGAGATTGTGGTTATTGAATATTTGGACTTTGGATGCATTCAAGCAATCTTTTCTAAACATTCAAATGATAATAGAAGGTGTTGATTTTTCACATTGCATACTGAATCTAACTATTCAGTTGATTTTGCTAAATACAATTTGTGATAATGGTTTAAAAGGCATCAATAGCGAGGAAAATAGTCATTCGTCAGTTTTAAGTGGAACTTACAATAAGTTTGTTTTCTGTAAGTAACTTTGAGCGATTTCATCACTAAATTCTGCATCATCAGTTCAATTAAATGAACTTAAAATTGGATTTAACCATTTTACAAGAGATTTATATCAGGTAATTTGAATTAACATTCTCATTACGCAAAAAAGAATTATATAAATATCTCTTTTTCTCAGCAATGTGTTCGTACTACTAATGAAAACGTCATTTTTTCTTTTGCTACCAGCCAATGGTGACACATACAAGCAAATGAGAAAGAGTTTGTATATAGAAAAAGACAATAACATATTGATAGCCAATCAGTTTCATAAATACAATGAATGTCTTAAGAATAATAACGAGAAAACATCGCTATTGATTGCAAATCAAATTTACATAAAAGAAGGCTATAGTTTGAAAAAAACATTCCAATATATCGCACCGAAAAGTTCTCATATAGTATTGAATCATTGAATTTTACCAATAATATACAAGCAGCTCAAACTATAAACCAATTTGTCGACGACAAAACCAATGGTAAAATTTCGAATTTCATGCAAGCACAAGATATCGACGATGACACTGCTGTCATGCTGAAAAATGCCGTCTATTTTAGAAGCGATTGGAAACACAAATTCAACAAAAGTCTCACACAACTGGACAATTTTTATATAAATGAAAACGAAACGGTTCAGGTTGATTTCATGAAAATCACAAGTAATTTTCACATTAGACATATAGATGAGCTATATGCTTCACAACTTGAAATGAAATACGCCAATTCAAAATATCCATTTATGATCTTGTTACCGTGGAGTCGAACGGGATTGTCAACTCTCGAAACCAAACTTAAAAAATTTGATTTAACGCGAATAACCAAATCATTTAGTGAATATGCAGTTGATGTTAAAATCCCAAAGTTCAAAACCGAACATGATTCAAAGTTAAAAGACATTTTGAAAAATGTATGTATAAAGACAGTGTTAAACTTTTGTTTGAAAACAAAAAGTAAATTTGAAACTTCTTCTTCTTCCGCTAGCTGGGTATGCTTGACATGTTCGATTCACAAAGTGCCTCTTTTGACGATATGTTGGAAAACAACGAGCAATTTTACGTATCTGATGTCATTCACAAAGCAATCATCGATATTAACGAGGATGGTGCAGAAGCGGCAACTACATGTAAATATAAAGTTTATATTAATTTTTCTATTTTAGCTTTTTAAAAAACTAATTTATTTTTTTTAATCTAGCTCTTATTGTATTTCTTTTGAAAATTTATATGGTCAGGCATTACCCCCATTTTACGCTGACCATCCATTTCTGTATTACATTTGCTATATGGTAACGAATACTCCGGTTTTTATTGGTCGCATCACAAAGTTCTAATGAAAGTATATGTATCGTAGGCAACCCCATAGGCAAACTGTAATTTGTTTTTACACTTAAAAAAACTGAAAATTTGTAATGCATTTTCCATTCGATTTGTGCACCATTTGGTAATGCCTTTCAGCCGTAATCTCTTTGAATGTATACCTGCTTGAGAAATGGATTTTCAGAAAATATTGATGACTATTTTCACACAAAATTGTTGAAAACAGCAACAAATTTTGGGTGAATTTTTTTTAATTCTTTCAATACAGAGAAAATGAAAAACATGTTCCAACGACTTTTGCTAAAGAGAGAATATTTGACACGTTCTCTCGATAGGACATTTTTGTTACCTCTTTCGATAACGTCATCAAAAGAGGCTGTTTGTATGAAATCGAACTATTTGTATGAAATCGAACCTAAAATCGAATTATTTTCATGAAATCGAACCAAAAAATCGAACTATTTCCATGATATCGAACATCAAATCGAACATTCTTACATAAAATCGACTGTTAAACTTACTTATACATAAAAATATTCACATACGTCCACAGAGACGTAGTCTATATGAAACACACGGCTAAGCATGTGCGTTGATGCCGTTCTCGTTTTCGTTGCATTCTTCCCGTTTGACCTTTTACATTGCATCTGAAACATGCATATCAATTATTGACACATATTTGCCAACACATTCGTGACCTTACTCAACAATTATTTTTTATTGCGTATATTTAATTGCATACATTTAAATGGAGGTAGCGTTTCACGTAACTTTCAACTTCACGTGGAGCTAATCGTTCATTCTTCGTTCACTCATTTGCAACGTCTCTCTTTCGTTGTGTTATCGATCAATCTTCAAAAAAATGTATTTATTCCATTCAAAAGCATATATGTTGCTTAGCTCAGTTTAGCTAAGTTGGTCCTGTAAGCATGCTTACTATGCTGGACTGGAGATCGAATCTCTATGTTAACAAAATCTTTTATTTAAAATTTATACTAAAATTAAATATAGGTGCCCGCGTAGAAAGAGGAGATTGAGAGAGAGAGAGAGAGAGAGAGTTGCAAAACCAGTTTTATGAGAGAAATACCGATCGATTGTGCGTGGACAAAACCAGTTTAGACAAAACTGCTGCTGGCAGCGGCACTGGTGGTGAAAAATGAAACTAACTGTAGATTTCAACAGCTCCCATTCAAAATACATTATGGGACCTCTCAGAACTGTCTTTTCTCCACTACTCATAGGACCCAACAAACAACTATTTGTCCTTCGGGCCCAACGAAACCCTAAAGCGGCACTGGTGTGAGTGTGGTTTTTGCAGTTAACATGAGCTCTGACACTATCTTTAAATTCAAATGGCTTTTCGGTTGCCGCTCTCTCCCTCTCTCTCTCCCTTTATGCATCTATATTTGTTTTGATGGGTTTCGCTTCATTCGAGTTCGCATTCATTGTGCCCAACTGAAATTGATAATTGCTTGCGTGATTGTTCGCTCTCAACGAATGTCATTCCGAATAAATATCTATACTGAGTTTTTGTGCGCGCCGCCATCATACTCTTCGTATATTCATTAGTTGTTTAGAATTCATTGACAAATGCCCAAAGCAGACGCTTACAAAACTCTGTCATCCCGACTCATTCGAATGGAACATCATTCTACACAACAATTAAAAATAATCAATATATTTTGCATTGAGATTATACATTTTTCACCGCATAACCAGCCGCTTTTTCCTCCCCTTTTCACCATCAACTTTTTTAGATTCTTTTTGATATTTTAGAAAAGTTACTGCATGCATTTGATTGACTCTACAATATTCATTGCATTTATATATTTCATTGGAGTTACACAACTACAATGGTAAAATTATTTGAATTTTCATCAAAATTCACAACACGATGATCGAGAGAAAACGATTAAAAATGAAATACATTTTTTGTCTGAATCGCGTTCGCGCTCGCCATTAAAATTGCTCAAGAGAAAAATTGCGCGATCAGATACAATTCATGTGGTAATTTGCTTGGTAAACAGTGGTCAAAATGTCTATCAGACATTTTCGCGTGGCAATATTTCATTTTGATTTTATGTTATGATTTTGCGTTTCGTTGATTCATTTCATGTCGTATGTGAATTTGTGGCGCAGATTTTTTGTGCATTGTATGCCCATTTTCGAGTTGTCAAAATGGCACATTTTGACGATTATTGCCGCTGCAATGCACTTTGTGATAAACGATCGACGCTGTTTATTCTGTCTAATACTGGGGAAAAATGACAACAAACACGCATAATATTATGCAAAAATAATATGCAATTTTTTGATTCTATTTTGTTGCTGTCGGTCTCACGCGGTATATATATTACATTGTATGTAGACGGCTTGCACATACATAAATTGCAGAATGCGTAACACGAGAAATACACACGGTGAAAATGAAATAGAGTGAATGAGAGATGGTGAGAGAGAGAGAGAAAGAGAAATGTGGAAGAAGAATGCATACGCATTGTTTGCTAATTTAAATGCAAACGCACCCAAAGTAATAATGAAATGCAACATCATGCAAACAACATATACACACATTGTATACGGCGAATCAGCGAAAGAGATTAATAACAAAAGCATCAACGGGTGAATTGGAAAAATGTGAGCCTCACTCATACGCGCTCTATATCTGATTGCACATCGATTGGCAAATAGCTTTCGCATAACAAAACGTCTCGTCTGAAGCGAATGCAATAGACAAAGCGACCTATCGACAGCACTGCGTCGCACTGAGCTGAATTGAGCTTCGTTGAGCTCAGCCGCACAGAGATCTATTAAAACAATGTGCAGCATTTTGTAAGCATGTTTCATGTGAGTGTACCTATTTAACCACCATTCATAATTTGGTTTGCAATTCGAAATGAAACACACTGGCTTTGGTACAATGTATAAAAACATGATGTGCGGCTTGAGTTTGGTGTAATGCTGAGAAAAACAACAACAAAAACAGGGGTGCCAAGTATTCAATCAAATGTAATAAAATACAGCAAATTGAAAGTGAATGAAAGACATACACACACATATTACATGCCGAATGGTTTCACAGATAAACGCATACGATCCGCTCCGCGTTCGCAGCGAGTGAATAAATTGAAATAATCAAGTCAAGTCCAATCAATATGAATAATGCAAAGAAAGTGCATTTAATCTGTCTAGACTTGTGATAAACAGATTGAGACTCTTTACTCTCCATATTATTTTCCATTTTTACATTTTGCAATTGTCATTTCATTCTTACTCTTTGCACAACGTGGACGAATTTACTTCTATACTACGACGACAGATGCAGTTCTTACTCCACCTAAATACCATTCTACATAAGTAAATATTTACGCACTTTAAGAATGCGTTCAATAAAATTCAAAATATTGTTCAATAAAATCTTTAATCAGAGAATACTAAGCGGAGAAGAGGCGAGCTAGCGATACAGATCCTACGTTAATAACGACAATAATGATGGAGAAACGATCGTTTTATTGAGTGTGACGATATCATTTTTGTGCTTCGGAACTTACTGCTTTTTCGAGAAATCCGAATATTTGGATGTGACAGAATCTCATTTACAATTAAAAGTTGATGATATGCATCGACATTTCGAGCAATTACGAATACCTAGTGCCCAGGCAGAGGAAGCAATAAAATATGTTTTAATATCGAACGCCAACAGCGCCACACTACCCGTCGCTCTAGAGCGACAATATTGCTACGACAATGCAGATATAGGCGTGCTAACATCGACATAGTTCGAACCATACTTTCTACATTCCGTAGATGGCGCTGCGCCATGGAACACTAAGTGAATTCCTTCATATTTATACTGATATTTCAATTTGCTTCCTCCACCCACGAGTGCCAAATTCATCAGAGATTCTAATATTTTATTGAAAGTTGCGCGTAGTCAGAATAAAAGTGTGCGGCAAAAAATTGAATGAAGAGCTGCATTCAGCTATAAATTAAATTTAAATTGACATAAAACTCATTAAATGAAAACAAACTGCATTTATTAAACAAAACAGAATTCGACCGCATACTATGACCGCACACATGTTTGGACTGGAACACAAAATACAATCGAAAGCGAGTCACGATAACTGGCGGATGACTTGCGCTCGCGCTCGCGCTCGCGAATAATAACTTTGTGGATATATGGATTTAATTGCATTCATTACAAATGTTTGATATCGGTTTCGAATGGAGTTGATATCCAATTATCAATTTTTGCATTTTTTTTAACCTAATATTGCCCTCTCGGTCCGCCGTCGCTTTAGAGCTAACGCCAACGCCAATCCCAAATACACAACAACCAAAGTAAATAAACGTTAATATTTAGCGTAATAACACAGGAGCACAAATGAAATGGGGCATACCTACCACAATGGCTCCGTTTATCGACTCTGTTTTTTCCTTCGAATGTGTCTGTGTGCATGTTGACTTTGGCTTTATGTCATTTGTAATCAATTCGAGTGCATTTTCAAATGATATTGCAAATAATATGAAAGTGATTTTGAGGAAAAATCCACACTTATATTTGAATTTTCAATGTTTACAATTAGATTGATTTGAATCAATTGCAATGAATGTTTATTTCACGCATTTTAACACCAAATAGAACTATGGAATTGTTATTTTCATATTTTTATTTCATTAAGCGGTATTCAAATGGCTTCATCAAAAATTCAGAAGTGAAAAATTGATTGCATCAACAATTGAAATTCCTTGCCTAAAAAGCAATGTCAATGGAAAAGTGTGCAAGTATGTGTTGGCTGTTAGTCGAGCTTAGACATTCTTGAAGCCGTTTATTTATCCTCCATTTTTGTCTTGTCTCTCGTTGTTTAGTTGTGTGGAGGTTGATTTCATTATTTATATTGTCAGCGCAACAGATGCGAAATGTCAATGCCAAGAAGCGAGAAATGCGCTTTCTCTTCTTACGTAATAAACCCTTGACGATTCGGAATGGACTGTTCAATTGCATTTCATTTTTCCACGGTCTTTGACCTTCTTCTTATTAAATGGAGAGCAAGATAATGAACAAAAACGAAAAGCGAAAACCGAATCGATAGTGTGTCGCACTGAATGTATGCACATTTTAGGAGCTGTTTGGTACTCAGCAACCAATCAATCACTCCGATTCTTTCGTGTGTGTGTGTGTGTGTGTTGCTCCCTTTCGCTCTCTCTCTTCATTCGCATTAAAATTTCTTCTTCGTTTTCTTGTTCTTGGCAGCTCAACATCGAATCATTCCAATTCTGCTCACTCCCGAGCTACAAACGGGTGAATGCGGCAATCTTTGGCATTCCCTTTGCATTTAGCGGCAGCAAATAGCTCCAATTTATTTAAATTTATTTCATTTTGAGTTTTATTTGTGCTACCATACGCCACATCGTATGTTTATTCAACATGAAATGCAATAAATGTCATTGACAGTGAGTTATTTTTATTGAAATTCGAATTGAGAATTATTCAAACAAAGAATTACCGAAGCGCATTACAAGAATACCGGCAAAACAACGAGACGAAGCAAGCGACAAGGAAAAAGAGAGACAGCGGTGGAGTGCATAGAGATAGAAACAGACAGAAGTTGATGAACGAATGCAAATAGAATGCTTGGAGTGTAATAGTTCGTGTTGGAATGTCTCGTTTCATTCTTTCGAGCGACACAACAAGGAACCGAAATTCTAGTATCGATATCTTCTTATTGGATGAGGGGAAATGGGGTTTCGTCACACGCATTCATCTTCGCTAAATTCATAATCAAGCCGAATAGCTATTAGTGCATTGGCCAACTTGAGAATACGTGCACACTACTTGGTATGTATCCAGCCAGATTCGGTTCAATGCCGATGGAATAACCCTCATCACGCCAATTGCCCGCCAACATTCCATTCAAGCGTGTCTCAATAGCCAGTTGGATGGAAGTCGTATAAAATGTGAAATTTTGAATAATGAGGGACTCAGAAATGGGGAAAACAAGCAAAACCTTTTTCCGCCATTCAAAATGCCGATTCGTTTTCGAAATTTTCCAATGAAATACATTCTCAAGTGTTCCTCAACACTTCAACCAACCAACTGTTTTTTTTTTATGGACGGTTTTTCTTTGATTGTCGACCCCGATTCAAGTATGTTGAGTTATTTTTCGATAAGCGTTCCCAATGCGATTATATTCGAATTTTATTATCATCTCGCATGTGATTGATTCGAGAAATGCGCGATCTGCCAATATTCAACCGATTTGCCGATTCCAAAAAGATAATTCAATGTTTTCATTTGTAAAGCCGAATCCTTTCCTTGGCATCGATAGTTTTGCTGGTTTTAAGCGCTGCGGTTGAAAAAGTTTTCTTTTAATGGCCCGCCAATGGCTTAGGCCAAATCGCATGATTTTTGTGCATTCAAAAGTGAATTTTTCATTATCCGGTAATGTCGTAATACGTAGCATCCCCAATCCGAAATGGAAGTATTAATTTTAGTTTGAATTGATTGGATTATGAGAAAAAATGTATGCATCATTTTATCAAATTCACCTGATTCCAATTTGAATTTGGTCGAAAGGTTTTGTTCGTCGCCGATGATTTTCTATTTGCGGAATCAAGAAAATATGAAGTATAAAACGAAAAATTGGCTTGTAATTTGCTATGTTTGTTGCTCTTCATTGATTAGAGCTCAAAGAGGTTTTATCACCGGAAAAAAGACCGTTTGGCTTGTTTCAATGCGATACAATCTCATTTTGGATTGCATGTACGATTGATTTCAGTTTTCCAAGCTCAGCGCTTTCTTTCAAGCTAAGCGCTATGCATCGAGAAATTGCGTGGCAATCAATCCCGTAATTTGTTCCACTTAATTTATTTTTATGTGTATGTGTGCAACCGGAAAGTTGTTTGAATAAAATGGTGCAATCGGGTCAAATCGAGAAATGTTCTTTCGTTGTTCGCTTTTATGATGAATTCCAGCAACTGGAGAGGGAAAACGTCCGTTATCTTAAAGGTTCGGTTGCATTTTGTCTTCCACTAACGAATCACCGGGGGAGTGGACTGAGAGGAATACAATTTGTGTCGTATGTGTGCTTTGTGCATATGCGAACACAAAAACACACATCGAGTGAATTGTATGAAATATGACAAAACAAGCGAAAAGAAAAAAAACAAAACATTTTGCAATCAAACCTTTTTACAGCTCACCGATCAGCACACCGATTGCATTAGTGAATTTTGACAAAAATGCGGCATTAACCCAAAATTTATGAAAACAATAGTTCATTGAGCTTCTCGCTCTCGCTTTCAATACATTTAAATGAAATTTGTTTTCACATTAATTTTCGGTGATAAATTGCTTTCCTGGATTAGTTGTGTAAATTAGAGCGAACGAGAACGAGATTGGTTGCCGAAAAAAATAATGTCTTTGATATCAAAAACCGAAAATCCGGAAGCATAATTGACTGTATACAATTGTTTCCCAGAGGAATTCCCATTTACACACTGATACTGAGGATGAGGAAGTAGTAGGAAAACGCGGATTCTGGGCCAACTATTGCGTCAACCGCACGGTTGACGCAAAGACCCTTGCGTCATCCATACGGCAGCACTGCGAACGCATGCGTTAGTTTGAAGCGAAGCACTTGGACACACATCATCCGCTCACTCGCTCATACATTCACTCGTTCGCTCGATTGTATACTACACCAATCTCTCCCTCTCACTCTCTCTCTCTCTCACTATCTCTCTATCTCTCTCTCTCTCTCTCTCTCTCTCTCTCTCTCCCATTCCCTACTCTCACTCTGTGTTTCTTTTCGTTGCTTCGTACATTTCGGATCAGAAACGTAGAAATATTGACGGTAGCAACGGAAGCACACTTCAATGAACATACTTGCCATGTAAATTCATATGGCAACGGACATGCTTGCCATGTATTTTGTTGTTGGTTTCGTTTTGATATTTTATATAAGCGAATGGGAAGAGAACGAATGAACAAAAATGTATGGAAAAGTATGGTATCTACGATCATGCTGCTGTATTCAAATAGAAAGAGCAAAGAAATGTGAAAAAGGTGCAATTGCTTTGACAACACAATTCAGAGAGTCAACATGTAAACAAGAGAAGCTTTCGTTTCGGTTCGTGTTACTTAGCAAAAATGAAAAGTTGAAAAGATTCTAGAATTTAAAATGAAGACAATACATTGAAAAATAGTTCGATTTGATTTTCGATTTCATGAAAATAAAGGGTTGTCCAATAGTAGCGCAGGAAAGTAAACGTCAGTTTGACAGCGACGCCATTTTTATTTCTTATCATCTATATGTCATTTTGGTAGTTGAATGTTTACCATTTATCGCTATGGAGTCGTATTCGATTGAAGACCGCATTAAAGTTATTCAAGAGCACTACAAAAATGGTGCAAAAATAAAAAATACGTTTCGCGCACTTCGTGAACATTTTGGTCGCAATAATCGTCCAAATGAGACAACCAACGGTCGTTTGGTGCGAAAATTTGAAGCTACTGGTTCTGTTGCTGATTTGCCAAAAGGTGGTAGGCCAAAAAGTGTTCGTACACCTGAAAATATCGCTGCTGTAAAGCAAAGTGTGAGAGATGATCCGAAACAATCAACAACTCGTCGGTCACTTAAATTGGGCATTTCAAGAACCAGTTTGAACCGCATTCTGCACAAAGACTTGAATTTTCACGCGTACAAGATTCAATTGACCCAAGAACTAAAGCCAATTGACCGGAGAATTGATGCTCAATTTTCATCAAAAATCATGTTTAGCGATGAAGCGCATTTCACATTGAACGGAACGGTAAACAAACAAAATTGTCGCATTTGGGCCAACGAAAATGCTCGTGAATATCAAGAGCAGCCTATGCATCCTCAAAAAGTGACTGTGTGGTGCGCATTGTGGTCAACAGGCATCGTTGGACCTTATTTTTTCGAAGATGAGGCCGGAAACACGGTTACCATCAATGCTGAACGATATCATGCAATGATAGAGGACTATTTTTTGCCGCAAATTGAAGGAATGGATGTGGACGATGTTTTTTTTCAACAAGACGTTGCAACTTGTCACACTACGCGTGCCAATATCCAGCAATTGCAATCGTTCTTTGGTGATCGCTTAATTTCTCGAAATGGAAATGACTTTTGACCTTTAGACTTTTTAATAACTTTAGATTTTTTATCGATGTTACAATTCTTTTCTATGCAGTCAACATAGTCACTATCTGTTATAACGCGAGGTGCTACAGCTCTTTCTGGACATTCACATTTTTCCATTTTAGCTGTAAACGGTAGTACAGCGTAGCATTTTGCACGTAGACCGATAAATTCTGCTAAAATCTCTCCGTTTAATACATCTTCGAAAAGACCGGGTACTTTTTTATTCCTTCGAGGTATTTGGAAAACATTGTTTTCCGGATAATCGCTTGTATCGTAGCGATTCGAGTATTGCTTCATATCATTGTAGAAATCATCCGTTTGAATAGAAAGTATGAAAGAGTCGGTGTCTGTATAGGCAACCGTACAATTTTTTCCATATTTAGGTTTTAAAAAGTCGAACAGAAAACTGTACATCGTTATTTTCGATATGTCTAAGATGGACATACCGATAATTATTGGTTTATTCATTTCAATATGTGTTTTTTGTAACTCAATTACTGCTGAATCTTCATCGAAAATTTTACATTTCTTGAAATTTGGTCGAGCAATTAACATGCCTGCCACACATCGCCCACCCCACTTGTTGACAAGTTTGATATCTGCACGTAAACGCAGATTCTCCATCGTTTTACCAAAGACGGAGTTTATCATATATTTAAAAAACGATTTTTCAAAGTCGTTGGTAGCTTGCGTACGTAGCTCTGTGTTAATATCGACGTAGGGCTTTAGCCAGCAACTTTGTTCGAATTGAAGTACTCGATGTACTTTTTTCAATACTAGACCGTGTTGTAATGCTAATTTGAGCATGCGATAATGAATGATATAATTTTCTTTATCGTATAGCGTTAACAATAATTTATCGATTTTATTTGATTTTATGCTAATATTATTTGCTGCCAACTCTTTTATGAATAAATGTGAGTCGTAACCCGACAAATTGTGCATAATAACGGGTACAACGTGGCTATCTTGAAATTGTAAGTTGCATGCTTGATGGACTGCTCCTCTATATCGACCAGTGAGATGACAGTGATCATGTACTCTAATATCATTTGCTTCAAAAATATCACCACAAATTGTACATAATGCATTTGGATCGTGTAATACATTTCTCTCATCTTCAGTTATCGGTAGCATTGGTGTGTTTTTATCAAATAACCTTGCAACTCCATGAGCGATTTCCTTCAATTCTGTGATAAACCATTCGACGCTATCGGTACGATTGCCGCTGCTTCGGTAATAAGAAAATGAATCGTCAAATTCGCATTTAAAGTAATATCCAACGCTGTACATATGATGCTGCTGATATGCGGTAGTTGCACATTCCTCACTAAATATACGTTTCTGATCTTCCATACTGAGGCCCTTCAGATACGCTTCAGTATCAGCGTAAACAACAAATGGTGCTTTCAGCTGATGTTTATAGTTATCAAATTTCATCCATTTCCATGTTTGATCGGGCATTTCAATGCTACACTCGTTTGTACATTTTGCAGCATGTTTCATTAATTTTTCATTTGTATCATAAAATATTAGACATCGATCGCAAATGAAATATCGAGATTTATGATTACTTAGCTGACTGCTGACAAGACGGCTCAAATTTTTTATCCAACAATAATGAGTACGAATTGAATCATTATCGCAGATCTCCTTAATCATGTTGGAAGTGCTAGCTGTTTTAACATTTCTTTCCTCAGTTTCATTTCCACTTTCACCATCTTTGATTAGCAGCAAATGGATGTGATGCTGTTTAAATTCATTACTCACACGTAATGGGCATATACGGCCCTCATTGTCATCATCGTAATAGTATGCATTTATCGATATAGGGCATTTTGTCGAACAAATTTGTCGATTTGGTTTAAGCGAACTGGAAAATCGATTCCATCAAAATTCAATTCGTTCTCATATTGATAATAATTACGAACTCGCTTTGGATGATCAGTTACCGGGTGTAAAGCAGATAAGATAGCCCATTTGAAGCACATTTCGTCAAGATGATTTTGTACGTTGATGACTGCATGTTTATATCGTAGATTTTTAGGAGTTTCAACATACGATGAACCTTTTAATAGGTTGTATAAGTTAACGTGAATATTCAACTCGATTATGCGGGCGAGCGTAAATCCGGAACCGCGGAATGTAACTTGTTCTACACTTTCCACTATTTTTTGAACGATTTGTTTTCGAAAATGTTTGTGTAGGTTTACGTTTAAATCAAGCTTACATGTTGGCGTTGGGAGATATATGATCTCTTTCTCCGTTAACTCATGACTATGATTACCGTCAGCATCAACATCATCGTAAGAATCATTATTTTCATCTGTGTTTACAATTTTTTTTTCAAACTCTGCTACGAATACAGTCATTGACTTCACGTTAATAAAATTTTCAATATTTTTCGTAAGTTCCGAGCGATATATATGAAAGGCATCGTTTAGAAATATTTCAATATCAATATGCCCATTGTTTACAATAGCAAAGGTGTTTATTCGTCTATTAAATGCATTTTCACGCGCTTGTAACTCAACACAAGGTACATCTTCAATTGTATTAGTGGACGGTTGCGCTTCGACATTTTCCATTTTTACGAGTGCACGGAAACGCACCTGTTAGGTTGAATGTTCTGAAGTGAATTAAGTCAATTATTTTATGAATCAGATTTTAAAGGATGAAGATAATTGTTTTTAATTGACAAACACTCTTTCATATTCATATTCTCTCTTTTACTCACATATTTCCTCTCTTACTCCAAACTTCTCCTATTTTTTCTGTCTTTTTCTCCATTCTACACACATATTTTCTCTTTTTTACACTCACACTTCCCCTCTTTTTTTATTTTTTTTCCTCTCTTTTACATTCATTCTTCCCCCACTCCCTTTCATATTTTTCTTCATTCTCTTAGATTTGATTCTTTATAATTCAATCCACGCATATGTGTTTTAGTGTACATTATAAACAAAACAAAAAAGATATTTTTTACATTCATTCTTTCGTCTATCTATCTATCCACTGAATTGCGCAATCAAAACTGATTTAAGTGAATATGATTCATATGGAACGAGCGCGTTCGCTATCACGACAGCAACGTATGAGTTCAATAAACTCGTTCAAGGTTAAAAACTGCAACTAATCACAAAGTTTCTATTTCATCATATGATGAAACAAAGCAAATGTACGAGATGATGATTCATGTTTCTTCGTGTATCGAATACACTCATGAAATCAAACATTCTAGAAGAAACAATTGTATGCATGATAGAGAGAGATAGAGAAAGAAAAGACTAGAACTAGAAGAAACAATCGCATGCCAAAACCCGAGAAATTTTATCAAATCGCATTTCCTAATGTGTACAACTAACACGGACGAAAGCTTTATTGTTTACATCGCATATCGGTTAAAACCTATTTGATGATTATGCATTTATAGAGTCTTATCGATGAAAAATTGTGGATTATGCAAAATATGGCATTTATAAAAGTTGTGTTCGCCTCTGATCGAATTCAGTGCAAATTTCTAATAGATTATTTTGACACGAAAAAATCTGAAAAATGCATACAAAAACTTGCAACTTAACTTACTTATTGATTCTATCGATTTTAATTCGTAGAACAATGAGTTCATCCACTCCCGAACCCGTAGTCGGACAAATACTAATAGGTAAGAAAATATAGATACATGTTTTATTTCTTTATATTTTATTTATTGTATAAGTATAAGTCATCAATAACTTATAACATATATGACAATAAGTAAAAACGTTTATTGTATTTTCCAGTTTAAGAAAACCAAATGCTTTTTTTCATCTTTTTCCAGGTACAAAATGGTGCGGGAAGGGTAACGTAGCGGTGGACTATGATGATTTGGGGTGGGATGCTTCGTTGGATTCCTGCTGTAGGGCACACGACATACGTCCCCGCTCCTTGCCGCCAGAAGCAAGTTTTATACGATTCAACAGACAATTTTATTGGACGACCGTCAAAAACGACTCACCTTTTACGCGGTCAGATTGTAGCTGCGATATATCATTTGCCGAGTGTCTAGTAAATGTTGGATTTCGAGGTGCTATTGTATGGGGAATATATGTTCGAATGGTTGAAAAATGTATAGTATTTAATGGCAATACTGCTTTGACAACGGACACACTGTATTCCCATCGTTGGTTCGTATAAGTTTAGTACGATTTCAACATCAGTTTTTGTTGGAAAAAAATAAATCAGGGACTCGATTGCAATTGCATTAAATCTAAATCTAAATCTTTTTAATTAATAATCGGTATAAGAAATCCATCTATTCCAGACTGGTATGTTCCAGATATATAGATTGGGCCTTTAATATAGCCGTATGGTAGTTCTATACTCTCTTGGCGTGATCTATGTTTTAGATAATCTCTGATATCGACCAAATTCTGTAGAAGAAATTTCACTAATTCATTTTCATTTTGCTCAAGCATTCTTCGATTACGTTCAAATAAACACTTTATCTGAGCATCGAACATCTTTTCACACATCTTAGATATAATATTCGTAAGAATTGAATCTTCAATAATATTCAAAACTTCCACTGAAGTCATATTGAACATCTGTCCATATTTAGCTGAATCAAATAAATCAGATAATACAGCCCCACGAGCCGCTTGCACAACGCACAGTTCTTCGCACAAATTTCTTGCCTGCAATTTTGTAATAAATATAATATCACATGTTGATTGTTGTACAACCACTTGTTTCTTTAAAGAACTTACACCAAGTAAAGTTGAGGGAAGTGGACGAGAAAAATCATTCCGATATTTGTTTAATGGTTGTAAAGATATCTTCACCTTGCCACCAAATGAATTTTCACAGCGATTTAAATATTCACGAATTCTTCCAAAAGGGATGAATTCTCTACGCGGATTTCGTACGTAGAGGCTGATTGTATTCCAAGCATGAACATCAAGCGTAGACATGGCCAAAAGCTTGATATCAGCATCCAGTTTTGCTGTATAGATTTCGAAACACAATTTCGGAAGGTCTTCTTCTACTCCTCTTTGGGACTAAATTTAAAATTTTTGCAATAGTATGAATATGTGCACAATTAGTGTCTTAGTTTTAACTGTGAAATTTCGATGCAAAAGATGGTATTATTTATACAAAATAGGCACCAATATTTCTGAAGATAAGATAAGTGAATAAATAATATTGAAACGAAAAATAAGTTGTACAAAGGTCAAGTTTGTGTAATAATAAGTTGTCAAATTGCATTCGACTGAGTGGTGTGATGTGCAAGAGGAAAAGTAAACAAGACAAAAGAACGTAACGCAATGTGTGTAAATGTTAGTACGACAATAGCAAAAAAAACCGATTGTAATGCACACAAAAACTACTGGCATATGTTTGCTTTGTGCATTTGTGAACTAATCAAACAATTTTAGTCTGTGACCGAACGATTAATATACCGAGCCGTCTGAAATACATTCCTAAAGCAATGCCGCCTTTTCGCTTTTTCCTTTCACTTCAACTGCTTTTCAGATTGCTCACAGTCACATAAGACTAAATACAATACTTTTCCCAAACATACTTTTTCATTCTCTCTCTTCCCATTCCACACAGCACACCTGCTGCCGCATAAAAAATACATGGTAAGCGTAGACGTTGACCCATTGTCTCTCTCTCTCTCTCCCTCTCTTCGTTTTACCTCCTCTCATTGAAACGAATATGACAGACCACTGAAACGAAGAGAAAGACGACGCGGTAGCGAACAAATGTTGTCTACCTAACCTATTGTTATATATATGGTAGATGTATACCAAACGGAATTGGAGTGAGCGGATGATGTGTGTCCAAGGGCTTCGCTTGTTGACGCAACAGTTGGCCCAGAATCCGCGTTTTCCTACTACTTGAGGATTTTACTACAATATTATTATTTTTTTTTTTTTTTTTTTTTTCAAAATTTGATTGCAATCATTTTAATATCAATAATTTGAAACAAAATGTTAATAAAAAAAATCCAAAGAGGAGGAATTTCACTCTTCAGTAAAATTCTCAGTATCAGTAAGCAAATGAAAATTTCTCTGAGAAGCAATCCCTGGCACAAAATAAAATGGAATAAAGGTAACAGAATATTCGGTTGATAAAAAATATGCATTGTATTTGTAATCTATATATCAACCACGGATGATGATATTCTTGAAACGCATTGGGGAGTGCTAATTGCGAATTTACTATGACAACGACAATTTGACGCTCATTTTTTACTTGATTAGATAATTAATTGTACTTTTGATAAGTCACGGTTTAAATATCGGGTTGACAATATAAACTTGCTATCTAGAAAAAAGTCAATTTCTGTCCGTAAAAGGGCTCAAATCTTGCGATTCGCCTGCCATTATTGAACAAAGCACAACGTGCAATCGCATCTTGCGCATCGGTTGCAGATGATCTCGACCCTCACTCACTGCGAAATCAACTAATTTTCTGCGAGGAAAAAACGTATTTTGTTTCACCGTTAAAATAAATATGACAATAAAATCAAAGACACGAAGAAAAATTGAAAATTCGAAAAGAAAACGACAACAACGATGGCGAAACAGTTGAAAGGAAGAATAATAAATCTCATAAAAATCTAATGCATATCCGAACTCTTCACATGTTGTATCGAAATGGAATGCAAATGCGAAAATGAAAATCCACACAATTGCAGTGCATAAACATAAATATTAATATTGTTGAACCCGGTTCTATTGACATATAATGTTAATGTTCCGCACATGCTGCAAAATATGTTCACGATAGATCGAATAAAAAAGATAGACAAATTTGTCGACATAATAACCTTTTTTTGCAAACAGCATTCAGAATTGCCATAGGAGCATGTGTAGGTGCTGGGGAAGATGCGAAATTGTATCGAGTTTGATTAATCGAATATATTTGTAACATTTTTTGTTAGCTTCATCTCGAACAATATTCATCCATTCAGCGAATGTTACGACTTACGACGACATGGTGTTAAAATAGTTGTTTCTAAGTTAAAATTATCTGGGAAAAATCATCGAATTGATTGCTTTAAAGGCATGAGAAAAGTTTTGCAGTTGCAAATACAATATATTCTGCGAAAATACAAATGGACTTGCTATATCTGGAGAAAATGTATAAGTTCCATGTTTTTTTTAAGCGATGCAGTCATGGCGGACCCAAAGTTTTGATAATTCACAATAGCAATTTCATAATTCTCTTTTTTAAAAAGGTTTTTATTTTTCTCTCATTGCGAAATTTCGTTAATTCCGCCAACTCCACTTTGCTTCATCGACTTCAGCGCAATTAGTTCTTTTATTGAACGGCAAACTTCAAACAGTCAAATCAACGAGTTGCAATTTTCAATTAGTTTTTCACTTGAGACATACGCACATTTAATCCAATTGTAATTCACTGATGCATTCATCTGCAACAGAAATCCTTCTGTTCAATTGTTCAATGGCAAAAATCTATCCATATGATTTCCCTCTATCGTCTCATTGCAACTTAATTGAGAATTGTTTCCAACTTTTCATTCGATTCGAATACTTGTAGAGCTTTAATTTTCAATGCGAATCAATTCGATAATAAATGCTTCATTATGTTTATTATTGATTCATATTTCTTGTAACATGCTAGTGTTTTTTTGTAGTGTTGTGCTGCGTATTTATACGGTTAGGACCTTGTGTTCGTATAGAATTGTGGGTTCGGCACAAATTGCGTGAATACCATGGGGAAATTGCTTATGTTTTGAGGTAATTGTCGCACAACATAAAAAAATGAACGACCATATTTCCAAATGAATGAGAGATATTCATGGCGGTGAACGGCCAAATATAAACGAAAAATGTGAGAAATCATTTAGAATCCATAAAAAAGCGTCTGTACAACAAAAACGCAGAAATTTTTCATGTTGAGATTAACAGCGGCTAATTTTGAAATGAAAATGGATATTTATTGTACGCTTACATATAAAAAACACCGTATTCTACAAAAATTATTTGTACTTCACATTTTTTGCATTAAAAATGTGTGAATTGTCTCGAAACGAGTATTGCATGAATGAGCGATATGAGCATTGGAATTTGCGGTTTGCATGCGCCCGAGTGTTTCGTGCGTGCGTGTATTTGTTCGGATCTGTTCCTTTTTGTATGTGTTTCGCTGTGTCCGTTGGTAATTTTATGAACGAGCTTCAACCATATGGATAGTTGTTTCTAATGCTACACAATTTGCGTATATGACATAAACATTGAAGCCTCTGGCCCCATAAACTGAACAAATGAGTAGAAAAAAGTGCTTGGCACGCACACATCATTTGATGCGAGCATAAAGAGATAGAAAGCAAAATATATGAAAAAAAAAACTTTCCTCTAATGACAAAAAGTACAATCAGTAAATCACAATTTACAGTCGACACGATTTTTCGTTTTGAGCGTTTGCTGCAGAATCAGTGGCAGTCAATGCATATCTTAAAATGTGTCATTTATACATAGACCTTCTTCATCAACTGATCCATTCCCATTTATTTCAAAAGCCATCATGCGCTTGCAGAAAATTTGCAAGAGCTATCTGCTCTCTGTGTCTGTGTGCTCACGCGTTTCGGGGGCTTGTGCTCGATTTATTTCTTTGGCTTTCGAAAACCAAAGAGTTAGAAAATATACACACAATATTGTGTGTGCGGATGCTTAACGCAGTGCACAAATCATATAAATTTTACGCAATTATTATGGTATTGAAAACAAAAGAGATGAAAAAGCACCATTCCAACGCTTTCAATTCATCTATCGTTCGGTTGAAAGATTTCTCTCTACTGGAAATAATAGTCGGAACGTGAGCATTGTACTCGCTCTTTGCTGCGTAAACGACCGACCGCATTCCAGCTTTTACTTGTCACAAAAGTTTTTTTTATTGTACGGTCTCTTTTTCCGCTCAATCGCTCTGTTGGGTTGGATATTAATGGCGTTCCGAATGTAGGCAAAATGCTTGGTTTTCTTTATGCTGCGGACATCGAAATCTGCGGTTTAAAATGAAAGATTCAGCGGTGAATGTACTGCAAATTGATCGGGAATTGTGCGCAAAGAATAAGTTGAATGCGATGCGCAGAGAATGACAGTTACATGATTATTTTTCACTTTTTCCCTACAGGCGAATGTGCGAGCGAACGATTGTGGGTCTGTACTTGCACGTTGACTCGCTGCAATTCAAAATATGAATATCAAAACACTATCTGCAGCGCAAGACGAACGAAGAACGAAAATGGACAGAACAGAGAGAGAATATGTGATTTCATTTGGCACCTAACTGGATTCCATTTTTTGCACAAACCAAAATTTTGATTTTTTTTTAGACAAACCAAATGAATGAGTTTCGCGAAGCTTCACTCAAATGGGCTTAATGCAGGCGGGGATGCTCTTGTATGAATGAAATATGCCAGACAGCATGAGTTCATCATTTCAAATTGAGATTTACGATAATTACAACGGCACTCTTTGATATCACACCGTCGCATATTCGCGCACGTGGTCATTGTTCGTTGCATTTCAGCGTTTTGTAATTTTAATTGAAAATGAGAAAGGTAATTCTCTTTTCGTGCGCGTTAAAATGAACACACTTACATATAAAATGAAATTGCAGAATCTCTTGTGATCATATTTGGTTATAACACATATGCTTTATATTTGCACACGTTTTTACGTGACGATAGCATATTTCACCGTTTCAGAACGACTGACCGAATGAAATCATCCAAAAGGCATTGAAAGGCAAACAGCGAAAGAATCGAAAAATTGTTAGCTAAATAGGTCACATAAACTAAAGCGCAACGCAAAATAAAACTGAAAAAAAGATGTGTATATACACATTGAAAAATTCATAAAATGCTGAATAGTCAGTAATTTTCGTGTCGCAATGTAATGAGTGCATTGACAAATGAGAGGGAGAGAGAGCGCAAATATTGATAAATATATAGATATTGCCAGAATAATAGGAACAAACGGTCTGATTTTCGGCGATCTAAAACTCGATTGACCGCAGCAGCAGTGGTTTCCATCCGAAGCTGCAATGCATCATGGTTCATGAGAATTGGTTCCAGTAATTGTTTAAATACACAGAAAAGTCGATCACTCAGCAAAAATGGTTAATATTGCAGCCATGTCGAACTTTCGGATTAATTCTGGCGTCAGCAGTACATTGGGCTGCATGCGAATGAACAATTTATTTGCCCCGGTGTCGACTCTTTAAATTGTATTTTCGATATAAATTGCCCGTTGAACCAACCGCTAATACAACAAAAATGTAGTTTTCGATCAAAACTAAAAAATAAAATAAAACTTGTGTTTGTTTTTGGCTCCAAACTAAAAACGCTCCCACACGAGAGAGAGAGAGAGAGAGAGAGAGAGAGAACGAACACGCATTTAGTTGGATTGCAAATGGAAATAATCCGTTGTGCACACAAAGAATGCCAGCTGTTATATTTGTGCCAACTGGCGGTGAAATTACAAATTACAGCCAGTACTGCTGCTTGTATTGGTATTTTCTATAGTTACTTGAATCACGCAGCTCAGTCCGATGTCAAATGTCAACGATGTGCAACCGAGAAAATTTCATTTTATTTAACTATAGAAATTGTCAATATAAGCAGAAACACTAATTTGCAATTTCACCGCCAGATGGCACATATATCACAGCTTTTATTCGATATGTGTGTCAAGCATTTCAATGTGAGTTTCTCTCTCTCACTCTTTTGCCTTACCAACACACCATTTTCGGTTGTCATAATTTCAGTCAACTTTGGAAACATTTTCATCGTCTAATGGATAACTGTTGGACAGAAAATCGCGCGAACATTGGCAATGAAAACAATTTCTTTTTAAACTTTTAAATTTGGCAATGAATCACCAGCTATAATTTCTTCAAGGTTTTGGATGTAAAATCGCTCGAAATTGTGGCCAAAATAAAATTTGATTCGTTTCCCTCAAATTCGACAATGAAATCATCAACAATATTTTTCATCAAGATTTGTTCGGCTTTATTTGTTTACACTTGACGTTGTGATTTTCCAGTTCCATTTAATAAGTATTCTTCATCATTCGATCATTTTTAGATCATGCCCACTTTCGTTCATTACTTACACTATAAGTGTAAAAAGGCAAACATATAAAGTAATATATAGGCACGCCCATTTCATCGAGAAAATTGGAATTGGAAACCATTTCTTCTGAAATTCGCCAGCGGATATTGAATGGAAACCACGTAATATTTCCAAAATTTGTGTATCGATGGAATTGTGACTGGCGGAAATAAGAACGGACACCATAATTCCAAAAACTAACTTAAACTGAAAAAGTAATTGTGTTCATAACTGAGGTTTCCCAGCTCTTTACCCATGTGAATTTGTTCGAACATTTTCACTCTTAAAATGCACCTCTTTGAATCATAATCGAATTGTGCGGCTACCTCTGTCTACTTCATTAATAAAAATATGTTGACAAATTATTATGCATGGCGTTGCGTTGCGCTAGTGCCAGAGTGCCGGAGTACTTTCAGCTTTGGCTCGACCAACCAGTGCACGAAATCATCGCACGAAACTATCCTAACATAACATATTAATCATCAGCATATTTTCACGTTCTTTCCAATGCTTTTATCGATAAAACGTGCAATAAATAATTTTTACTAGCACCACTGAAAAATCATAATAATTATATATTTTGGAATGTTGAGAAAACAATAGAGAATTATTTTGAATTTCATATTTCAATGGGTTACCGACAATTCATTCAAGATTATTTGAGTCTTAAACGTGCGCAAGCGCGTACTAAATTCCCCTCAAATCCGCCCGAAATATATTTATTCAAACATGACACCAGAGAAGTACCTGTATCGAAATCTATGGGACACTCTTAAAATTCAGTAATGTGTCTAGCAATTTTCGGCGTGCCCTGTATCAAATTCGAGAAAAGGAAAATCGTTCTCGGTTGAGTAATCATTTTCAAATGTGAGCGAATTATTTTTGGCCATTTTGGTTCACGCAATTCTGTGTTCGGGATGAAAGCATGTGCCAAAATGAGTGAAATTTTTGATAATAACACGTTTTTTCCATTCTTCTATCTCATTCTTATTCGCTCTATTCTTGTCATTTCATTTCCCTGCAATAATTCTATGGCTGGTAGTGACTTCGAGCATTGTCAGTAACTTGCAGCGATTTGGCAAGCGGTAACCGACTATTTTCGGAATATAAAATGAAATGCGAATGGTTGAAATTGCACTGCACACAATGGAACAGAGTGATTTGCAAGCTTAGTTTGAATCATGTCGTAGAATTGCGAATCGAATTGGAAGTAATAAGAAATGCCCCGATAATTCGATGTAGACCGTTACAATAGCACACGACACATGCATCCGCCGCCCTCCACCGACCGAATGAAATATTTTCGCTTCAAGCATTTTCAATATTTTTTATTGAGCCAGTTGATGCATGTTAATCTCACACCTTATTCCCATCCCCTCATTGGATAGTCATCGACACTTGCTTTTACACAAAAACCCAGAGCAGTATTCGCATGTGTCTGTGGGTACCAGTATTTCATGGGATGTTAGAGATTGTTAATGGATAATGAATTATAAGGCTCCGGATTATATATTATGAACGGTTATTGTGAACACGAATTTGAACGAGAGCATCATCTCGTTCTCGATGCAAACTACGTCTCTCTCTTACATTCTCTTATGTGCGTGCGTACCTCGATCGTCCGGACCGTCCGAATAGATCATATACTTTTGTTTCCCAATTTCTATCGTAACGCACATACTATGCACAATGCATTTTGATGGTGTGCTTCGAATACAACAAATGAGAAACAATTTCTTATCTACTTACACATTTAAATCTCATTTTACACATGTCCATCTTTCAAATGGTCGAATGTTACCATGAGCCAATGAGTATGCACATTAGCATCAGTTTAATATACATTGCATTGACTAGTCGAATTTTGGCTTCTCTTCATCATGTTTGACCTAATGGCTTATATGGGATTCGATCTGGTTCATAGTTCTACATCAAAACACGATGTGTCACGAAAATATTCCTTTGGTTTACACCCTTCAGTTTCAGCAGCTGAAAGAAGGCACTCTCTCTCAGCTCATGTTTTCATATTATCCGATGTGATGTGGCGTATTGTGGGCTTTGATATTCCAAACAGTTTATGTTTTCGAAAACTTCCCACTTTGTGTGTCTGTGTTGCTTTTCGAGCTGGTGATTGTCGGACGGCGTGTGCACAGTACACCATCAAAAACATTGCGTTGGATTTCATTTCTCCTTTCATTTATGTGTGCATATTCGTCTAGATTTGATGTTAACTTGTTCATAGTCACTGCCTTGTGTGTATGCATGTACGCAAAATCCTGATAAATAATTTTTTTTTAGCATCACACTTCGTGTGTGTGTGTGTAAGAGAGAGAGAGGGAGAGTAAAATAAGATTTCTCTCGGCATCCATAGTGCATATGAACAGATTGAGTTTTAGATTTAAAACCATGTATGGCAATTAGTTAAAGGAGATTTTCGTTCCAATGAAGTGGACAAAACGTTGGCATTTACCAAAAATCCGCTGCATCCAGATGTCCAGACAGACGAAGAATACACAATTTTGGATATTGCGCAAAAATTAAATCAGACACAAGATTAATGTAGCAGATTACCAATTCGTTAATCAGCCTACTCAAAACCAAATACAGAGGAAAATTGATTGATAAACGTAGACCGATGGATAAATGCGGAAGATTTACAGGCAATTTGCGTTATTCCATTGTTGCAAAACAACTTTTATCATTCAATTTTGTGCGTGCGGCTGTAAGAATAATGACAGATCTGGATGTCTTCGCGAGATAAACAAATAAGAAATGCCGTTTTTAGAATTCTAATTCTTATTTACCTGAATTTTAACGATAACAAATACAAAAATAGTTCTGAAAAAATATCCCACAATGTTGTCTTAGCGAAGCCCAATTCCTGCGAATAGTTTGGATCGTTTTCAACAGTTGCACTTACGGCCCCAATATTTTAAGCACTCATTCCATTTCCTTGTCTCACTTGACCCGGAACAGGAAGCAGCGAAAATGTTGACTAAATTTTTTAGCCAAATAACGATTTGCGAGAAGGGTTGTGGTTTCTTAAAGTTGCGACCATCGACTCCAAATTTCGGTAATAAATTTCAGTAATTTGTAAACGTTGCTCGTTCGTATACTAAACCACGATTAAATGACATTGACAAGCAAAATAGTAGTGAAAGCTCACAAAAAACATTAAGGGTACGTTTAAATTTAAAAATAGATATGTCCCTATGTCCCTATTTGAAAGCGTTTTTTCATTTATTTGTGTAAAAATGGAAGGAACAATTATCCTTTTGAGGAATATTTCGCAAATTTGTTCTGCTTAAGATTTGATGGATCTTTTTTTGTCATTGAATTTCGATTTGCGGCAATTGTTTCATGTGAATGAAAAAAAGTATCCCCTTCATTTCGTTTCATTTCTTCAATTATTCAGACATTTCGACAGCTAATAAGTCACGCTATACAATACCGAGTCGTTCGATTGACGAAGGTTCCATAAATGCGCATCACAGCACTCGTTTCTGCTTGCTCTTTCACTACTTCACCAGCAAAAACAGCAGTAATCACGGCCGTATCAACGTAATAAGTTTGAAGATATATGCGTAAAATGTCAGAAATGCGGCCCGCGGATTTTCCAATTAAAAAAGTCAACCAAAGGCATGAAAAATGACATTTATAACTACCGTGAATTGGCTTTTGCATCGATTCTGCCGTGAAGAGAGAAAAGTAAGAATCATTTAATTCTCGGCCCAAAAACTTACCGCAGCTAAGATTTTGTATGCGGGCATTCAACAGAAAACACTTAACAACGACTATTTTGTTTGAAATTATTAGGGAAAAACCAAAATTTGGCCCTTTTCAGCCGATTGTTTACTCCATCAAAACATACGTTTTTTTTTAAAGCATCCCTTTATTCCGCGTAAAAAGCGATTCTGTCTATATTAATATTTAATTTACAGTTGTTTTTATTTGGTGGCCCCCTATGAATTGGAATTTCAACTCATTGTGCGTGTTTGCGATCTAATCGATATGTTCGATTGATGTCGAGAGTCATAATCTCGCCTGAAGCACCCTCAAATAGATTTCAAATAGCATTCCTGAGGAAACATTTTTTTCATCAGCATTTTTTAAATATCTAATTACTTGGAGTAGCCCGAAATTTAAAAGTCGAAAACTGTGAACAAACTGGCTTTGAGTGTACATTTCTTTACCCAATACGAAAATGCGTAGGTTCTCATTATGTTTTTATTCAGCACGAAATACTTGTCGTCTCATACAAATTGTCGCCAAGAATGTCTTTTTTTTTGTATATGAAATTTGCAACTTCGCAATGTTCACCAAAAATCCCACGAGAAAATGAGAACCGAGCACGATGTAGCAGTCTTCGCCCACCTCCTTGTTTCATGAACAATTTGGAAACGCATGTCACGGCGAACAACAAACACAAAAAATTAATTAAGAAGCAATTAATTTTATGCTTGTTCGTATTGCACAACATTTCCGGATGAGAAAAAGCCAGTCTTTCGAAAAAGCGTTGGCAAATGCAACCGAAATTTGTATGTGAGAATGGAGTAATGGGAAATGGATGCAAGAGGTGGGGAAGTGCGATTCGTTGAAGAAGGCAAAGGGACTACCAAAATGGATGCGAAACATTGAAATGAATGCAAGAACTATGAATAAAACAAATCATTTTCGCATTGAAGGTTCTAGCAAGTGCTCATCCGTTCGCGCGCTCCTTCGCTCAAACTCTTAGCAAGAAATTAAAAACGTTATTTTTGGCTGGGTTAGATATATTCACTTTTTATAAATATTTCGTGTGTGTTAACGTTAGTTCTTTGCCTGACTTTTTGACTCTCTGGCGACGAGACGAGCAAGACCAACTTGGCCGGTGAAAAATATGCTGGCGCGTAACTTCAACTTCTCACTCACGTCCCGAACGTTGTTGTTTTGGTCAGTTCGCTCTCTACCACTGCACTCCCCCGCAATCCTCAGTAGTATATAGGAAATCATTATATCACCCGTTCTGTAGGAACTCAGTGTTTTTATGATGATTTGCTGTGTTTGGCGCTTTCAATTTTGCATTCTCAGCTATAAAGAATTCAGTGAAAATGAATTGAGAAGTGATAAAGAGACGTATGAAAATAGTGGTCAGAGTAAAAGAAGATGTTGTTACAAAATAATAAGAGAAGATGACGAAGATAGAATTAAGGAAAACCAAACCGTTGGGAAATCAGCAACGCGTATGTTGAAAATCCATTTTTTGAATATTTCAACTAATCGCGCATTTGTTTATCAAATATATTTGTGAAAAAATTGACGGCCGGACCGAATAAAAGGGACACATTAACTTTGAATATCAACCGGACCGAAAGAAAATCTAGCGATTTTAGGTTTTTTTTTTTGTGTCGTCCTCAATTTTTCCTTGCTTTTGGGATACATTTTGGGAAATTTATTAAGGCAAAACCAATAGTTTTACTTAAAATGTACAGAAGTTTTTTGATTTGATTGAAATTTACTTTTGAGATTATTTTGGAATCGGAATTTGTGTGGAGAGCGCGAAAAGTACGGCTTTGAATGAAGAACGATAGCAACTATCATTTTTTTGATTAACATTGAAATCACTCAAGGCAACTATATGTGTATAGTCAAAATAGAGTATTTTTGAACCTTTCACAATGCAAAAACTCTATTCCATGATCATGAGATTAAATGGCTGATTTCGACACCTTAAGCGCCAATCTACAAAAGGATTTAATCACTTGTCTCGCGAATTATGCATGTGCCTTTTACATATAATTTTATCGTTCCGTTATCGTTATCGTTGTTGCTGCTGCTGCTGTTCTTGAGGAAGTTTTCGTTCAGTTAGCTGAGTATTATGCAATATCCATGGAAGCAACAACAAAAAGAGGCGTGAACTTTTACTATCTTTATTAATAATTTGAAAATGCATTAGGTCTTCCATTTGAATTTGCAATAGCTGTCTTATGAATATATGCAAAGTGGATATATAAAATTAACAACACTGTTTTTTCAGCTGCAACACGAAATGAACCTAAATCTAGTAACGCACGTACCAAATGAGCTAGCAACATACTTTTGAGCGGGTGAAAGAGAATATGCGCCGTGTACCGCAAGTGCTTAAAATCGGTGTTTATTATTCAAATGAGGTGAAGCAAAGCCGTTGTCACATGAGTCACTTACTGTTAGATGATTTTGAAGGAAGTTGATACATAACTTTAATTACCGTACGATGCAATTATTAGCGATGATGGATAATATAGAATTGTGTGATTTTGCAAAGGCCTTGAGAAGCCAATCCGAATACATATATGCGAGATGAAATAACAAAATTCTATTTAATCGGATGCACTTCACACGCTTGCTTAAGCTCACTCATTTACTCGTCTACCGCTGATATGGAGCTGCAGAAAGAGTCAGTCGGAGGCTAATGTCAGGCATTCAGCTGAACTACATCGGTCGTCTTACTGCACATGATAATAATTTGTTATTATTCAAATCTAATTTAAAATAAACAAAATTATTATCTTTGCCTTGAGTGCGCCTTGCTATTACGAGCCACGTATTTATGCGTGTAAGTCGATTGTTTTGCATCTTAATACTGCTTATCTTGGGAAATGCATGCAGCGCTCAATCTCAGCACCACTCATACGATACATCAGTAGTTGATCCTGTTTCACACCGGAGAGCTGGCGCTTCATTTGCGATATGACTAAAGACAATGGCACAGACATAGAGAGAGAATATGCAAAAGAGCCATCGCATTGCCTCCATATTCGACCATTTGTTATCCAATATAAAGCTTCGATGAGCTTAGTATTTGTCGTAAGCATAAACAATGAATTGCACGCACTTGTTTATGTTTCTCTTTCTATCTATTTCCAGATCCATCCCTCTCTGCTTCTCACTGTATCGTATATGTTATTGGCGCATATAATGTGTGTGTGCGCGCTTCGGTTTCTTCGTCGGTGTGCTAAGCCATCATATCATGACACGAGACTTTTAATTACACAAAAACTATCCTGACTAATGCGAATGCAAATTCCATATTAATCCAAATGATGCAGTACATAGTGCATTTTCATTTTATATTACAATTGCTCTATTAGCTGGATTGCCCAATCACTTCCGGATTATAGCATCAAAAATTCTTCTCATCCTGAGATGTTGTATCATCCTTCAGCATTCGCTTCGTTTTTCTTATCGCAATGTTTATGACTTCGCATTATTTTCATTGCTATGTTCATCGGGATCCAACGGGCGATTGATTGAAATTATGGTGGAAATGAAATTTTATTGATATTACGTTTCGAAATTGAGAGAGTTTCCTCCTTGCAATCACTTAAAATAAGTGATGAATTCAATTGATGTGACAAACAATGACTGCATCATCTTCCAAACAAACACACACAAATCATCTTTCCTTTCGGTTACAATATCAATCAAGACATGATTTCATCGTTTTGAAATAAATGGGTGCATTTATGATCCGAAATTCAATTGGTTTCGATCGCCTCGTTTAATTTTAAACAATGCGATTTGATGGGTACTTTGTATATCAATGTCCATTTGATTGCGATAAGATAATTGGCCTAGCTATTGGTGTCTGCCTGCATATATCTGCTAAATTGATTATTAGATGTGTAACAATTTTATTAAATTATTATCATTGGAACCACTTGACTGTAGACTATGCTCGATGATAAAATCGTTTCCAATGTTTGCTATATACCGATATCGGTATGAGATTTATTATCGTGAATTAGATTCAGTTGGGGAAACTGAAATTGCATGGATGTGTACTTTTCGTCATCTTTTTGTGTGCAGCTTTCTCTAAACGGTTATGTAAGTGATAATGTTTCTTTTCCTGTCGATTGGTGCATATTTCGGCGCAAACAATTTTTTACAGGGAAGATAATTTGACCCATAGTTTCACAGGCAATCGGAGATTACAAGACAATTTATCTACATAAAAACTGCAAGAGACACTGCAATTTAATCACACCCCTTGATAACCGATTCATGTATAAACGGAATAAATAGCGGGATTTAGAGATTTCTTCGGGCAATGCATAGCCAGAAAAGACTCTGATAGTCTGCTCTTCACTTAATATGCAAAGCAAATACATATTTTACGATGGTTTTTGAATAATTAATTCGAGCGAATTCCGCAGCATAAACACTAGTGTACGTAGCTGTTTTACGGTTTTCATGAATGGCCGGCTGCAGCGACAGCGGAAATGGAGATACATTGTTGCCGTGCATTCGAGATGAGTTAGGTGTCAGAAACCGTATCAACCTTATTGAACTTCAAATTTCGATACATATTTTGTACCCTTGTGCCCACAAATATTTTGATTCAAATTATATGTAGTTCGCCTATTAAGAGAGTGCCAACAAGCCGGGCCGAGTGGAAGCGGAGAAATCGAGTGAGTCCGCATGAAGAGACTTCGCTCCATCTTTTATTCTTGGTACTTTCCATCTCTCTTCAATTCAAATTCATCATCATTGCAATATGTAGCAAGCGCGATAGCAGAACAGAAAATGATTTGTGCTTCAAACACAAAAAACACAGGGATATTTATTAAATTTTAATCTAAATTTAAATTGATTTTCACGAACCGTAGACGATAATGGGAGTTAACTTGGTAACGCTGTGATTGTGAGAGGAAGTATAAGGAAAAGGTGCGAGCAAAGGTGGAAGCGAGAAGGAAAGGATACGAGTGAGATGGAGTATGTGTGTGAGTGTGTGTGTAGGAGAGCATTCAATTTGAAAGATAGTTTGTCACTTGATAGTCAACTATTTTATTTGGAGCACAAGTGATTGCCGTCAATTTACATTTATGCTAATTTTTTAGCAACAATGAACACACGTAATATACACATTCTGAGAAACGAGAGATAGTATAGATATTCGTGTGTAATTCTACATATATAGAGATCTGAGGGAGTAACGGATACTTAGTTGTGACACAATTGATATTCAACAAAGAGCCGCAACTTATACACAAAATGCAAATTGTTTTTCGAAAAGCGGTTGTATTTCAAGCACTCCTCGCCTTCTCTCTCTCTCTCTCTCTCTCTCTCTCTCTCTTTCCTGTTCAATCCAACTGATTGATATCGAATTCAATTTTAAAATAATGCCATAACAAAGTTCTTATCTATTTAACGACAATAAATTTCTTACCACTTTTATCTGGCGGTTATTTTTCGAAATAATCTAGTAGCACCAACAAAGCACACTTTTTTATCAATTTATATTGATGCAAGTACGACTCAGGTGCTGCTTGCTGGTGCTAAGGAAAACTTATTCGTTTTATTTCAACATCGAGGAGGAGAATGTGTGAAAATAATTTCATTGATTTTTAATTAATCACCAAATAAAGAAGAAATTTATCGAATGCATGGAACAAAAGCAAATGAACTCTTTCTTTATTGTAATGTCGCTTTTTTAAACATTCAAATTTTCGTTTCCTCGGAGAATCGACGGATGCTCTTATGTTTATTGAATGTCGAATTGAAGCTATTAAAAGAGTGAGGCGTCATGATTTATACCACGCTCTTTCTAACTACTTGCAAAAGTGTTTTTCATTTACCGGTAGCTTTCAATTGATTACAAAATCGTATCAAGATTGGCGTAGTAGTACAACCTGAAAATCGGTTATAATTTGAATTTCTAACTGCAGTACCGGTAAGTCGACGTACAAAGCTTGAGTCATTTCGCTATGGGTATAGTTGCCAGCGCAATAAGTTTTGGAGCAAAACACTACAATTACCAGATTGTAACATTAAAAAAAAACACGAAATTACATTATAAAATGTAAAATTCGGAAACAACAATTCAACTTCAAATCAAATAAAAAAATAGTTTTTGGTAAGAAATTTGCAAATGTTTGGTACAGAATTGTTAATTTTTAGAACGATTTTAGCATATTTCAGTATAGATTTTGTATTTATTTTTGGGCGTTTTTTGTATGTTTTGAGTATGAATTTGGTATGATTTTGTAATTACCCGCTTTCAACTACTTGTAAGGTGGCATACAATATTGAGAGAAATTCATTTAAAACACGCAAATGATATACGAACATGCATTGCTCGATAGACGACATATCGGTGGCGTGGTGATACGCGCGGTTCTCCGTATGTGTGAACCAAATGAACAACGCAAAGCCAGTGCAAATTTTGTGAAAATAGAAGGGGAGTTGGCATGACAGATACAATAGCCGAACATCATCTGAAACAATCAATAATTTGATTGCCTGTTCTCCAAAGCCATTGAAATGCTACCATTTCAATAGTTTATCCAAAATGTCAGTTCATCATTAGCTCGTTAAAGCACACTGGAAACATCTTTTCCAATATCCATTTTCACTCGTTGCTGGTGTGTAGTTACATGAAAAGACGGATAAACGCTGTCATTCAGCCGATATACCATTTAATAAAAACAATGACTGAATGGAAGCGGCAGAGTGCATTGGCAAGGGCGAAATTTTTGCCTATTATCATTGTTTTGAATCCGATTTTTCGTACCGGAACTTCACATTTTCAACGGTGTTTTATCGATGCTCTGTGAATCGTAAAATTCAAATTTCTTCGCAAAAAATGGAAAAGGTGGCAACCAAAATAAAACACACCGATCAAATGTAATTTACATTAATTAAGTTTAATCGATGAAACTACATTCAAGGATCTCAGCATGGAAAAACATGTCTCATTTCGTTGCGAAGTTCATAGAGCGAGCGAGCAACACAGAATCATGTGTACAAAATGTACTTTCACAATTATGGCATGCTGTTAGCAGCATACATATAAACATAACAGCAGCAGCAGCAGCGGCTACTTTCAATGGATCCTTCAGGATACACGCAAGATTTGATCGTCTTCCTTCAAATGATTTAGTCTCGAGGTCCTGCATACAAGCGAACATGTAAACACGAGGTTTGTTCAGCTTGTTCAGTGATTTTAGAATTTAATATTTTTCGCAGTTACACCGAAATAATTCACGCGGTTGGTTGGTGTGTTCCTGTGAATGCACATGCACGTAGTGCTCTCAATTGAGAATAAAATGAAGTACATAAATGTTTTGTTGTCGATTTGTCTGCTTCAATTCCTCGTCTCTCCCGTACCTCTCCACCTATCGCACATAATAACGGCAAGGGTGCAACCAGTGAAAACGATTGAGATATAAAATATGGATGATTTGTGTAGCATACGTAAAATGAAGGAAACTGCCACTAACACATTAAAAACGGCTTTTTGGTTGATTCGCTCGCTTGTTCGCTCACTCACTCACTCACTCATAAACTATTCGTCTGCTCTGAATAGCGCGGGAAGTACAATTTGTTTGGTGCTACACATATTCAAATAAGAATACCGAGCATAATGTTGTAAAATATTCACCTTTTAATGTAATATTTACATAAATAAATATGATAATGATGATTTTCACATTTCATAGATGCGTGAGCGCGCGTATGCGCCGTTTTCAGTTTTTTTTTATAGGTAATGATATTGTCTAGGCTTGTTATGAAACATTCGAATGAACAACTTAGCACCAATGGTTTAGTGTATATTTGACAATTTTACGAAATCTTAACAGTCAAAAGCGAACTGAGAGTTAGTAAATGAGCGCGTGTGTGCGTTGGCATCGAGTCCAAACCAACATTGCCAATGCAGAATTCAAGTGTTTTCATCTGAGGCTCTCTGCAGCTCCGAGAGCTCACAACACCCATCCCGCTCCGTTCCGTACCGTTTCTGCATGAAGGTGAGGAAGACACTTTATCTTGATGTTCCACGGTTTGTTCGCTTTTCCAAATGAAAATGCGAAAATTTCGTATTCAACGGTGTGCAAAATGTACGCGACTGTAATGATAAAAGCGATATCGGAAGGGGAAAATTGATCATAATTTCAATGAAACGTTCACTTGCTCGCAGTACTCGCACACTCGCCAAACGGAGACTGAGAATGAAAGACTCGAAACGTAATATGAAAATATTATGTGGAAAATTGAAATGCATTCATTTGGAAGTGCAACGAGATAACAAATTTATAGCCACACCAGCTGCAGGCCATTGTAAATACTTTTTCACTTTCCGGAAAACAATTTATCCCACAGAATTCATATATGCACGTAAATTGGTTCCTTTTTGTTACGAAATATCATTTGGCTTCGACACGCGCACCTCATCATGAAATCAAAACCCCGTGTTGAAAACAAATTTGGTGTCAGTGTAAACAAATATTTTCAGCCAAATACGCATTTCGTGCTCCTGTGTACAAAGTGTTCGAATGTAGAATAACTTTGACCGTTTCAAATGGGACAATGTGATCGGATTTTCAGCAACGCGAACATGTTTTCTGAAACGATCAGAAAAATCAAATGTTTGCCTTTATTTCCGCTTCACATACATGTATGTTTCGTGAGCTCGTCCACCAAAACACATTGTTCATGGAATGACGAAAAATCTGACGAAGCCAATCACAATGAACGCTTTATAAATGTTGTATATGCACACACATTATACAACAACTTTAAGGTACTCATTCCATTTAATGATTTTGTCGTTGGTGTTCTTGTCGGTGACTTTTTATTATTTTACTAATATTTCAATTTATATTCACATTTTCCGTATTGCATTATAACGACATGATATTTGATATTCAAATTTTTCGAACAAATATTCTGCGTCAGACATATACATTCTCTTCGATACACCAACCCAACATAGACAGTGGCAGATCAGCGCATACATGAAGCCAGTTATGAACAGCAATCCAGGAATATGTGTGTGATGTTAGTATGGGTGGTGTGGCGCATCTCTCTCGATCTAGAAGATGGCGACAACGCAAATGCCATATCTAGAAATTAGGAATCCTTGTGAGATGCCAAATGAAAAGTCAAAACATGAAGGCATCGGAACAAACAATAGCCATTATTCCTAAAAATGGCGTGGTATAGACACAGACCCAAATGTGAAAGATATATCGCAGCCACTTCGATTCGTTGTATTCAAAGTTGATGTGATGTTGTTCGCTAAAATTCGAATTTTCATGTCCTTCCTTATCCATATTTCGAGCGAAAATATACGAAATTTTTTGGCTTAGTTTTCATAGATTGCGCTTTGGTTTTTTTTTTTCATTCTTGTTGCTTTTGTTGTCTTGTTGTGTCATATTAATTGCTATCTTTGTGCGCCGATTTTTGTGTTTGTCTCTTACGTGTGTGCTGTTAGTCGCTGAATATTATATTCTTTTATCATTTTACTACCGTTTTCTAAGTTTCTCATCAATAGCAATAGAAATGTATATGTGGAAAAGAGCATTGAGAAATTGAGCCCATCATTGGAAAAATGCAAATGTGATGAGGAGTGAAATGGAAATAGTTACAAACAATTCTAAATAAGAACCCCCACAATCACCAGCAACAGTAAAAGCATCACAAGAATGAAAACTGTCAAATCAAGGAAGCCACATTCAAACATATGACAACAACAACGACGACGACATGTAGATAAGTTCGGTTTCTTGTTCTTTTCATAGTGCTTTCTTGACTATGTACTCGTACGCAAGGAATTCCATTCCGATCCAATTGTGATTTCCTCACTTTGCAAAAACTTGATAATTCTCGTGTATAATTCAGTTCACTTTGTATGTGTGACTGGCTCATATTTTTGATACTGAAATTTTCTGTGCGTTTCGCTCTACTTTGCGGAATTGTTCGATGTGGTACAGAATTTTTCCAGTTTGCTGTCGACTTGTCACATTGGCAAACAATTTTCATACGCACCACTTACTTCGTACAAAATTGTTTCACTTCATCCTTTTTTTCGCCCACGCATTCGCTTCCAATCTCCGTCTCTCTCGAGATTTCTTTCTCATTTTCTTTTTAGCTCACTTAGTCATTTGCTGCTCTTTTTCATATCTGTAGTGTTTGTCATTGTAAAGGAAGCACATTTTTTATTGACACACAATATCACTATATTTTTGGAGATTTGCAATTTCTTTATTTGAACCTCTTGGATATCTTCATTTAGTGTGAGTGTGTGCGTGTGTGTGTGCATGTGTGTGTGTGAAGCAAGCAACACACATATCAAACAAGGGAAACGGAATGTGGAGTAAACGAACAAAATGTGAGCTGAATGAAGGGTAGGCAGTTTGCATACCATTCGGTAGATAAATATGAGTGAAACATTTCAAAACCGGATAATGCAATCACAAACAAAATCTGTCTAACACAATTACCGAATTCTCCTTCCCCACACTCACGCTGTCAATGTATCACTGCATTCTCTTTCGTTCTTTGCATATGAAAATCAGTCTTCACCTCAAAATATTTCGCTTTGCCTCCATTGTCTGGATGATTTAATAACATACACACAAACAGAAGGATGCAGATTTCAAGTGAGCGCAAATGCTAGCCTTGGTGGAGTGGGCGCTAGTGAAAATGTGCCAATCGAGTGACACAACGCACGATGGAAGTACCAAATTATGTTTGTTTGAATATTTCCTACAAGAAAGAATACATCGATCTTTTCTTTGATTTGTTTGCTTTTTCTCGAGATTTATTCGTATATAATATCTATTTAGATGTGAAAAGAGCCAGATGTATTGACAGATGGCGCCGCGAGAGTGAATGAGTGAGTCAGAGAGAGAGAGAGAGAGAGAGAGAGAGAGAGAGAGAGAGAGAGAGAGAGCATTATAACAAATTCCGAAGCAAATGAACATAAAGCAAATTTTTCGCCAATGTTGAGCAAAAGTGAGGGCGAAATAGTGAGTTTGGGATTGTATTGTGAACATGAAAAATGACGGTAATTGGGCACTTTGGTGATTCTCTGTTTGTGAAAACCGCTGCTGTCGTTTCCATTTTGCCTATTAGCAATTGACTGTATAGTTGTTCGTAGTCTTGGTTGTTTGTTTGCTGTTTATCGAAATGAACTTACAGCAGAAGCAGAGAACGTGGTAATTCGAGGTGTTAGATGAAATTTAGAGTTTCGCTTAATCGCACCATTTCCAGGATTCCTTTCAACCATCATTCCGGGTGAATGAAATGAAGCAATCAAAATCAACATAAACAAAATTGCCGGTGGTAACATAATAACAACTCGAAGACCAACAGCTGTGAAATGCACAGCCAGAGAGCGAATGTTTCGTTTCGGTCGGAATATGAACACAGAGGGAAAGCGATTCTTTTGTCGTGCATGTTGAAAACATTGATAGACCAAAATCAATGATTTGTCGAATTGAATTATAGGCACGCAATTTATGTTTCACAATTGACGAATCGACGAAGAAAAATATCGAACTGTAGATGCAAAGAAGGAGGCGACAGCCAGCAGAGACCGAGAGAGATTGCGTGAAACTCACATTCAGACATTAAATTGAAGGAATCTGTCATGGAAGCGACAAATGAAATCTGATTTCATCAATTTTTAATATAATACATTTTGTTGAGCTGCGGATGTGAGCTCATAGATTCACTGACATATCAAGCTTATGTCTTTCTCTTTCTTTCTCTTTTTCCGCTCAAGACAAAGTCACAAACTGGTATCTACAAATCGTATTTATGCAAATAATAAAATGGATTTTCCGTCTAATAGTTTGTGACAGTTTTGTTGAAAAGCATGTATATAAACATATCACCCGATACTCCCGCACACTAAATAGACATCTAACGAAGTCAAACCGTAAACAATACACCTTACGGCCGTTTAAATGAATTCAGACACAATTTGTCGGAGTTCTGTCTCTTTATCACACTCCGTGCCTGTTTTTGGCCAGATTGAGCACCATCACGTATAGTTGTCATGAAAACATTGTTTGAATGTTAGGAAAACAGTTTTCTATGCCTAACGAAAAATCGATTGAACGAACTGTGCTATTGAATGCTTCGTGACCGGTCTATACTGATCAATAGATTATATGAATTCGCATCGACAATATTCAAAATCGAGAGCTGGCCGTTTTGATGTGAAAAAGGACATAGATATGCATTTTTGAACTCAAATATCTTGTGCTTTTATATCATCCAAATTGCGTGCATTTGAAAGTATTTGACAATAAATCAACGAATTTTCCATTTCTGTGAGTTGTCTGATTTTTGGAACGATTATTGAACGAAACTATTCCAGCAGAAAGAAGGAAGGAAAAAAGGTATCACACCACAATATATTCTACTGTGTGCTAAGGAACATCGCTCCAGGCTCTTCTCTGTTGTTCTTATTATTGCTGTTGCGCTCAATTTTGGTTTGTGGTTTCACACTACACCCAAAAAACATATCGATTTTGCCGAAAGAGACATGCCCGCGAATGTTGTTCTACCGAAATCGGAAATCAGTTAATTTACATGAATAAACGCGGCCAATTGCATGATACACCTCAAATATCAAGGTCAAATTACCCGAACATTTACCGTTATGTTGACATAAATTGCGTAGAATATGCGCGGACAAAAAATTTAATAAAATGCTAAATTATTGAGAAAATAACCAGCATTTTGATAGACAGCCGTATACTATACCGATGTATGTTCTACTGAGAGGTATCCATATACAGCACACTAAAGCATTTCTGTTCTTCGCATTCTTTCATTTTCTAATTCGCACACGCTGTGCCTGTGTGTCTCCGTGTCTAGGTAAAAAAGCGTCTTCGTGTCTAAAAATCCGTCATGAACTGTGGTACATAAGGTACAGACAACGGCTGTAGGCTGCCGTTGAAGAACTAACCAACACAAACACTGAAACCAATGGGATGGGCATTTCCCGCTTTTAAATACACAGAAATACTTTGATTATTGTATGAAAATTAAATCTAGAAAATTAAAGAACAATGAAATTCGTTTAAAAAAATCCAAATTAAATATGGAAATTCGCCAAAATATTTGACCAATCACTGTAATGCTTCTGTTCGTATGCTCGAGTTCGACATTTGCCGCGTAAACAAGCATACACTTTCCCGTACCGAACACACACTTTACGATAAATCTAGAAAAACCAAATTTCTTACGCGAACTCCATAAAATCCTAAAGCGAACACGATTTAATAACACAACGAAAACAAGAATGAAATTTTTAAAACGTGAAAAAATAAATAAAATGCTTTAAATGAGAAACCCGATTCGGCAGCAAAAAAATCCACGGCTGTCACTCTCGACGCTATTCAGCGGCATTCTATCATATATTATCAATGTTTCTGATAGAATTTTCCATTCAAAAATGGCCGCCAGAAAAACTAAACAATGGCAGCATTCGAAATCGACACAACACAAATAAAATCATTCGTAGGAATGAGCTCCTCAGCCCCGGCCAATGTTTCCCTCTTCTTTTATCTGTCTGTCTATTGTTGTTATTTACAAATCGAAACTTTTTAGTCACATTATCAAGTTGAATACAAGCTAACTGTAAACAATGAACAGGGACAAGCACCCGAACACAGACGATGTAATCGATGTAAGTAATCATAAGTCGATTACCTTCACTTTGCCATGCGATTTTAACCAATGTTCAGTTGGATTTTTGCATTTTCATGCAAAGTTTTGTGTGAAAATATTTTCATAATAATTAATATTAATTTGTCAAGTATGGAGATTCTGACTCCGGCTTTCGAGCTCACGATGAATGGCAGAAAATTCGTTGCCTCTCCTTCGAGTACTTGCTTGAGATAATAAAACATTTCACTTCCTCGTAATCATAAACATGCAACAGCAGCAGCAGCCGCAGCGTCGGCAAACAAACGACAATAATACACAACAAGTTGGTGGAAATTTTTTATTGTATACATCGTTCGCGTTCGCGTTGCCGCCACACTCGTGTCCCTGTCCATCTCTTGTTTGCCCAAGCGCTCGATTCGCTCTATTTTAAATTCTCGGAATGTTTTGTATGCAATATTTATTTCATTAGATTCAATAATTCGACACGAAAACTTTTTCTTTAATTTCTTGTTAATATTGCGTTATCGTAGACGTTATTGTAGACGTTGTCGATTGGCTTGGCGTGCTTGTATTTGCTATCCTAAGTTCGTAGCACTATCGAAAAATGAATGTTGGAAAATTGTGAGAGGGAGAGAGAGAGCAAGGACAAGACATCTATCGGAAGTCATTTTTTCAAAAGAAAAAAAAAAACGAGAGGAGAAAATTGCAGACAGGGTGTTATGATGACATTGGAAAATGTCTTTAGAAAATGATCGAGGATGAAATGACAGGCACCTTCGCTCCATCAATACCAATAAAAAGATGAATAAAATATTCAGATTATATGTTAGAGTTTTTTTCCTTCCTCCTTTTACTTCCGTATAGATTTTTCTCAGTCTCCATCCATTTCACCTTAAGCATAATGGTGTTTTGCCGTAAACTTTTAAATGACGGCCAAAATTAAAGTGTGAAAATTATTCGATGAATGCGAAAAAACTTGTTTCTTAAATGAGCGCTTAATGGAAAATTAGTAAACCGAAGAAAACTGTGAATCGTTTTTTTTTTTTTATTTAGCATCTAATACAATAGCGAATATGATCTCGACTATGCACAGGGATTTTGACACTTGCATAAATGCTCTTTCATAAACTGATTTAAAGGTTTAAATACCGTGTGTGCGTGTGTATTTTTCAAGCAAGCGGGTGCGATTGCTTTCTCACACACATACGACAGTGCGACGAATGGAGTAAGATGAGAAACGATGAAGCCCATGTTCAAATAATTCGTGAATGGGTTTTAACTTTATGATGGTTTGGTAAGATGGTATAAAGGAAAACACTCATTATTGTGAAGTACACACAACACATTCATTGACTCATTCGTTTGCGCGCACTATTGGTTGTACGCTTCCGCAAAAAACTCAAAAAACATACGACATGCTAATACCAGAGAAGCGTTATGCTCTCTCGTTTGCTCTTACAATGATAAAAACACTAGACGAAAGGAAACTAAGGTGATTACTGAAAATATAAAGAAGTTTGACAAGGAAGTTTATCGTCAACATCAACGCAAATAAAAATTGATGTCATCTACTTTAGTTTCAATGAGTTCACGTTAATTTTCCGCATTATTCATGCCATTATAGATGTGCGTGTGCTGTAACGGCACCTCACGAGAGGACGTTTATATTTTGTCGATTTTTGACATTGTTTGAACGGGGAATAAGATGGAGCTTTATCACAGTAGCATCATCATCATCAAGTCATCCTTTAGTTTGAGATATCTTTGTTGTTGGATGGCGTACATAACAATGACATTGCACACAATATTCTATGTGTGTAGCTACATACCATTTTGAATATTATGCTTCATTAACATTTAAAAAGACATATTCACACTAAGTGTTTCATTTTATTGTCCGCTTTGAAAATGCCGATTCTGACTTGGAGCTCGAATTTTTGGGACGCTGAAGGATTCAATCGTATAGCAGTTCTCTCTTCCGTTCGCCAGATCGTTCGCCCGATTTCCGGTCGCCATATATGAGAATAAATTTGAAAAAATTCAGAAAGCTTTGCTAACATTGTTGGTTATTTAATGAGTTGAAATGATTCTTTCGCGTGTTCGAGCACTCGATTGGACAAGCAGAGAGTGAGGGAATTGTGTGAAGTGATTGTAGCACAATCACATGATTGGACATTCTCGGCCAAATGGCTGCTTGAGCGCATTTTTGGCGCACAATGCGTTAATCAATGTGATTAAACTGAAAACCAAGATTGAATTTATCGATAATAGATTGATGATCTTGATTTATTTGGACGATATATCGAACGAAGATAATCAAAATGAAGGAATAAATGGATAAAAGGCCAAAAGCAACATTAATTCAATCATTTTTCACCCAAATTGAACAGGACGCACACGCCAGAAACACATCCGCATTACCAATCATTTTTTTTCTTCGCTCCTTTCCTTTCTACACTTCGAATTTCTTTGGATTCATAGAGAAAAAAAATGTGGCACAGACACACATAAAAAATAAACGACAACATAACAAAATCATATCTCATCGCATCGCATCGATACAGTGAGTGAGTTGCCTCAAAGTAATGCCGCATGAAGAGAGTGAGTGAACGAGAGATATAATATATAAAGCAATCGGAACAACTTCACGAATTGAACCCATTACGCGATCGATAGTCTTGTTGTGTTCAACATTTTCATTCAGTTGGAATGCTTTCGTCCCCCGATTCCGATTTGATCTTGTCATTTTTCGTGTTTCTCTTTATTTAATTCGTTTTGAGCGCCTATTTTTCACCCATAAAAAAAATCGTAGAGTGTATCCATTAATATCAAAGGAAGAAATCTCACTCAGTTTATATCTTATCTTTATCGCCCGGCCAAACAAAATGGATGGCAGTTCAATAAGAATCAGAAAAAGTGGTGCGTATAGCATTTTGATAAGTTAGTGGTTGATGATGATACCAACTAATACATTTTATTGAGGAAAAAGAAAACATGAACGTGTTCTATAAACAGACAGAAAAAAATTCAGATTTTCTATGTGTCGGTAGAAAATGTCAAAACCGAAATTCAGTAAAATCGAACAAAAGTTTCAGACAATCCGAATTCTTTTTCTGTATGTGTATGAAAAAATGTAAAATATGTTGTGTTGCTGTTGCAAATTTTCCTGTATATATTCATTCTTCATTTTCCTTTTATTGTTTGCTTGTCACTTCTCCTTTCGGTGCTTTTAAATTCATATTTATGTCAGAACAAACGAACGAATGAAATATATATATATATATATATATATATATATATATATATATATATATATATATATATATATATATATATATTGTGTGTATTGAAGCAAAATGAAAGCGAAACGGAATTAATATTGTTATCAACGTTCAAATCCGAGATGAAGAAAAATTTCGATTGCTGCGCAGAAAAAATAAGAAAAATGAAAGCGCGTGGAAAAATGTAGCAGCGACAGCCGAGTCAAGCCCAGTGATGCTCTCAAGATAAAATTATCACATTTATATATTTTTTATTATCAATTGATCTGATAAACGGTTTTTCATAGATAGACGGTCGGATCAGAGAGAAAAGAAAAGATAGAATCATTTTTTCAGCCAGCTTGCCGCTTATCCTTCAGTCAACATACTTAATAAAATGATGAGATAAAAAGCTTCATTATTTTTCATTCGGTAATCAGTTGAGTGAAGTTTGGACAAGTGACCGAATTGCGACAGCAATCATCCAACATTCTTTTCGGCTCGTGCAAAACGAGACCTTGGGCTTTTTGGCGTTTCCAATTTGTCGGATAGAAATGACACTGGAGAATCATCGTGATTATTAGAATGCCTCAGAATAAAAGTACAACTTTATTTCGCTACACGAATTAGCGACATTCAGACGCGTTGCTTTTAGAAGCGAAACAAAATTTTGATACTGCATTAAAGTGGTGCAAATTGTTGAATCCCTTAGAATTGTAATTAACTCAGAAATCTGTGTGCAATTTTTATATGTTTCACTTTGAAAAAGAATTGAAATTTTGTGCCGCTTTTAATAGCAGCAGAATGACGATGTACTTTTATTCTAAGGCATTCATTTTACTTCAGACGTAATCTGTGAAACATTGTTCTCAGCGCAATTTCAACCATTCCATCATTTCTTTTTTACTTCGGACTCGTTTTTTGAGTTGGCTTGTCAATAACTAATTGTTAACTGTCACAAACCGCATGTTTGTGAGTGACTTTTTTGCTTGAGAAAAACCGAACGCAATCTAAAACAATGGCTTTTGATTTGGTCCCAATTCGATGGTGTGCTCATGTTGCCAAAAAAATTGAAATCTGTGCAAGGGATACCACCGCGTATGTGTATGCAAACAACTGGAAAATTGAATATGACGCCAAAAACATGCAACTGAACGAAACAAATCAATAATCTAGCGAGAAGCAAAGAGACAAATATTTCCGAACACGGAGCCAAGGCGTTTAGAACGAAGTTTCTTGAACGATTCAAGCGTTGAATAAATGTACGAGGAAATGCACATGTGCATGAAAAAAGACAGAGGGAAACCGATCTAATTGCATGTGTGTGTGTGTGTGTGTGTGTTGGTGAGTGAGAGAAAGAGAGACAGAAAAAATGACCAAATCGTCCCAAATGGATTTATGAAAGAAATATCGACAGAATGTTGGAGCAATATGCATTTGGCTAAATTGTATTTTAGCTGTGTGCTACATTTAAATGAATCGAAATGTATGGTGCAGTTAAAAGCGGATTCAAGGAAAGGAGGTAGAGAGAGAAATCGATAGCAAGCGGGCAATCGAACGAAATGATGCAATATCAAGTGCAAACATCACGGGAGCGTAACAGCAAGACTACGCGCCCTTACTACGCAAAATACATGGCGTAGTCTACTACGTGCCCTGCCGCGTTTGTATGGTCGTTGCGTCCTTTTGGCAAACAAAGTCAAATAATTCACGAGCGCAACATTAAATCAAGTGACGTTGATCATTTACAGTTCCTTTCGGTGTATTTTCTTGCATTCTGGCAATACGTTGCATTCGGACGGTTTTCGCTCTCTCTCTCTCTCTTTTTTTTGTGTATTTATTTATTTTCTACATTTTTCACTCATCAGTTCCATACTTTTTCTTTGCAGCAGTTTCTTCGAATCTTTGCAACTATCGTTGTAGCTCACACCACGACGAGACGTTTTTTGTATCCACAAATAAAGATGGTTGCAACATGCATTTTATGTCTTTATTTGTTTTTGATTTTCAACGCTTCATTCAATTGCTCGCGTGCTCACTCTATCGCGCCAAAAAGTCAAGCTTGTGTGATACACGATATGCGCATGAAATCACATTGCTCTACCAGACGATATCCGCTTTATAATTTTGTCTCAGCGAAATGCATAGCCATAATTTCCTTGTTTGGATGCGATTTTCTGCAATCTTTTTGGTGCAATCAAAAGTGCTGACTCTGAAAATGCAATTCCATCATCGTCTTCGAGAACTTTCATAAATTTTTCTCGAAAAAACAATGGTCCAATGCTGTGGTCGACGTACATCAATTCACCTCCGTCGATTTCCGATGATGATTTTTTGAAAGAAATACTTTGTTCTACTGGAATCTGTAGATCGAAACGATTGAAGACACAATTCGATTGAAAATACACAGAAAATTCATAATAAAGTTCAATAAATAAGAGCTGCATTGTTTCTTTATGACTGGTGTTGGCTGCATTAAATTATGCATTATCGATCATATTTATACCATTCAAACAAGGGCGCGCAACGATGAGACAAGCGCCTTGAATACGCTATGCAAAATACATGGCGTTTGTATGGTTGTTGGGCCCCTTCACATTCAAATGTTTTTTGTGTCTCTAAAACGGTAATTTATTAAATCCATACACAAAATCTGTTTCCAAATTAAAATTGATTTTCCATGTATATATTTCCTTCATTATGTCTCCATTCGTACCATTTTACATTTGTATCTTTGGTTCATCTCTCCATTTTCGACATTTTCCAAAATATTTTTCTGTCGATTATCTATTTAGGTTAACGCAGTAAGAATAAATTGCACCGGAATCGTATCGAATCAACAACTTTATTGTTTTGGCTTACAGTTTATTTTGAAATTGGTAAATTGCGAATTTTATCTGCAAACTCGAGCTTGTAAATACTTATTAGATGGCATTTCCCCGATATTTTGATATGCACAACTTTCTTCACCGCTTCAAAAATATGTCGATAACATATTTGTGCTACATTATTATGAACATTCGCATTTTAAAACTGACATTGAGTTGCAACTGCGTCAGTGTGCAATGGATATTCTAGACAAATTTCATCTTTTTTCCAGAAAGCCGGGAAGCAAATCGTCTGGGCTCAAAATTTATATCAGACGAACTGAAACGTTTATCTCATCATGAAGTTGCCGGATTACGGTAAATTTCCCATATCTTTGATTCAACAAAAACAATTTATTTGAATCAAACTAAAAACGCGCTGAATAAATAATTTTTGGGAAAATTTCCAAACAAGTATTATTTCGTGCGCTGATTTTTCGTCTCCATCGGTAGTTTGGCTGGGTTTTGTGAATGATGAGAAGACGATAACAGCGTTTGCAACTTCATAAATTTGAATTATCCGGTTCGGCTCCCTGCAATATTGAAAATATAGACGACATTTTTGCTTTCATTTTTCCATTTTCCAGAAATAGAATGACAGATAGAAATTTTCGTTTGATCAAATTGAAAGTGAGAGGGCATACAATCTTTAGCCACGCGTGTGAAAAAGCATTCACTTAGTAAACGAATACCAACGAATATTTATGGGTTTGCATGAGTGTCATCGTGCGCTGGCAAGAAACTTATGCACACATTTTGCTTTGAATGAATCCAAATGAGAAATAATCAATGCAATTCTGGACCGAGAATAAGAAATAATTTCCGAAATTCATCCAACGCAAATAAAATAACAGGAATTGGGGCCGAAGACTATGAACGATATGAATACACAATATCAAGTTCATTTTTGTATAGATGCAAATGATCGAGACAAGCCAACAAACACAAATAAATTGAAAGGGCTAAATCATTAAAAACGCATTTTGCGTTGATGATGGAAACGGCGTAATAATCGTCTCAAACATAGCATCCACAAGACCGCCGCGCGTATATAAAGTGACTGCAACCATATTGTATAGAAAACGGCGCGTTCAATTTCCAAATTCAAAACAATCGACCAAGCAGAGCTAGAGCAGTCGCAGTAGTGAAACATTCCACCAAAATGAAAATGAACACATGATTCGGAATGCAGCAGATCCAGCTCTGACAACATAATAATGCTTATTTTCTGTCCAAATTTGTTAATTATATTGCGATTCAACCAAAACATTGGAACTGGAAAGATGCAAATGAAAATATAAATTTTGCAGTTGAAACGGAAAATGAGGGCAAATCGTTCCATTATTTTATTTCAATGAGGTGTTTTAGTTTTTTGCTTATGAATGATATTTTCAAATATACAGGGAAATAAGCTTCACTTCCAGAAGAATTGATACATCATTAGAGTCTTTCGCATTGACAACTCTTTTTCTTACAATTTAAGGACAAACTGTGAAGCACATTTTTGCATTAATTCTTTCCTTTGTTTAGTTCACAGTTGAAAAGCGGAAAGAACGATGTTCTGTTTTGCTCTGAGATAGATACTAGTTTGCTTTTGCTTATGGAGAGACGCGCGTTATGCTGATGTGCAAGTTAAAATACGCTGTTTGCTATGAAATTGAAATGCCATGCACGATTATAATTTTAAATGTGAAACTATCGCATGTTTTTGACCATTTTTGTTTTTCAGTTGTAGGAAACGATGGCGGTAAATATGTGGATGGGTACGGGATGCACATTGCCATTGTCATTTCCACGCTCTTGTGAGGGATACAGTCTCTGGGGAAAACATTTGCGCTACACCCAAAAAGTATATTGGAGACGAAAAAACAATTTGCTATTCATACTCATGGTACGTTTTTTCATATTGTATATGAAAACGTGTCATTTTCTTCACTGATGAAATCTACCTGCTGCAATTTCGTTACACACACCCGCTCTCTGCTGTGATGTTGTTGATTCTTCTTTTTGCAATCGCATATTCTTCCGCGCGTCTGTTCTCAATTTATGCTCTTTTGCTGGGAATATGCCTCCACAAAATTTTTATTGCATCTTTACGAATTTTCCCCGCGTATTCGGCATTGAATCCTCGGGCTTGTTTGGGCTGCCATATGCGATATATAAATGATGTTTATTCATGCTTCAATCAAATTGTTTTTGTCGCAAACTGCATTTCACCCGTTGAACTCAATCTGACAATTTTATTCTATGCATTTGCTCAGACAACATCTTTCCTCTTTCTTTCTTCTTTACTTGATGCTATTTGTTCAACGTTTCACGAGATTTTGTGTATTTGAATGCGCTCTAAACGAAGTTTCAAATTTTCATCTATCGAAAAATAAAACCCCGGCAAAAATGCGGCGAAATCGTGTGAATTTAGGAGAGTTTTCAATCATATTAAGAAACTAAATTTTACTTGCGACAAAGTAATAAATGAACGTCGAAAGATTCCACTAATGCACACCGATATTTTGTGTATCAAACGCAAAGAGGACTAGTTTTTTTAAACTAGAAATAAGCGAAGAATACCATAAAAAATGACATTTTGATAAGAGAGAAGAACACACCAAAATAGCTGTGAGCTTGTGAAGTGAAGATATGATGAAGGAATTGAAGAATATGCATTATAGTTAATAAGTGTGTGTGAAAGTCTATGGAATAATATAACGATGTGTGATGGCGAGAAAAAGAGCGATGGTGCAAAAGAGCAAGCGAGCAACGGAGCGTACACGGCAAACGACAGCTATGTGAGCAGTGGATTCCTCGTGTAGCACATTAATTTGAATTTAAAGTAAAAATTTAAATAAAAACAACTAAATTTATGCATGATACCGAAATATAACGGTGGATGTAAGTGAATGAATAAGGACAAGCGGAAAAGAAATGCGTGAAAATGAGCACTAGTGATCGAGTGGTGGCGGCGACAACAAAAGCGGGATGGCAAAGAGAAAGGGCAAGTATGGAAGAAAGAGATAGAGAGAGAGAGAGAGAGAATAGTAGAAGGCGATGATTGATCATATGGGGTGCAAGAAAAATATGATCACACGTTGAAAATTAAAACAGCAGTGAAAATTTCCGAAGGCTCAGGCATACACATACACATATAAATTGCATCAATAGAGAGAGAACGCCAAGATGATGATGTTTATATATCGTTTATGTTTAAAAACATTTTTATGCGCCGGAAATGGCGGACAGACGGTTGATTTGAAAAAGAGTGCGCTCACGAAATTGTATTCATAAATAATTTTGTTTAATTCTACGTATTCTTTGCTCTAGCTTATTCAATTTGTTCGCTTTTCGTATTGTGCTCGCATTTTGTCCGCTCTTATTCCAGATGTAAAATCCAGTTATACTTTCTCGCCCGTTCACTCGCTCTTTTTTGCTCGTAGCTTTCGCACACAAATATAAATTGAAGACAAACATAGAAAAGACTTAGCAGAGAATCAACCAGTCAATGAATTTCTTGGTTCCTTTTTTGCACATTTTTGTTCTTAATAGCGTTAGGTAGCCAGCCACTGCGAAGAATGTTTGTGAGGGTGATAATACTGGATTCCGTTGTGTATTTTCATCTACTGACTTCATGCAATTGGCACAATTCCCAGGGGAAAGTTGTTTACCATCAATTATCCTCATTTTTTTAAACTCCCTGAATATTGACTTCTCCGGTAATTTAACCAAATGTTTATTTGAGAGTTTTTCAACCTAAATAGCTTTTAGGTTCATTCATGTTGATCAAATGTTCTTCATTCATGCTATTTGTATGAAATGAGATGTTTGAATGGGATAAACATCGAACCTGCAATAAATGGGCATTATTATTTAGTTGAAAGGCTCATTTATGAACACAATTACACGTGAATTAATGTGAATCCTCCATGAAAAATAGATAAATTCAGCATAAATTGCATCGAATGCATCGTCTATGGTTCGATAATCAATTGAAAGTTTCGCTGATTGTTTCCCCTTGATTGAAGCACAACAATTCCGCTCATGCCACCCATTTCAGCTATTCCTTTCACATTTAATTTAAAAAACTTTTTTTTCTTCTGTATACTCTAGATATAAACAGCAATTTGGGGCAGCAATTCAAAATTGAGTCATGAAAAAAAGGCGAGAATCATGCTTAGCACCGACGAAAGGTGTTTTTGTGTGAACATGAATGAGCGAAAATTGTTAAGCAAGACGGCACATCGAAGTTCTGAGAACATGCGGAACGAATGAGCGTGTGAGCGAAAAAACACACTTAAATGATTGCACACAACAGCAATAAGTAGCGTTGAAACCAAATTATATTATTCATTTTGGTGCTAGCGAAATGAATGTATGAAGTGAGAAAGGAAATGAATAAAATGTGAACGATATCGTGCTCATCTGCCGAATTGTGCGAAACCAAATAAGAACGCACATTTGTACGAAGCAGCAACATGTTGAAATTGTAATACGTAAATGTCGAGATTCTTGAGTCAAACTGGCTGTCCAAAGAGAAAGCCAATGGATATGATCGGTTCGTTTTTCATCACCTTTCAAGTAAAGTACGTGCTCAAAACTGAGATATTGCGTGTAGCTCGCTTCGTTATAAATATTATTCTGTGTGTAGCAATCAAATGAATGGAGTGAGATCAAAAATGAGTACAAACATTGGTTTCTCTCTTTTCGAAACATCCAAAATGTGAACATTGCGAGATAGAAGTAGCAGATTTGACTCAAAGGAGAACGAGCGCTGGAATCAAATTGCGTTGTTGCTGCTACTGTTGCTATTGAAAGTGTATGTGCATGTTTCTGAAAATGGCTCCGTTTTATTGTTTCGTATCAATTTTCATTTTTTTATGACGGTAAAAACATTCTCCATTTTTTTCGTGTCACTCATGTGCGCTTGAGATATTCATGGCCATGCAATGGAGTAGGCACTTTTATGTTGATGTGTGATGTATGTATTCGCATTACGAGGGCGCGTGACGCATCTCGAACGAAAAATGGACAAATAATCGAAAAATCGAAATGAAATAAAATGTTTGCGGTCATACATTTTGGAATAGAGAACGAGAGAAAACAGAAGGACTATTCCCGCTGTGTTTGCAGGAATTCGTATGCAGCACACGATTCCATTGAAACGACGATGTTGCCATACGATTAATTATATCGAGCGAGATTGTCACGGGAGCTGGGGCGAGTGAGAGAGCGGGCCGACGAGCAAATAATCCAACAGTGAACCGAAAATAGCGATACGATCATCACTTAAATTGCAATCATATGTTTTACTGATGACGTTGCGTTCAATTCAGCACACATCTGCCATTCAACAAAACCAAGATAGGCATTTGTGAATCATGCTCGATGCATTTTTTCCAGGCTGCGATATATTCCATATGAGCTGGGCTCCTATTTTTATGCGTGTCATTTATAACTTGATAGCAAACAAACAAATAAATTAGATACTTAAGGTTTCAAACTATCAAAAATGTGAGAATAGTGCATTTGAACTACAAAAACCTAGCAAAATCCATCTGCAGTTGCACAAATGCAAAATATTCAATAGAATTATTATTCTGTGTGAAATCAGCGTGGAAAAAACGCAAAAATTGTTGGCTTTCGTTTTAACAAATTTACCATTCATCACAGGAGCCATATTTTTTCCATACAGAAGCCATATTTTTTCCCTGCAGATTTACAGTGCCGTCAAAAAACATTTAAGATGCTACGCTCAATCAATTATGCTTTCCGGAGATTTCCAATGTTTGAATATTGATTTTCATTGGTTTCATGTGCATTCCTAATCTATCGTTTTCTGTGGAAATGCGAATTGAAAATTAATTATGTGGAAAATTGGCAGACATCATTGAACTTCATAAATTATCTAGATCTAGAGCAATTATTTGTAAAACTACGGGCAAAATAGCCACATAAAAAGAGCCAAAATGCTTAAAATATCAAAATATTTCATGTGCGATAAAGCAATGTACGGAAACACGAGTGTTCTTGGGCTTGAATTTCGTGCATTTTCACCGAAATTATCTGGAATTACTGCACACGCGAACCACAGTCACACCGGAACATTGAAATAAAAGTGGCTGGTAATTCGATCTAACAATGAACAAGAGCAAGAAAGAGAACAACGTGCACGATCAGTAATTAAACCCCAGATGATGAGTAAAATTTAGCATCGGTCTCAATTTCTAGCTTTGTTATTGTTTTTGTTTTCATTCCCGAATCAATTTTGCTCGTGTTAAAGCATCCAGGAAATTCAATTCATTGCTCGCCGTATACAGAACTTCTGTCTGGCGGACAAACGTTAAAATGTTAAATTCGAATCAATCCGAAACTCTTTGATGATTGAGTAGATTTGTGGTGAAGAGCATCTTTAAATCACACTGCTGAGAGGAAATAATTAGCACGGAACACTCAAGAGATGCCACGTATTTTTCTATAAAGTGAATTGATTTATTATTACTAAACATACCCACCTGTGCACCGAAAGTCTCGATTTTATGGATGAGTGCTCATTTTTTCTATTTTCGATTAACATACCCGTAACACGAATTGAAAATATTTGTATTCTCATGAAAAAAATAGAATGCGAATCATTCGAGCTCAAGATTTAAAATTCTAACGAGTTTCACTGTATTTTATCGTCTCCCGAGTGAGTTTGGTATGATATCGATTTGTACCTATGTGATTTTTGTTAATGAGATTTCATGCATAAATCCAATGGAAGAATAAAAACAAACATTGTAATTTCGCATATGCGAGAAAAAACTCAATATAACCTCTGCTGTTGCGAGTTCAATCATCCAAAATTGTGAAGGTTGTTAGCGATTTTCCTGCATCCGATGAAATACGAACTAAATCGTACATTGACCTTCTTTCGACATTTCGAAGCGTAAATAGCATTGACTGGACGAATGTGTTGTATTTACCTGAAACGAGGAGCCAAAGAAATGTCGCGCATTAAAATGTTGTCTTTAGAAAATTTGTGTGTATATATGTATTTTGTTGGAACTATTTGTTTTCATCTATATGAGTTCGCGTTTGGCGAATGTTGATTTTTCAACTTTTGTGAGTGAAGAGAATTTTTTCTGTTTGCAAGCGACAAGTATTGACAAGAATGATGTTAAAGCTATTGCGTTGATTGCACAATAGTCAAAGTCAAGATAGCGCGTCACCATGCTTATATGCCCTTTATCGAGCATCAACAAATGGTGCTCACAAACACATGTATTACTTTTCTGCACACACCAAGGTGGTTAGTAAAAGTATTGCGATCTGTCCAAAAAATTCAAAACGCCCGGAATGAGTTTTCTATGGTGTTTGAACCTCAAAAAAAAAAAATGATTGCAACCATTCCCGGAGAAAGTTCTTGACCGTGTGTAGTTCGTTGTTCGTTGTCCCTTGTAAGTTATACGCAAAAATTTGTTAACACGATAGCTCGATAACTCAAAAAATTTAGATTAGAATTGATCAAAAATTAAAGCGCAAATTGGTCTTCATTAGAAATGTCGGACTGAGAGTTAAAACGGGTCGAAACATTTTACGAGCATACGTGAGCATGACGCTTACGAGAATTTACCTAGGTTTGAGCAGGAGATAAAATGTTTTGAGTCGTTTTAACTCTCAGCCCTACAAAAATAAACCTATTAATTTTAAGCTTTTAGTTGAGTCGAATCAACAAATGGGCTGTTTTTCAATATGATTAAGAAACTTTCAGAACTATTGGATTTTTATGGAAAAATAAGTAATACAACATTTCAAGTCATTCCGATGATATTTGGGAAATATTTATATGGCAGTTATGTTCTTCAAACGAAACATTGTAAAGTTCAAGGTTCAACGTAAACGTCAAATAAATTTTAATCTTATTCCTCCATGGAATAATGTTCATTTTTAAAAGAAGAAACACTATTCTCACGCAAAATCTTCAAATTGTCTCTTGCTCTCTCGATACTCTGAAAAAAATAATTTTAGGGATTTGAGAAAAAAAATTACTGTCTTTTATTTCACTACAAAAATCTATCGTTTTTTAATAATTAATCATGAATCCCATTGAAATTCCTCAAAGTTGCATGATGATACAATGAGAAAAAAATATAACCTGTGAACCCGCAGACTGTCGAAGAATGTGCGCAAAAGTTAGTTTTACGTATGTTAGACCATTTATTTTTGTTGTGTTTTTGTACAATGCGTTTTTGTTGACTGTTGACATGTTACTTGAGCTGAAGTTCCGTTGAATTTTATCAGGCCGATGGAGTCACACAATGTAGCTTATCTGAGCATTAGTGCTAAACTAACAGATAAAATTGAAAACCGAACACGCTGATAACGAACAAACGCAATTATGCGGTGCACTGGTGACTCTGGCCGTTTCCATTGCCAACGATAATGTTCGGCCCATATTATATTTTATGGCACATCAATGCTGAACAATATTTTATTTTCTCACATTCAACGAACGAAATAAAAACATTAACAAAAGCTATGCAGCATTTTTATGGTCTTTTGAATTCGTAAGCGATTATTATCAACAAGTAGCCATTTTGCGTGCAGTGAAAACAGCAACTTGACGCATGTCAAAATATGCGCTATAAAACCACGGAGGAAGAAAGAGTGCGAGATACGAACGAATTCTGTCTGAAATCTGTTAAAAACAAAATATTAGCAACGCATTTAACACGTTCACAGCATGAGCAAAAAGTGCCGTTGGTCCGAATCAATCAATATGCGATGGAATGGACACAGAGTGGGATCAATTCATTTGTGTAGTATATCACACGCTATATGGATAATGGAAATTCATGAGCGAATTCCAAACGAATATTTGCTATTTGTATCAACCACTTTTGGATATTAATACACATGTTTCGCAAAAATTGAGTGGCCTGGTGAGTGCGGGAAAATATGAGCTGAAGATTAAAAGGCTGCACGAAAAATCGTAAATCAGAAAATTGTCATAATTTGTAAAAAATGTTGGCCTGCACGAGAGTTTGGCTCGAATAAAAATCGATTGAGAAGAAAATATACGCCATATTTCGTTTCATACACATACGCACACACGCTCACTTTATCGAGAATTATCTGTTAAATGAGTTTACAAACATGAACACTTACCACTCGAATCCATAGGATGAATTCGATTACCTTATAAATGTTACTTGATCAATCGATTGAAAACTTGGTTGGATTCGGAAGATGTCGGAAAAACGTTGGAGGAACACGAGAACCGATAGCCATTTAACGAGAATTGCCTCCAAACACTTTAGCTATTCATTTGATTTAACCGAAAATTTACGCATTTAAATGCGATGCAACAGCTCGTATCCTCTGTCTCTCTCGTTTGGCATGTAATGCCAAATATAATGGAATTAAAATAGAAACATTTGAATGCAGCGGTGTGTAAGAAGCTTAACGATCTGGCAACAATTGAATAGGGACGACACGCTAATTATCACACATACTGCCACCGTGTGCTATTGATGTATATGAACGTAGATTTCTGAGTAATCCATTCGTGAATTTCTATTTCGATTCATTTGAAACGTCGCGTCGATGAATTCGTAACCTTTCTCTAATGGTTTTTCGCTTATGCGAATTGCGCGCTCATCCGAGAGATTTCTCGCTGCAATATCACAATGCCGCGATATGAATTTTTACTAGTGTTACTTGCACTTATTCAATAATTTTAGTTCGCTTTATTCAATCACTCAATATGCATCATCTATGATTAACCAAGCAATCAAACGATAAGGTTTAAAATTTTATGCCATTTACATTTTACATCACAATGTGTTTTCTGAAATCTTCATTTCATTCTTCTGCTTTACATTGTTTCAATTTCGTTTGTTTCATTTTCATTGTTTGATTTTTTACGATCCGTTATTTCCCTACCTCTCGAAGTTTTTGAGAAGTATTTTTTGCATATAGATTGTTGGTGTCAATTGAAGTATGTGCGGGTGTGAAAAAAATATTGTTGCCATCAATTATATGCTATGGTGATAAATGCTATCGACTAAATAAAGACAGTTTGCATATCATTTCCATTACTTTGACACACAGAGAGACACACACACACACTAGTAAACGTACTCGTTAGTACGTGCAACCTGCACAATGCACATACATTCCACCGCAGAACAGCACAAGTCAAACGAACCCATCTAGGTGAATCGATTTACGTGCATCGCGTGCAAAGTGCCATTTCATGTGATTTTGCACTGTGCAGTGCATTGCAGTGCGATGAACATTACATTACTACGAAGCTGCACTGCCAATTGCATTTCTCTGGATATCTCCAGCTTACTCTCCCGTCTCTCGTGGCTCAACTACGTGTGTTGAAAAGATTCAATACACAGTAAACAGACGATATCAAATGGTGATGATTGGTTTGATCGTGCTCTGAATTGCTTATAAAACCATTTATTCACAAATTTATTTCTGCTGTAACAATTTTTATTCGCTTGTTTCGTTGTTTTAATTTTCTACTTATTTTTATTATTTTGCGTAGAAGGTGATTTTTTCGGTATGAAGGGAGATACCTCTGTTTGATAAATCCAAACATGTGAATTAATGTCGTTTGAACCATTTCGTGAGCTTATCGATTTTCTTTCAATCGCAAAATATTTTTCGACATTCGATGTCTGCGTCAGAAATGCTTGCCGCAATTGTGTCGCAAATGATTGCATTCAGTCGAAGCAGCAAGTGTAATAAGCTGACAAAGCACCTGTTGGCATTGGCAACTAGTATCGAAATAAAATGTTTAAACCGAACAATGATTACTATGGTTATTTGCATTAGTGGTTGATTGAGAATGCGAAGAACATTTCTGCTAGCCGATACGATATCGAGCGGTGAAAATCGGTAAATCCCCGTGTTGCTTGTTCATTGTCATGCCACTTTGTTGGTCGTCATTTTCATTTTTAAGCTGGTTAACATTAATATGTTGGCATTGTTTTTGTGCGAAAAAGCTTTAGAAAATAATGAAAAGAGATATTTTTTTTTCGGCCATGGTTGGCGACGTGCGCTTTGGTGGGCTGTGTCACAAATGTTCAGACGCAAAGCAATGGAAATGACGAAAAGTGTCCTCATTGAATTTATTCATCTCCAGTCGTATACATTTTCAAGAAGATCTTTTAAAATTTGAGTAGCTAATTAAAAGTTTGATTACATTAAAAATGTGTTTTCTTGAAAGCCATTAGAGTACCACTGATACTGCCCGTTCGCCCCGTTTGAGCTGCCACCACGAATTATCCTATTTTGATGGTACCACGCAATTGCTTTTGTATTTCTCGCTAACGCACGCACGCACACACACACACACAATAAAGACGATTCGAAGCACTAACAAGCATCTGTGTATATATTATATAGAATGTGCTGTGTTCATTACAAGTTTATGTTCAATCTTTTTCATTTGGGATTTTGATGGTGCCGTAGAATCAGATGAATGGGTAAAACCCTAAACTAAGTGTTTTCAAATTGGATTGAGGTGAGAGAGTGAGTGGTGCAAATTCAGAGTCATAAAACCGAAATAACCTCACACCATTGCACAGTGCCCGTCTATCGAGCACTTCTGTCACTCACTTTGTCAATGCCAGAACAAATTTACATTTATTATAACGTTATAAGTTTTAGTTGGGACACATCTAAGCACAAAATAGACTCTGCGTCGCCTAATTTACAAGGCGTTTAAATTTTTCGGATGATGACGCTACCAACCGATAGACGAGCCATGTTGAAATCTAATGCACTGATGAAATGAACCGGAAGTGAATTGCAGAATGAGAGAAATACTCTCATTACAAAGCAAATTATGTGACCATTGAATGGGCTCGCTCCCTCATATTTGCGGATGAAAATGGATACACATTTCAGATGAGCGCCACAATTCACAATGTAATTAGCAAGTAACTTGGGATATGAAATAGAAATCTTTCAAATATGATAAATGTAAGCTAAATGACTTTTTTATGTGACCATCGCGGTGCGTGTTTATTTTGTGTGTTGATTTGATTATCAAAGTGGCGGTAAGTGAGAGATAGCCGCATCGACAATGCGATATAAATTCATGTTGTGGTTGGAAAAAACATGAAAATTTTAGCATTTTCTTTTGCATTGTTATTGAACAACGTAGACATACTGACAAAATGTCCAATCAAACTTCCATCACCAATCCCATGTTAAATGACTTTGTGAAATGTCAACGGTCGCAATTTGTACGCCTTTTGGTTCATGGGAAAATATCTTTTCTCTGGACGAAAACAACGTGAAAACAATTCGTTCATTTTGGATTATTGAATACAGTGCATATATTTTGCAGCCACACGAATCAAGGGAATGTGGTTCAATATACAACATATACGCGGAATTGAAATCACATAAAATAACAAAAGAAAGAGAAATGTGTCGGGTCCGAATGTCGAAGTGATGTATATTTCGGTAATGCATGCGATCAAAACACTCTATTCATTGTGTTTAGCTGTAGAGATAAGAATCTACGTTGCTCACAGCAATAATTAATAGAAATGAAAAAATTCCGAACAGCAAGGACGAAAAGCGAAAAAGAAAACAACGCCATCGAAGACTTAGACTCTTAACACAAATTGGTTTATATTGGAAACAATACCCGCAACTATCATTCAGTTACCGCACACAAGGAGAGAGCAACAACTAAGCAAAAGCAAACGCTTATTCAAACTCGAATGCATCGGAAAACTTTGACGGTCTAGTTTATTTTATGTGAATGTGTGAAATAACTAACTTTCGATTTTGTGTTCTCTCTCTATCGGTTTATCGGCAGCCAGGATAGAATAAATCCCATCTTCTTACCGACATATAAATGGACTCTTTCGCATTCATTTAAGAGCATTATTTCAGGCGTGATACTTTCACGCCAGTAATCAGTTCAAGAAGATTCCTTTTGCTTTGTGGCTCAAGAAGTTTATGTCTGTTATTCAGCAACTGAGACACATGGATGACCGCATAATGATTCTGAGATTTATATGATAACGGTTTTGAAATGAATGTCATCGTCGCACCTGCTCAGGCAATTTTTTTAGTTTAGTAAGAGGATTGCTTGCCAACTTCGACTCCTCCTGTCAAATATGAAAGCCAAATAATTGCTGGTTTGCAGTTTTTCCAGAGAAAAAAACTTTGTAAAACATATGACGTAAACTAGGAACAGACTTAAACAAAACCAAATCAGTGCAATCAAAGAATTTCATTATCAACATTTTTGTTGGACGCCTTTTTTGGTGCTATAAGTTTTAGATGCACAAACAGCCATGTACACAAAAAGGGGTGAGTTTTGGTGGTGTTAAACAGTTTGCATAAAAGTGAACAGCTTTTTGTTTGTGGGAGCAAAATTTGTGGGCCACGTTTAACATATAACTGGCGCATTATTTTGATGCATAAAAAAATCGAAAATGTTCAAACTCACATTTCGGAAGTTGATACAAATTTGTGTGTGAGTTAAGATAGAAAAAAAGGATAGAAAAAGATCGGAGAAAGAATCAAATGTCATTGGGTTTAGTACGAGTTGAACGAAACAGTTAATTACGAGTCAAGTTACCAATTTTCGTGTGTGTTAAGCAATGTATTTTTGGTCAAGTGAACGAAGATTGTTGTGTTTAATTAATGGATTGCTGTATTTTGTTGTGCACTTGGTTACAAGATCTGAATTGAAAAGCGCGCTTTTGATTCTTATTGCTTTCAACAAAGTCAGTAAGCAAAAGAGGTGAAAGAAAAGCATAGCCTCAAAGTCAAACTGAATAATACTCAATGTGTATGTCATCAAAGTGAATATGAAATTATAGAATAATTGCTGATGTTCTTCCTTGAGTATTCACGTGTGTAAGCAGAGGTGGCAGATGAAACTGTCTGATTATCAACAATAATTGCCAATGGTTTTGTTCAAAAGCGGCAGGCATCTTGGACGGATCTCCAAGAAGTTAGTCTACTTTAACAATGGCTTGAGGAAGAATTAGATGAGCAAACGGAATATCTAAAATGACCGAAGTTCCTTTGAAAGAGGATATCGTGTAGATAAATGATCTTATTCTGTTGGAACGGGCACGACCTAACCTGTCGCGCACCGTTGGTCCAATCGAACATTTTCAAGCAAAGTTTGTTTATCTTGCAGTTGAACGAGCTCTTGTACAAGCAAGGGTTCGCAATATTTTTTTCCTCCCTCACTTTTTCTCTTCTCGTTTTTCAACGAAAGGAACACAAAAGTGGTCTTTTAAGTTATTCAAGTCTTTGCTACTAGTTAAATAATTTGCGTTGAAGAAACACAAATAGAACATCATCTATTTTGTGGAAAACAAACATCTAACCAAATGAACAGCAGCTAAAGCAACATCCGAATGGAAATCTCGTGTATGAGTGTTGCGGGATATGCAGTTTAGTCGAAAAAGAGCACAACAAATACATGCGAGATACACACACCGAAAATGCTCGGGTGAATTATCCAACCTGCAAACCGTCACCATCATCATCGTCCCCAAGTTTCGTAGCTATTAAATCGGATAATATCCAATGCCTTAAGCATATGCAATCGTTATTTCTTTCAACTCGAACTCTTCGTTGTGTGTCTTCGGTTGTCTTTTCCACATCCACCACAATTAGTGCAACAGTAGCACTCCAACAAAACACAAATAGGCCGAAGGACCGAGGAGGTTGCAAGAAACGAGAGATGGAAGAACGGTATTGGAATGTTTTTCGCACCACAAAATTGCATAGCGGATTGTTTCTTACGCCATTGCAGATAAATAAGAGATGATTTTTACAATTTTGAAATGAAGTCTGAAGGGAAAACACACACACAGCGAGAGAGAAAGAGAGAGAGAGAGAGAGAGAGAGAGAGAGAGAGAGAGAGAGAGAGAGAAACAATATAAGCAACAAGATGCGAGCCTGAAGGATAGCAGCAGCAAGACAAGCAACATTCATATATTCCTGGTGAATGCTTAAATCAAGGGGAATTTTGATAAAAGCCGTTAGCTACAAAATAACCGTAAGGAATGAACAAAGAGCATAGATAAAAGCGTTTTGATTGTGTTTGTTCAATGTAATTAAATTGGAAAATAATCAAAGAGACTAGATGGTAAACACTAAACGGATGTTTCTCTTGTTGCCTTGTTGTCGTCTCTCCCAACAATGTATGCATAAACCTTTCATTTTTGGCTTCCTTCCGAGCTCCTGAGCCAACCAACTCACAACAACAAACATTTTGTTCATAAAAAAGAACACAACAAAATACAAAAGAATAGAACAGGTCATATCAATTCAATTGTTTTGTGCGCTATACTCAAACGCAACACTTTACAAAATTTACAATTAAAATGAAAAATATTTACGAGCATAAATGGTAATTTTGCAAGATTTCGTGCATTCATGTCGTCACACTTCGAGTTTGAATATATGCTGCTGGGGTTGCTGAAATGAACAATCTTCTTCACAATTCACGTATTATTAATTTTTTCCAACGATAAAAAGAAGCGAAAAGATGTAATGGAAAATATACATATAATCCAATCCACCATGAAGACAATACGGAAATTGTAAAACTCCTTAGATGTTAATGGAAAAAATACTCAGGGAAATTGTATCTATTACAAAAACCAGCTATCTGGCGTAACACACACACACGCACGCACGCAAAATGAGCAAAACTACCGACGACGACCAACAGATAGATCGGTCTATAGCCATACACATTTTCATCGCCTCCAACTGGCTTCTTCCATGCATACATAGAATTTTTTCAATTGTCGAATAATCAGAACAGAAAGTTGATGATGTTCATCTCTTAAAAATATATTCTACATCTCTCTAAAAATTAATGTCGAGAACAGCAATAAAGAAAATAAGAGAACATTGGAAGGGAACAAGAAGGGAGACGAGATGAAACCTGAGAAATTTTTGGAATTCAAAAGCACCATCGACATCATTATTGGTGCGAAGAAATTTCAGTGTAGCACAGCACCACAGAGCAGCAAAGAGCAATAGCAATAGATTCATTGGCTTCTTTTCGAATGGTGTCCATTTTCCCCCTTTAATAACGCATCAACATTTAATATTTAGAATGGTGTTTGCAAAAGCGTCATATTTTTTCATTTTACAGCTGTCCATTGCATCAGAACTGCAAACGTTATGATGAAGATTCAACAAATTATAGCATTTGGCCGATATCATTGCGGGCACGCGGCTCGGAGGATGTAAAGAATATTCAGTTTTCATTCCAACAACATAGTTGAATAATAAATATCGATAGGTGCGCAACCCTCCGCCCATTCAATATTCAACAATGAAAACATTCAATCCAAAAGCATCAAGTGCAAAAAAGGCTCATGCTCACGCATTCCACACAAAGCACCGAAAATAACATCGAATTTTTCAATTTCAAGTGTATGTGTGTGTTGCGATTTTCTCCTTTAGATAATCCGTATCTAATCGTTATTATTTATTTTAATTCCATTTTATCATTGCTACTTCTGAATTTTCGTCAATTGATTATTCACAGACACACACAGCATGTTCCACATGTTTTTGCTCAAATTTCAAGCTTTATATATCTCAGACAACTCAGTTTTTTTTTTATCCAAATAGATTTCACATTCCATCCATATTGTTTAAATTGAAAAATTTCATCGATGGCATGGATAACCTATGCATTAATTTGCACAACTTATATATCGCTAACGTTTGATTCTTCGGTTTCCCAAAAAAAATACAATACATATGCCGGAAAAAAATGGGCAAAATATGAACGTACACTGAATGACGAAGGGGTTGAAAGCCGTTTGTGCCGATTCAACGAAATGTACATTGAACAAACGCGCTCAAGGGATGCAATTCATTTAATTTTCCTTTTTCATAAAAATCGTCAAGAAAAAACGAGAGCATTTATTCGAAATGTATTATACTACACGGAAATTATTATGGAATAATGAATGTTGAGTGCTTTCGTAAAGCAGATAGTCAGAAGAAGCAGCAGCAGCAGCCAGCCGCCAAAGGATATAAGTGAGTGAATGAATGATTGAGTAAGTGAGTGAGTGAGTGAGTGAGTGAGTGAGTGAGTGAGTGAGTGAGTGAGTGAGGGACTGAGTGAGTGAATGTAATAGGGAGACAGTAGAAAATAAGCTATTTTAAAATGTTATGTGTAACTCCGTTTAATGGCAGACATTTCGCTCGGTATTTTAGCGCTTGGGTTAGATGAATAGCAATTAATTCAGTTAGCCGCCAGCACACTTCCCTCAGACTTTCTCTCTCTGCTTCTCATTCGTCTGGCTTTCGCTTTCGCTCTCATTTTGTATGTGTCTGCACTTACCACACTTTTCAAGCTATTTTTTGCACGTGCTCCATATATATGTGTACGCAAGCTAAACACAGTACAACACAACACAATACAATTTTGGGTTTTATTGTTTTTGAAGAGTGAATAATGAAGTCAGCTGAGGAAGAAGGTGCGGAAGAGACGTGCTTCATTCCTTTCTTCCTAAGCTTCCTCCGCTAAGACTGTGCGACAACGACAACGACGATCAAGCAGTGACGATAGGTTGCCATATGCATACACCATAATTACAGCGTAAAATGTAATCAATGAGTCAGATTATGAAGTAGGTAGGATATGGAATGTTTTGCGTTAAGTGTCTGTAGAATTTGATTATATCAAGTGGGTTTGAGTGTGACCGACAATATGTGTATACGGGAAGTGCTCCATTTGTGCAGTACTTGTGTATACTTGTATTTATGTACTGTATTTGCTTTCGTGCTGATAGAAAGCGGACCGGAGAACTTCTTTGGAAGAAGAGACAGCGAGCGAGAGTGAAGGAATGTACTCTCGCGTAAAAGAAAAATCACACTTTTATTCTACACAAAACGGCCGATTATATGGCAATGTAGCGGCTGTGCTGTAATCAATTTTTCTCTTAATGCCTGCTTCATTTGATTATATTTTTTTTGTCGAATGGCATGCGACAGCTATTGCATTCTTTCAACAAACCATTTTAATTCGATTGGTGAGATACAGAGTGGATAGTGTTCGTCGTTTTTTTTCTCTCGTTGCATTAAGAAGGAGGCAATGCGAAGGCTGGATGCGCAAAAATACTAGTTTCCCCCACAAAACACCCGCTTCATCGAACTGCCGATTTTCTATTCAATTTCCATTTAACGTTTGGTTTTGCATTTAGCAATTTTTTTAGTCCATTTGTCCAGCAATTTGTTTTCACTCTTTTTTCTGGAGTTGTCGAATTAAAAAGAATTGGCTATGATTAAGCATGGATGCACGTTGCATATTTTCATACTGTTTTCTCAACAATGGACATCAAATTATCAAAATCATCATCTATCTTCCCCGAACCTCCCCTCGTACGCCGCCACCGAACTATGTTATATTAATATTTAATATACACAAGGCGTATATCATAAATTATGGCTTTCCGATTTTCATTCAAATTGAATGCTTCTAAATATTCACATCTTCACTTTGTCACAATCAAGTTTTTCTGCTGGAGAAAAAAGTAGGAACCGGTTTGAAACTCATATTCGATATTAATTATCATAGATTGGTCTATTGACGAACCAATTTGGTCATATTGAATTAAAAGCACACAATTTGCACACCCTGCACATTTTTGAGAATCGAAAATGAAGGAGACAAGATCAGCAATAAGCGAACCAAGGCTTTTAAGAGGCTCCTATTTGAATAGCAACAAACCATATAAAACGTTTTTTAAAGGGTTGATGCTTAAATTGAACATAATATGCGAATGACGATAAAAAAAATACGAAAAAAATAGAATTCAGTTGTTGTTGTTTTATCTTTTTTGAAAAATAAGAATTGAAGTGAGTTACGAACCCTTTATCGCAGGAGAACAAGTGAATCATCGAAGGTGCTTGTTTAATATGTTGAAGAGGGTTTTTATAAACGATAGATCTTTTTGAATGCGATTCTGCTTCTTTGCTTGCGAGCTGTATTTTTGCAACCATACCAAACGAATAACAAAAACAGACGTCAAAATGCTCCGCATCGTTAATGCATTTTGTAAATTACATATTAGCATATGTTCCTCTTAAGTGAGCACTTGCTTATTATTATTTCCTTTTGCACTCCATGCCACTATTCGTCAGTCATTTTGCTTCCTTCTCATTCATTTTCAACAGTCTCTAGACTTACCATTGCGCTTCAGTTTGTGTTTCTGTAATTTTGTTTTTTAAACTTCTCTCTCTTTCTCTCTCGCTCTTGCGCTCATTCATTTACCGTTGTGTGCTGATCCACTTTATTAAGTCAAGTGCAACGATGACGACGATGGCGGCAATGACAACGGAGGTGGTGTATGAAGTTCGCGCGACAAGAGCGTATTTCACATTAAAACGATGAGAAATAAGGATTAAATCATATAATACGCTACCGAATAGAGATGTTTTTTTTAAATATGTATTAAATTGATTAGTAAATTTGTACTCATTTAATTTTATCTTGTTTAAATTGTAATTAAATTGAAAAGATGAAATAAATATTGTATCAAATCATCTTATTGAATTGTTTGTTGAAAAAGTTCTGGAAGATGATAGTAGTGCTTCAGGATGGATCAGACCTGTTTCCGGAGGTCAATCTTGGAAATCCACTAAAACGCACTTCAAGAACTTTAAAAAAAATTAAGATGATTCAATAATATGTTCTTTTAATTTCTGATTATTTTTAATAATTATCGATTAGAATGCACTGAAGACATATTTAATATTTAATGAGATATCTTACTTATTTTGAAATACTGAACCCATCTGTAATATCAAGTGGGAAAAAGAAACGAAACTTATTTGCGCAGTGAGAGAGGAAATGAATTAATTGTGTGAGTTATATGTGTTTTTTGTAGATTTTCTTGTGCATCAACCGTCTGCAATCTGCATGTACAACAAACTGGACCGTCCACTTCTCTTTGCCACCGAGATAAAAGTAAGCATGCGAAGTTTACTTAGACCAATGCAACGTTTATTCGAAATTAATTATTACTTTTCATGTTTTTCCTTGCTGCTGATGTGTTCTTGATGTAATTTTGTGTGCTGCTGCGAATGTTGCCGGCTATTTCCGCACATTCACACATTGAAATTAATGCTACACACATATTTGTGAGTAAATATTGGATGTATTATTCCATCTATGTATGAATTATCGGAACACGCCGAAATGGAATAAATATGTATTGGTTTATCCCTGTTTTGTTCAAATGTCAAACTTTGTCAGACAATACACTGGAACTTTTGTACAGCAACTAAGTTTGACGTTTATACCGAACTGGACCAAAGCTGGGACCAGACTAAAGACTTTTATTAGTATTGCTGTGCGTGTGGCCTGTCCTTGCACAGTGTGCCCAAGTATTTTCAGTAACATCGTTTGAAAAATTACAGCGAAATATTTCTCACGACGACAGAGAGATAATATGTACTTTCTACATTTGTTATCTTTCTACACTGTTTTATTGCAGTTGTGTTTCTATTTGCGGCGTGCGGCTCAAACGCATAAAATGTGTCTGTTTCGTCCGATCTATACAAATATGCATATCGAATATGAATCGTCAAATTGTCATAGCACAGATAGCATACAACGGAAAATTGAAACAAATCTCACCGTATGTTTTTGTCAAATATGAAAATGGAACATTTTACTTCATTTATTGATGGCGTCGATTTTCAAAGACATTTTGATTGATGGATCATTTACAATCACGAGACGCCAATACGTTGAATATCAGAGAAAAGGCTTCATTCAATTGAATGTTTTGATCTTGATCATTTAATAGATTCCGAAAATGAGTCCAAAATCCTGAAATCCTCGCAACAATCTGTTACTTTGAACTTCAATCAATCTTATACTCATTAATGGAACATCTTATTAACGCAGAATATTCGTTCAGTTCCAGAAAAATCGTGCCAATATAATAAATATATAGCCGGTGTATCGTTACCTCGCTCACCAAAGCATACACTTTCTAACGAAACGATACACACAATGAAGGGAATTTCAAAATGCCATCTATGTAAATTGTATCAGAGCATAAATATCACGAACGCGTTTCGTCATTTATTACGTTTCGCCATCCAGCGTTCAGACAGTATCCGTTCTTTGGCGTTCTCGCAAAGACAAGATTTACGATGAGGCAAAAAGACGCAAACGAAGCAAAAAATAAAATTATATAATTTTCAGCTGTAATCGCAAAAGGGAACAAATGTGTGTGTGTGAGAGAGAGAGAGAGAGAGAGAGAGAGAGAAAGAGAGAACAAGGAGCGAAGCAAGGAAACGGGGTTTGGACAAAAAAGCCAAAGAATGAACAAGGGAGATTTGATTCTCGGTGTCTTGGAATTTTACACATAATACAATATTATTTAGTGCTGCTTCGTCATAGTGTTCGAGTGTTGTTTTCAACGAATGGTTGAACATGGATCGGAATAAAAGTAGAAAATGGATGGAAATCTTTTTTCTGTACTCTTTTTTTGGGGAAAAGCTACGTTGCGGCTTGAATTCTCCTTTTTTGTAATAAGCCACTACACGCTCTCCAATAAAATGCATCTACACGAATTAACATTTTTTTTTCATTTCCATTCTCGTGCCGTTTGCGTTAAAAAATAATTATGGATGGTGCGCGAGAGGTTGGGAAGCGGATCGGTTTCATAAAAAAAAAGCTCTGAAAAACAGACTTCTGTCAATGGTGGCTTGAGCCTGAGTTTGGCTAGAGCCTGAGTGCGGACAATGTCATTTGAAAGCATTACATCGTCAACATGCTTGGTTGAATTTTTTACAGTTTAGTTTCGTGTTTCACTTTCAGCTGCGCAAAATGCTCGGTCCTATGCTCGGTTTGAATACAGCCACCGTGCGTATTAAACGACCACTTTCGCATTTCAATACTCATTTAACGCTCTGGATACTTTTAGTTTTTCGCTTCCTTTTTGCCGTATAGGCTATATTTTCTGTGTTGTCGCACCGCGATTTCAATGGTGCGATGATGATTCTGTATTCAAGTGGTTTTAACAATTCCTGAAGTAAGTACATACACGTTTGCTTGACTGCACTGTCTCATTGCGATTTTTGATCTCTTCGTTTTCCATTGCGACTTTTGTGTTCATTCGAATGTAGTTACATTTTTATATTTTACTGTTCGTTCTTGTTTTTCTCGTCAAGCATTTCTTTCATTATTTCGATCAAATGATTTTGCAAAGGCAATTTTAGTAATTCACCAAACGTAGTGACGCGTAGTCGTCACGTTGCACAGCCTAATATTTTGAAATTTAAGTGAAAAAGCACCATCACACGAGAGGGAGAAATGAGTGCAACGTAAATTTTTAATTAATTTCAAATTTGGGAATGAAAAATAAGCAATTTTCCATTAGCACACATTTAACGTATATTTATCAGAAACATTTTTATTGAGCGATTAGATTTTCTTTCTCTGTATCTCTCTCAAGCGAATTATCTCTTTTTTCGAGCTACAGATATATTATACATACACACACATAAATCTCAGATTTATATGTTCCAAAATATGTCATTTTATGTAACCATCGACAGAAAATAGATTCAGGTTTAATTTAAAAACGTCTAAAAAATGCAAAAAATATTTATTTGAATAATGTCAATTGTTCGATCAATTATTTTTATCTAAGAAACCTGTAATTAGTGGGAAATTCGTCTAAAAAATTAGAAAATAATTTAGATGAATTTTATAATATTTTTAAGAGATTTTAATATGGTTCAAACTTGTTTTCTCATTCAAGATTTTATTAATATTGACACTTGTTTTTTTTTTGAAGAATAAGATAAAATTATTCTTTTAGTCGTGTTTTATGATATTCTTAAGGCGACATAACCATACATTCATAGTGCGGTTCAGCACGAAATGGCCAGTCGAAAGACTGCTTCTCACATTCAAAACACACCGTCCAAATTGTGTCTCGAGCTGAGAATGTCGAATCGGAGTTTGACTTTGGCAAGAAATTCTGGAAATGGAATTCATTTCTATCGATCGGAACGTATCACATAAAAAGTGAGTACACACACTTTGGATGGAAGAAAAAGTAAGAGCGACAGCTAACTCAATTTCGATTGAATTACACATCAAACGACAGTGAAATTGAATTTATGCACATGTATGCGTTGTATGTGTGAATCGAACATTTTGTGAGTAAGAGCGCGAGCGCAGGTCGTGGTATTAAAGTGAGAACAGTCCCGGTGACAGGATAATAGCATTAAAGCCAGAAAAACGAATTGCCCATGAATGGTCGAACAGTAGTTACAATAAGCAATTTGATAAGGCTGTTCTTCCCTATCGATTCATCGATTTTAATGTTATATCACCGTGTGCATTTTCCCTTTCGCATTGGTCTATACAGTTCGTTTTATGTGCGCCATTTACATGTGCCACCTGCATTCGATGCCTTGGATAATAATTGAATTTCACCATAACACATACATATACATACGCCAGCAACATGGGGTATGTGTGGTTGAACACTTCGGAAGCCCAGTCACGAGAGAGTCAATCGTTTGACGGACGAAATAAGCAAGCATCAGCAAGTTCGCCCGTTGGCGCTGGAGCATACATTATGACTGTATGTACTGATTTCGCTGGAGAAGAAAAAATTGAGCGGCATGATATTCACAGATCAACAAGAAGCACACATGGAATGGTAAGTCAATGCGAAAGGAAAAGGTGATAGCGACGAAGGTCAAGTATTTGTTAACGAATTTTCCAACATCATTCTGGCAACGCTGCGGACAAAAAATAGCAAACGATGCCGTCGCAAAAAATCAAACGGAAAAACTAATCTATTGCAATTTCGTCTACAATTTTATGGAGTGTACATTTTAATTTAACTTCTTTTGTCAAACTTCAGTCATCAAAAGCTGACTTCAATCATCATTTGGGTATTTTATGTTCTTGTGTGAAAAGATTTTTTTTGTTTTGTATATTGTGATTCAGTCGTGTGCACTCTTCATCAAATTTCATCTGTTTTTCTGTTGCTTAGGCTAAGAATACAATTTTTCCGGCTTTGACCGGCAGTTTTTTTTTAAGTAAGCATGATCAAACAGAATAAGGATAGTTCAGCACATAGACAATCAGAATTCCGACTCTCCAATCATGATTCAAAAAAAGACAGAAGTGAACGTGACGGATCAATTGAATAAAGGACGATATTATCAGTATTTTCAGTGAATCCCGTCGGCTGTCAAACAAAGATATATTTAGCTTGAGTTCGTGAAATAAGCTATTTTGACCATTATTTACAATATATCATGATACTTTTTGAATAAACTCACAAATGAACGCATAATTTCTTTTGATTTCGAAAAATACAAAATCGGAGTTTTCCCAAACAAATTGGAACCGAAACAGAAATTCATATCCAACCGATTAACACCAAGATTATTTGTATTATTTCAAAACAATATATAGATACATTTGGGATTTAGAGAGCCAAAAAATAATGCGAAATAATCATGTAGCGAAAGGGAAAAAAAATCTGTAAGCGGCCGACGAAAGTATTCTGTATGGCGAAATGGAATCAAAGAACAAAAAATGAGGTCACTTGTTTCACCGTAAATTCGGGCTTTAAATCAAACCCGATTAATTCATAGCTTAAAAATGCATGGAAATAGCATTAGATATACCGTGCGTGTGATACAATGTGGCTATACAGGTTGATTGTAACCCCATTTGACCCATCGACACAATCGTTGACTGCGAAAAAAATTCGCGGATAATAATTCAACGGATTAAATAAACAGTATCGCAAACATTCACAATATTTCTACAGCAAATGAACATTCAGCGAAAAATTGACACTCTCTGGAATTGTCGTTTATTGTTACAGTTTGCATTTATTGGCACATGATTTCACAGCTTATATTAAGTTGATTGAAACGTTAAACCTCCGATTCAATTTTGATGAGTCATGGTCATGAGTAACAATGATCGAAATGCGAATAATATTGATAAAACCTACCGTACTTGAACTCCGCATACATACAATCTTCGATGCCATGTATCGTGGCTGATGTAAAGTGAAGAATGCAGGAAATAAAAAAAAAACTGTTCAGCTATTCAGTGGATCATATACATTTATTCGTTGATCGGCTCTTGGAATTATCGGTGTTATTACTTTCAAGCGTATCCAATTTATATTTGTAAATAGCTGGAATTATTCGGCGAACAACGAACTGATTTGAATCGAATGTGTGTGTGTTCGATCTCATTGTTTCATCATCATCATCAGGACAGAATCCATTTGAGAGGAACTTATCTGTTCAATGGGCTTTGTTCCATTTTATGTGTATTTTCTTTAGGATGATCATCATATCATCATATATGCCATATCCCGCGCTTACACACAATCATTCGCAGTGTAAAACATTTAAACGATTTCGATAAAATGATTTATGCTTGAGCATGTGGTCAGCCTAATCGACAAAAAATGATGAAATTCATATGAATCGCAAATCAATTTTGGAAATATACGGTGAAAATGAAACAGATTTTCGCAATATTCATCTGTTTAGTTCTGCTACTTGTTAGATGTAATTAAATCATTTTCACCCGCATGAGATATTCTCTACATTCACATCTCGTTGCTGCCAAGGTTTCCTTGTACGATTTTCGTCCGGATCGATTTGCACGAGTGGAAAAGATGCCAAATGATGGCATTGCAAAAGAGGCACATAAAATGCTCAATTAAAGACGTGAAAACACACTCACACACAATAGATATTTAATACACAAACAAAATTGGCGAGCGGTAGATAGAGCGAAAGTTCATTTGATTCATATTTCGATTTTAAGATTTTGTTTCATTCGTTATATTTTCATTCCGATTTGTTTATTGGGCAGAGAGTGAGTGAGCGGACGCTTTTTTCCACATTTGATTCTCGAATTGTGTGAGTTTGCATCGATGATTCGGACGCGCGTACGTGCGTTTTAAATCAATTCAATAAATAAACAAAATCAATTAAATCTGAATTGAAATTCAATTTATAAAATAAATTTTCAATTATTCGGTAAACAATCAGAGTAATGGTGCTGGCCGAATGTTTGGCATCACTCACAACGAAAGAAGGAATCAATGGGGCAATTTATTTGATCGCTCGGGATTGGTTTGTATGTGAGCCGAATCATACATTTCGCAATTCTCACTTATTGCACAGAAATGGTCGACTGAAATTTATTAAATCCACTCGTGTTTCTGACGCTGGTTCAATAAATCAATTAGAATTTCAAACTGAAATTTCGCATACCCCGATGATTGAATGAAAAAACAGCGCAGATAGAGCCAACTATCGATCTATCAAGCCATTGAGAAACAGATCGAACGACGAGTGTGGCCGTATAATATGCCATATGGACATTTTATTATAAATGCAACGAATGGTTTATTTTAGTAGATCAAAGTCCCTCGAACATTTCAGAAAAATCAATTTCACAAATATTGATTGACCTTGATCTATTCTGAATCTATTTGTACAGACAGACGCTCGTGCTCCTGCTCTCGCTCAGTTGTGCTCGCTGCCACTTCCGCGAAAAACACACATAGCTGAATGCGGTAACAAATTAAGACACCTACATCAAATTCAAATGGCGCTATCCCGCTATCTGTTTATATTTATCACTAATGCAAATGAATGGAGTGTACCACGAATTGTTGGAACGTTCAAATAATCATCAAAATGATTCACTTTCCATTTGTGAATGCATGGTGTAGTCTCGTATTCCTTCTGCTCTTCCTTAAATCTCTCTCTCTCATTTTGGTGGGAGTTTGTGTGTATGTGTCAGCTCTTGAGGTTGACGATGGACTTATCGAATTAATATGCAATCGATGTCAAGTCGCCGGTTTGGACTTTTGGGTAATTGGATTTATTTTCGTGATTTTCGATGCGATCAAATATCAGCAGCGTATAGTTTGCCTTCTTTTGTCTTTAACACACCAAAATCAATAACACCATTTATATTATCTCAATCGATTTAGCATTATTTGAATGTTCCCAATTGGATTGAACCTAGAGATGGAGAGTGAAAGCGATAGCCTTGCCGCCTGTGATTCATGATTTCGCGAATTTCTTCCTTTTTGATTTTTTCACTACGTTTGTTGACCTTTCGAGCAATGATTTTGCAGAAATCTCCTTTCTGCGATTCATTCCCCCCCGCCCTCGGTAATTGTACTGAAGGTCGATCATACTACCGAGTTTCAAGAACTGCCAATCATAGACTTAGCGAGCGCCTCGAGCACAACATATCTAGCACATTCATATTTAAGCCCAAAAAACGTTCCTTTAACCCAACAGCCAGCAAAAACGAGAAGCCATTACAAAAGAGACAAAAACCGATTAAAGCTTTTCCACATGATTTGAAAAGTTCCATGGTATTTTCGATTAGAATATAAATGTCAAGCCAATATCTAGAACATTTTGACATTTGAATAGAACGAAAATCACAGGCAAAGAATCGAGAATGTTGCTGCTTTTACTCTCCCTCAATCACTCTTCGTCGCTACCGCCAGCACCACCACCACAACAGCAGTAGCGACAAAAATGATGCACCCAAATGCATATAGACCAGTAAAAGAAGTTATAAGAATGAACTGGCAAGAAATAGAAAAAAACCAATCGATTCCAATTTGTTTCGTTTTTTTCTCAATTTCCTTTCAATTCCTTTTGTTTATCTTTGACAGTATGTATTTTTTTATGTTCCGACACAGCTTTTACTTCATACTAAAAAAAAAAATCACGAAATGAAGAGAGGATCTCTTGAAATGAAAGAAAGAAGCTCGACGAAAATTGGAAAGATGTTACAGAACCGTTTCTGCATTTGTATGGGGCCAAAAGCGATTTTTAAATGTATTTTTCTTGATTGATCGACACTGTTGTCGACTCCACTTGTTTCACTCATTCATTGGTTCGCTTATACACATTCCTCTGGTCGCTCTACTCGCACACTGAAAATTTTATTATTGCAAATTGCAATGTTGATTCTTTTCTTCACTTCCTATTCACTAGATGCTTTTTGCAATTTGGATCTCAATTTTCTCAGTTTCGTTTCCACTTGGTGTTAGTATGTGCCACGTTAGCTTCTCAATTTTGCTGTTTTCTTTGTTGGTTTGTTGGTTTCTCTCACTCCTGCTCTCGCTAACTCTATCTCTCTCTCTCTGCGGGTGTCGATGGGCAAAAGAGAAGATGCTCGAACTTCGATTATTTCAAATTGAGTATGAAAAGAACGATTCAATCCATTATGTATTGGAACAAGAGAAACAAGTTATTTTTCTGTGACTTTTAACATTCAATGACTCGTTTTTTGTTTACTTTTTGCTACCATTTTCCAATAATTTGTTAACGATTTTTCTAATCGCTGTTGAATTGGTTGATATGCGTGTATTGGAGTGAGCACTGAGCATTGAGCAGCCAACAAAATTATACAGCAAATCTCTTTTAAATTGCATGAAGATAAATATAATGACCACCCTCCCGGCTCCTGACTCGACGCGTACAGTTTCTAAACGCCCGCCCGTAGTATTCATTCAATTTGATCAATCGATTGTTGTTTTTTACTCAATTATTACTATTGTTATTGCCATTTAATTGTGTGAAGTTCGTCAATTCGACTAAATTTTAGTAAACTCTTGTTGAATAAGGATAACGAGGAAGCAAACGAATATTTGCTCCTCTTCGAAAATTTTCGCAACTCTGCGATTCATCGACTCCGTCGGATTTGATAAATGTTCTAAAATATTTCGAAGATGAGCACCATCAATTCATCTAATTAAAAACTAAACTGAACGGCATTGTTTTATTCTTCGAATTCTATTTTGTTATGTGGATTTACCAATGGAAAGAGGAAAAGTAGAGCATCACCCCATGTTTTGCGTGTCGAAAATGTTTTGTTGATACAATTTGTTGGCCCTCGAATTGCAAAATAGATGTCAATGCGACACCGAATGCGAATGAGAATGCGATTGTGATTTTAATTGCGATTGTGAATGAGAATCACTAGTTCTTGCACAGTTTCTATTTTGAGGGGATAGAAGCAGGAAGAGGAGACTTAGCCATTGCATTTCATTTGTAACTATCCGCAAAAACATACTTACATATATAAATGTATACATGTATGCAAAAACATGGTACTTCCATGTTAATCCTCATTTGTAAAATGCTCTCTTTCTTCTGCATAATCAACGCTATCGCAATTCTCCCATATAAAATGATATTTGCTACAAAGCCGCAACTAAAACCATCTAAAATATGCAACTATTTATCTTTTCTTTCCATTTTTTTTTAGTTTAAGCACGTTTTTATCTCACTTTCCCCGTTCCAATTCAGCATATTATTCACATTTCGGGGAAAACGGGGAGCCAAAGAGCGGTGTTCACGTGCCACTATTATGGCAGTCAGCCATGTTTCTCTCATTCTTTCCGTGTATGTTGCTACTTATTCAATTTTGTGGTACAAACAGCTACTAATGCAGCATGAGCGATGAGCATGCATATTTAAATAAAATGAACAACGGCTAGATAGATAAAAAAGCAACGACAACGACGACGACTATAATGATGACAAAGAGAGAAGGAGATAAACGGAAGAGCGCTAGGAAGCGCGCGCGTCAGCGAGAGAGAGAGAGAGAGATAGCAGAGAAGCAGTGAATAGAGCATTCGCTTCAACTTGTGCATTCGTTATGAATGGACGCATCGGCGAAAATGTGTTCGTGGCATTTCCACCAATTCATTTTGAATAATACAATTGAAATATTCTTGAAATATTCCTTAAAGTTAGCTACATCTATTAAAATATCACATTATCACATTCCGCAGAACATTCTATGTTCTTACACTATATATATGTAGGGCTGAGAGTAAAAACGGTTAAAAACATTTTATCTCCTGCTCACACCAAGGAAAATTCTCGTAAGCGTGAGCATGACGTGAGATGTTTTTAACCGTTTTTACTCTCAGCCCGACACACACACACATATATATATATATATATATATATATATATATATATATATATATATATATATATATATATAACTTATTCTCCACCGCTCATCATTAATGCTAATGCTGCTGTTGCAACTGCTGCTTCGGCTAGCTCTCACATTCATTTTCAAAGGGTCAAATTTCCTTTAATAATATCATTAGTTGAATTACTATCGTCGTCTTGTGCGATAGATAGAAAAAAGGCGCTGAATATTTTTTTGAAACATTTCATATAAGCTTCTTGAGCGTATTTTTTTAATTCTTGTTGCCATTTCGCTGTTTTTGTTGTACTCCAGAGCCAATCTAAGTGTACAATCAAGCAAAATAAATAAAATAGTGGTCATCCCACGGCTTTCTCCCGTTATATTTTTTTGAATACAGCAAAAGAACATTGTCTGTATTTTGGCGTGTGAATGAGACCACAAGCACTGAATGTAGGAACTGAAATAGTTGGTTTGTGTTTTGCAATTATTTGCTACGTGTACTCAAATCGAAATAAAGAGGGTGAAGTATATTGAATCGGTTCTTCCTCAAAAATTTGATTAGTTGGAGGATATTTCTTTCCTCGAACAAATAAGGAAAATGATACGGGCTTATTCTTGCTAACCAAATAAAAATGAATAAAATGTATAAAGCATATAATTCTCGATTATTTGATTCGTCATTTAAAAAATAGTTGCTAATATTGGTATTCCCGTTGCGTACGAGTGGAAAAACTGTTTGCGCTCATTGTGTGTGGTAAGTCATTATTGCGCAATTCATATGGAAACATATGACAGATAACACCTGGTCAACAATAACGAAGGCGCGTGCACAGCATTGCAGAATCACGCAATGATTTGTTGCTGGGGTCGCTACTGATTCACCTTTTTTTCATTGAAAGTGAATACAACAAACACTCCCGTAACCGAATGAAATGATGATCACAACGTCCCACAATCGAATGATTCATCAATAAGTCGATTGTATACCAAGCTATGAGCATAATTTGCACGTATTTCTGTGAATCATTTCCGATTGAAGTATTCGATATTTCGATTGCCAAACGACACGCTCAATTGAATGATGTGTATCGAATTCAGCATCAATCGAATCTAAAAGAAATGAAAATTGCAACGAGAATCAATGGGAAACACCTTACATTTTATTCGAGAATTGAAGCTTTCCTTCGCAGAATAGAAAAAGTGTGCGTTTTCATTATTAAAAAAACACAACGAAATTAAATTTGATTCGTGCATATTGAAAATAAGTTCATTTTATGACCTCGTATCTAAGCCATTACATGAAACTGCACCATAGCATATCTGATAATTAAATTGTCCAACTGTTATCCATTTTTTCTACTCTCTCTCTCTCTCTCTCTCTCTCTCCCTCTCTCTCTTCTTCTTCTTGTAGTTCTTTCTATGCCGTTCGATCGGCTTCATTCAATGCAAGTAATCGCAAAAGTGAATTTGTAGGAATGCGTTAATGTCAATGTCAAATTGAGAGCAAATACACAAACACGCACTCGTAGCCTGGAATGATGACAAAAACGGAACAGCAATTTATGCAAATGCAACATTCAAGCAATAATCATTTACGGAAAGTCACCACATTTTGTTCTGTGTGTAAGTTATTTTGTTGTAAAAAGAAAAAAATGACAAAAGGTGAATCAAACTGAATAAAGGATATTACTGTTTACATCAGCCGAGCCACACATAAATGGGAAATAGGTGTGTTTCAACTGTGAGCACTTGTCGAAGGGCTTTATTCAACGCGTGCCAAAACCAACTAAATCAATTACATTTTGGGTCTTTTACGAATGAGGTGTGCTTTCTCTATTTGATTGAATCAACCGAAGTGTGTGTCTGTTGAAAAGGCAATGAAAAACATCGTGTACTCCGTAGCTCGGGAAAAGGGGAGATGAGAATAAGAGAGAGAGGGAGAGAGATAGAGTTAGAGATGGTTTTGGAATTGATTAAAAATGGAAAATTGAATTTGTTGCGTGTCAATATTGGGTGCCGGTGATCCGCGCACGTAGTCGTATCAATGGCATAGCTAGAGAATCATTCGGTACTATCACAGAATATCGATGTGAACATGACGTAAACTTTTAATGCCATACAGCAATGCAATCAAAATGAGTTACATTTAGGCCGATGGAAAAAGAGAATATACGAAACGCGGGACTCCTCTCTCTCCCTCTCCTCTCTCTCTCATATATATATATATATATCTTCTCCTGATTCGACTGCCATTTGTAGCATTTCGGTCCTTAAATAAGTTTGCCGTATACTTCTATTCCGTATTCTTGCTGTGGTTCTCAAATTCATCGCCACTCAGTAAACATTTAACTTGCCCCAAAAGTTGTATGTGATTGTGTATGAGCAAACATTCATTAATATTTACGCATACTCATGGAACGATGCGCATTTGAATACCAGCCTCGTTTTAGTTAATACTACTCTCATAGTACCATTGAATTTTTTCAATATTGTCAAACCAGAAGCTATGTGCAGACTTTGAATTACAACGCCTTGATAGCATGGAACACCGAAATCTTTTGCAGTTGAAATGGAATCGACGCATGGATAGAACGCACGTAATCGAATAGCATTACTATTTGATTCCTTATACGGTTATTATCTGATTCGCAATTTGACAGTTAAATCTATCAGGTTTTTGCTAGCCGTTTAACCACTTATGTAATTTCACAATATCGCCTTTCTTTTTGCGCATATTTCATTCAGCTTGAACTTGAAGAAAACGGAGTACGGATGGCGCATCAAATTGCATCGATAATATTTCATTGGAAAAGTCCAGACAAATCGGCTTGCAATCATTAATCACTTTAATTTAAGTTTATTTGGATACCGTGGCGTACACACATAGAAGTAATTCCCAAATTTATAGTAGTATTGGTTTTTATTATTGAACCTATGTGCTGAGCCTTACTCACCACGAAAAAAATTTCGCGTAGTTTGATAGATTTTAGGTTGCGAATTTGAAATCTGAATTGTCAACCATAGTGTTTTTGAGAAAACATAGCCTACATTTTTTTTCAATAACAAAAACTGGTGCACAAAAATGGTTTAAATTTGACAAGAAAAACCAATACTATTGTAAATCTTAACATTATTTCTTTGTGTGAAAGGCAGTTCAAGCCGCTGGCCATATTCACATGAAAAGATTGCTTTTTGTTGGTCCATCTTTTGCTCTTTTTTATGGTTTTCTGTTTTTTTTTATTTTCTGTTTGTGTTTTAGACCGTTATTGCTTTTGTCTCTGGATTCGGTTCGTTCGTGCGTGAAAATGAATAGCAAACTGCATTAGGGCATTGGCGAGCGTGTGCGTGGCAATTTTGGCCCCGATCCGTCATATGAAGATGAATTTGCTTCACTTTCTTCGCCTTTCCCCGAGAAAGTGAGCAAAAGATTGAGTATATTTTTTCGTCATTATCTACTGTTTCCGTATGCTGAAAACAAAAGAATTCATTCATATCACTCCAGTAATTTTTATGGTGCTTGTGCCATCATTTATTTATTTATTCAGTTCGGCATCTTCGCTCTCTTGTCTGTTTACTTCTGGTTAGTATTTTGCTATAGACAGCACTTATCGTTGATATCCATGTTGATCAGCGTGCCCGTTTTTTCGTCCACAAGCGCATATTTTGCAATTGCGAGACGTGTTCCGACGATTGTCTTCGCTTTGGATTTATTTGAAATTCCCGTTCGTTTGCTGTCTCATTTCATTTCATCTGGTGTATTAATTTCTAATGATGCTTTAGCTGGCTTTTACAAATGGCGGAGACAAAAACAAGCCACGCACTGTGAAGTTTATTTAAAGGACTTTCAAGTAATAAAATATTCTGAGAACGAGAGAAAAGAAAAGTTGCAGCAACAATCGAAAATGCTACATATTTGTCTGTGAGAATGAATCGTTTTCTTTTTCAGTTGGCATTTGGTCGTAGTTCGTCATTTTTTCCTCGATTTTTTCTCGTTATTGCCTGTCAGTCCCTTGTGTAACTAACTGTGCACGAATTGCCATCAATCCCATAATAATACGCATATAGAGTTCCAACGTCGCTTCAAATAAAGATTATTATTATTTTTTTATAATACATCATAATGGTTTTCATTTTGTTCACTTCCATCTCTGTTGCTCTTTGTGCGTTTGATCATTGAATTGTCTTTGTCTCTGTTGGTTTCTCTCGTATGCATACATATTCGCATTTTTTTTTATTCGCATGGATAGGATGTGTATGTTTTCTGGGTATTTAGGTACTTTGTGCAGAACGTTCATTTATCTTTAGTCACTTAATATTTGGTGAACAGCCATATCATGAATTCATAACGTATCACTCAATTTTGTATTCATTTTTATGCCGCAGACAATCTATACATATTTATTTGTATATCGCCATTTTTTTGTTGATCGGCTCCTTTTTCCCTGCTTCATTTTCGCATTGCACACAGTAGTTAATAACGAGAGAGAAAAAAATATTAGCTGGATGGCAAAATGTATGGAGAAATTTGCTGCATGTGTGCGAATGGCAACTATGTTTCCGTACTGAACCTAATGTTGTTATTCATCTGGGTCTAATAAGTAAAATGCGTACACGACTATCTTTTGCAGTTGTGAGTTCGTCTTTTTTACAGACACCTCTTGCGTTTATTCTTGCCGCGCAATAGTATTTCCGCCTCACATTTCTGACTCGTCGTTTAATGGCTTAGATTTGCACAAAAAACGATTTTGTCAAAGAGGGTTCCCTTGTTATTTCCCGTTTTTCTCATTTTCCCGCCGCTCGGCTATATTAATGACCATATCTTTCGCATTCGCTCACTCGTACGCTCGTTCGCCCGGTTCTACCTCGTCCTTCCTTTCTATTCCATAAACGATGCACAAGCACAAACTAAACCACGTTCACATGCCAAATGATAAATGCACTGCCAACATTAAATGTGGGATTTTCGTTGTGATGTAAGAGAGAGAGAGAGAAAGAGAGAGTGTGAGAGAGAATCGCTGCAATCCTAATGGTATCTAATACATTGGTCTTAATTTAAGTCTCAAAATTATTTTTGAATATATGCAGCTGCAAAATGACCTTCATTTATAATTTGCAAAATGGTCCGAAGTGAATGGAATGAGTGGAAGTAAGAGAGCAAATGCATGACGAGCGAAACAGTAGCATTTGGTCAGTTCTGGGTGAATTGAATGGGTTTTCCTCCATTCCGTTCCAAGTGAGTTTTTGCATTTTGGGTCAGTTTTTTGAAATAGCCAGCCGTTCCGGCAATCACTATACTTGATTTCAATCTCAAACTCAAATAAAAGCACCATTCTTGGCGCTCTCACTGTGTGAGCACTCTATTTAAATAATGTTAACATGCTGTTTTCTTCATTAGTGGCCAATGCTCTGTTGTGTGACGCAAAAACTTTCGGAGTTTTAATCAAGCAAATTTCCCACATTTAAATCGTGTTTTCATCCAACTGGCTAATTATTCGCCTTTATTTCCATTGTATGGTCTTCCTTTCGATCTCTTTCTCTCATTCTCGGGTCCATCTTTCGAAAAACCCACGCGCACAATTCCAATAGCAAAGCTTTTTTATGCGTAGAATGTAAAATAACTAATGAATACGACACTCTGCAAATCAACGAATCCCAACGCTGTTTCTCTCTTTCGAATACGTCAGCAAATGAAACATTCTCAACACACATTCAATACATGCGGAAATGCGCAGCAAAAAAATCATAAAGAATAATACAAACAGAAAACGAAAATTGGCTTTATAAAGAAATTATTTCAATTTCAAACAGCAACACTCGTATAAGAGTCGACCGATATTCTATTGCACACAATTAATAAAATCAAAATGTGCCATTATGAACAGCAACGGTGAGCGGACGAGCAGTCGCACGGCGATGGTGTGCAAAGAGCAAATCTGCCAACAATTGCACATATATGCAAACCATTTAGCTTAATGGCTTAAATTTGTGTAATTAAAAGTGATTAAGAAAACGGAAAGAAATAACAAAGACCGCAAATTCGCGGTTAAGTTTGGATCGCAAGATCTCTTTCCTCATCACGCGCGTCTCTTTCGATAGCCAGTGGTAATGCGGTATCTGATAGGGCACCAAGGCTGCTTTTTATCTCGGCTTTACACACAAAAGAACAAATAAAAAACTTATACTCAAACACGACTGCTTTAATACCCAAAGATGATTTAAAGATTAGTTTTTGTTTGCGTATTTTCTACGCGCATTGTTCTATATGCCAAGCGGCTAAAAACTTTAGCTTGGTCTAGTTTTTCCATTGAAGCAGCAGCTATTTGAATGTTCATAGATTTTCATATGCGGCACGTTCTCATTTTTGTGATTTATGAGAAACTGTGTCGGCAAACAGGTGGAGTTGGAACGCGTATTGGTGTGATTCAAATAGCGCAATTCATTTATGTCTGGGCTCTCGTTTACCTCTCGCCTCGAATCATACAATTTAGCGATTATCAGGGCTACAGTATAGGAGAAATAGAAAATGCGGTACGATTCTAATCCTGGGATTGAGAAAAAAATCATCAGCGCTTACACCACCAACATCACCAGCACCAATATTTATATCGCTTAGTATTAAACGGTGGCGCGTTTGGCCAATTCGAAATAAATTTCGAGGATGCTTTTTTTCGTGAAACTCAGCCACAAAATGGGGCTTCGTGTATAAGACAAATGAATATTGACAAAATGGATAAAGATTAGAGCACATGAATCTTTTATTTAACGATCTCCTGAATGCACGCACAAGTCCAAATTGATTATTATCTGTGCTCCCGTTCTTGTCGAGAAATGAATTAGGTAAACAAACGCGTTGCCGAATCGGAGCTGAGTAAATCAAGAAAAGTGAGAAAAAAACCATCATGAATTTGATCGTCTTGATTAACTATAAATAAGAATAAACAAAATAATAGAATCATATGGTTCTTGCTCTCTCGTATTTTATTGCAGCAGCAGCGACTGCGTGTTGAATTTCTTTTTTGAGTTTGGATATTATTGAGTTTCGGAGATAAATTGCTGCCCGAACCATCAATTCGAAAATGCTCATCTATGTTTCATATATGTGTGCTCACGTTGCTGCAGTTCGACGCAATGCATTGTATTGACATTGCAATATTATGAAGAAATCAGAAAAAAGTTGAGTTGAGGAATTACGACTTCCCTTCAATGTCAAATCTACATTTCAAATTGGTGATGAACAACACAAAAAGTTTTTTAATCTCTTTAAATTTTCTTCTATTCTCATTTCCTCATTCATTCGTTCCGATAAGATTAGAACGTGGCTTAACGTTTTTTCCCGCATTTCTCTATCAAAATACTATGGATGAATGAATGATTCGCTTCTCTATATGTCTATTCGCTCATCGCTTCACTACAAAATTAAACGGACGGCAAATAGCAATTGCATTTAGGAAAATATATTAACACTCAGGCGTGTTGAGCAGAACACAGCAGAAGATAAAAAGTGGTTCTAATTCGATCCAAAGCTATCCAAACACCATTTCAAATGGGCAGACAAAAAAAAAACGATTCACTCGGAGGAAAGTAATGCGAAAAGCCAACCCAAAATACTTGCGGTGCCAGTTATTTTGCCTAACAATTCCATACACGCTGTCAATGAATTTATCAAATTCACATGGGTCGAGAGCGAGCGAGTGAGCAAATGAGGTACCGAAGATATGTGCACACCGCATATTGAATTTTGGAATTTCAAACAGGTAGATAAACTCCCAGAGAATGTGTGCTAGCGTAAAAACGCATCGCCGAATGAATTGTTGTAAACATAAGCTGGTGGGTTGAATTCTGCGATTGATTTTATGTATTCTGCTTTAACCTCGAATTCCGTTCGAGTTCTTTTCTCTCTTAATTTTGATTGGTGTTGTCGCAGTTAGTTGGTGCGCGTGTGCACATTCCAGTGTGAGCCGAGTCGGCGTAAAACAGAGAATACGAAACAAACTTCGACTAAAGATTAAACAATATACTGATTCGGCAGAGTTCGATTTTTAGCACACATCAAAAGTGCGGATTGGCGGTGACGGCCAGCGGGAATGAAAACGAATTCATCAACACTCAATACATTTTTAATGGCCAACGAACAAAGCCCAAGTAAATTGCAAAACAAACATGAATGGTTTGCTATACTTTGCTACGCGATTAGAAGACAGGAAAAGAGTGAGAAAGAGGACGTGAGCGATTCTTCATAAAATTATTGGAATGCGATTTCAATATTTCCCCAAGACGCATTATATCTTCCATAATTTTTCCTTTTGTTTTCCTTTTTTGCGGTGATAATGCTGACAGTGCATGGAAATTGCTCGGATGATACAGAATTGGTGGTGTTGGCGGAAGCGGCAGACGGCTATCAAATTTATAACATTATGGAGGCCGAAATCAATCGAGAGCCGAGAGTGTGAGTCGTTCAGCGATTCAAAAAAGTGTGTGATTTGCAAGACCACGTGCAGTGAGTGAAATAAATAAAACACCAAATGGATTCAATTGTCGAATTTGTACTTCGATTAAATGCTCAATTATTTTTGCATTGATTCGCCAAAATGTTTTATGTATGCGCCGTTCTCCTTCGCATACCCAAGAATAGCCTATATGATCTGACCTATTGTAAGTATCGAGTGTTGGTAAGCATAGTAATATAAGCATTTCATTTGGTTCTTTCTCATTTTCTAAATTGTAAATGCGAAATGATTCGTGATTTCTTACGTGTATTCCTTCTTATATTTTCGATTTCATCTGTTCTTCTGACTTCCTTCAACCTGATTCTTTTCAACATAATTTGCTGTTCGTTGTGTTTGCACGTGCATGCGTGACAGGTCGTTTTGCCACTATTCCTTGGCATTTTCCCATCTTCTGCTATGCTGCATTCATTTGAATTAATCGGAAATAATTATGATAAAAACGATTGAAGTTCCCCATTTAAACTACCATCTATATTCATTAAAATGTTTTGTATGTTTCTGAAATGTATACATCTTGGGATTGTATTGTCAGTTTATATGAATTTCAATGTAAAGTAACAATATTAACCGGTTGAAGGATGTGAGTGGAAACAAAGCGATTGCCGTTTGAAGAGAAAGTAAAAGGATGCTGAGGACGACGGTGGAGGCGGCAATGATGTTAGTGACAACAAGGTTTCTTAAAGATGAAAGAAGTAAACCTTTCAATATATTTCTTTGAAAAATGTACGTTGAGCGGCGGAAACTCTTGTGGGTTCAACAATGAAATTCTTAAATTTGCAAAAAATGATATAATTGAAGTCGATTGAAATGACGGATTTCCAGCCAAATTTTGGACTATAATGTACCTATTTTTCGTGGGCTACTGTGTTAAATTGTACTCACACTCTCCCGTCTGATTTGATGGTTCTTTTTCTTAACGTTAATTGATCTCCTTGTTTGAGGTAACCATAAATGAATAAAACATGATAAACGTTTAGCTGGATTTTTGACTGATAAATCGAGTGTGACGAACGAATTTTAAACATTTTCCCGTTCACTCTTCAAAGTGCTTACAAAAAGCAAGAATCGAGGAGAAAGAGAATCAAATTGAACGGACCGCGGCTTAAGACTTCTCAACTTATTTCGATTTGCTTGTAATGTAAAGTGAAGAGATGGCAAGGGACCAACAATTTGCCAGCGAGAAAATTTTTCGGAAATATTTTAGCCGATGAAGGCGTTCGCCCTTTTATCTTTGAAATCAAGTTGCAGGAATTGCCTTCGTCAGTTGCATTTTTTTTTTTATCTTATTCGGTTAATGCAGAGATATGCGCTCAAAGCTCTTTGATATAAATAATGTTCTTGCCATTGTCCACAATGGGGAATTCGATTATTAATACATACAGATATCCCTTTGCATTTTATTGGCATTTCTTACAATGCGCAAATTATTTGGCGATGTAAGCACACACCTGTGTGAATGGCATAGAATGAAATGGGAAAGAAATGACCGGTTCCGGGTGGAATTTCAAAGGGTGAGAGTGCGAGAGAGAAGTTAGATTAGAACGGCGTGGAGCACTGGAGCATCATCGTTGCAAAGAGCTTCACTAAATGAATACCAACTTATATAGAACATGTATTTGTCAATCGTCATTTTACAAATTACGAAGAAAGAGTTGCTATGCAATTGGTGTGCATCGCACGTATGGGATAATCACAACTATTGACTGATATTCACTCAGAGAGAGAGAGAGAGAGAGAGAGAGCAAATCAAAGGAATATTGAGAATGTGGCAAATGCAATTCGTTTCATTTTCTATGCATGTTATGCATGTTGCTAAATGAGTTGTTGAATAATTAATATGTCGTTTGGCATTTGCCACTTTATAAGCTTGAGGATGGAAGAGAAAGGAGGTGAGAGATATTCGTAACATCAGCAGCAGCAGCGACAGAGGCGCTTAACTATTTATTTGCTTTATTGCTTCTATGCCTGGCTAATGATTGTATTCTCCTTGTGAAATCCATACGGTAATTTTTAACGATCTCGGTTCTTGTGCATATTATCGCTGTTTAATCTTATGTAATCGAAGATTCTCTCACTCATATTCACTTGTATCACATCTGCATGTGTTGATTATGGTGGTGCGTTTTTCTTTCTCTACTTATTCTTTTTCAGTAACTGAACAGAATGCATTTGTTGTCGAGGTTTTTTGTGTGAATGGATGAGCGCGAATGTTGTGAAATAGTCAATGAATATCAAACTATGGTATCATCGCATCATAGATATATTCAGGCATTTGGATGAGCGTTTCTAAGTTTGTCATTGGATATGTTTGGCTGTTAAGTGTCCCATTGTGCGATTGCGGTATGAATACAAATGTTCAGAAGTTCACTCGTTGCAAACCACACCACCCCCCTCTCTCTGTCTTTCTGTCGATCTGTTGGATGTGTACCCATGATGTATTTGTGGTCATCAGAGCGTTTATACTATCGTAATTTACATGCGCTAATACACATCGCATATTTATGGTGATGATTTATCAACAGATATGCAAGACCCCAAACTCAATTGTGCAAACGACAGCATGGAAACTCTTAACCAAAATAATTCACAAATATGCACACACAATTAAATTTCAAGAATATTTTCCAATTTTCCACAAATGCAATGGATGTGATTGTGACGGCGACCACGACTACGATAACAAAGATCCCATTTACCATTTTTCTACGAATACTCATCCAAACACACACAAAACCCATATTTTCCTATGCTTTTGTCGAACAAAGAATGTCAAGATTTTGTGGCACTGATTTGTCACATTTTTCATTTAACAAACGAACTTATTTGGAATTAATTATTTATTTTGATGATTTGTTTTCCATTTTTATTTTATTTTGGGTTCGGTCGCATAATGCTCATCCATGATTCTATTCAATTTTGATTAACACAATTTTGTATTTAGTGATTGACCAAATCAATGGATTGCAAGCACGAGTAAAAATTTCTATATCCAGTTCCCATTATTTCTATGGGAATTATGAACATTTTATAATGATATTGAATTTGATAGCTTCTCATAAATAGCCAATATCTTCGTTGTCGTGGTCGTTGCAGTTGCTACTATATTCTTTGTTGTCAATTGAATTTTCGATCTCTTTTCTGCATTATGACTGCGCTTACCCTGAATAAAACCACTTATGGCCATAACACAAAAGAGATTTTAATCACATAAGATATTCACACATATTTTCCGACTCGTAAAATATTCATTTAGTTTGCGTTTGCATTGCGGTTGCTCACTCTCTCTCCCTCTCTCTGGCTGTTTTAAGTGTCTCAGAATTCATCGTTTATGCTTGTATAGTGTTCTATGCAGTTTTTCCATTGTTGTTGTTGTTTTTTTTGTTTTGTTTTGTTTTTGTGTTAGTTTCCTTTGTAATCGAATGAATTCCACTCGATTTTTGAAATTAATACTTGGAAAAAGCACATACACCTCACAATCAACTCGACACAAAACTATTATTATATTGTAGATTCCAGTTGACAAACTTCAACAAGTTACAAAATTGGAAGCATAGATCTTTGAGAAGAATGAGCAAAAGAGCAAGAGGGAGAAATGAACTCAATCGATTCAATGTGGCATGAAGAAAGTCAATTGTAGCACAAATCAATCGGTATAAATATCAATTTTCGTCACATACATTAATTTGTGAGCTCAATCATGCGGAAAGTGATACCGAAAAATTCATAAAGCGACTGCAAAGTGAACAATTGCTGCGCCGATTGTTAGAGTGACGATGCTGAATTAATTGCATTGGTCATTCCATTTCACATTTCAATTGCAGTTCGAAATGGGATGATTGTATTGTGCCGAAGTAATGTACGAAGACGGCGAGATTGTGGCCGTTGTCTGTTAGTGACCATCGTTTATAGCCAATGGCCATTTGACGACATCGTTGTACTCCGTCACACGAAATATTTTTCATCAAAAACGAATTGCTAAATAAATTTGCCGAGCCACCGGATGCCAGATAAACTCGAAAGAGTGAACTTTTAAGTATTGATACTGAGAGCAATTTTCGTCCAAATGCAAATAATGTATTGAATTCGATTTGTCCGATGGAAAATGGTTTTGATTTTGGTTGCTGGTTGTTAAAGTTCTGAGGCAATGGTAATGCAATCGAACACTTCGAAATGCAAGTATTTCCAGTTTCTAAGCCGATTTTAATTAAATTTCAAATTGAATATATCGAATAATTTTACGGCATTTAATCGAAGGTAAATATGTGGTTCATGCATGGCTGCAATTAAGAGAGCCAAATGAAAAACATTTGTCCAAGTATTTTCAATACAAATGAATCCAATGAATTCGAAATACGTTTGGTTGGTGGAAAGAAATTGAATTTGTGGCGAAAAAGAGCATGAAATAATATTTTGAAGTGATTTAGTACGAATCAGTAGATTCGATTGACATTTGAGGTAATTAAGAGGGAGAGAGAGAGAGAGAGAGTATGATGCTATGATAAGGTCGCATACCGAATTGTCTTCTGTGTGCGATGTTCAAAAGTACGCAGATCGAGGTAAAAGAGGAAAACAACAATTGTACGAAATATCACATGTGTTGCATGGTATATTTCGTGTTCTACATAAGCGAAAACAGTCAGTACTTGTATTAATTGAGTCTTGCAGCATTTCTCTCTTTCGCTCTTTCGTTTTCTTTCAAATTCGTATTTGATGTTTCGAGATTCATCATACATGTTCAGTGAACAATTAATTGATATTCTCGGTTGGTATGTCTAGACAAATTGGTACATTTCTTTTGTTTGCGCTTTGTTGAGCGCGCAAAATGTGAAAAAAACTTGATTTTTCCATCTTTTTACTGTGTATGTCCCTCTTCTGCCTGCCAGCCACTTGCGCTCACTCACTTGGCTTCTCATGAGATTTAAAAAGAGAATTAAATAGCGATAAAAATCAACGTATCATGTACAAAAGCCGCACACTAATCGAATCAAGCCGAGAGAAAGAATGAAACAATATAAAGCAGCATTAAATAATAATCGCATGAGCAGCGACAACAAGCCAAAGAGAAAGAATGGCTGAAAGAAAAACAATGAAATACACAAACGAAAAGAACAACACACAAACTGTGACGAATGGAATTGAATGTGTTACTTGTTTACGAGACAGATTTCGAAACTGTGACAGCAACAGCACTGCGTTACAGCAGCAAACAAAATTCGTCTAACAAACAAACGTATTTGTCTGGTGCATCGATTTTGGTTGCCAAATAAGAGAAATCACGCCGGAATTTCACCTTTTTAAGTGAAAGTTTTGTTCGGGAGTGTGTGTCTCGTAATAAATGATATCAATCGTATAAAGAGTATGCCGATGGAAATGTTCAGAGAAATGTAATATTTGTGTTTCCAATTTTTGTAATCTAATCAAATTAAATCAATTTACTTGTTAGTGAAATCATGACATGGAAAATTCTAGTAAAAAAAAAAATCAGCACGAAAAGAGCGGAAAAAGCACGAAGGAAAAAAAGAAGAAGACAAGCGAGAGAATCTGTTTCCGCCATTAATGGCAACTCCAATCATTTATGCAGCGTAAATACACCTACTTACAACAGCTCACATTCAACCGAAACAAGAAACACTGTAAGCGGAGCATTGCCAATATCTTTTGATTTCCATTCGCCATCCGTACACAACCGATATATACACATTTTACTCGTGACACAGTATTGTATGAAATGACATGAGCGATGAGCAATGGGCGCGAAGAATGAATAAATAAAACGAATGACAACAAAAGCATGTCAACGGTATTGATAATAAATTCCGATTGGCACATGTTGTGAGTGCTACAAATGCACCTTAACTATGTATATTGTGTAAAAAAGTGAGACTAATGTTGCCACTACATATCAGGATTTTCAATAATCGAAGGTTATTGCTCTTTTTCGCAAAGAGAAGACCTATTCTTTCGTATTGTCAATATTCTTCGTGTGGCTCATTAAAATGCTGGATTTCGATAAATAATGAAGTATTTCCGAAAAAAACATGCGCACTACCAAAAGCAACGACGTAATTTTCATATAGTAAAATCTGCCGAAAATATTGCCAATTAAAATCACATTCCATTTGATATTCATTTATGTGATGTTGAATTTCAAGATAGTTCATATATTGTTCTAGCAAATTTCAAAGCGATGTGCTCGTGATATTTCAAGCGATAAAATCGTTGATTTATGCAGAAAAAATGAAATATAACCAAAAGTGAATGAATGTATTCTGAGTTTGTGGATTGTGTTTCTTTGGTTACTTGTGTACTTAAAACGATCGCCGATTATTAAAACTTCCATGGTGGTAAACGGTTGCAATGTAGGTTGAGGCCAAAGCAATCACATCGCGATTCGCGAATATCTTGATTTCACGATGAATCTCACACACGCGCGTCCGTAGATGGGTGAATGAAAGAAGCAAAGAAGATAACAGAATCTTTTGGAAAATCATCAACAAATAAAAAAAAGGGGGAAAATGCAAGCAAAAGAAGCGTTGATGATGACAGCGCAAATTGGATGAAAAGAGTACAACAGATTAAATTCTGTCAAAAAATGCTTGATGGCAGAATGAGGAGCATAGAATGTTGCCTGTATCCAGCATTCGTCCTTCAAATAAGTGAGAAATACAGCCGTTTGCCTATTTCCACAATTAAGATGTGTGCTTATGTTGATGCTGAACGTCTACTCAGTTGCAGTTTGATTTCGGGACATATGTATTTTGCATCCATATTCAGAACGAATCAGCAAAAATATGTAATGTGGACCATGAACGCGAGTATTGTGCTCATTTTGGATTCGAAATGGAAAACATCAGCAGCAAACCCGACAAAAAAGTGTGTGCGGAGATCATCATTTGCAGCCAAGATTCGTATTTGAGAGTGCAGCTGCAAAATCACTGATTTGACGATGAGAGGCAAAGCGAGCGAGGGCGTGGGACAAGTACAGAGAGAGAGAGAGAGAAAGAGGGAAATATAAATCGAGTGTGCGATGCATTTAAGCGATAGATACTTAAGATTAGATGGGAAATGTATAAAATGGTAATGCGTGTGTGAGTTAATCAGTGCTCGTCTCTTTGTATGTATATTCTACACACTACGCGGTAGCACAATCATCTCTTGTTGTCTTGCTCACTCGCTCACTCAATCGCATTTCCCAATGAATGCAAATAAAACTAATAAAATTGTAATAATATAAAAGGAAATATTGTTTGTCTTAAATATTGCTGACGGAGTGTAGTGAGTAGATTTCCATTTGATTTTAGTCTTGTTGATTCGGTGCAATTTTGTTCTGTGTACTGTATTTATATGTATATGGAATATTTTGCGCTCTCTTTCATTGTAATGGTCGACAGAGGTTAGTGTACGCTGCATTGAAATGGCTTAGATTGGTTTTTATGATCATGTTTCGAAGGAAACAAAACAAAAACACAACGGGCGAAGCAAAAAAAAAAACATAGAATTGCCATTCATATTGGCTGTAGCTATGGCTCTATCGCACACTGTATGGGATTGCCTTTATTTGATGTGGTGCATTAAAACGAATTGTAACGCTTCTGGCGGCTGTCGTCGTCTCATTATATTAAAATCAGTGTAGTGTTCCAGTCAATGTTCATTTATACATCGCCTGAAATTGCCGATCGATTTGTTGCTGAATGTGAATAACATGTATGTTCCATTTATCACGATTGGATTTCAGCGACTAGAACCGTTTCAAATTTAAAGGTATTGCCGAGTGCGCAACGCAATGCATTTTTCGGTGCGCAACGCAATGCATTCACGTCTCAGAAGAAGAAAAAACGTCCGAACCATCACATAACCACCACCTATAGAACGATATTTAATAGCACCCAGCGCAGCAACAACACAACAAGTTTATATATAAAATGTATGCATTCATTCAAAAATGTGCGCGATATTTTGAAATATACTAACCAACCACTTTCAGATAAAAACGAATGCAAAAAACCAAATTGCCAAAAACCAAGAAATAAAAACAAAACTATAATAACACATAATAGAATGAGAAAGGAGCGAAAAGAATAATACGAGCGCGAGCGCTTAAAAGGGAATCGACTAAATGTAAAAATAAGAATAACAATCAACAGAAATTGTCAAGAAACCCATAATGATTTGATCCAAGGTCTTTCAATGCTATGCACATAGATATAATCCAATATAAGATACGTATGGAACAGAAAATATAGCATCAAATCCATGCCACTAGCTATGCGCAGAACGGAACAGAAAAATAACAACACACAACGATTCAAACCAATTCAACGTGGGAACTCCAATTTACGACTTACTTTAAACTCAATTGAATAAAAAAAGAGAGAAACAGCTAAATATAAATAATTGAATGCCTTTTTGTACGCTTAGTTTTATTTTCAGCGCAAATAGCATAAGAGCTGAGCTATTGACATTCATGCTTTTCTAAATACTGCCGTTTCTCATTTTATATATGGCAATTTTCTGTGGCGATTTGGTGCATTTTGACGATTTAATCGATTGCCAAAGATTAAATCGACAACGTCGTTTCGACATGTAACTACTAAATCGATTACTAAAATGCAATTCTATTGTTTATGAGCGACGAGCGGGCGAAAGCGAGGACAGGCGCTAGCAAGCTATGCAGCGAACGAGGGAGAGAATGAGACAGGTTCAAGCCGATTATATTGAATGAGTTGAGGAAATCTTAATGAGTCGATGAACTCATAATTCTCCGGCCAGAGCCATGAAAAATGCTCAGCTCTTAAAACGAGCGAAGCAAAAAGCCGGCGATTTGTGATGTATTGGTCGGTTGCTAGAAATTGCGGCATATTGGCGAATGCAGAAAAGCTGTTTGCTAGAGATTTTCTTTTTTCCCTGTTCAAAGATATATAGACTTTTACCAATATGGAGTTGTTTATTCGTTTGCTTGGAATTCCAAATATACAATAAATTGTGTGCGTCTTGCAGTCAATCAGCATTGTTTACCTCATCTTGAGTTGCTGGACGTTTGTTTTTTATTTTCTTTTTCCACTGCCACTGCTGTTCTTTGACTAAGATTTGTTTTCAGTTTGATTACATTGGTATTTTTTATTTAATTTTCTGATCCACAACACATTCCAAGCACATGCAAACAGTTTTTGGTCTTGCATAGTCCAAATCTGGCATTGCTCAGCAATAGTGTGAATAAATCATATGCATTTGTCCACTCGATCGACCAGTTTATGAGTGGCCAATACGCATTTCCTATGCGGATAATAAACACGTATTCAGAACTACTAGATTGCATAGTTGTCATTGCTGATGATAATGATCTCAGCCAAAGAGGAAGATGGAGTGAAACAGAGATCTGCCTCATTGGAAATACTGCAACTTAAGTTGTAGGGACAAAACAAAACATCTACTCTATTAAACCCAATTTGTTTTTAATGCTACGTTTTTTATTGGTAACTGAACTTGCATTTGAATTCTCGGAACATCTCGGATCACTTGGAAATGGAATAGAATCGCTGCGAGCAGAGGCATTAGGTTGCAGCAGCAAGCGCGAAAATGATGTAGGTAGATGAAGAGTGAAAAACTCATCTTTACCCAAAACATCAATGAAAAAAATGACCATAAAAACCATTGAGCAAAAACCAGACCGAATTACATTTGGTTCAAGTGTAAGACCAAACGTCAGCTCTCAATCGATTCACGCAACATTATTTTTTACCATTGCCTGCAAAAATGAAAACTCTTGACATCATGCTTGTGTGTGTGTGTGTGTGTGTGAGAGAGAGAGAGAGAGAGAGAGAGAGAGAGAGAGAGAGAGAGAAAGATCGTCAACCAGAGCTCGAGGCCATTATTTCGTTCATTAGCAAATATTTATTTCTATTTGAAGATTTTTACGATCACTCGAATAAACAAAAACCCATGGAAATATGAGTATACATTGAAAATAGAACACTTGATCACTTCTCTAGTGGTCATAAATGCTCAGTCTTACGTAATAATCGAACATACAGACATTCACTCATTCACTCACACATGTGTTGGTTTTTGTTCTCGCTTTGTTCGAAATTCCATCGCTAAAATAATTTATGCCACACTTATTTCATGCTATAGTAATAGTCTTTTCCTGTCATAAATGTGGCGATGGTCATCGGTTTTTATTACTCTCTGGATGCGTAATGCATATAATTCTGATGATAGAGGAAAGTGCATGTCGATAGAATGAAACAGTTTGTATGGGTGCGGCGGGAAAAGTTTATGCAAACTCAGAATCGATGTAATAAAATCGCAACGGAAGATATCTGAGGCATTTCTATAGCTTGAGAAAAGTTTTCCAGGAAAAGTTCAATGTGACTCACTTGTGTGACACACAAAAATCTATTTTCTGTCTATTTCAAGTGCCATTTAAATCGATATGCAAATCCATTTGCACAAATCAAACTTAATAATGTGCAATTCCATCAACACAATCGTAAAATCAAGCGCATAAGTTGTTTGCAGAGATGAGAAAGAAGGAAAGCAAACCAACGCGCGCGCGACCATATTTTTTTTTGTTCTTGTTGAATCATTGTGGCTAAATCTTTTACAATTATGTGAGCTATTATTCAAACGATGTCACAAATACATTTCATCTGTGTATTTCGTAAAGAAACTTTGCGTTGTCCATCCATGCGAATTTGTTGCATTATTTTCTTGCTGCGACATGTGTGCTTCAATTTGCTGCAAAGAATCGAGTGTATTTGCTCGAATCCAATTAAGATTTCATTAATTTTGGGGAGCAATAGTTCATTCGTTGGAAATCATTTTTAAGTTTACGTTCGGTCGTTTCAATTTTTCCGTGGAATCAACATCGAATCCATACACTGCGCCTTCAATATTGTAAGTTACACGAAAACAGCGCCACTCAGATGCATTAAATTTGTATTATACACGATAGCGGCGAGTAGTGGAACTATCGAAGTACCAATAAATTACGTGTGTGTATAAATATAGAAAAAGGTCCTCTTATTTCTCGTTTTTCGTTCACACCTTTCGATGACGTATGAAGAATTACGAGTCTCAAATTACGTTTATGACAAAAAAATAATATCTCGCAACTCTCAAAGAACAGTTAAATGCAAAGACAATGAACGCTGATGAAAATGAATTAAGTCAAAAGATAATTACATACGTAAAACTATCAACTGTTTCCCTATTCGATTTATTGTATGGTGCGATGTCCATATTATACGAGTTTCGGATAATTATGACGGATCAAGAAACTAAGAACAGTGATTTTGCGCTGTCAGGATTGCAATACAAAAACATAGATTGCAATACGTTATTTTCATGAGCTGTCAAACTTATACGAAACTCGTACGGAAGGCATCATTTTATCAACGGTCACACAAACACGGTAGGCCGCGTTGTAGACTATGCCACGTATTTTGGATAGCCTAGCTATGGCGCGTAGTCTCTTCGTTGCGCTCCCTTGTAAAGCATCAAATATGCTTGTGCCAATGTTCTTCGTTTCATTTCTTTCCTTTTTCAATATCACTTAATGTCAAGAAGTTCGAGGACTTCTTTCGAGTACCGAAAAAATTAGCACGCCATCATATTATACACAAAAAAAAATTGCGGCGATAATAAACACAGATATGTTTAAAATAATTTAATAAACAAAATCGATTAGTAAAAACGAATCTTCTGATTGGGATTTGTTTCTTTTTGTGTGTGTTACCAGATGTATGGGTTTGCCAAGTTCATCGATTCACTGAACTCCATTTGGTTCCAACAACCGATCCCATGAGCTCATAATCACGGGAACAACATAAATACAACGCCATATCGTATGTTTCGTAAGAAAGAATCACTCATTTCAACTAATGCATTGTTTGTGTTGTTGCAGCAGTGGCCGACATTTCCCAGATAAGGTCGATTTACTAAGCACTTGATCCATACCTGTAAAGAGCAGAAAAAACCGAAGAGAAACAAAAGGAATCAGTAAAGTGTTGTGTATTTTTCATGCCTTATAAATAGATTTATTGTAGATTGCATGTAATTTTTTTGAGTGACGCTCATAATGGATTTCTTTCTATTGGCCTTGATGAATTTAACGTGAAGGTAAGCGCTCGAACGACCGATCAAAAGATAGAGAGCTTGCATCGTCACCCACGGTTCACGAAAGGGTTCGTTCTTGGAGGTAATTGACCAACCATCGTGTGTGTGCACAATGTATACAATTTTTAATAGTTTGAAGCTAATTAATCATTCTGTCAAATTTTGTGAAGAGGCAAGTACACCGAAATACCAAATGCCGGGAATTATGTGCGTTCAATGTGCGTCCAATGTGCGTCCAATGTGCGTCCAATGTGCACCCGATATGTCCATTGTCCGTTGTGTCGTTGGCGCTACTTTTTTGACTCACTCTATTCATTCATATATTTGCCACATTGCGTTCTGAATGTTGTTTTGGAATCCTTTTTTGTGAAGTTCCCGCTCACTAAAGCCATTTTCCAATTTAAATTTCGTATCGAGAATGGTTTCAATACGAAAAAGAGCGTATACATAACCGATAGAGAGAGAAAGCAGTGGAAAAACATACATGGACCCATACTCACAGGTGCCCAGTTAATCAGAACCCTGTCCATTTGTTCCAAATATATTCGATATCCGAAAATTCTTCATATGAGCTGTCAAACCAACTTTCGGAATGTGGAATAAAAACGCCACTTTTTCATATGACAAATATTTGGATAACCATGCCAATTTCCTTGGATTTCAGGTTTGGAATATCCAAAAATATTGCCCGCAGGGGCTGTATCCACATTGCACATTGTGTGCGATCGAATTCCGACGGCTGCCACATATCACGGACGGAAACATGCCACACCAAAAATTAATTGCATTTCAATTTTCAGTGAGCTAGCACTGGCTGTGCTTACATTACAAACTCTATTATTGTTCTTGTGCTCTTTAATGATGCCATTTGTTATTGTGAGAGGGTGTGCGTGTTTCGGTTTGCTATATTCCAGCAAATTTGTTTAGCTACACACGTGTCCGATCCCACTAATGCATAAACCGCTCATAATTCTAGAATTGATAATTAACATTTGCGAGTGAATGAGAATGAGAGAGTGAATAAATGGAGCAAATAATATGGAATAAAAACTGGGACCAGGCGAATACTATATAATCGATATAAAGAATGCGAAGAAATGTCATGATTAAAATGTTGAATGGGCATTGGATATTGTGAGGATTTTTACTGCTACGAATTCGCACACGGAACAGAAGATTGAAGGAATCGTACCATTTGCGATATTTTGCACCTTTCAAAACTTTCTCACTCACTTGTTACTTCGGTTACAGGGATCAGTCAGTGAGTACGGCGGCCACAACAACGGATGCAACGAAACGACATTAACAGCGGCTTTTTTGTATGATACCCATCACACTTCAAAATCCAATCTTTCATGTTCACCGTCGCACGTCAAAACCGAAGGAAGCAAAATGAATCAAAACAAAGAAGAAGAATCAGAAAATTGCACTATCACATGGAGTTCGAAACCTCGCGCTTTACTTCCATTATCCGCAAAATCTTACCAGTTTTTTCTTCAATGTTGTATGATTGGTATGAAAATTTAAATGTTAGTCCGCGCATTTCAATGCAATATGAATAACGAGAATGAGCGTATCAAAGATAAAACAAAATACCCCAAGGCACGGCAAATCGGAATAGAAAAATAAATAAAATATTCGACGAATGGCAAAAGAGAGCAACCGTTTCAACCGATCGCAAACTAAATATTGATAGCGCAAAAATATGGACAGGGTCCTATTTCACCAAATATGCTCACGCAAAAAAATATTATCATTGTTCTGCAATGTATTTTAAATGGGAGATGTAATATTGTACGTTTGAGCATAATCTCAAAAATTGTTGTTGTAATGTGTACTTTAGTAAAAAATATGCTCAAATTTCTTGTCACGTAAAATGTATGATAACACGATTTTCGCAACAATTTTTGAGTATATGCGCAAACATATTGCAGCTCCCATTTAAAATTGCGAAACAATGAGAATATTTTCGCGTGAGTATATTTGGTGAAATAGGGCCCATCACATGAGATTTAAAAAAAAACACCCACACTACTAGAGAACTATTTGAAATTGTTTTGCTTTCAGTCATGTGCCGCTAATTATGCCGATATCGAATGTGAGGCAATGATTGAAAAAGGTTTCGGTACAAAAAAACTAACCGAATCGATTTGAAATTCCATCACACACACAGACACACACGGCAGTAAGAAAAATAAAACGCGATGGCAAAATTTCGGTTCAATGCTGCATGCATGCTTCGTATGACGAAACAAAAAAGTTGGCTCGCTCGAGATTTCTTCTCCGAACTATTCTATGGATTAATTGAATCTCAAGCATATTTTTTTATACTTGCGTAGTGCATACAATCATGACTATTCTAAATTGATGGTGTGCTGTTTCGGTCATAGTCATTGGCATTAAAAAAAATTGGTTCACGATATACTTTTGCAAAGGTTTTGGCACGTAAACGATGCACTTTGGAACGGAATATGTTTTATTTGTGTGCCGCATGCACAGCGCGCGAATGGATTAAAAAATGGCAGTAAATGAGTTCGAATAAAAAAACGGCATTTAGTGAAGCATTCAATGTAAAAGAAATATATGAAAACTTTTGATGTTTTTGTATCAAGACTTGCGGCAAAGTTGAAACCTTTTTTTCCTTCGACGCCGCTGGTGGTGTTCGTTGGAAATCACTCGTTTCGTGCATTGAAGTGCACGATGTATGGAAGACTTGGTACCGGTTTCGATTTTTAATCCATTTGACATTCGATTGATTCGAATCGGGCTATTTTTTGTTCGTGATTTTCATTTCAAACGATTTGTCCATTCCATTTACACACAAATCCAAGCCATAAAGGTCAATTATTGTTCTGTGGCATGATTGCTCTTATTTTTGCTGATGTAGTCGACTGTCGCTGCGAACATTCCAGACATCATCAACGTGCGCCTTAATTTTTTGTCAATGCTTTGCTGGAGCCCATAGCAGCAAAAGCAATGGATTTAATCGAAGCGGAGCTAAAAAATGAGCAAAACATAATAATTTTCATTGATTGTAAACTAGCAAAAACAATACGACAGACTTGGAAATGCGCTGGTCTTATCCGTGGAAATTTAGGCACAAAGTCTCTTTCGGGCCATTGATAGGAAACAAGTGATAAGAACACATAAGCCGCTAACCAAATAGATACGAAAAACATGAATATACACAGCAGCTGGCGTGATGGCACAAAAACTCCATACTATTCGAGCTCAAGTAAAACTAAGAGATGAATAATAATAAATTGAACACGAAATATGAGACGGTTTCGATATAAAATGGTGCGTGACATGATAATTTCCACAAACATTTTGCGAAAAGTAATTTGTATTTTTTTAGTAAAACCTCAACGAAAGTAAAGATTACTGGTTTTATTTCGCAGCGATCCAGTCACACTATCGATTTCACGATAACCACAGAAACGTGTTTTGAAAGCAAACATATATTGAAATATTAAAATGTTGTTCCGTTAACACAGAGACTGTGAGGCATAGAGATAAAATCGGTTTGCTGTGTAGCCGAAGCTTAATGAAATGCTCATTGTGTTATTATTGTTTTTAATAATTGATTGCGCAACTGGCAATTGGCATCAGCACTGCATTTTGTTCGCATTCAACACCAATTTGCACGAAATCATCTCAATTCGCGCGCATATTTATCGAGAGAGAGAGAGAGAGAGAGAGAGAGAGAAACGGCAGGCAGTACGACATTTTCGACCGATTACATTGCACTCTGTGTGCCTGATGCATTATGGGCGAGACATGGCACACTTACACATATTTAATGCGTAATAAATTACCGCGTTGAACATTACTTATGGGCAATATTTCGCTTATTTAATGACGAGAATTGCATTCATTTTGTGCTAATGCCGATGTATGTGTGGCACATATTCTACGCTGGGCTATTTGGAGAGCCAGCTAGAGAGAGACAGGCTCTTGGTGGTTTTTGTAGAAGCTGATTTTGTTGCGTGACAACTTTTGCATTGCGTTACCGGCCCGAACACTCTTTGTATCTCATACTACCAGCAAAAGCAGCAGCTTGGAATTGAAATGAAAAGACTCAACAAGTTTTCTGTTCTCATTCAGAATGCACTCATCGGTTTACAACTACGTCGATTATGGTATTTTTCATCATCACTTGTTGTGTTGTATAGTTAGTTTTCAATTCAATGTGACATGACTTAAAATAAAATTAGCAATTTCGTTTATTTGCAGTTTTTTTTTCTTTCCAACAAATAAATCTATTCAGACAAATTTATGATTTTATCTATTTTTACCAAATTTATCTAGAAATTATTCAATTTTTCGAATGATTTTTACTGTGTTTTGGTGTACATGCGCTTGTCTCAAGATTTCGATTGATTGAAGGGCTTTCTACTTTTCCTGCTTAGACCAAAAACCAATTCATTCAAAAAGTGCAATTTTCCTTTATGGATGTTCCATTAATACAGAAGCATCAACATATCTTAATGCTCATTACTGATGAAGGAGCTGTCAAATATTAATTTCAATCTTAATACTCGTATCAAGATGAGTTTTAAATTCCACAAAATCGACCCGAACCTAATCTTCTAGAACGAAAAATACTATATATAAAAAAAAAAATCGATCATCCGTGCGAAGTTTAGCCATTTTAATTTTCTGACGTGATTCCATACGATTACATTACTCGCATCAACTACGTATTATATTTGATTCTCATCCTAATACTCGGTATTATGATCGATATTAATACTAATACTCATCTTGATACGACTGTTAAGATTGAAATTAACGCTCAATAAAAATATTAACACATCGGATTTGGCACATCTATATTTTCCTTTGATATGGATTAAGTGTAACACCCTTTTTCAATCATTGCCATTAAAGTGACATCGAACTTTTATGTTGTTCGTCATTTCTTATTTGGAAAAGGACTTCAATTGCTAATTGATTTGAAAGATTTGCTACGAATTGAAAGCGCAAACCGAATGAGTTTGCGTTTGTTTAAAAAATATGAAAGCTGGATGCGATTTGGCTAGAATGATATACTTAATTGAAATCGCGCAAACAAATCGCCGTGTCAAATGTTATAAAACGGCAAATGAAGTTTTTTCTCCCTGCAAATGCATGAGAAAAATACAATAGTGAACATTCCATTTGATTGATGTTTTTCTGCTAGTGACTTGGATCAATGATGTGCAACGCCATTTTTTCTCTTGAAAATCAACGAAGGCAAGCAGTGAAACAAAGAAATATATGTGCACGCGCACTCTCAACGGTAATTATAGCAAGTTGTTCGCGCGAGCGTTTTTTCGCATATGAATGTTAGCCTGTAAACAGGTTGCTGATAAATTCGACAAAAGCACAAACTTCGTGACAGACGTGGGATTTAAGATATATTTCAAATTTGTGTCGACACACTACATCCGATTACAAATAGCCGAGGAATGTGACCTTGTAAATGTTATTTACAGTCTTACTTGAATTGGCCTTTCGTTTTTATTCTTACATTTTGTGTTTCAGAACGGCACGATCGATAGATGCGGTGTGTGTTTGCGTTCACTGAATGTGAATGTAAATGGTTTTATATGTGTTTGCACCAGGCATCTCGTTGCATTTTATCTACCGTTTTGTCGCCGATTTTATGAACCCATTCTGATTTTGAATAGTCAAATGACAGATACGCATTTACTAATCGCGAAAACAAGTCTGAAAGTGCCAACATCAACGATTTTTAGCTCTTAGGAAGCAAACAATTTCAGCGATTTTTAATATTGAAACATATTCATTCTTGTTGAACAATAATATATCGGGAGAAAAAACATATTCGTTTAAATAAAAAATACCTTCTAAATTTGAACGCGAATGACACATCCCGCGCAAAGCGAGTGAGCGAGCGTGCTCTTGAATGTAAAGCGTTCTTCTTTCGAACGCATGTTTATTTAGCTTGTTTATTTGTTTATTTGTTTGTATGAAAAGCTGTGCAACGCTTTGCCAAGTATGATCACTATACCGACTCGGTGGCCGGTAGTTGCTGATTATAATCACGCGTTATCACGTGAGTCAATTGATTCGTTCTAAGCCCACGGAAAACATCAATTACAATGATTACGTTTCATCGGGCTTGCTGATTCATCAACTCAACTTGGAAGTGACACATCGCTGAAACGTAGAAGAGTTTGCCTTAGAACTGAATCATTAATTTCCGTCGACAAACCACTCAAGGCAACACTCAATCTCTCATAACATGTTATTGCAATTATTGACGTGCATTCAGTAGAAATAACCCAGCAACTGCTGTAATTCGCTTATACTGTTTCAATTGCGTGACATAACCCAGGTATATAGACAATGTGCTGGACGCACGAATTAACGTTCAATTCTAATTCATCGATTTGAATTACAAGACTTCCATCTGATATATGACCGCCAGCAATTACATTATCGTAGACGAGTGCATTTTTTAAATGGATGACATTTCAATGACGACGTTAATCACACATTCGCACATTGCTTTACTAGACTATGAACGGCAGACGCGCATAAAATTCGAATAGTGTTTGACCATTTAATGAATTGTGGTCTCGAAATAGAAAAATCGATTGTGAATCGCCTTAGCTTTATCGACAGATATGGAATAAGCACAGCAAATCTTTAAACCGGGATTCATATTTAATAAGGCAATATTGCACTGGCATGTGATTAAACCGAACGCGCTCCGCTATGCAATGTAATGTATGGTTTTAAAAAGCATTTCATTCACAAAATCATTTACGATTCTAAATTGCAACCCTAGCGAGTGACTGAATGAGAGTGCTTTGTAATGTTCTGATTCACACCCTGGCCTCCCTATCTTGAATCTGCCGTTCATAATGTATCACTCTTTCTGTCAGCTATACGTTCATACATAATCAAATGCATAAACTATAGTCAATTATTTATTGTTTATTTATTTATAGTTCATTTGATTATTTGCTTATAACGGTGAGAAAACCAAGAAAGAAAATCCCTATTACATTCCCCACCTATCGAAATAGTATCATAATCTTGCAAGTGCTATGCGGTGGTTCGAATTTGCCAAATATTAAAATAAAACAGGTGAATCTGAAGCTGGCATTTAATGAATTTAGCGACGATTAATCAACATTTCGGCTTGAAGCAATGCGCTCATATCACTCAACATCCATCGCATTCGGATTGTTTTTCTGACTCCGAGTTTTCGAACAACTTCTCACCTCGCTAACGTAGAGTACGATGATTTTTTTCCGATTGTATTAAGATCTTGTTATATTCATCAATATTTGTTGTAGTTATTTTTATTGCGGCATGATTCATTCCAATGGGGTCAACGTTGTTATGCACAAAACACACAAGTATCGAAATGTTTATCATGAAATTCCAGAAAATATGATCATCAGGCTATAATCAGTTGTATACTTTGTGTGTTTTGTAACTACTTGCTAGTTCAAGACCGAAAATAGTTTTCATTTATTTTCATTCCAGACTTATTGGCTTTCATTATCATTAATTTGCATGAATTCAACCGAGATTATTTGCTCAATTGGAATTGTTATTCATTCAATTCATTCGATCAAAATGCGATCAGTATACCAATTTTTTCGTTCTTGCGGGAGCAAAAGATGACATATTTGCTAGAACCCGTCCGTTTGCTATGCTATTGCCACACAATGCTATAGATCAGAGTATTCATTGAGAAGCACATTAGGTTGGAATCAAAGGCTACACTCAATCATGCAGGTTATAGTTATGTTATTCGATTTACTTCCCCCACCTGTTTGGCCAATGTTCGACAATGTCAAGCTCACAATTAATGTAATTCATCAGAACAAAACCTTACCAAAATTCTGAGTTTCTGCGGCGATCAAATCATCATCATTATTAACGTAAAGCGTAAAGCGGGGAAAGAACGAGAGATATGCACATAGCGAATTATTGTGTGCATTGGCTGAAATGCATTGAATTTCGAGTACAATGTGTTAATTTGTTTTCGCTATATTCTCAAATACATGAAGCAACCAGTTTTTGATGCGTTTTTGGCGTCATGCGACGACAACGACTACGACAACTGCTACGGCAATGGCAACGGCGATGGCGATGGCGACGACGAAAACAAACTGATACATATCAGTCTTTCTCTCGATCATATTTTGTTGCTGTTGTTGTTTATGTTATTTGCATGTTTTGTGAATTAGTTTGTAAATCAAAAAAAGCCACAGGTAACAATTACAATACGCCTCGTTTACATACACGCAGTTAAACCATCTTTATGGTTATTGTTTCGGTTGTGCCCGGTGTATGTAAATCGGTATGCGTGCACGTAAGCCAGCCTGCCAACCAGCCAGCAAGCAAGCAGACATGCATGGCATGGCCAATTTTCAGTCGGGGTGTCTGGAAAACCAGATTCAATCCATAAATATTTCATCTGATTTTCGACCACATAATGACAACGGAGCACCCCGTTTCTCGCTCGTCCATCGCCCGATTATCGACTAATATCGCGTTTTGTTGCCTAAAACGTGTTCAAAACCGAAAGCAGCCATTTTCAACTTAACAAATGCATCATGATTAATGTTTAAACATCAAAAGACATACTTTGTGTACTAATTGTGCGATAATTATACTTTTCGTGAAGAAACACACAATTACAATCTAAACAACAGCCACACTACATTCAACGACTTACTCCCATGGAATGTGAATGGTAAATGTTCTGTGTTGACTAGTAGGCGTTAAAATGATAAACGTTCTACGAATTTTGTACATTCTTTTTTAAATGCGATGCAGTTTTTTCATTCGAACGAACATAACAAATTATCACTCGTTCCACAACTGGTGCTTCTATTCCGGCGAAATGTACACTATAAAAAACTACTGAAAAGTATTAACATATGTCAACAGCACGGAGGTTAATCAACATTCGTTCATAAACGAGTTAAAATTCATATAATCAATCGAAGTGACTTTCATTTCTCATGTTGAGGTTGAAGTATTCAACTGTCAAATGATATTTAGATTATATTCGATGTTCTCATAGTTTGAAATACTGAATTTTTGACAGTGTAGCCCACAATGAAAAATCCCTAGCAAAGTAACATTTACAGTGAAACTAAAGGAAAAATAATTTCCAACATGAAAAAATTATGATCCTAAATCAACAAATCTGCATGTCGAACACAGCGTAGCGATGTCATCCATACCTGTCGAACCCTCTGACCTCTCTTTGTGTGAATGCTCGATATTCTCTTCGAGTTTCGCCCGTTTGTTCGTTGCATGATATATCGGAACTACAGCTTCGACCGCGACTTTTTTGTTCAACGTGTGTGACATTAACTTAAATTCATTCGGATCGAACACTGCACGTCGAATGTCGGTGATTTAGCCCCGTCAAAATATTCAATCGTAAAGATCCATTTGATTTGTGTCATTCAATGATTGAAACAAAACGAGAGAAAAAGTGCGAAATTTGTTGCAAAAGACACATTGAAATCAAAGTGAATGGCAATGCACATTTGCGCGTTGATTCTTCTCACTTTGGCCACGCAATGGAAGAGCGAGCGAGATAGGGCATAATTTGTATACGGTCGACTGATTTTTGCGGTTTGTGTGTTTGTATTGTCCGGCAGTGCATTGAGTTTGTCTTTGTTTCAGCCGTACCCGCAATTTTATTCTAATTTAATTTTCTATATGTTTTGTTGGTGTGATGCTCAGTTCACCTACATCTCCCAGTAAATACACTAGAACATACACATACACGCTGCAGTAAATCGAATGGCACATAAATAAAATTGTAGACACTCGACAGGATACACTGTAATTGGTTCATTTTGATTTACGATTCGCTTCTCATTTGCATTTTATGCTAAATAAATCCAATTTACGATTGCATTGTTGACAACACACACACACACACACACACAGAGAGAGAGAGAGAGAGAGAGAGAGAGAGAGAGAGATTCAACTCAGAGATGCCGAGCGTTTGGTCATTTGAATTCCAACCGAGTATCAATTGACGTGAACCAAGTGCAAAAGTCAAAGGCATGCAATATTTTTCTCTCTCTTGCTGCAGTAGCTATGTGCATTCAGAATGTTTTCACATTGACAACGACAATCGCTGAAGACTTTCACAGTTTTTGTGAGATTTATCAATTCTTCGCATAGCCGGCAAACAAAAGAACCAGAAAAGAGTTTCTCTTTCAAGTTCTTCATCAATGTTCCTTTCAAACGTTTTGATTGAAATAATTGCTGTTATTAATAGAATTGTTTCTATGAATATAATTAATAACAAAACAAAGAACGAACATAAGTTCTTTTTCAAATAGACGAAGAGAGGGTAAATTAAACCAGCGTAAATGATGTTGTGAAGCACAGCTCCGTTCAGCCTTGGCCTCAGTGCTGTCAATTATTTCTACTTTTTTGTTCAAATACTGCCTATTTTAAGAATATGCGATTTGCAAAGCAAACAGATCCATTTCTTAGAACAGAAACGATCAATAAATCAGATGCACTTTAATGACAGTGATGTAGAATCGATTTGAAAAGAGCTAGTTCTAGTTAGATTCAGCTCGGCAAAGTTGAAAAGCACGAAATTCAAAGAGTTCGTGAAATCATCTTTGCCTGTTCCGTGCTAAATCAAATGCATTGTGGCGTTCCTCTCACATGCATCAAGCAAAATCTCTACGCGTCTTTTTTAAGTCCATTCTCAAAAACAATTTTAGAATTTTTTTCAAAGATCTTTCGCATTTGGATTCAATACTAGCTAATTAATTCTCTTGTGCGTTTCGCTAATAAAATTTTATTGGAAAAAGGGATACAAAAAATGGAATGAAAGTAAATCTCTAGTAAGTAGTTTTAAGATCCTTGGAATTGTGAATATTTTTTCTTTATATTCTTGATTTTCGTTTATTGTTTACGTTTAAATTATTTCTCAAAATAAGAAGAATGCCAGATTCTTGGAGATTGAAAAAGAAATGGAGTGCTAAAAATGAAACAGAAGACATACGTCGGTGTGATGTGTCTGTTTGAAAATGCTTCCAGATCTGCTTTGTTTAGAGGTTATAATGGACGAATGAAGCAGCTCAACTGAAATTCGAATTATGCATGGCAATAAAATGCATGATGCAATTGATTATAACAAATCGGATTCGGACCAAACACACAACCCACCACAGAACTCAACGAAGTGCAGTCATTCCAAGGCTGAATAGGAGACAAACGAGAATTGAATAATCAAGAAATGAAAACATCAAAATATAAAACGAAGTGCAGAACATATTAACTCTTTTTATTTCCTATCATTTTGATTGCACACCGAATTCCGTATTGATTTCCATCGATGCCACGCTGAACCACGTATACCAATGAAATGTTTATTTTTTCTCAAACTCTCTCCTTCCCTCTTTCATTCACCTCACTTATAAATGCACAACAACATTCAATCATCTTTGATCCCCTTTGCTTCGATTGACGGTTCATTAGTTGTTGTTTTTTGTCAGTTTTACTTCTCACTCGAACTTTGATTGATATTTTACATAATTAAGAATGGAATTTGTAGACGGAACGTTAAAAAACCCGGTTCTGGATTTATTCTCTGTGATTTGAACAATGAAAACGTGTATTTGATTTCATTTTTTCATGACACACACACACACAAAGTGTCAATCGATGGCCAATGATCATGAAATAGAAATGGCCCGAAATGGCAAAATCCAACGAACAACAACGAACAAAAAGAAAAAAGTTAGAAGCGTTCAATTATATACGAGAGAGACGGAGAAATGAGCAAGAGGGGAATGCCACCAAAATTTGAACATTTGGCAAATGAATATGCTGAAACCGAAGTAATCATGAGTAGAATAGTAATTAGTATAGGGAGAAAGAAGAAAAAACATGCCATTCTCTTTGCGACAGAGTTTCACAATTAACCGGTTAATTCACTCGGTAGGTATATACTTTGCGTTAACTAGTATGTACTTTCGATTAACCTCAATAGTCCAAAGAATGGGTGCGTCTAACGTTAAAGTAAATGAATGACAATGTAAATGCCAGTGTCAAATAAATAAATTGAAAACAAATTGTGATTTCTTGTGTTTGTTTTAATTAAGGTTGCTTCACTCATATATTTAAATTTAATGATATTATCATCATAACATTATTAGAATATTACATTTCTAATATCATTTGAAATTCAACTGAATTAACGGACGTTTTTAGATGCACCCAATATGTCAAGGGTTCATCGTGGTACATACCGCTAGATGTATATACTGGAGTAAATGTCAACGAAATCGGTGAATTTTCAGTCTCTGCTTTGTGATGTTTCCGACTTTCCTCTTCTTTGTAAACATAAATACACAATTGTTTCATAATCGACGGCGTCAACGGCGGCAATGGTGGAAAAAGCAAGGGAGCAACGGGAGCACACAATTGACACAGTATACTTAAGATAAAAAAGTTGTAAATTGTAGCGTTCTCAAACGGGAGTACCTATCCCACCCGAATTTGTGATGGCTTGTCAAATGGCTTGTGAACTCCGGAATGAACAAAGCATCGTTTAAATTGTGAGTATTTCTGATTTCAATCATTCTCTGCGGCCATACAACACGGCACGACCAATTCAAAGCGATATTTTTATGGTTAAATCCATGTTTCATGTTTGAAAAGATTTCTGATCAAAAAATGTATGAAAACCTGAAGAACTGAAAATGCCGGAAGAAAATTCCGATCGTGCCTAAATGTCTGAGGACTTTTCCGATCCCACCCGATGCCTACAAATTGCAGGACGGACTGCGGTTATGTCGCCAATTGAGAACCCAGGTAAGTAGAGAAAAGAAGCTAAATGAAATCTATGGACTACCGAAATGCACGTATAAAGTGTCGATATCTACTAAGCAAGGGAAATATGTTAGTTTTCTAAGAATAATCCTATTGAACACAATTTGTTCATATGTTCAAGACCATGCCCATTATATCGAGAGGAGAGGATGTATGTGCTATTCTCGGTTGACTAGAATAGATATTTCCCATTCCAAATGCTTAGTTCTTAGTCCCGAAGGATTTGTTTACACTATCACTTGGGTTTGGGCTGGCTCGTTCTCATCCACTATCAATATTAGTCTTTGCCATTGCTATTACAACGATTATTTTGACGACATTGAATACGCTATTGCCACTTTTCGGCTACTTCTTCTTGTTCCTCCTATTTTTTCGTATTCATGTTTGTTTTAAACTCCGAATTTACTGTATTCATTGTACAAATAATACAAATTTTTTGTGGAATGGACCGCGCCGGTTTTCTCTACTATTTTACTAACCAGGAGAAACCAGAGATGGTTCATCTTTTACCGCACGTACATGTACATGTATATCAGTACATGATATAACCTGTACCTTTGCGTTGCGGTAATGCCTTTGTACAGTGAATGCGTTGAGCTACTAAATTTAGTCAACGCTAACGCAAAGATACATCAATGTACATGCACTTGACAATACGGTAGAATTGATGTTCATTTACGCCTCCTCTGAAACATTCCGAATCGACAACGAATCCCACAATCGCCGATTCTTTCGTCAATGTAATTTGTGTTTTCTTCTTACCGAAATTCCGTTAATCATAATATACGGGCTCGTTTGGGTGTGCAAGTGTTAGCTTATACATTTTGATCACGTCGACCAGAAGAAGGAGCTGCAGCAAAGTCACTGACAGCCAATTCTTTGTTCCATCACACACAAACATACACGTATCACTATGATGAAATACAAATAGCTGTATAATTATTTAGAAAAATGTTTCCTCGATGGAACATAGTTGAAAAAGAAAGAGTCAGCACCGTATCCAAACAATGGCTCAAATTCACGTGCACTCAATTCATTTGCTTGCATTTAATGTACAATTTATCACTCGTTGAATGGAACAAACGAAAATAAACACCAAAGTGTTTGTATATTAAAAACGTGCAGTGAAGAGCATCGCTTTATTTTATTTATTTATTTATTTTCTTTTATTTTCTTTTTGTTTTATTTTCTTTATTATTCATTTCAAAAGGAGTCAGCATGATAAGTGTGAAATGCATTGAGAGAGAAAGAGAGAGAGTGCACTTTCTTGAGAGTCTGTGCAGTGCCTGTGCGATGCCGGTGTTTGTGTCGAAGAGAGAGAGAGCGATTACATCAGCACTGAACAGGTTTCCGCATGAATCGAATGATATGTTTTGTTCAATGTTTCAATAATAAAATGAAGACACGTTTATTATTCAACAATTGCCATCGTTTGCCACGCATTTACTTGCATGCACCATTCTGTATTTTTATTTGACTCATTCTCTTTGTGTGTGTCCTCTATTCTTCTTGCGTTCTTTTCACGGCTATAAAGTTGATGTTGTTTGGCTTTGTTTTCGACTGCACTTGTATTTTCACACATCTAGAATGTTTTAGTGGTTTTTCAGTATGAAACGGTACTGGCACGGGCAGAGTGAGTGTGGAAGATGACCGAAAATGAATTGTATTGACTTTAGAGATATCTGATCATACCTAGATACTTTCACCGATTCTCGTACATTTTGAAACTTTAATCAAATAATACAACAGTGAAAATACAGATAAGTTGAAATGAATGTGCGAAAATCCAAAGGAGCGTAACAGTAAGGCAAATCTGTTGTCAATTATGGTTCGTTTGTTCACAGCATTGACCATTTTTCGATTTGTTTTACCTCATTCTTGCTCAAGTGGCTATCAACTAATTGCGACATCACAACAAATAGGGTAAAACGATCGAAAGAAACCATCTAGAAACAGCATTGATAAAAAGAGATGTGAGATTCCATCTTCTTTTGATCAATTGTATTTGATTACTCGGGGCAAGAGATGAAAAACTAGCTTGAGCTCCATGGACTGTGTCGACCTAAACTTTTTTTTATTTAATTTTTATTTTCGCCAGCACACAATGTATACTATACATTCGAAAGGCACACTTTTCGCTTCAATGCAGCCGTGGGAATATTCTAGACAAAATGTGTGTTGGTTGCGCTTTTTTCCGTTCGTCTGTAATCGTATTCGCCAAATGCGACGTAAAAAAGATTAAAACAACAACAGCAACAACACGTAATCGTCTGAAAAATACTATTTTTATCGATAATATCTACCAAACAGAATGGTGTACGTGTGTTTGTAGATATCTTGAAAGATGAGATCAGCTTGCGGTCGTAGCAATAGTTTGCATGTGCTGGCTCCATGATTTGCAACTGTCTTGATTCACTATTGAGTCATCGGTGTGTTGTTTGCAGAAGGTGTTGATTTTAATATCGAAGCGAATTTTGAATGATGAATTTAGTTGTTCATTTTATTCGCCACTTCGGTTGTTTGGTATATTTTTGCTCATTTTTCTGCCATTTGTTTGCGATGAGTGTTTGTTTATTCACCGGGACCTTATTCTTCAATGACATTTTCATTTGTTGTTTTGTGTTTGCATTCAGTTCTGGATTCAGTGGCAGAAAGAACAGTGAATTATGTTGACGACAATCAGTCGAACATGTGGCACACCACGCCACACATAATGCAGTCGCGGGAATAAATGCTGCGCACACGCTGCTGATGTTTGCGGCATCTATTGTGATATGTGGGGCATTCATTAAAAAAAAAGAAAAAATTGTGAAGAATATCATTAAAATTGTGTGAATGCGCGCCGCAAAAGTACAAATACACAGACAGGTACATGCTCCTGTTGGAAAATACACGAGCCAGGCACAGCACAAACGAGAGCACAAACAAAGCTGAGACACCAAGCAAATTGCTTGCAACTTCTTTTGTTATGGTGCAGTAAATTTGCATTGATTTCTCGTGAATATATGCGACAAATGAGCTTTGAGCAGCGCGTGAAATTCTTTGGCATTTTGCATGATACTTTTTCCGTTTGGAAAGATCTCTCTATTCGAAGCGTTGCAGCTATGCACTGTCAGTCTTTATTTCATTCTTTTTGCCAGAACAAATACTCGCGATAAGAATAAAGTTTTTCCCCTAAACAATTCAGCTTTTGTCAATTTGATAATAACATAATGTGAGAGTGAAAAGAGCGTGCACTGCGTTGGAATGTGTGTGTATGCATGCATGCGGTGCATCAAATGCGTTCCATTATATAATAATATTCGGAATGTACTTTTCCACTCTCTGCATAGTTGATTATACTACGTAATTTTTGTCGACAATCGCTGAATAGTAAGTAAAGCAAGTATTTGAAGAGGTCTCGGTTTGGTATGTTTTCTTTTTTGTCGCTGTTGCAGGTCGTTCACTGTCATTGATGTTCACATTATAAACACCGCACCGAATTCATACAATTTAACGTTCACTCTCGCTTAAAACTCCGAGCCCATTTTTGTATTTTTTCGACCTGTTTATCATCTGCGGCTGCTTTTGTTAATGTTGTTATTTTGCTATATTACCATTGTCATCGTATATGCTATTGTTTTCGCCTGGCTGATTCTCATCACATTACGCGCTCTTGCTCACAAACACATTCATACTCTGTTCGCTCTTGGTGTGCCCATATCGAAAACGACTGGTGTAGTTCTTTGCATTGACTCATTCACGAACAACATCTACCTGAGCAAGCGAGACGAGAATACGAGAACAAGCGAACCCATTCTCACGTTGAATTAGAAGTGAATGACGTCTAAAATAATCAGAACGCCGTCAACTTTAATCATATACATGGGAGCAAAGAGCGCTAAGGCGGTCGATATTCATGGAGTTCGGTTCGTCCAATCGAATAATACACATCGTTGATCGACAAGGCAAGCACGAGCGCCCGTTCGAGGCCACAACCAAACGTTTGTTGACGACAATTCATCAATCGTGATGATGAAGTGAATTTGTGAATGATATGAAATTCACTATGGAATCTCATATAGCTTTGTTTTTCTTTTTTTTTCGACTTCTTCGTCATTGTGCATCTTTTTCATGCGGCCCGAGTCACGGGTCGAATAATTGTCATGTGAACATCAAATATTCTTCTCTTCTTTGCGATCAGCTTTCAATGTTGGTCGACGGTTGTGTGAATTGGGTTACGCATAAACGTTGACATCACTCTTCTTTTTCGTTCTTTTCATTATCCATAGTTCGACGTGGGAATTAGGAACCACGCTGTATAGATGTAACAGTCAACACATGAAGCAGTCTCTATTGGGTTGCTTTGCCTGGTGCAAACAACCAAATTCTTCTATTGTTGTACAGACGTGTATCATTAAATTATTATGTAAAATGAACCAAAATCTGACGAAAAAACTCACAAATACGCACACACAACAGATTGTCTTGATCGCTAATACTGGCTTTTTATAGAGACATTTAAAACGAAATTACAGAATTATAATATTTACGCACACGAAACAAAAATGAAAATGAGGACGATGAAATGAAAAGAACACTCAACTTACTATAATAAGCGATAAATATTCAAACAATGTAATTGTGAATAACCTTTTTTTCCTCGATCTCTCTTTCTCATTTCACGGTGCAAAACACCGATTCTCGTCATACATTTATTACAGATTATCTTATGATGCTACTTGTTACTTCATTTGTTGTCTCGCCGTGCGCTCATCTAGACTCCACTCTATCATTATCGATTGCTTTGGGTATGCAGCAGTGATTCATTCGTTTAAGTTGATACTATCTGATGTTATGTTTGGTTCAGCTCGGTTCACTTTGGCCTTTGTGATGGTTTTTGGTCGTATTCAAATGATGGAACAAATCACAAAAAATAGTTTGGTTCGTTCACGCATCTGTGTTAAATCGCATTACGTCGAAATGTATCAAGGATCATTTGCCTGACGTTTCATATTCCCACTACTTTGCTGTGCATTCTGATGTGATGAATGATAATTAGGCACATGACATTGATATGCAAGATCAGTTTAGGCAATAATTTTAAAAAAAAGACAGTTTTTTTCGATATGATGCAATTGAATAAGTTTATTGTGATATCTTGACGGTATCCTAGGCTAGTCGTTTAATGTAGCGTTTACACATTTTTTTGATCGTCAATCCCTTCTCCTCTCTTTCCGCTACCTTTATAAATCTCTCACATTTTCCAACATTTCATTTCATTCATATTGAACTTTGAACTGCTCAAGTTTTTGTGTTTGTATGTGTGTTTCGGGCTTCTAGCATTTCTATTTGGATTTTTGGTGTATGAACATAATTTGGAAAACATTTCACGTCCGTCACATTATATGCCACGAATGTGCATTCCTGAAGGTAAAAGAGATTAAGATGGCAGCCGAGAAAGAGAGAGAGAGAGAGAGAGAGAGAGAGAGATACAAACAAAGAAAAACGACGACGCACTTTAATGCTAACAGCATGTTATCATAAAATCGGTTAAGATTTGTTTCTCCTAGTCTTAGCGAGGGAGCGAGTGAACGCGCGAGTTCCATGAATTTTTTACTTTTTTAACAATTCAAACAGTATTAAAATGCAAATGATCACGAGCTTGTCTGTTCTATTGTGTGCGAGTGCCTGTTCTATTGTGTACGATGTGTCTTTCTGTTTTCATTTAATTTCAGCCTATATTACGTCGAAAAGAATGCACGGAAAGAATGAAAGAAAGAAATAGCGGGACAAAGTTGTGCACATAATTTCAACAGCGAGGCTTTCGATAACGATTCCAAAGTTTATATTCCGTCCGTTGTTCTGTTTGATAATTTAATAATTTAAATTATTTCCGCAGTGAATTCATAATTATGATTATCTCGGTTGTTATGCAGAATGTCAAGTTTTAGACATTTTCTGATTAGCATACGCGTTTCGATTTTCGATATGCAAAAAGAGCATATCCGAGTGCAAGATTTTGTCCAAAAAACACTGAACGTGTAATATGTGTGATATATATATATATATATATATATATATATATATATATATATATATATATATATACATATATATATATATAGAGAGAGAGAGAGAGAGAGAGAGAGAGAGAGAGAGAGAGAGAGAGAAAGAGATGATGCGGAAGAATCTTTTTTTTTTGTAATTCGAAATGTAAAGGCATATGATGGGACTCGCAGAGATTTCGTCTTGCTTTGGTTTGCATGCAGTTAACTTCAAAGCGGAATGTAGTTCAGATTATTCCGATATTTTACCAATTTCAAGTGAAAAGGTGAACAGGCCATGAAAATAAACTGTGAACCAGCCAACCCATTCGATTCGCATTCCTTCTAGCATGAGAGCTGTCAAAATATTACAAGAATTTACTAGAAAATTCCATATAAAAAGCATTGTATACTAGAAAATATTAGGAATTACTTAAAAGAGAATTAACTTACTAAGCTATACTAAAAAATGGTGTCGTACCCCCAGGCATTAACACTACTTCGAACGGCCGAATTGTGACAAATGCGTAATCTATAGAATGGTGTGCTGTGTGCAGGATTTCTAGTTCATATTGATCGAAATAACTGTGTCAAGTATCACAGTGTTTCCATGCTAAATTTGCACACATTTTGATAAGTAAACATATGCGAGAGATTTAGCGCACGAGCGAAATTTTTATGAAATAGCGCCAAACAATTGACGAAAAAACGAAAGAGAGAGAGAAAATGAACGCACATCGCAACCGAGAAGATTAGAAGCGAGTACATGAAGTCTTTTTTGCGCCATTTCACTTGCCTGTATTTTATTGAAGCGAATTGACTTCGAATGTTGCTTTGATTTTTTTTCCATTTTTTTCCTTCTCTGTTCGAACTTTGAACTGAGAAATTTCAGTCTGGAATTTATTTGATAACCGTAATGAGAATGAAATTCAAGGAGCAGGCAAAGAGGAGGGAGGAAGAAATTGAATGAATTGAAATGGGTTTCATTAGCTGGTAACAATAAATTTCTCAAAATGATAGTGGCCGAATTGGCAGAAATTCCTTTATTTATGAACACTGAGCTCAGTGCTTATTCTATTGAAATGATCGGCCAAAGCGAGCGTCAAGGAAAGATGTGGTCCCAGGCCCAACGAATCGCCGAGAAACTATTTAATCAGGAAACAGAAGAAACAAATGGATTCTAGTTTGATAAGAAACATATTTCGGCATCTATCGATGCGCTTCGTTAGTCGAAGCTTTCTCAAATGGTTGGCGACAAATAAAGCCACGAACAGCCGCTTTCAATTTTAGGCAAAACACGGAGGCACTCGCCTTCATACACCACAGCTCCCGGTTTGATATAGCGTGACCCGATAAAAACAATGAACATTATTCGGAGATAATGTGGTAAATTAAACACCAAAATCGTAGTAATAAAAGATCTCAAGTATGTGTTGTTATTGTTCCTTCCTTTTCATTTTTACGCATCGTCTGAATGATAAAGTAAGGCGAAGATATCAAAATACCGAGCAACTACAATGTGAAATGAGCGTAAAAAGAAAATGGCTCATTCTTCTCTTGACAAAGTATGGCAATGAAAGATTCGAGACACACTATTGCGGAAGCTCGATGCTATCCTTTTCGTTTCTCACTCCTTGCATTCTGACAAATTTGCGCTTTGCCCATGCCATATCAGCTCTCTCTCTCTTCCTCTCATTTTTGTTCCCTTCCATATGCATGTTATGTATATCGTATCGTGCCATTAAGCGCAAACCGTATTAGATTTAATTTTTATTTGAGATGAAGTATTACTGCCTCATTTGCTTTATACATTACACAATACCACTATACTCTCTCTCTCTCTCTCTCTCATCTGATATTAGTTAAATGCAGCATTTTATAAATATATATATATTGGAGCAAGTCAACGGGGCAAAATGCGAAGTGTTCATGTGCCTATGTATATGCGGAATCCATATGTAAAAAAATCCCCAAAGCATTTGAATTGTGCACATGCATACGAGAGCACTGGTTGAATCTCGCGCCCTCTTTGCCGCATTGTATGCATTGCCTCGCTGTCGCTCTACCGCACAGATACGAGTCAAAACGTGCTTTTATATGAAGCACGAAACACGTATAGCGTCAACATTGACACGTGCCATGTAAAACAGTCGCATTTTAATATAAAATCCCAGTCCTGAGTTGATTTTCACATGTGTAAAATATTCCTTGTCAAATGACGAGAAGAAAAAACATTCACAACATATTACACATAATCAGAAATTCACAATGGCTGCATTATGCTAGAATATATATATATATATACATACATAAACAGCAGTACAAAGGGAAGAAAAAAGTGAACGCTTGTTTTAAGTTGTTGGAATTTAGGGTGAGAACACACATTCTTCTTATTCATAGTTTGTGCTCACTCCTTTTCCCTCTTCGATGTGTGTCTTGTTTATAGATTGTTTATTATATGTGCATACACACTCGCGGCCCCACTTTACTCATAACAATGCACATGCCAAGGTAAAAAGACTAATTTTTCGAATAATTTCACCCTTTCACGTGAACATTAAGCGTTAAATATTGACGATTACAAATAATCGCACCGAATGAATTCGCTCCGTTCCGTAGTCGCACTCGCACTCACCCTCGTTTTCGTTCAATCTTCCTACTTTTTTCCTAACATTCAATTCGGAGTCAAAGTAGGCTGAAATTCACAACCGTTTTTGCGTTTGATAATGGCGATAACATTAATCGTAATGTGGCTCATATTCTTCCGTTTCATTTTCCAAAATTGCCTAGCTATCGTTTTCAAGTGTAACCCATTAAGCAACCGCACCATACCAATTTCACCCGAATATTCAAGTACATATTCGAACGAATTCGAATGTGACAAAGTGCGTTCTGCGTTTGCCACCGTGTCTCAGTTTTAATATACTTGTATGCACGTTTGTGTGTATATGTGCAAGCCCGGTTCCGATCTGTTTGTATTTCACATGCAATTTCATCGGTTTGTCTGTACATTCCGGATTTTATGCGCGTTTTTTTGTTCATCCATTCGTCTGTTCGTTGAGCGGCTGAAAGCCTCCTTGAGAACAGAAAACTGAAAAATCTCCCTGAGAACAGACGTCAACCGAACATACAACATAATAACAAGGAAATGCTGCCGCGTAATCAGATATATAACGGGTGGAAATTCGAAAGCCAATTCAGGTAGTGGGTGGTGTTCATAAAAATTTACGGACTTATTCATGGACACGGGTAGTATTTAAAATAGATACATTATTTATCTAGATACTTTCTAAATATTCAAAGATTTTTCAAAATGATTAAAAGTGTTAGCAATACAACTTTTTGTTCAAATAATTTCGCAAATTCATCATAATTCGAATAAAATTTAAGTAATTGAGTACGAAATATTTTCGCTTTTCTGTAGTCATTGAACCACTGAATTTCGAATCTTCTTCCTTCAATCGATGTGATCCGGGCTGGCAAATTTGGGCACCCGCGGATCTTTCCCCATACTACTCCATTTATTGAAAAGTCCCAAGCCGCAACAACGGTGTTTTTATTAATTTCGTTTTTTTGATCAGCTAATGCGACAGTTTGTGGCAATCCATTCTCTTTCGTAACTTTTTGCTTCTTCGGATGGGTAAGTTTTGCCATTTCTTTTTTTCGCTTCGATTTATATATTGGTCCATTTTCGGTGCTATATTCCAACTCATAGCTGAGATATCGACAGGATAGCGATTTGTCCACAACAAAGCGAATGTTTGTATAAGCTCTGTAAGTTTTTTGCAACAAAATCTATCCTTTTTTAGATAGATATGTCATCGTTTCAATTCTATCTAAATAAATATTAAAAAATCTACATTTGAAAACTAATATAGATATAGATATGTATCTATCTAAACTAAATCTCAATTGTTAGATAGATGCGCATCTATTTTGAACACTGGACACGGGTCAAAATGCTCGTGGCTTGCAATATATACAGTGATTATGACCCACTACAATAACGTTAGGGAGTAACGTTCCAATAGCAATCCTAATGTAAATTTATTTGGATCGAACGAACCTTTCTTATTCAAATGTTTGCTTGATATGAAATTTTCCAAACCTTCACACACACACACGCAAAGCCACAGTCAAAAAGCATACGCGCATCAACCTGACTGAAATATCCCGAAATGCTAAATCTAATGAATGTTGAATGCATGAAGTGTCCAGCATTTGGTTGGCCAAGTTTTTGCAAAGCGGAACACCGCCTGTGCCCACGCGCCACTAAATACATATCGTGCACTCTATCCGTAATACCCTCGATTTATTCCGTTATATTTTAATGTGTAATGGTGAACGAATGAGTGGTTTTTTCTTTATATTTCTATCGACAAAGCATACTTATTCTACCTATATTTTATAAACATATATATAATATAATTCATCTACATTTTCTTTCGACCAGAAAATTATGTTTTCGAGGAATGCATAAGCCCTTAGAATGGCAACAACGTCACTGACTCATTCAATATCGCTCGCTTGCTCGCGCGCACAATTTATTTCAGGGGCCTAAAGAAAATGTATTGCATAATATTGGCTCATTCATTCCGTGTAGCAGCCATAATTCTTAGTTATTGTAACTGCGCCACTATAGTGTCGGTGTGTGTTCATTTCGTGGGGCAAATAATGCAAATTCATTTCGTATGTCCGATCAGTTTGAATGTAATCCGAACATTACCAAAAACATCTCAATATATTTATTACAACAAATTGAAATGATGTGATGTGTTTACGAAATGCGAGATATTCTCTCTTCAACATGTTCTGCGCGCGTGTGCATCATTTGGAATAACACGTTACATCGAAAATCTGTTTGCGACGCATGGCTTTAGAAATGTATTTTCAACACAACTTGCAAGTAGCTGAGGTTTGAGCCGTGACATTCAATCACCTGTTGCACATTTAGCTTCATTCAAACGCAATTTAATCGAAATGAACTTAAATCATACCATCTAAATATTTAAATTAGAGCTGTCGAAATAAATGGCAAACATTCAACCAGAATCGATTGTCGTACTTTATATCCGGCCTTGAATCTGCTAAATGGATTTACACGATTTGATTAAAAATTAATTGTGCCCGTGATAAATGGCCGATACCTTCCCGTTTTGCTGTGAATTTACACGTGCTTGCGCGCTGAGGCAAAAACGTGTCAGAAGAAAAAAATTAAATTTAGATTTTTGACCAGAGCAACCGAAAAAATCCAACAAAATGTGTTCCTCGTCTCCAGCGAACGGGTTCTGCAAACTAGCACATGTGTTTGAATGTGAAAATGGACATTATTAACATTTGTGTCATTGAACAATCACTTCGTTTGCCATATATATTCATTAATTTTGTCATATTCAGGCGGTTTGGCCTACTATTTCACGGATTTGCTCTTAAGCCAGAGAAATGGAGCGTATTTTTCGTTGCTCTGCCAGCCCCAAGACTTTGGAGGGGGTGGGGGGATTGGATTTGCGACGAGCCAAACTTTATACCTTTATAAATACATGAATATCACATTTAATGGTTGGTACTGCTAACTTTTTAATCGAACAATTTTCCATTTCCGTTCTTTGTCCCTTAAAGTGCACCTCTAACTAATTTTTTTCCTTCTTTTTTCGCTCTTGCTTTTTTTTATTTTTTCGTATTGTCATTGTCTTTAACAACATTATGTGTTCGTTTCTCGTTTTATTCTTCTCCAGCTTTTTTCGGGTGCATATGTGTATGTGTGTGCCGTTATCAATATTTTACCCGGCTTTATTCTTCCCATTATCTCTCGGTCCTCAAACCTGATAAAAAATGTGCAACGAGAGCAGGTTTCTCATTATGCCACTTTAAAAAGTGTGAACTTTTTTTTTTATTGTTTTACACATTCACAGCTAACAAATGCTAATGCAATGAAAAAGAAGAAATGAGGAAAGTACATCGTGCTCAACCACACATACACACACATACACGACATGCATTATTTTGTAGGTCATGTACAACGCATTTATATTGCTGCAAAACTATTCAAATAGGTACACGCGAGCAGATTGCCAATGCAGATGTGTTGATCCCAAAGAATTTGTATTCTTAAGAGAGTGGTGCTGGTGCCGGTGCTGGTTTTGGTTGTGCATATGCTGAGGATCTTTTGCTCACACATGCGCTTGGCAAGCTGTAATTTATTACAAACTATTTCTGTCTAAGAGCATGGTCGTAAAACAAAAAGCCATGTATAATAAGCACACTTTTTGAATGAAGAGCTCTTTCTCTCACACGCGCTTGCTCGCACGCTTTGGAACAGCGCCACAAAGACGAGAGCAATTTTTTGAGAAATAAAAATTTGCTTACGTTTATTCTTTTTCGGGTTCTCTCTTGTGCTCACTTTTTTATATTCTTGTTTTAATGGTTGCTAGCGCCAACAGATGATGTTACGGTTATTATTTAAAAGTTTTACGGTACGGGATATGAGTAAAACATACAGGTGTGTTTGTGTGTGAGTGTGGAAACCGGAAAGAGAGCGAACTACACGTTCGTAGTATTTCTCTTTTTGCTTTTTCAAAGAGGAATTCTGTTGCATCACAAACATTTCGCTGAATCGGTTTGAAGGCTAGACAATGACAAAGAATGAATGAAAATAGATAAAGAAACTGTCGATTACAGTATAGAAAATGCTGCTGACATCGACATGTCTGAATGATGACATTCATCAAATGTTTATGACGAATGAAACATGGCAGACATCAACAAAAACAAAACTGTGAATGACTGAATCTATCACAGGATGTGATATTCCCAGCACACGCTTATTTACAACGTTCAATACATTTTCTGATGCACAAACTGCACAACATTTTTATTAAAGACAAGTTTAGAATTGATATATTGTTCGGTATTCTCTGTCTCTTTAGTTCGATGAATGAATGAATGAATGAACGGTTCATAAGTAAGATATTAGTCTTATGTGTGTGTATGGAATTTTCTTCGAGAACTTCATCTAACGATATGACATAGACATATTTTGAACAAAAGGTGAATTCAATTCATATCATTGATCGCATTTTTGTGTTGAATGTGGTTTGCTTCAGCGATATTCCAAGCCACTTTTCATATACTTCGCATACGGCATTATCAACATCTGTATGCCATTCCATCTGCATCTCTTCATTCAGTGTTTTTGCGCTTTCATTCGCATGTCACAGAGCATCTGAATGATTCAGAAGAAATTCTAGTGCATTTACACCATTAAAAATTATTTATTTCATAGGTATGTACTTCAGATAGATTTGATTTGTTTTAAAAAATGTGCAGTTTGTGGGCTATGTGACTGTTCTCTGATAACGACAACATTGTATCGCATTTTATCCGCGAATGACCACGCCATTGAATGAAAATAAATATGTTAGAGCTAATGTATGCTCTGGTCTGATTGGCATCCGATGCATCTGATTCTCTCTCTCTCTCTCTCTCTCTCTCTCTCTCTCTCTCTCTTTCTCTTGTGTAGCTAAACGTGTAACCATTTTGCATCTTTGCATATGCGCAACACGATACGAACAGCTGTAAAAATCGCCATTTGTTTGATGGTTTCTCGAAGAATTCTATGCTCAGATTGGCTAATGCGGTTTCGAGTCATTTTCATTTTATTCTCGGATCAACCTTTGTCATATTTATCGTCTGGAAACGCTCATCTCTGAAATTTGTACTCAAGTAATTGATCTCAATAAATTTGGATTTTACACAAAGATCCGCTCTTACAAATTTTATTAGTATTCGAAATGTTGTGAATCTTTTGAATTTGACTTATGGCCAGAATTCATCAGTCACATCCGAAACTAATTCGGAAATTTGTGTTGCAAATTTACACGATGTGCAACACAAATATCACCTGGCCAGATTGCAAAATACTCAGCCGCACCGGCTGAAATGTCATAGGCAACAAAAACCAATAGCGACTATCAAACAAACGAATTCCAGTGGTTTCGGCAAGCAAATTGCTCGGATTTCGAATCACACAGACAAAAACACGAAACAATACACAGCGAAACGTCCATAGAAATCGGAATACTTTAGGCGTAACCAGCCATTTCTAGCATTTAATTTATTCGAGGCACTATGGGCAAATAATAGTGAGCAAATAAATTTCGAATCGATGATGTGCACACACACACAGCGATTCAGTGCAATGGAATTACAATTGCAGAACAATTTGCTTGCAGCCGCGCTGACGCTGCCAATGTCGCCGCAGTAGCTGCTCTGTTCTGCTCTGCACTGCTGCTTCTTTTGTCTCTCCTTCACTATTTCTATACATGCACAAGTTCCGAATGTTTCATTTTGTTTGCATTTGATCTGTTTTGATTAGGTTAGGTTCGTTTTGGTTGTGAGTTTCGTTTGGTTTGATTCTTTTTCTTTCTATGACCATCTCTCGATTTATTGTTATTTTGGAGCTAACTCTCGTTATTATCTGCGATCAAATTTTGCGAGCGTGTATGAATATGTACTCTTTTTCCCTTCATCTGTGTTTGAGTTGTGTTTTTATAGTTGCCTTAATATGAAGTGTTTGGTTTGAATTCGTGTGGGATAGTGTACGCTCCAATTTTGAATTAGTATTCCCTCAAATTTCTCAATGTTCCTGTTCAATTGCAATTGAAAAACCATATATGAGTTTTACATTTTGAGAATGGGATAGAGCAATCCTTCTAATACTGCACAACATCTGAATACAACACTTAGCAATTCTATATTGTCATCAGGCTAGTTCGTTTCATTCCATCACATTTGACGACTGGTGACTTTCGATTTGGTAGAACACTTAAAATGGTCTACACACTGGAATGGCCAATATGCAATTAAGGAATAAAATAACCAAAAACTACAGCTTAAAGTTTTAAAAATAATTGGCGGAATGAGGGAGTTGGAGGGAGATCATTTTTCAAAACGATATCATTATTATTACACATCAAGAGAGAGATGGAAGGAGGACCAGAAAAGAAGAGAGAAATAGAGAGTGAGAGTGGACAGTTTCGCATTCAATTGTCTCAACATTACAAAATGAAATATAAACATTTCATAACATCGAATTTGAATTTCAATTCGTGAATGTGCGTGTGTGCGTGGATTGCCATTTGTCGGTGTCACACGGCAGTCGTTCTCGAAAAGTCATTCTAACCGCACATAGTTATACCATTCCGCTCAATTAAAAAAATATCAGCCTTCACAGTGAAATTATCAGAATACTTCGATTGCTCTAAATAATAGGGAAATCCAAATAATGTATTAAAATCAAAATTTAGTTAAGTGTAAATGACAATCAAATATTGAAAAAAGATGTTCACTGGTGTTTTGTTTCTTAATCATAGACATTCGTGAAAGCGGCCGAACATTGATGCTAAGTCACCACAGAGAGAGATGATGATGAAATTGAACACGTTTTGCATTTCAAATAACATTTCCAGACTGCTTCAACTGCAGAATGATTATTCCAATGCAATGTAAAAAAATGAACAATTATGTGGATGAAAGCTTTTTACCAACCATCTTCATTTCTGCAGAAAACATCACGCATAGAATTTTCCAAAGTAATGAGATTTCGATTAATTTCTCTCTATTTTATTCAAGTACGAGGGTAACTCCATAAGTCTTTTAAGATGCAATGATAAATTTCTGAAAATGGCTTTATTGTTTTTCTGCCACGATGATCAATACGAAAGAGTTATCTCAAAAACATGCTTATTGATACTATCAACAGCCCCTTCGGGCGTCGAAAAACTTTGACCACGTAGTTTTTCTTCACGCTCGCATTGTCATGATGAAGATTGATCTTGCGTCGACGGTTGTTTTTTTCTTATTTTTTGAAAGACTTCGGGTAAACAAATGGTGATAAACCAATCAGAATTGACCGTTCTACGATCCTCCAAAGGGACTCTCACCACATGACCACTTTTCTGAAAAAAACAGGCAAGTGTTTACTTCAAAGTGCTTCTTGCAAGAACAACTATCGTTGGGTTTTGTCAAATTATGTGGGATCCAACGTGAGCAAATCTTTTCTACGGCTAAATGTTCATGCAATATTTTACATATGCTGTACGATGAAATGCCCAGCCATGCCTCAAACTCATGGAAAGTCACATGCTGATCTTTCTTTATCATCTCACGCAAAGCATCAATGTTTTCTGTCATAATAACTGATTTTAGGCGACCTTCTCGCAACTTGTCTTTGAGCGAACGATGACTGCGCTTGAATTCGTTGTACAAATAATAAATTATCTGAAGAATTGATGCTTCTTTGTCCAAGGCCTAATGAAGTCGATCGAAACACTGTTGTTGAGTTAGGCCTACTCGAAACTCGTAACAAATCATCGAACGAAACTATTTACGAGTAAAATTCAATTTTTGACTAAGATAAATTTTCCAAGTAGAAAAAAACAAATGGCGCTCATATGACAAAAAGTTCCGAGGATGTAATATACTGTCAAAAATGTCAAACTTCTCGAAAAAAACTCTCTCTTTCTCTCTCTCTCTCTCTCTCTCTCTCTCTCTGTGTGTGTGTGTGTGTATCTTTAATAAATTTTCTATCCCGTGTGTCTTCCTTTTGGTTGAATAGTTGCGTGAAGCAATGTGGAACTCTTTATGCACCTGCATATTGAAGTTTAAAAGTCCAGTATTGACAAACTTTGATGTAGAAGTAAATATTCGGATTAAAATAGTTGAAGTTTTTCTTAATTAGTTTGCATTGAACATGTTCCAGCACCAATGTCAGTCAATTATATCAACTGTACCATATTCAATAGTGCAAACACCAAGTGCTTTAGGCTTTTTTATTGATTCTTTTGTTGACATTTCTGTGTATAGGAGAGTAATAATGTGATTCGCGTGATTTCGACATAAGTTTGTCTCGCATCTGTAATATTTATGAGCCACAAGAATCAATTTCAATGAAATATGGAATTATATTGGGTGAACAAATGAATTTTAAAGGATTTTTTTCTAATATAGATAGTTCATTTTATAGCTGGTACTAGTAACGCCATCTCTTGAAAATCCTTTAAAATTCATTTGTTCACCCAATACATTTCTCAGCGCAGACACGCACGAGCTCGCACAATTCTATTTGCCATCTTTCATTTCAATCGATTTTTTTTTCTTCTCGAGATGAACTAAATGAGTGTGTGTGAGAGTACTTGTCGGAATTAGCATGTTTCGTATTGAAAGACGTTCGGATGCTTATGCTTAATATTTGGCTAATATGTATGCAACTTAGCAATGGGAAAGCATCTGTTTATAACTTTCGTTTGTACACTGAAATCGGATAGGGTCGCATCGCATCGCATCGCAACACATTGAGAAATACACTAGTACGGATGATGTCGTGTTTTATGGAAGAGGAGAAGGAACAAAAATATTACGTGACCATTACACGTGTTTTCCATGTGTGATATCGATATAGTGAGTGCCTGTGCATATATTCACGAATGTGGTTCTGGTGCTGGATATGTGTGTCTACAAAACAACACACAACATGACAGTCCATGATTAAAAACTGTGAAAGCAAGAGACAAACTCTTTCGTTTCGATGCGCAAGATACCCAGCTAGTAAGCAATACAATAGTAGCCAATGGATGGAACAAAGTAAAGCAGAGCTTATAGCTTAGTAAATAGATAGCAAATAGCAGCCAGTCTACGGAATATATGGTGCGGTATGTGCGCGAACGCGCCATTGTCGCTATTACGTCTGGCCACTGAACGTAATCGTTTTCGTATTGATGATCGATTGAAATATTACCAACCAACCGATCCATAGTGGCCATACAAAGCACTCAGACAGACACGTTGAATGAAAACGTGAAACATGGAAAAAGAGCGAACAAGATAGAAAAGCTGTAGCCGCAACCAGAAGCAGCACCAGTAGCAGATCGGTGTCAATTTTTCATTCACTTATTGAGTTTTGTCGTGCGATTTGCTGGCTTAATCAATGTGTATTACTCCCAACAAGTGGATGGCAAACAATGGCAAATCAATGAAAAGAACGTAATGAAAAAATGATTGAAAAAAAAACAGAACAGACACAAACAATTCAAACTCACACACACACACACACTCACTCATTCACATACGAATGGATGGCATGGCAGCAAGTTAATGCAGCGACACAGGGCGAAATGCATCTATGATAATCAATATTTGGTAGTGTGTCTCATTTTTGCGTCCAGGAGCCATAACACAAAGCCAAAATAACAACAACAAAAAATTCCAGAGATAACGGTAGAAAGAAACACAGTGAAAAATAGTTAGAACAAGCAAATAGACAGACAGATAGACAAAATGACACAAAAGTAATCGCAATTTTATAGAAATTGCATATTTTATTTATTTTCTATTTTCGTTTTCACCGTTCCGCATCTCACAGACTCACTAATATGGTGCATTTGTGTATTCAGCATTCGGCAGCAGCGGTTGTGGATAAATAAACAAAACCACAAGATGAATGAAACCCATTCGAGTACACATTGGTAAACAGACAAAGATTTTTGTTAAAATGTTATATTTTCTGTTCCAGGTTCATTTCTAGGTTCCTTCGTTCATCCTCTTTTCTTGCTGCTCTCTCTCTCCAATCGCTTCTAGTGAATTTTTTAGTTTGGAATTTTTATCATGCTATATTGTTAGTATTGTGGTGAAGCATAGCTTAGACTCGGAATGCATCGTGTCTATCGCATAATAACGATGAAATTTTGATGAAAATACCTTTGGTAAAATGTATTGAACAGTTGTCGAGTCGAATGCCGCTCATAAATACCCCTGCATAAAACTTGAAATTAATATTTGCTATCTACACACTTTTGTCAGAAAACCACATATACGAATAAAACTAAACAAAATATGAAGAAAAACAAAAGAGAGAGAGGGAGAGTGAAACATTCTTCGTTTTCTTTTTAATATACTCAATATCGCCTGCATCAAGAATTTACGAGAAGTCGTAATAAACTTTGCTTTGCACTCATCATATTGGAAGACAAGAGTAAAAAGATATGCCGAGGTTAGATGGATTTTTCAATTTGCAATGAGACCGAACGGTGTTGCAATATATAGATAGTTTTATGATGCAAATTACTCTAGCAAGTAACCGGTAGTATCACAATTATGGCTGAAAACTCTATATATGTCGATTGAGGTCCATTCCAAAACAACTTGAAAGCAGAGACAACGCGCTACTTTTTTGTTTCAACGTTTTTATTGATAAATAAATAAAAAGATGCAGAGCAAATATTCAATATTGAAGAATTATTGAGCTAAAACGGGCGAAATCAGACACGAGATTGAGGTGAAGTTAAGATGTGCAGCAATTTCTATGCGCTTGTTGATGAAAATGCAATCAAGTAACGTCGGTGTCTGATTTTTTTTTTAACTCATTAACATTTTCATGCAATATTTCCCAATAACGAAGAAAAAACTGTGTACAGCAGCGTATCAAGATAATTCCGAACGAAGGAGCTGCGCAAAGAAATCACAATTAAGCAAACAAGGCATTTAAAGCATTAGCAGTGTATGCTTTTACACGGATTCTGTTCGTGATTTGTGCTTGTGTGTATGTATCATGTGTTTTTATGAGAGCGTTAAACAAACATTTTGCTGAACAAATGCAAACCAATTCAGATTAAATAAATGGTGATTGGCCATTTTTCTCATTTAAAATCGAATGTGAATGCCGCGTGATACGTAAACAGTCTGCGCGTCATCCATGTACATATGCATTGGAACATTGAAAAAGGAGACAAATGAACAAACTTGTTACTAGCGATAAGTATTCGATATGATGAAAAATATGCATACCTAGGCGAATTGCGTTGACTAATCGACCAATAATTGCCATTTTTCAATTCATTTTTTGAAAGCATCCAGTCGCTCGACAATATTCGACAGAAACGGCAGTAAAATCGCTAATTTATCGAGACCGGCTGAAATGCGCAATTTCTTCTTCATTTTAATGAAATGACTCACTTTTGGCAATGAATCACACTGTTTGCCGCTGGCTTCATTCAAATTTCGTGATATGCGCATTAAAACAACACTTTTGTTTTAAAAATTAAAAAGATGAAAAGTCAAAACAAACGTCATTTAATTGCTCCATCAATGCGGGCTCCTGAGAAACGAACTAATGTAACATTTTGCATTTTATAAAATGATTCATTTCGTGTTCGCTGTTCATTGTTATCACATTTCATTCATTTGGTCGTAATTCGTTTAGTTTCTACAAACGACAATTTCATCATTACAAACAACACAATTTCAATTCCAAGCAATTTTATCCGATTCAACACGCTCTTTGAATGTGCCGCTTACTAATAACCATATTTTTACTTTTCCGCACACCACTGTTTGTAGTAAAAGTATTGCGATCGGTCCAATAAATTCAAATGAGATTTCTATGCGTTTTGAACCTAAAATTATTGCAACCATTCCCAGAGAAATGTTTTGTCCGTGTGTGGTTAAAAAAGATGCTGTCCTATATTTCACTACAAGAATCAATTTATTTTCACGAGTTTTTGTAGTGCTTTGTTTCTCAATACTAAAGTCATAATTCAAAGTGAACATCAACAATGGCTAATAGTTCCCGTCTCACTGTTGGTGAGTTTCGCAAATGTGGCACGGCTGATTCACAGTATTAATTAATCCTCAATCTCAGGCGTTACTATGCGATGGATCCATCAACGCATTTGAATCCATCGCCCAAATTTATCTACTAAATGCGATGCGACTGACGTATTCATGCTTGTCTGCTACAGCGTAAGCAGTGATACAGTGAACGCGTTAGTGCAACTCTCAGTCATTATTGTATGTATAACATAAACAGCGTCGCAGCGAACACGAACACGCGTTCACTGTATCACTGCTTACGCTGTAGCATACAAGCATGAATACGTCAGTCGCATCGCATTTAGTAGATAAATTCAAGCGATAGATTCAAATGCGTTGATATAGTAAAGCCTGCTCAATCTCATCGGAATTACTTAAAATTTGGTGTGACATATTCGCATAGTTACATGATGATACGATATGAAATAAACATAACCTGTGAACCCGTAGACTGTAGGAAAATATGCGGGAAAGTTAGTTTTACGTATGTAAGACCATTTTTTTGTATTATTTTTGGATAGAAAATGTTGAAATCATCAATGAATGGAGAATCAAACGAAATTCCTGGCACACAATTATTCATGCGAATGCAGAATGAGGGCCCGGGTGAGCGTGAGCATTGCTAAATCGACCCATTGATTGTGGCAGATGATCGATGACTTCAAATGTCATCTCGGAATGATTTCGACATTGCATTCAAAGGCAACATGCTTCTATATAACAATTTTCAAATCGATTGCGAAAACTTTTCGAATATTACCAGGCAATTCGAACGTGTGTCTCTCTCTTCTTCTGGTTTGCGTTTAACATATTTGCTTTTGGTAGCGGTCGCATTGGTTGTGCCACAGCATATTTTATTAAAACACGAAACGTACAGTTTATCGACAAATTGTATTCTTCAATTAAACATGCATTCCAAATAGTATGGAACATACATGAAAATGTACGGCCAGCGCCAATCGGACATCGGTAACATTTGTACATCGGTAACATTAAACACACGCTCCGCTTCAATCCACACAGCCGACTCATTAAAGCAAAACGAATGAGATGGAATGCAAGTCGTTGATCGCTTGTTGTGTGCGAGCCTGTTGCTTACTTAATCTTGCAATAACAGAAGAGAGAACAAGTGCGAGTGCTCTAACCACCATCATCATCACACACAGCACCAATTTAAAACAACATCCAATCGCAAGAATAATAATAACATTGAAAAATATTAATAATTTTATTAAACTGTAGATAATCCCAGCATCTTTTTCAATCGTGCATCATAATGTACAAAAACGCTAGCCGTTGTCTCAAAATAACACATAAATGAATCGAAAAAGTACGGACATATATCATGCCCGTGAATGAACACATTTGAATCCAACGGTTGGCGAAAGCATGTAAAGAAATTGATAGATTTGTGTGAAGATTCGAAATGATGAACATTTGTTCGCTTTTTTGCAGTGGACGCGCGCGCGGACAGTGTCATACAATCAACCAGTATTGTGAGGCCAACGATAGATTGTACGGTCTCTTCGGTAAATGAAATATAATATTGAGCTGTTTATTTGTGCTTCTTTTGATGCCTATTTCATTGCGCGCACACATGCGCACACATAGATGTTAATTTTTCCACTAATTAGTAGATTTTTTATTATTTTAGTAGTTTCACCAGTTTTATTATTTTATTAGTTAGTAGGTCTTAGTAGCCACTAAGAAGTAATAATTATTATTTTATTAGTGACTAACATCTAACTAATTAGTAGGTCTAAGTAGATTTTTATTAGAATGTTAGTAGATTTATTAGTAGAATGTTAGTAGATTTATTAGTAAAATGTTGGTAGATTCTTCATTATTAGTGGCTGTTAGTAGCGTTTTCATTAGATTTATAGTAGAGTTTTTATTAGAATTTTCTTTTTTTCGCGCGTCATAAATATTGCTTTTTTTTAAATTTTTGCAAGAGCTCTGGGCATGAGCATTGAGCATCATTAGTTACAATTGGAATAATTATCGCCATATATATAATATATAAATAATATATATATAATATTGGCGATATTCATTCGATATTCATGTATATATATTATTTATATATTATATATATGGCGATATTTATTTCAATTGTAATCAATGATGCTCAATGCTCATGCCCAGTGCTCTCGCTATAGCAAAAATTAAAAAAAAACGCAACATTTATGACGCGTGAAACCAGGAAAATTGTAATGAAAACTCTACTAACAGCCACTAATAATGAAGAATCTACTAACATTCTACTAACATTCTACTAATAAATCTACTAACATTCTACTAATAAATCTACTAACATTCTACTAATCAATCTACTAACATTCTACTAATATATCTACTAACATAATAATAAAAATCTACTAAGACTCACTAATTAGTTAGATGTTAGTCGCTAATAAAATAATAATTATTACTTCTTAGTGGCTACTAAGGCCTACTAGCTAATAAAATACTAATGGAAAAAAACTACTAACTAATAAAATATTTTATTATTTATTATTTATTAGTTACCCCAATGTGCGCACACGCATTCAATTCAATCTAAACGATTCTACTTTCGCTTGATTAATTAAAGTAGTTCCATCATCATCTAATTAACTATTTGAAATTGTGCCCATCAATGAATTCCATCCAATAATTTCGGCCGAAGCAGCTGCTTTAGTTGATGCCGGGCATTTTCTCGCAGTCATGTGCATTCCTGTGCTGTAATTCAATTGCCATAGAGGGACAAACGTAAATACGGGTCACAAACTCGAACATAATGATTAAAATTATGCTTTCTTTCGAATCACTTAAGCAATATTCCGAATTGCTCACAATGTGTGAATGCCATTGACGCCTGCTAACAACACATAAGATCATAGCCGATCAAAGCATACATTTTTTGTAATTTTTTTTGATCACAAATAAAAAACTGTCAATTTTCCTTTGTCACTCGTTAATTGATTGCATTTTGTATTTTTCTGTCTCGATTGAATTACCAATTAAGTGATGAACAAATCCATCGATACGAAACGTTATTATTTTGCCCAAATGCTGCAATATTTTAATCGAATCATCAATAGGTGCTGGAGTTCGAGTTTAAATAGTTTGGGTTAATTAAATTTGGGTGCTTTGAAGTGTGGAAACGGCTCGTCAATCCGCGCTCACAAAATGAGCATATACGATGCATGAATCAGGCTAAAGTAAAATCGCATTGCCTCCATATAATTTGAATCGACACATTGTTACAACATAGGCAAACTCATCCTTCAATATTGATTTACTCAATAGCATCATTTTACGGTAGCAGATACCAGCCGGCTAGGCATTGATGATTCAGGCAAAAAGAAAATAGTTGGCTATTTCGATTAATGTTTTTGTTGTTCGATGTCGGCTAAAGTTCGTCCATTGATACAAGATTTTCATCGCATTTAGCCGATTGTTCAATAGTTTCACTTCAAATAAATTGCTACGATTGCAAAATTTAATATTCCATTTTGTTTGAAAAATTATTAGTTACTGGCCAAAACGTAATAAGGTGTTATGGGCAAACCAATGAAAATTAATTGAGTATTATTAATACAATAATAATTGAAATGAAATGTGTTGTTTTTTCTGTCGCACATTTGCCAATGGAATTTCACCGCAAGCGAATTTTAAATTGACATTCAACGTTTTCGCTCCGCACGAAATCGATTTGAATTATCCAACTGAATGATGTCTGTAAGCCGATTTAGATCATAATCTTCACAAGCATGCAATATAAATAATCCAATTAGTAAAATGATGATAAAATATTAACGTGCAAACGTTGATTTGACTGTTTCAATGGAATTTCTTATTAATCATCGAATACAATGGTTCGCATTCATTTCATTGCAAGTGCAAATTGTGGCCGCTTTTTAGGATGTTGACAGAAAAAAAATGTGCTCACACCATTTTGTATGCACATAAATGGGAAAAACTGCCAAATTCTCAATCGGTTTTAATATAATGTGCCCTCATTGCCGTCATCAGAATACGGGCACTCGTTCTATACTGTCATCTAATTACGTTAAGCTGTTTCGATCATTTAGGTGGCTTAATGCGAGAGTTATGTATTTTTCGAAATTCAAAAGACACACGAATGAAAATCCAATGATTTACGATGAAATGCCATAAAACGTCCGCGCTCCTTTTTTCTCATTGATAAAATCTTATTTTCCGTTCCGCGTCTTCGCGTAGTAAAGCTAATCTAATGTACATTGCAATTTCATATTTGTGTAGATATAGACGATTGCTTTATGTGATACAATTGCTCAACATTTATATAACAAATTTTTTGAAATCTTCAGCTGAAACTTAATTTCAAACAATGTTCTCTATCTTTCTCTCTCTATTTTCATTGAAATTGATACTTTAGTCTCCCTTGTTCAGTTTTTATGTCTAATTTTTCATTGTCATTTGTATCGTAGCCGTTATCACTTGAAAAATGAAGACGCTACTATACTCTTACCTTGTGTAATCTTTTATTCTTGTTCAGCTTCATGTTTGTGTCATTGTGTGCATTTTCAATGTCACTATTGCATTCTTCATAAGCTAATTCAATGACTATTCAAACAAGTCAACACAACTTCGGTGTACCGCACTCCGCTTCATTCTGCACACAATTTTAGTTAGACTAAAAATTTAATCTTATAAACAATTTTTATACTCTTCATTATTGCCCGCATTCATTCAATAAAATATAATTTATGTGCATTGAGCGTATTATGATGCGGCGATAAAGTGTGAATTGCGTTTTGTAATGTACGAAAAGTTCAATGAATCAGATCAGTGAGCGGCAGAAAGTGGTGCGGTCAAAGCAATGTCTCATGCCCATATTTATTTGGCATATTTGTGATACTCATGAATGGCTTCGTTTTACAAAGCCAGGACGCGCCGTCAAAATGATAATTTACCTTTTTCCTCTTTTCAAAACGACGGAAGAATGGCAAATCTTTATAACATCGACACCGTAAACTGAAATCAAGAGTAAGCGAAGGAAAGGAAAAAATATACAATTTTTTTTTTGTATTAATAGCGTTTGGTTCAGTTCGGTATCTGTGTCATTACCGCCTATTACCATGCCCATAATGTCTGTGAATGCCGAAGCCATCTCAGAAAAAAGAGGGTTCATTTCACTGGCTGTTCATTTTGAACAGAGTTCCATGTCATCGAAAATTAAGCTATATTGCTTTTCATTCTGAAATTTTCGGAAGCCGCTGCACTCTTATCTTCTTCGCCTCTCACTTTTGCGTGTCACAGTTTATAAAAGCGGATATAATCGCTTGAAATGAACGGTGAAAATTGGAAAAAAATCGCCACTGAACGTATGCGGAATATCAATGATTCTGTGACCGCCGTTAGTCTCGTCAAAGCATCGAACGCACATAATATAAATACACGCACCCGGGCTTCGGGATGCTCAGGATTTATTAGAAGTAGCGATTCTTGTTAGCTGGCGGCGAGGACCAGAGACAAATGATAAAAAAGTCCAATAGATCTTCGGCCATTGTTTGGTATTCCAATGAAAACATAGTTTTTCAAGGCGGTAACAACAACAATAGAAGTAAAAGAGCAGAAAAAAAAATTATTTAATACACTTTCCGATGCAAATGCAAAAACAGAGCGCATTTTTAACATATTGTCGAAAGAAAGTAGCAATTGTCGCACAATTCATGCATACAGAGAGAGAGAAGGGTAGAGAAAAGAAACACGTTAGTAGAATCGGCACAGACAGCATTAAAATATGAGTAACATTTAGCCCTCATTCATATTTCTCTCCTGCATTCAATGGTGGCATCGATATATGCGTCTCTTTATTCGTTTATTGCACTGGTGCAAAAATATGCTTTAATTTTATTGATGCAACACATGAAACCGAATTCGTGTGTGTGTGTGTGTGTATGTGTGTGTTTGTGTGTTCAACTCTTCGTTCGTTTTAACTTCAGTAGCAAATCAAATAGATGTAGCACGTGCACTTTTGCACATATTATCATCCGATACGCACAACGTAAATGCGCCTTATTTGTTCTGTGAAATCTAACCATATGCGCGTAAAAACCACATAATTTTGGATGAAAAATTCTTTTTTTATTGTATTCATTCAAAGGTACAAACTGTTCGTCCGATAAATGAGGCTGGCAGCGACACGTATGCGCACACATTCATTCACTCGCTCTTGCGTGCACTATATAAATTCGTTTTTATTTCCATTTCTCATTGTTTTCATTATTGTCATTGTTCACATTTCACTCGGCGTGTCCTGACAAACGAGCGAAAAGGAAAGATTGTACCATATGATAGGCAGGTGCATCATAATTTTAGTGTACGCTCTTTCACATTTGGCATTTGGTTTTAGCTTTTTCACAATAATTTGACGAACCTTTAAATTTCACTGGGGAGTGAAGATTCGGTTTCCTTTCATTTCATTTTGTGTTTGTTTGTGCATTGACGCTTGCATTCGCTTCCACGAACGGCTGCCAGTCGGAAGGACTTCAGCTCCAATGCCGACACAATCAAGGGTAATAAATTTTCGAAATGTGTGCTACATCAAACTGTAGTAATATCGTATTCGCCATTTGTATTTTGCCAGGAGTAACGAGTAACCAAGTCACTTCGGTGAAAACAGGTGAAAAGTTTCAAACTGAGTTACATGGCAAGCATTTGTTGTTGTTGCACAGCATTCATAGTTGTGCATTGAAGATCACACCACATACAAACTGGAACGAAAAATAATACAGAACAACTGTGAAATTCGATATGCACAAAGAGTGAACCATCACGCATTACAGTTTCGATATGTTCGTGAATGTTCGCTCTTCTCTATGTGTTACTAACGAGGCTTGTGCATAAGAGTTATGCGACTCATCAAATCTACCAAAATTCTCATTGGATCACCTTTAGCTTTACTATCTGAAGTCTCACAACGAACCGCAAAAATGGAATTTCGATTTTTTGTCTTGTTGCGGGTGCTTTATCGTTGGATCTTTGTTTTATGGTAGTGGATTCACCGCTGCTTCTAAGCAAATTCATCTCACACTTGATAAGTAATTCGAGATCAAAGGACACCATCTTTATGAGGGTGCATCGCATGTATGGTTGGATACAATCGAATCACACACATGCTCTAGATAAAGGGGTCTCATAGCCAGATCCAATGGAATGAGAGAGAACTGGCGTAAAAAAATGATTCCGACAACAAATAATATTGATGGTCTTATGCCAACTCGCTCTTCTTTTATCGTTCAAATTCAATTCACAGCTCCCGCGTATGTAATGAATTCTACGAGTTTATTCATCTAACTTTGAGATCAGAATAAATATTCGACATAGAAAGAGAAGAGAGAGAGAGAGAGAGAGAGAGAGAGAGAGAGAGAGAGAGAGAGAGAGAAAACGCGTTCAAGCGACATGGCCATTCAAACAACAATCCGCAATCATTTTTCTTTCATTTGAATAAACTTCAATAATATTCATTTTTTTGTGTATGTAAGTGGCTGTGTGAGTTGTTACATTTATTTTTTCACCATCTCAAATTTATTTCTTATCTCTTTACGAGGAGCTGTTTTTGAATACGAGAGGGCTCGACCCATTTTTTGCTCTACTGGTTACACATTCATTATCATTGCCGTGTGGAAGCGCAACGCATCGCATCCAATATAGATTTTTTATAGGCTTTTGTATGCTTTCGCTCCCCCTCTCTCTCTCTCTCTTCATCACTCTCACTCTCTTTTTGCTGTTCGGTTAATTTTCTTTTGACTTCCTAGCCTGATCCTGGTCGTTCAATTGGTGTTGACCATAAATTTGATCGGATTTCGGAGAGCCAAAGAATTGCTGTGCTCTTGCGAATCGTATCTCTCGCTTGACCGAAGGTGAAAGAGAAACGCAATACCAGCACCATCAACAGGAAAATCTAAAATGAACGTATAATCAAATCGAAAATGGCATTTGTTTTCTCCGGAGAGCATGTATAAACGCAGTAAAAAATGGAAAGCAGATAATCTTATAGGTAATATCAAAATCGGTTTTTCGGATGCTTCAATAGCTTGTGTATGCAATGTTATCCGCTTTTCTTTACTCACAATCGGCTCGCGTTAGGGTGTTTCAAAAAATGGCTTCTCTGTGATTCAAATGTGGTTCGCCTCAACCATTTTCTATGATTTCATGTACTATTTGACCAATTCGAAAGAGAGTTATGTTTTGATGCTGAAAATGGCTAAATTTGTTGGAATTGGATTTTCATTCAAATTCAAAGAATGCCACTTGTCTCGAGCTCACCCTAAATCACAAATTACAATTTGGATGTTTGAAGACTGGGCCATGCGATTTTATTCGATGGGAACAGCATCATACATGTAATATGTAAATATTTCTTGTGTATGGCCATTTTCGATCTCTATATCGCTTTCATTCAGCCGTCTTTGCTCGCTGTCAGTAAACAAATTTTGCCATCATTCAAAGCAAAATGCGTTGCAATATTTGGCATAAAATAATACTTTAATCGAATATTATTGTTGTTATTTGGATTATATATCCATCTGATATTTCAACTGCTCCTTGACTTTAATGCTTCGGGTATATTTTTGCTATTGTTGTTCCGATCTTCCAGCCATATTCATCCTAAATGTCTTCGGCGTGATCATTGTCTATGTATAGTGGGCACACAACCACGCACGCCTTATAAAAGCTGAACGAATAATGTGCGTATCGAATTCTTTGAAATGTTAACGTGTCGCGATTTGCCAAATGTGTGCTTGCGAAAGCAAAAAATGGAAATCCTCCGAAATATTCGGATGTGTGTGTTCATTCGATGTCGGCTGATGGCCGATGATGATTATAGTGGCGGCGGATGTGAGTATATCGTTTGCGATACTTGATGGCATATTGATTAGAATATGTGCGAAAGAAGTTGTGAAATCGATTCTCTCACGTTCTCATTCAATCGAACGCAGATACCCCAGAGAATCATTTGGTTTATCTTCGTGCTATTTTGATCGTCAGTGATTCCCTAATCCGAAATTCTGTTCATATTTAGTTAAATTTGTGTTGAGTTCGTGGATGGCGAAAGTGTTTGTGCGCTCGTTCTTTCGATTTTAGTTCGACGTCAATGGTTGCTGAATGTGCGGCCTTTGGATTAAGTCAATTCAATCGCAATGAAAAGAATGAATTATCAAAATATAGCTGTGCATTGACATGCCATTGCACGGAATGAATGAATGAACGAGTTTGCTACATGAACGCGAATGTGTTCATGCATTAGATAGAGAGAGCTGCTGAAAAGACACTCAAATATATACGTTTATCGATACACAAGGCACAGTAAATCGATTGAAAGAAAATCAAACGGAAACTGACGGAAAAGACGAAACAGTGATGCGAGAGTGAGAGAGGACTGAGGATCGGGTGATGTAAACGTTACGCACATACATACTAAATCTATAAGTCGAATAAATAATGTGATGTGCGTTCTGAATTCAGCAATTTCTTCTCAACTAAGAATGAGAGAAGTGAAGCGGCAGCGGCAGTGAAAGTAGCAGCAGCTCCTTCGATATATTCCATCGTCTTCGATTCGTATTGCTATCCATGCACATAAAAACATATATTATTCAAAGAACGTGTACGATTTACACAAATGGTATAATGCATTGTTGAACTGCTATTCCTCCTCTATAATGTATTGCCTCTTTCGAATGCGTTATTTGGAGTGCGTGCATCAAATATAAGTCGATATCTGCTAAACACACACATTGTAAAATCAAACGAGGCAACAGCAAAACAAAACGATCGAATTTTGCCCCTCGTTTTCGAAACATATAGCCGAATGACACAAAAATAAATGTGTTACTATGTAATTTTGATGATTCGTTTTTGTTTTGTTTCTGGTCTCGTCTTACGAATATTTTCTTGTTTACGTGTTTTGATGACTTCGATTTCAGATTATTTCGATTCGCCATTTGGTCAGATAGAACTTTATTAATATATCTATAAATTGATAGAGAGATAGATTTGCGGAAGTCGCATCTAATTTATCCGATGTTCGCTCCAGTCACATTTATGCCGTATAAAATGGGCTTGGGCGTATTGCCCTATGATGGGTGCCGGTGCATGACAAATGTGTATGTATATCGAAACCATTAAGTTAACCATATGACACAATATTTTTTTTCGGATTGTGCTATTCTTCCACCGTATTTTTGGGGTTCAGACTGACGAATCGAAATGAACATGGTTCTTATTAAATGTGCGCCCTCTCTCTTACACACACTCACACTTTAAAGTGCCTAATTAACACTCATCCTCGTTAGTTAAATTGTGTTTTCGTTCCGTACTCAAATTTCCATTCGTTCCGTGCTCAAATCAACAATTTATTTCAAATCTTGAACTGCCCATCTTCTTTCCGCGTCTCAACACGTTCTGTGGCAGAGAGCCAATAACGAATTAATCATATTTATTTATTTATTTATTGCAAAACCTAAATTCATACCAATGTGTGCTCTCAGCAAGCTGCAATGCTTGTTCAAGTTTATCCGCGTGCGTTCGAAATGTATAGATCTTTGTTGCGATGCCTTTTCGTGCATCTTTTTCCTAATGACACATCAGAACATCAAATGCGACTGAAATTTGTTATTGATTGAAGTCACGAATTGTGCATATTATCAATATTTCTTGGCTCGTCAGCTTAGTTCCATCTTTTCTCTGTCTCCCTCACTCTATATCGATGCATCTGTGTATTGCCATTCATTTATCCTCGCATTGAGGTGAGCTCGCACTTTTTGCCGTTTTTTTTTTTTTTTTTTTGTTATAGAGCATAATCGATTTATAAGACACCCGTCGTTTCGGCTATTCTCACATTCATCCGTAGTACTCTCGATTCGTGATGGTTTATGTAACTCGGGCAGAAGGGACGCATTTGAAAAGAAAATGAGATAGAGAGCATGTAAGAACATCGATAAGATATACGTTCCGTCACATAATCGCCCTAAACTTCAGCTTTTTTGCGTGCAAAGTCTGCATGGAAATCGATTATTGGCGCGCTTCCTACTCTTTCTGACTCACTCTTTTCCATCCAGTCAAAGTAATAACCACCATCGACATTCATTCAGATGAAAAATCATGAGCGAAAAAAAGAAATGCGTTCAGTAGGTGTAGTGCACAAGCAGAAAAAAGAGCTCAAGAGCAAAAAGTTCACATTGAATAAACGGAAGAATGAAGAGCAAATGCCAAAACGAAATGCGTGCAATGTGTTGCGGCTTGTTTGTACGATTCCAATATATCGAACTTTTATCCAAAGAAAAAAAAGAAAAAAGTTATGTGTGTTCTCTTTCGTGTAAAAGAAAATGAACATGAACGGGGACTGTGAATGGCGAACAATGGATTCTTTGAGCTCTTGCTTTCTCTTTGTTGCAAATATATGTGTGCTGCCATTAGGTGGAAAGAATCACACTCACTCGAACAGGCCATTTGGAAAGCTCTTACGAAAATGTGTGCTTCCATATAAATTTTATTAAATAAAGAAAAATTACGGGTATATTTTGCTGATCAAGTCCATGCCATATATGAGTTTGACCCATCAATCGAAACTGATGCGCTCACACTAACGTTACACTCACGAGGGGACCTTGACGGTTCGAAACAGCTGATATTAGATTTTCCAATGAAGCTCCAAGTCGAAGTTGTACGCTTTTCAAGCTTGGTTCTGGCTGTTTATAATTTCAAAAATATTAATTTTGAGCGAGCATAATTTTACACATACCAACGAAATTATTTTTAATCGCAAAGATCCGATTCATGTGATGCATAAATTTAATGGGTCGATTCAAATTTTGGCAGCCCCTGGACATATTGGTGGCATCGATTTTGCTTTTCAAAAGTGGCAAAAATAATCTATATTAAATAATATAGAAAAATTCATGTTATGGGCCAAACCAAATGGGTCACATTGGTATTTCAAAAATTCGGAGGATCTAAATTTTTGTTTTTTTTTTTCCCCGATTCGCTATTCTGTTTACAGGTTTTTCGTGTTATATCATTCGCATTTCGTTGGATCTCTTTTTATTATTGGTACATGTTTGTGTTTGCTGTCGGCTTTTTCGAATTGTGGCGTGTGGACCGAGTGTTTTTCATATGTGTTCTCATTGTGTGTGTGTACCCATACAAATGGGTTACATGCAACGCTCGATTATTTCTCTGACCTAGCAGCTGAAGCGACCTCTTACTCGCACATAAATTCTGCCATACAATTGGGAAAAAGCTATGAACAACTTGAACAAGAAGAAAAAGGATTGCATGTAATCTATGTAAGTTTCTCGTGTTCCAAAAAGATGTCGCTTCATAGAGTGCCATTTACGTTTTCTATGGAAAACACCATGAGTCGAGCGTTGGTTACACACAACTGATACGTTCATATATAAATCCGCATTCCATTTCAATTGACCCAATCATGAAAAATGTACATGATTTCTTTCGTTTCATTAGGTGATTGACGCTCATCACCAAATTATAACATCCATGACCACTATTGGCTGGTCGATCTCGGCTGGTTGGCTGGCTGGACATTTTTAAGTTGTGTGTATGGCTAATTATTTGGAACAAGTGTCGCTGACACTCCGTACATGTTTTATGTGTACTGTATCGGCCATTGCTCGGCGGGACAGTTAAATTATCATTTTGATTGCATGTGCGCGTAAAGTGAAGGTTGTTTTCACACGGTCAAAACTATCTTTTCTAATCTCACTGGATGTTTCGTCGCCTTTCTCGATGGCATTGATTTTGCCAAGCGGACGATGCAAAATTGAATTTCGACACTTAGCTTGTAGTAATCTTTATTTAGCGTTGCAAATCGGTTTAACGATGGTGAGGTTAAAAATTAATATTTTATTCGAATTGCGCATTTACTACTAATTTTTCACTGAAATCTCGGCGCTAAATTTACATTAATTGTATTATCTTCCATTTCACTAAGATTTTCTCCAGATTCAGCTTATTCTTTATTTATGTATCCATTCCTCATTGGAATTTGTCTATTTTCATTTTTTTACTTTTTTTACTTGGCCCCTTCATCTGTACTTTCTGTCCCTCTCACGATGACAATAACGAAGTAAATTTATTCAAATCATGCAATCGCTGTCAATTTGAGATGAATGCATTTTCAGAACGATTTACTTCACAAAAATTCGAAGAGAGAAGAGAGCGCGCGGGCATCGAGAGCAAATAAATAGCATCATTGCAAAGCGAAAAAGAGATTAGTTATCCCATTTCGGTGTTTGGTTAATGTCAATAGGTTCGACCTTTCATTCACACCAGACAATCGAATTGGATGAAGCGCGTTAGTAATTCAATATCACATCCACAATGCATACACAACGAGCGACGTGTACGAGAATGCCAAATATTGTTTCAACATATTTCGAGTCAGCTCAAAAAAGGGTATATACTCTCTTTGTGCGTGTAACTCCCAAATTAAATCAAATTAAAGAATTTTCAATTCTGCATACACCGGCAAAGTATTTACATCTTCACATGGTGAGGTTATGTTTTCTCCTCTTGTCTGATACGGTTTTGCTTCTTAGCAATTCAAGCGTGTGCGAGTGAGCGAGTTAGCATTTTCGGATGTTCGAGCTTCAGCATATCCGTCTCTCTGTCGCGTTGTCGCTTAGATACACACAAAAGATATTTTGATCATGGGTCGAATTTCGACTCGGGATCAAATAATCCAAATACAGTAGATGTATTCTGAATTCGTTCTATTCCAAAAGTGAACATATGTCATGAGTTCGTCAACCGAATCTCACACATATAAACGACACAAACGAACGTCTTTAGCAAACTGCAATGCAGAAAATAAAAATCAAGATTCGTCCGAATTTGATTAAGTGTTAATGCATGCATATAAAATGCGAGTCAGATGTAGAGTATGCATTTGTCTATTTGTTTGTCGTGTGCGAGCACTATCGCAGTACACTCTCACTCTCTCATACATCTTGTCAACGATAAATACAATTTAAATAATACAGTTGCAAAACTAAAGCCAACATAGACGCTGCGACGAGTCAACTCGTCAACCTACGACCGGCCGACCACAATCTTTCTTTCGACTCTTTCTTTCGCTACGTACATCTCCTAATGTCTGTCGAGCACACACAATGATTATTACGTTAATTGTTTCTATAATATAATATGCTTTAGAGTCGATTTCATCCCCGCATCGGGCTTTTCGCCATCACCAACTGCACCGTCGGCTACTCTACTGCTGTTGCTATTTCCATTATTGCTGTCGTCGCCATTGTTATTATCATTACAATTTTTCTTGCAACCAACGTTCGCCAGCTGCTCCAATTCCAAAGTGAATTGAGTAAAATTATCTGCAATTTAATATGTGTGAGTATCAAATAATAAACGTAACTGGAGCAACAGGACCATTTATATATAATTTATAATATCACAAGCGCTCCTCTTTGCCTTAACTCCTACATTTTCAATTTGATATCTATAGTCTCATTTATATACCGATTCTTGTTTGTCATATGCGTATATACACTTGAGCGTTCTTTTGCACTGAAAATTGCAAGATCAGCATTAATCAAATTGCTCCTTTCTCTTAACAGAATCCGTTTGACCCAGCTATTTCTGGCCACTCTCATTTTGGAACATTGTGTGTGATTCGGTTGAAAAAGTCATATAGAGAGAATGTTTGTGGCTATTCTGATGTAACTCAGTCACACCATACGAGCATTGTTTGCTCCCTGATTTGATTACGATATATTTGTGGTTGTATGTGTGTGTTGCTGATTTTCGTGACGAAAATGAATGAAATGGAATTGAGTCATGGAGAGTGAGTATTCTACATTATATTTAATCGGGGAGGGTGTTGTGAACGTGATTTTCGCGTTTCTGCCTTTTTTTACAAAATCATGCATGATTCTTTTCACAAATCGGCTTTTCGCAATAAAGATTCCACAAATTAAGAGACTGAAAGAGAGACAAAATTTATAGGATTAAAATATTTATGGCATTAAATATTATGTGGTGTCTGAAATTCATACGGTGGTATTGATATTTCTACGTCTGTTTTCTTCTTCTGATGAACTGCAACTAAAATGAGTGCTTTCAATTTACGTTTTTTCAACCAATGCTCAAGCTTAAGCATATATAGATATTTCAAAATAAATTTAAATACTAATTTATTATAATTTTTGATAAAATATTATTATATCAAAAAATATTACAAGTGTTTCCAAATTGTTTCATTTCACATGTTGATACAAAGCGTTCATTGAACGAACTCATTTACCTACTCTCTTTGAAAAAGAAGAACATGAAAAGAATTGTGATTAATAGGAAGGCGTTTTTCCATCTTTCATCCGTATGAAGTGAATAAAAAAAGGAAGAACGACAAATTAATCTGTACAAGAGTAAGAATTTCACTGACTGTTGCATTGCATGTCAAATTCACGTTCAAGTATTTTTAGATCATTCAAGTGAACCATTATTAGCTAGAAAAAAATTCCAGTTCTAAAATGGTTGATCAATCTCAAGGTCTACAAAATGAGGGACCATTGAGGTGGCACTGAAATTCATGTGATTTAAATACGAGTTGTTAATATTCGAAAAAATGAAATTTTGTATTGAGGAAAAAATAAACACCCAAAATCCAATTCTCTCAGAACTCCGCATACTTTTTCTTTTTGTTTACATTTTTTGAATGTTCTGTTTTATTTTTCAACACTTGAAATATGGCGAGTAAAACGCATTTAACTTTTAATTGTAAACTTGAGTAAAATGGAAAATATTCATGCTCAATTGGTTCATCGATTTAGCACCTCAGCATCAATTCGCTTCTATGCATTCCCTCGTGCCGCAGTTATGAAAAGAAACTTTGGTCGATTCGATGCGATTGAAATGGAGAGAAAGCCGAAAAATTGGTTTCGTATGGCTCAAAATTGACATGTGTTGAAGAATGAACGCAGCAACAGAAGCGTTACTTGAGTTAATTAATCGTCATCGAATTTCTTTTATACCATTTAATCTTTTATACATTCATGGACAAATAGTTATTGCCGATTGATGGATCTTCAAGCCAATTTAATTTGAATATTCAATCGGTACATGTGGTTTTTGAAGCATCCACACTTATGAAATCCGAATACGCTTCGGATAACGGTGATAATAATAAAACGTTTCATTGAGCGTGTGACTGATATACATTTATATATGTATTTCATTTTTGGGAAATGTGGTTTCTGTCATCACGAGCCCATTTTCGATTTTTAGGGATGTGCTGATGTGGTTGAATGAAAACAAAACACCAACATGCATCAATAGGCCTGATCCAACCACATTCCTGCAAAGCATCAAAAATAAAACTTGAAAATCTCTCAATCACTTAAATTTACTCTGACACATTCCAACTGATCAAACGAGTCTAATCGTAAATAACGATTCGCTTCGCTTTTGCACTCGTATGAGTGCAGTGGCATTTAAACAAACGCACTCGAAAACTGTTTGCGTTGATTCCAGTCGAAAGATTACTGGAATTGGCTTAGACTCGTATGGGGGAGTCTTAAGAATCACAAGTTTCCAATTTCTATCCCACGTCTCTTGATGAATTGAAATAAGAGAACAAAGACGGAATTGATTAGGATTTTAATAGCGCGCAGCGCAGCATGCGGTGCGCTTGTCAAACCGATTAGAGATGAATCAAACATTGTTGCACATGTTGTCTTTTGTCAATTCAAAATAAAGAGTGTGTAGATTTTGAGATGGCATGCGTTCAAGAATGAAAATTATTGGAGGGGAGGGGGCGAGACGACAAAGGCGAATGCGATATTGTGGTGATAATACTTGACATTTGTGAGAAATGCTCATGTTATATGTTCCAATGACAGCTCGCCTTTTGACACACATTTCACTCTTCTCTATATTTCGCCTGTTAAAAAAGTCCCTCAGTCATGAGAAACAGTGCCTCTGGAACAATAAAATTCAGGTTTAAAACCGAATGAGAAAAAGAAATTCATTTTCAAAAGGCGTTCAAAGATAAAAGTCAAAAATTGCTGATGGAAAAAAGAGGCGGCCGGTTGTTTACTTGTCTCTTGTCCCCCTTATCGTGCTCAATTTTTCCTTTTCGTTGTTCAATTGAATTCAGCGATGCGTTACGGTGCATCTCCCCATCTAAGCTAGTGCGCGCGCGTGTGTTTGAATGATAAATTGAATGCGCAATTTTTGTGGCAGCATCAAACATGCAAACAACAAGATAACTCAGAAACGATTTTTCCGGCGAAAAAATTTAGTACCCGTCACCACATCGCTCAAGTGCGATTTTTCTTCTCCAAAATAACGAGTGCAAAAGACACATGCGGCTGCAAGAAAATGAATCAAACGCTTCGAAAAAACGAACAAACACACGAGAGAATGTTTGAAACGCCACAAAAAGGAAAATTCATTCTCTGAACACCCGAAAAAAATAAAATAGAACGATAATAAAATTGAGAAGGAAATATTCAAAATCACACACGCCTAAGTACAGCAAGTAAGAGAGTGAGAGAGGGAATTCGAAGAGCGCGGATGGAGTAAGTGTATGCACGCCAAAGTCAAATAGCGAATATGTCACTTTTCCAAATTGATGGAGATGATGTTGGCCTTTTCCATTTCGTTTGTTCGGCGGCTTGAAATAAATATTTCTGCTCTGGGCAGCATTTTTCTCTCTCACCTCCTCAGCGTTAGAGAGCCAGCCAGCCAATCACTCAAAGCATGGATGGAAATTAATATTGAGGTTGCTGCTAAACAAACAACATAATTAGATGGTGAAATGAAAACAAAAGGGCACAGATATGAATGCTTTGGCGCTAGCCTTGTTCGGCACAACGAACCTTTTAATCTTTCAGCTTTTTGACGAGCGAAATGGTAGGAAAAAATTGCTGTAAATCTCGCACCATCTACCCAGACTCAACGAGAGCAAAATACGCGCTAAACGCATATACGCACGCACTTTCCTAATCTGGACAAACGCAAAATGCACACGGAAAAAAATGTCACAGGAATGACGGGTGAGAAAAAATATACACACAACGAATATGAAACGGAGATATTTAAATGGTTCTGGAGAAGGAAAAAACAACGGCGGTTCTTTGCTTTGTGATGAATTGGACTAATAATATCACGCTGAAAACAGAAATATACATGCAAGTATTCTCCTATTTTCTTCATTCCTATTTGCTAATATTTTTTTTGTCACACTTTTTCAGCCGAACATATGATTTTAGGAAAAAAAAGTTGAGCAATGCTAGCGATATGATCAGCTTATTTAAATGAAAAACGAATCGAAAATTATCCGTCGTGAAGCGTGCGAGAGCGTTTTTTTGTGTGCCTCCAGAAGGGGAACAAACTTGATAAGTTTGAATAATTCAGAGAAGAACAACAACAACATCTAAAAAGTAATCAGGAACTGAGATTGACGAAATTATAATGAATTGGAAAAGAATACGATTGCCTTCTATCACATCGCCCAAATGGCTTTGGCGTTGTTATTCCACGGCAATTTCATACTGGTTTTTCTTCAAGGCATTGTGTACTGCGTCACTACGCTTTTGCACAATGTGTGTACATAGCTGGAGGACGTTTCGATGTTTGGACCCTAACATGATTCAAATCGAAAGATAACATTAACAATTTACGTTTTTTTGCGCGTCTGTTTGTACTCTCGCGGAAGCATCGGTATCGTTTCTGATAATAAAGGGCCACCGAACTGTCGCAAGACACTAGCTTCAATTTGGTTAATTCGCCCAAATATATTTCTTTCCGAGGATACAATGCGTGTTCTTGTCGACGATTATCATCCTGATTACACTGTCAATTTCGATATTCTTTTTCGGGTGTTGTTCGGTTTGCGACTGAATTCAGATTAGTTTCGTTATTTGAATTTGTTTCATTCCCATTTTGTGTCGACAGCGTTTTTTCATGGCGTTCATATTTCAATTGTTTATGTGATTTAAGTCTATGTAAATCAGTATACGAACGCGTTACTCTTACTTAGACATTCCGAAGACAACGCGAGACATAGACGCTTTCCATTGCTATTTTTTCAACACACTCCCACTCACCAATATTTTCTCGTGCAATTTTCGAGTATTTAAATAATTGTTGTCGGATTCGCCGTTCTTTTGCTGAAAGATTTCTCAATTAAGTCTCTGTTGGCAGCAGCAACAGCTCGGAAATCATGTAAATCCGATTCATTCGGTAAGCATGCACTTTATTTAAATTTTTTCTGGACTTTCATCTTTAATTGTTTCTTGATTCGTTTTCCCATCCAAAATACGGCCAGGGATTGACACTGCTGATGCATAAATTGAAATTTTTTTTATGCTGCAGCGCCTTTTCCCCTATATTTTGGGATTTTTACATTCAGTTGGACTGAAACCGAAGACGAGTGACTCCGTTTTGTTGAAGAAATTAATTTGCCTCGCGACACAAAGTCAAATTAAAATAATGATAACGAAACATATGGTAAAGAAATTAACGATATAAAATTCATTCGTTGTAATTATTATGACATCTGCTAATGAGATTTTCATTTCGTCTTTCGTTTCTCGATGTGCACTTCTTTGCTAGGCAACATCGTTCGCTCGACTTATGTCTCTATATCTCTGCTCCGCAGGGCGCGCTCTCTCTCAGTCTCTCTCTCTCTCTCACTGTCGGTACCTATTTTGCCAAACACTCTTCAAGAGTTCTTTCGCCATCTCTCTCAATTGCTACAGTTATTTGTTTTGGCATTTTTATTTGGATTACATCGCCTAATATTTGGGCATTTCTGCCTTTGAGTGTGTCGGCGTAACGGTGTAATCGCTCCACTTCCATTTTCCTTTTCCATTTGGCCGGGCCTTGAGTTTGAGGGTAACTTTATTTATGGTATTCAAACGGCTTTTGTTGCTTGTTTTAATGTTTTTGAATGCGTAATTAAATTTGGCATGTCATTAATTCAACGTTTCGTTTGTTTTCGTTTTCACTCTTTGTGTGTACATCAGTTTTTAATTTTGGCTCTCATTTTCATTTGCACATTCAACCAGTTCAAGGCGTTTGTGTCGACGGCGGCACTTTTAGATTTTACATTTTCATTGATATTGTTGAATTTGATTCAAAATGTGTGTTGTGTTGCCTAATTCACTTTGTTGCTTATTAGTATGATTTCTGGCTTGTGGACGAAATGTTCTATTCTTGCGAATGAATGGACAGAAATTACTTCTATTTTTAATGTTCGGTATCAGTGGTTCAATAAGTTAAAATGAGGTACTCTTAATCGAAACGAAACGTGAACACGACAGCGCGGGCCCACAATAATTTATCGCATAAAAAGTTGTAAAGGACAGAAAAAACCAATCGAATTTTGGGGTGATATTTAAATTTAAACGAAATTCACCATACAGATTGATATAAAAAAAATGGAGCGAATTTGAGATAGGGTCACGCCAATTTATGGATGTGTCAAATGGAAACGAGACAAAACCACCTTTTAATTCTGCTCACCACTGGTCAACTAAAATAGCCGATGTGCATGCCAATGCCAATTTTAGCGCAACCAAACAAACATTCTCTCAGGCAATATTTTAATTTGATATAGTAATAAAGAGCAACTGTCTAGCAAATAATTTTGATCCGTTTATTCATCACAATTTAATTCGGTTGATTCCGCAACTAGTGCACGATGCAAATTAGGTGGCGAAATAGAGAGAAAGACGGACAGTTAAAAAGAGTGAAGACGTCAATACCAAAGACCGTTCAATCCGTTTAATTCATGTATATTTTGTTGTTGAATGGGGCAATTTTCCTACTTAAATCCAATTTTAAACATAAATAAATTTTTATCGGATTCGCTGCCACTATTTTCAGATATGTAAAATTAAGAAAAATTATGGTTTATCCCATATTTATTTTAGTGCTGAGCATTAACATTGGAAATATCTACGATTAACAATAATAATGTGATACCATTTGAATTTAATCGACAAAATTCAAATCCCTTTTGATGATCCCCCACTCTCTCTCTCATTCGCATAACAGCAATGACTTTGAACTTATTTTTGCAATAGATCTCTCACACGTTTCGTGCAGCCAATCAATTGACCAATTGCGCCCCGCGGAAGCTGTTTGAAGCAAACGATTGTAGAAAAATTAGCGTGGAAAGCATGGAACAACAGAGGAAAGAAACAAAACGAACGGAAAAGCAGCGAATTAATCGTAATTAACGCAAATAAGCGCATTAATTATCCTTTGTCTGCCGTCTTGATAAGACCACATATGCTTTTCCAGCCCCTAATTTTTTTCTCGGACGCTTATTGAAATGTTTGGCTCGTAATATATTTGGTTTGGAGCTCTCTCTCTCTCTCTCTCTCTCTTTCTCTCGATCGACAAACATGGAGTGTGGGTGCATGGTTTGACAGCGTACTTTCAAAAAAACGAAACAACCCAATAAACAATGAACACACGCGAATAAATATTATTTAAAGTGGAAACGGACTGCAATATTGAAATGGGTGTAGAAGCAAGAGCCGCACGAACACACACACACACACACACACATCAAATTAATGATTTTAATCCGAGTGGCAAGTACTGAGGCACACTCTTGTCTTTGGTTATATGTATATGATATTTTTTACAAACGGGGGTCACATTGAAAGAATATGCTCATTGTTTTAAATGTAACATGTACACATGAGCATTATGTGGGTAAACATGCGGCTTACATGGAATTCGCACAATCTCTCTCCCTCTCTTCAGTCAGCCAAAAAAATTCAGGCGTTCGAGTAAATTTAAAAATGCCAGGCAACCAAGCAATACCAACACACACAATTTCTTTGAAATAACCATCGGATAAACATCGATTTAGAATGTTTAAGTCAACAAATTGTTTGCTATCATTATTAGTTTTGTTGTCGTTGTTGTTTTATTATTGTAAGCTGGTTTGCTTTTCGTCGGCGCTACTCTTGCAAGAAAGGAATTGCTATTTATGTGAACGTTGATTATTTTTCAGAGTCGAAGACGAAGTGCTGGAAAAGTACCGACATTCGCTAGAATATGATCAAAATATTAATTTATATATTTATGTGTGTGTGTGTGTACCGGAACCATTGAGCTTGAAAAATGGCCATATTGAAACTGAAATAAATTGCTCCATGCGTTTTTTTCTCCCTCTTTCGATCTCTGTCTCGTTCTGGTACGTCGTTTACTAAATATAAGCAAAAAAAACTTCCTTTTAACAACAAACAGCCAACGGCCATTGAAATAAAAAAACATTACATTTCACTGGTCGAAAGCGCTCTTGCGCTCGCGTTCTTACAATGGATAGTATAAACAGCATGCTTCCATGTTTTCAATACAGAACAAACAAATGCGAATGGTTACACATGGTATATGTGCGGAGGAGATTTTGGATTTTTCGTCACAAGGAAAAATAACTCTAAATCGCCGCAAAAAATCAAAAAATTTAAATGCGAATAATTGTTGTGATAACAAATGTAAACGTCGCGCTATTCTCACGCATGATGGATACAAAAAAAAATTATTCACATTAGCTAAGTTGTTGAATAATTGTTTTGAATGAAGTGGGGTGTCACGGTGCGGCTGCTTCTGGTTTGATAGCGGCAAAACTAAGAATTTATGTTAGCCAGATTCAAATTATATTTCAACGCCAGAATCATTGACATTGCAAATATTCACAGTGGCATTCAGTCGCCTCTATTAATGCCAGCACGAATACACATACACACACACACACGCACACACATCTATTCCGAAATGCATCCAACTCAAATATGACTTCTTTTTGTTCGCCTATTTGCATCAATAAATCGTAAGATATGTTCGATCTATCCGTCGGCATTCTTTGCTGATTTGACATTTTAATAAGGGTCCACATTATATGTTCGTTAATATTTGATACAATAACATGCTCTATTCATTTTGCTTACTTAATTTTTTTGTTGGTTCTCATTATTGATGAGGTTCTCATGCATTTTTGCTGCTTTGCCACAAGATTTCGTGCTGGTATCTTGCCACCAAAATATACCCGCATTAAATGCTGAAGGATACCAATTCCTAATCAACAACGCACCCAAACAAAATGAAAGGAAGCAGTTTTACATCACTTTTCTCTTCCAATCTCTTTTTTTTGTGTCTAATATTTTTCTTTTTTTTGCTCTTGTCTTTGAATATATATATTTCATTTCTTCTAACCAGAGAGAGGGGTAGAGAAAGAAAGAGAGAGAGAGAGAGAGAGACAGAAGAGGAAGATATCCAATATCCAAAGGGGTGCAACGACCACACAAACGTGGCATGGCGCGTAGTTGACTACGCCATGTATTTTGCGTAGCGTAGTCTGGACGCGTAGTCTTGTCGTTGCGCTCTCTTGGAGATATTGCTGATTTTCAATAAATCATTCCGCTTGTCCGTTGGACCAGCCAAAATGAGTGTGTTTAGTTTCGTTTTCAATTCCATTCTTTACTATTCTCTCTGCGTGCGTTTTTGTCTGTTGGTTCGTACATAAATCAAACAACATTGGAAAATGATAGTGCATATCTAGAGCATTTCGAATTTGTGGATGGTCTGTCGCCTTGATATTCATCGCTGAAAATATGCAAACGGCATGTAAATGGTATTCATTACTCGATTTTTCCAACTTTTCATCCAATTTTCTTGCTTTCTGGGGCAACTTTTCTAATCATGAAAAGAAAGGATGGAGAAGGGACGTAGATGTAGAGAGAGAAAAATTGCTGCCAATGCAAAAATATGATTCGAATTCGATTCCAAAGTCTGAAATTAGCAATACTTTCATTATTTTATCGGAGCTTGAGAGAATCCAGATAAGAAACATCAGAATTTTTTGCTAGCTGACGTAGAAAGCGTACATACAATTGATAACAAAAACCGATTTTGAATTCTGATTTCCAGCTCAATTTCACAAGCTCGCATTCATCCTCATCCAATTGAAGATTTCATTTGGTCTTTGAAATGGTGCTCCGGGAATCGTTAACAATTGCTTATTTCGTAAAAGTTATTCCGTCCATGCTTCTGAGCAATCATGCGCACACGTACTATTATTGTTTCGAAAATGAAAATCTTCACTATCTCAAAAAATGTTATTGCATTCAATGCTTTCCGATTCGGTTCGTTTTGATTCACTTTATCATTCAAACTGAAATTATAATATTTGTTGAAAACGATGTGTCCGATTCGAACACCACCATGACTTCTGTTCGTCGTTGTAGTCATTGGCCATTGGACATTGCCATTGCATGTTTCGCTTTCTTCGCTCTATCTCATTTCATTTTCACCAATATGAACTTGGTTCTTGTGTAGTTATTATATAATGTGAAACTGGACATGACTGAAACCGGGTGACTAAGAGTGTTGCAGACGAAACATGAAGATAAAAACGCACGTACAACACACACAGATACAAGATAACCCGGGTGAAAATCATCTGACCAAGTCAAAAGCCAGCTATTTTGGAACAGAGAAACTAAATTTTGATTGAAAATGTTGTCGATTTCAATCGATTCCAATCGCTTTTATTTGCTTTCAACTTGCCTAAGTTATCTATAAAAATTAATATTAGCAACTGTAGTTGGAATTTATTTGACTGAATATATATTCAACCAAATGTCAGTCATTATGTCACAAATCAGACTGAATTGTATTTCAATAAAAATGATTGAGTTTCATACAAAACTTCAAAGTGTTCAGTCAGTAAATCATTATATTTTCACACGGGCAATTTCTGCCATTTGTTTGTTCATTTTAGATGGTATGGTGTGTTGATTGTTCGAATTTGGAATATATGACGCGTTTGTCTTCTTCCAATTTGCGATTTTGTTTGGCTCAATTGTATTTGTTCGGGCTCATTCCCGTCCCATATATTTTCACATCGGTCATGTCTACAACACTCTACAGAAGTGAAATTATCGCTGTGTAAAGAACTTATTCTTATTCATTTAATTTTATAAGTGAATGCTCACGCTAGTGCTTTCGATTTTTATTGCACTGTCTCGACTCTTCTGCTCTATGTCAATCGCCTACTTCTTATAGTTTTCGTCCATTGTTTCTTTTTCTTTCGTTTCTTTGCTCTTATGTTGCGATGTATCTCCATTTTTATCAGTGTCGTATGCTTTTTACTCCGTCTCACAATCGAATTCATGCAGATAGACATATACTATATCATTTACCATTGCCCTAGGGGGTTCATTCAAATCCTAAAGTAATGAATTCCTCTGGAAACCAACGATAAAATAGAATAAAAGCCTAAACATCTAAATTTGAACGGATTTTATTGGATCCCGGCGAATATTTGAATATCGCTTGACACTTCTGTCAAATATCGACTGACTTAAACGTCGTTCATACACTGTCATAAATTTTTGACATTTTTGTATTGGTATCACTGGTAGAATGGGGAATTCACAATATAGCTTGAATTCTTCGCATTTCACCAGTATGCCGGTAAAATACATACACATACATGCGCGCCACATAGACGAACTGTGTATGTATATGTATTTTACCGGCATACTGGTGAAATGCGGAGAATTCAAGCTATATTGTGAATTCCCCATTCTACTAGTGATACCAATACAAAAATGTCAAAAATTTATGACAGTGTAGTATCAGTGAAAAGTGAAATTTATATATTAGAATATTTTTAATATGGTATTCGAAACTTTTTTAAAATATAAGTGTTTTGAGATTTAAATTTCCAATTTTAATTCAGAAGTTTATTAATTTTTTTTAAGGCTGACAAAAATGTATGGATAATATTTGATGGCTGCGACTGTATTAAACATATAAACGAATTCGCTCATATGTACGTCAATTCATTATATCCACCTGTATTCAACAATATCCACTGAAAAAAGTGAACTGAAAATAGTGAATATTGTTGAATATAGATGAATATAGTGAATTGACGTACATATGAGCGAATTCATAAGTGAAAACGTATTACGCGTGTAGATAAAAGAAATAAAATAAATGATAGATCCCCCTAGCCATTGCCTATATTTATAAAAATGAATTTAATATGCGGTTCGTGCGGATATTTATGTCATTTGACATGATAATTTTTTATGTGCGCTATACTACAAAGAGAGAGAGAGAGAGAGAGAGAGAGAGAGAGAAAGAGAAAAAGAGAGAGAGAACACTCAAAGCACACATATGAGAAAGCACTCGCATCATACGCGAAATTGAATTGGATGCTTTAGAATTCGTTCCGTCATAAAAAAAGAGATCATTGATGCCGATATAAATAGGGTGTGTGACAATTAGTTTACCACAATGTATCGTTTCATTAAAATTCTTACAGCGGTTGAAATTGAGTGATATGGCGTTAATTCGTGCAGTCCTACGTTAGATGAAAATGGTCAATTGGACAAATTAAAAAGACACTGACATCACACCAAATTCCCAGATGGATCAAGAAACACCCTGTGTTTTTGTATCGCAAATTATGCTCGTAAATAAGGTTTTTGCTTGTTGTAATTACTGACACCGCTTTCTGCATTTGACTTCTCACGTTGAAAGTTGTGCATGCAGTTTTTGCTGCTATGATTCAGATGTTGATATCCCTCATGCCAATGAGCATCAATTATTTTACTCTATTTCGATCTTTGCAATTTCTGCAATGGAACGAAAGAGCGATTGATCATTGCGAATTTTTATTTTTGCGGGTGTTCGTTCACATATCTGTCAACCGTCTAACTTTGGTCAATTGTGTTTTTGCAGTGTGACATTGCATCGATAAGCGGCTTGATGCTGTTGTCACCATTCACTTTTATCAGTGATCTTCATCGAGAGCTGATCATCTAAGATGATTTAACGACAATACGTCTACTGACCATGACCAGTAGACACAAACAAGATGTCAATAAAAAGCATAGTCAATCGTCAGCGAACTATAAAAGCAGCAAAATGGAAGCGGATATCCTCTTTACGTCAGAGTGGTCCACAAAACTACTGCAAAATATTCTAACTCTTCTAAGATTTTCAGTGGTAAAAAAAATCATCGTTTGCCATTGTCGATATAATACTTTACTCAACATAAAAAAGTCGTGCAAGCGCACACTCACTTCATATCATCATTATTTATTGGAATTCTAAATGAAAGCTACGATGGCATATTATTTATGTCAAAACTGAGCAAGCACGCTTTTGCCCTTTTCGCGCTCTCTGCGAATACTACAAGTGATTATCGTATGTTTATGCTATGTCTTCGGGGCAACAAATGCAAATTTATTGGTTTCATTCATGTCTTTTTTTTACAAAATTTAGTGATAATATATATTTCACCAGCACAGTTCATCCAGATGCGTAAATCACAGGCAATGTGAAAGCCATTGAAAATGAACACAGCAAAAAAGAAACCAGAAAGAAATAATTTAATGGAATTTGGTTAAATGAAGGTTATGGCAAAGCATAAAAATGAATTAATCCATTAATTACCGCTTGTCGGTTGTTCATCCAGCAAAAATGCCCTTCACACAGCTTTATTTGTTAACTTCTTTTAAAAAATTTAACGACCCCTCAAGCGCTTTGCAATAGAAATAATTACAAATTTCAAATTCCGGAACATACTTAACATAGCTTTAAAAAAACAGGATTTTTAGGGTCTAGAAACCTTTTTTGAATTCATTTAAACAATAATTCACAGTTGTAAGTCCATAATATTCATTTGATTAAAAAAAATGCTATGGATAAATGTGGGTGAGTGGTCAGATAAAAGACCACTGGTATAATATTTATATTTGCACAAAATTGGTGAAATATTATTTCAAATCCAGCGATTTCACTTGGAAGAAGCTTATAAAACATACAGATTGATGCTGAATTTCAAAAATACCGCCGATTTTACCGAACATCATTATATTTTGATTTCCTCTGGCATTTCATTTTCGTTTATCTGTTCTTCATCAATTTCAATAAGACTATCTTCAATTGCTTTACTTGTTCCGTTGTTCTACGATATAGGCACGACGCGAGAAAAATCGCCTCATTTTTATGTTGATCGGGTGCTGCATCAGAGCAGATGACTCAACACTCGCAACGATTTGACAAAGATGAATCTAATAAGTCGTGAAATGAAGCGCATGAAAGAAACGATTGATTGGATTGTGGAGAGATTGTTTTCATTCAAAATATCATTATATTCGTCTTTTATTGTGCGTGCAAAAGAATAAATATAATTGAAAGAAAAATTCATGCAAATAAAAAATATTCCTTCAGTAAATAAATTTTAGCCATACTTGAATAGAATTTGATTCAATTGCAAGAAGATTTCATTTTGGTTTTACCCTTTCATCATTTTTCCGGGCTTTCCACTTGTGGCATATTATATTTTGAATATATAGAACACAGAACAGGTTATACAAGAATTTTAATTTTGAAAAAACAATGCTTGGTAATGGGTTAATATTCACTTGGCATTGACGCAAACTGTCAGCGCATTTACGTTGCAAATAAAGGGTGATTTTTTAAGTGGTTTCTTTTTGAAAATCGAAAAAAACGCAAAAAATTTCGAAAAGTGAATCAAATCTTTATTGAAATCGATAAATTGGTTCTTGCCATTTACTTTTTGAAAATAATTGCATGCAAATGTTGGCCGCGGCTACGGCGCAAATGGTCCATACGGGAAGTCCAATTTTGGCACACTCTCTCCAACATATCGGCCGGAATCCAACATATCGCCAATAACGCGTTCGATGTTGTCCTCCAAGTCGGCAATCGTTGCTGGCTTGTCCGCATAGACGAGAGACTTAACGTAGCCCCACAAAAAATAATCCAGGGGCGTTAAATCGCACGATCTGGCCGGCCAATGAACGGGGCCGAAACGAGAGATGAACTGTTCGCCGAACTTACGGCGCAGTTCGTCCATGGATGGACCCGATTTGCAAGCGTTGCTCGTTTGTAAGTCTTTCCATCTTGAAATTGCAAAGCATACTGAGCATTTTTGACTGTGACAGACGTCAGTTGGAATTTGACATCTGTCAAAAAATTAAACGTCAAAAAGAAACCAGCTAAAAAATCACCCTTTAAATAGCACTAATGGCATAACTACATCGTTACAAATCGTGGTTTCCTCTAATCCTTCTATGGATATCGAATATCGAGTAATGTCGCGAACATTCATGCATTTCATGAATTGTAGAACAAACGTTTTCGCCATTTAATTCATTATCAATAGAATGAGTGGCCACATTTTTGGGGGAAGTGTGAAATACGCTTAAGCTGAAAATGTGCCGTTTCGTGGCTTTTTATTACTTTTTTATTTGAATTGGCCTCATTATCTCCGTCTTCGATTTCGTTGAGCAGCCAATGTCGAGTTCGACATTCTTGAATGCGATTCCAAAAGAGAGCCCATTGTACCTTTAACATTATCATAATTAATTATGTGAACGGTGTAAAATTTGAATTAAAGATTTATTTTGTCGAAGAACATTTGAATATATTGATTGCTCTGAGCGGGCGCACGAGTGATATACAATGAGCTTGTCTATTATCGCACATTTTTTGTTCGATTCATTCTTTGACTCTTTGTGCATGATCGAACGACCGCTTGTCTCAAGCACATTTTCAATATCGCGAAACATGCACGCATTCCGCTCGAAATGATATCATCATTCAAAAATAACATATCAACGACATGATGCAAATATATTTTTTCGAGTCTAGCATATAAACACAAAACCACTTCCAATTCCTATTGAATCGTTTCATTTCGTTTTCCGCAGTCCTTCTTTTTGTAAACGTTTAAACAAAAATATAAATTGTGGCCAGGGCCAGAAAGAAAGGGGACTGCATAAGGTCGCTCACAATATATGGTCGTGATCTTCCAAGTAATAACATAAATTCAAACATATCGGGTTGATTCTTTTTTGTGCACTCAAACAGTCGAAGATGAGAGTGTGGCCAGACGTGCGTGTGGCTTTTCCTCATTTGCTCAGTCAATAATCAAACACAATTCGCGCATCAGATTTACGCTCAATGAGAAGAGAAAATATCGTTTTGAAAATCAATTAACAGGTATTTGCTTATCACATGAATCTATAGATTTAAGCAATTCACTCACTCTTCTTACATGTTGATTTAAAGAAACGAATACGAAGCAAACAATTGCGTAACACTGTTCCACAAGATTTTTATTTTGCCTCAAATCAACCATAATGGCTCAATAAATATCTCGCGTGCACGCACGAATTTGTCTAAAGAGATAAAATGTCAATGAAAAGAAGCGGGGATAGTGAAGAAAATCGAATTTGTCTCTCTTAAGCAAAATGGTTGCACACTTTTGGAGGCGAAACTCGAAAAAACATTTGTAGTGGAAGAGAATAGGTAGTCAATTGATGAAATATCAATGAGAACAGTAGTTGAATTTACACAAATTGCTAATGTAAACATATGAAATATGTTCAATTCCCCATTTTTCAATCGATCCTGTTCATTCAGGTAGGTAACTCTATCGACAAATTTCGTTTCCTTTGCCCAATTCCCATTTTCGCACCTCATCAAACTGTGCCATGTTTTCTCGATTTCCATTCATAATAATTGATATGATTTCTTGCTACTATATATAGTATACCATTTTGCTTATGTTTAAATAGAAACTCGACAAATATTCCATTGAAAACCAAATGTATGCACTCGACTTTTGGCTAGAAGAATGGGTATTGCTGAGCTCATGCAAAGCACAAAAAATCTGAAGAATCTGTTATGTACCATTAAAAAACGAACGAATGATTGAATGCAGTGAATAGGCAAACAACGACATCGAAATACAAAACAATCACCAATATTCATTACACATGTCAAATTTTCGATTTCACATCGCACCGCACACAAATACAAACATACCGTTTAGATATTTAGAATATTTAATTAGCAGTTGTCATCTAATTAACAGCACATTCAATGTGTACTTTCGCTGGCTTTGCTTACACTTCGACATTAACATTATATCAGATCGGATCAGATCGTCAAGTGAGGAAAATTGAGAAATTGTTCGTCGAGAGAAAAGAACTTGGTATTTGACGGGCATTTGCTAATGCACACAGATCGATTTCGCGTTCACTTCGGAAATATGTAACAATGGTGATTTCACCATTAGAAATAAATGGTCCGCTTTTTAACCAAACCTAACGGTTCTCCTGGTAACGGATACTCGAAGGTACTCTAATTGATTTTAATTGACGCTCAAATAGACGCCCATTTTGGCTTGAATCCATGTCAACTAATCAGAAAACAACTTAAAAAACATCATCACCTATTTATATCTCAGCATTAAATTCGTTGAGTTCACAATTGAAATAAATAAAAAAGAACGAACGAACGAAAGAATACACATAACCAAAAATGAGCTAAAACATAGAAATGGTAACCTTAGCGCAAACATTCAACGACTATCTTGTCATTAAGCAAGCTTTTTGTGTGTGAGAAGCACATTTTCCAAATACCGGTCGATAAAAAACCGGTTATGTCATTTGAGCGAGCTCACAATCTGTACATGTTTTGTCTTCCATTTCTCGCGTCAATTTCGCGCCGCGGTTCACTAGATTTTAATGCGTTCGATTGTGCTCTTGGAAACTTGACTTTCGTCTTCTATTTATGAATTCATGATCATATTCAGTTGTTTCTTTGCTGTTGCTGATGATGTTGTGGTGGTTGTTGTTTCCATACATTTCCATATAAGTCATTCGAAGGCATTTCACTGCTTCGATTTGAATTCGCTTCAATTCGGAAGGGAAATAATATATTTTCGTCGAAAAACCATGTGAATACATAAATTCGTTTTGTTTTTGAATTACGAGAAATGAATATAAAAGCGAAGAAAATACCAATGCCGAGAGAAAAAATGCGAGTTGTATCATCATTTTTAGAATTTAATAATTTCTTTGAATAATTTGAATTGAATAAATTTTTTTGGTTGATGTTCTTTTGCTTTTCTATGGAAAGGAGACATCTTCATCTCATTAATATAGTATGCTTATGGAATGCACGGTGTGGGATGGCAAGCGGGCTCACATATATTTTTGACACATTCCATTTCTCATTGGCGATTTTTATCATCTCGTTATGCGCTCACGCCAAAAGATTGAACCGAAGCATATCAATCGAAACCAGACGCAAAAATACACTCAAAGAGTCGTTTTAAGCGTGGTTTGTGCGAGGGGGCACAAAAAGGCGATAAAGGTACCACATATTGAAATCGAAATGCCATTCAAAAAAGTGTCAGCAATAATAATAATAATAATAGTAATAATAATAATAATAATAATAATAATAATAATAATAATCAATGGATGAATATTAAAAGTATCTAATTTGCATATTGATTTATTATTCACTCAATCTCGATCTGTTCTTCGTCTATTTGATTTTACTGGTAAATTGAATTAGGCTCTTCTCTTTTTCGGTCTCTTCGGTCTATACTTAATCGAAATTTCATCGCGATTCCATCCAACTGTTTATGTTGGATTATTTTATATGGTTTTTCGTTGGTTCGACAATATCGTTCGTTCGCTTTAGGTTTCGAGAAGATGAGGGCACAATACTCATTTACCAAACGAATTTTCGAATAAAGCGAAAAAATCATATCTTGCCATGCCTTTCGCGTCGGTTTTAAGAACACGAATTCTTGCAGTTGCAGCAGTTAAACCGAATAGTTAAAATTGAGAACAGGAGGCTTCGAAATGGAACGAACAACAGTCAATAAATTTGATCATTTTTTTTTTTTCATTTTTTTCAGTAATTTTCTTTTGTCACTCGTTCTAGTCTTTCGCATCATTGCTTCAAACGTTGATAATTGCGCGAATAGAAATATCAAGATATCAAGATTATGAATGCAATGACCAAACTAAAATTTAACATCTTCATGAAAGCAATTTCAGATCGATATTGATATTTGACTGTTTATTGGAAATACTTTAAAGATGAGACCCAAAATTTTTTCACTTGTTGTGTCATTTTGATCTTCAAATTTTCCGGGCTCATTTCTACATAAATATTTTAAAAGTTTTTCGATCTCATTTTTATCCTCAAAATTTTCAAGATCACATTTTTGTTATAAAAATTTTCCGGCTCTCATTTTTGTTTTCAAATTTTTCTAGTCTCATTTTAATTTTCACAATAGTTAGAGGTCGGTTTTCATTCTCACCCATTCAATCAATAAATGCTAATCGATTTTAGAAGAAACTGTTGTTACATATTCCCATCAACATTTAACTGCAGATAAATCAGAGTTTTCCCCTTCCCACGCAATTCTGTTATTTCGATGGTCGCACCCAGAAATACATAAAGATGATTGTCAGGTTTTTTTGCTGTTGCATTTTGCAATACATAGATTTCAATTCGGTTTCTAGGTCCTTCAGTCGATAATAAATCGTCTGTCAGACACTAAGAATAGGGATTATCAGTAAATAACCGGCATCGGTTCAGACTGTAATAGCATTCAATTGTATTTGACTGACAACGGAACAGTATCCTTAGACAAAAGAGCGCGTTTCAAAAATGAAACAAGTCAAATCATTTTCCGCTTCCTATGAAGGAGGTTTCATCGCTATATTGTTGCAATATCATTCGTATTGTGCTGCACAATGAAACAACAGCAAGTAAGAAATAACGATATCGAATAATAAGAAGAAAAAGAAGAAGAAGGATAGCTTATTGGGTAATGAGCTCTTGATGCATCTCTCGTGTGCACGCATGAAAAAGACATTGTTACAATTGAAGAAACCAATGAATATATTGATCCACTATTGTGACACAAATATAACACAGTCGAGCACGCTTGATGATGATGGTACCCAATGCATCGGGTGGCTGCCAATTTCTGCGTTTCTTCCTCTTCTTTTTCTCGTATTTTTGACGTCGCTGTCAACATATATCAACGTAATATTCAGAATGAGTGTGTTTAATAACGTGATTTGATTTAAATATCGGGGTATCCATGCATGTATTTATATATAGGCTTAAATTACGGAAGTCATCATTTGAGATGTTTGATATATGATGTCAATGACAATATCTATATTGTGAGGGAACCGAATGAAAACTAAAAGTCATCACATGAAATTTCTTCTCAAACGGCTATTCGGAATGAAACGCACTCAATTCAGATTGTGTTGACATTGATTCCTAGTTCGACAAAGAAATCTGATGGGGGCGCTGACAGTCTTCAGCGAGAAATTTAATACATATACTTATATATCATAAAGCCGCACGATGACCCAATGTCATCATATCATAATTACGTGCTTGCTATTTCTCTCAGCGGTCAGAAAAGAAGGATCCAAATGTTCACAGTTTTTTCTGTGGACTTCGTTATTTTTTACGCAACGAACTAATTTCAATTGTTCTAGTTGAGCATTGCATGCATCAAACACTTCTTCCTTTGCATCTTTTTGCCTTACATAGACGGTACCGAATCAATTGATTGAATCAATAGTAGATAGCTGCAGACAATTGTTTAGTTTTTAATCCATCAACCGATTTTTTTCACTTTTCCCAAATTTTGTGCTGTTTTATATCGCTCATAAAAATTCGCATGCACGAATTGGTTTTGGCACGAACGAAGATTGCAGTTGTATTAACGTTATCATTTGTGGAAATTTTTGAACATGAGAAAATATTCATTTCATTTAAATTTGGCGTCGATGTATCGTGACAAAATCAACGTGAAATACTTTTGGAAATCAAGCTGAGCATGGCAAAGAGAGAGAGTGAGAAAGAGAGAAAGAGGCAGAAACGATCTGCACGGTGCAGACTGTCATACCAAATCGACAAATTGCATTGATTTTTCGAAATGATTCTTAGCGGAGCACACGGGAAAACAAAACATCAAATGAAATATCTGCGATTATTTCATGGAACACTTCGTGTTGAGTCACACATCCATATAGACACCTCACAGTGCATCTGGAATTGATTCTGTATGGATTCCGGGTACATAGGTTTTGGATGACTGCTTTCTTTCATCTTACTTCCCGATATTTTTTCTGACTCTGATTTGTTCTCATTCAATTTACAATGGCATGGTCATAACAATAAAGTATAATCACACAAAAAACTACATTCGCTCGTGTTTTGGCTGCTCTCTCACTCATCATGGCACCCAGAAAACAACAACAGAAAAATAAATATGCAGGATGTGGAAGAGGGTGCAAAATGACTGACAGTGAGGCAAAGAGAGACGGGGAGAACGAGAAAAGCAATCTGATTCAAGAAAAGTATTAGTTGCGACCATTCGCATTATACGTCCTTTTCCGATTCTTTCGCTCTGCTCGTTTCAAAATTGATGCGAATTCGAATTGGTGCATTTTTCGTATGCACAATATTCTCTCGTGTTCTTCGTGTCTGGTTTTTCCACGTCGTCGATGTGTAATTTGATTTGTCATTTGGTGTATATGTGCAGATCATAAAATAGATTTGTGTCATTGAAATGGTGAAATGTATTTTGGAGTGAGGAAAAGCGAGAGTGAGGGAGAACGGTTGAGCGCGCGAACACCCACGCCAAGTAGTGACCAAACGTTCATTAACATGTATTGTTCATGCAGTATGCATAGATACACACCATGCTTCTTGATTGGATAATGGGAGTTGATTGTGAACGCTTTTGTGTAGAGTTCGGGCCAAACAACCGTTCCCGACAATATTAAACTAGCGTGGAACAATGGCTGGACTAGCTCGAGGTTCGAATAATACGTTATATCTGTCCTCAACACACTCGCTCACACATCACATAATCATCAACATGTGAGCATGTGATTACAAATACAAAATATCATATATTTGTAATACAAACTACAGCAGCAGTAGAAGCAGTCTTATAATATAAGGCAAAATATTTCAAGTTTTGTTTCAAAGTCCCGAAAAAAATAGACCGAAAACACAGACAAATATTTGTGCAGTCGTCAATGTGATGCGTCCAATTACTTTCTATTTCTCTGACGTTTTTTATCTCATTATTTGCATTAGAAAATATTTTTTGCCAACAATTTGAAAACAAAACAATGGATTCGATGGAAAATAAATGACATCAAACAGTAACAACCGACAATGACGAAAAAAAGAAATATGATGCTATCTGCAAAAATCATTTAAGCGTGTTTGTGAATATGGTGACAATGATCATTTTTACACATTTATACGCTTTGCTTGTTCTGTGTATTTTTCGACGTATGTACGAAATGTAAAGAGCTATTGAAGCCATTTGAGTGCGACAATTGAAATAAGAAGATGCTCAAAATGATGTTTGGCTAACAGCAGAGTATGCACATTGGAATTGATCGAACTCGAGCACTTTCGAAATAACCAATATAACGAAGTATAACCTCTGCTATTCTCGAATTCAGACCAAATGCAACTAGTGAAAGGGAGGAAAGAATATAGAAAATAACATACAAACTCTTTCGATTAGTGTTATAATTTATAGAAAACTCACTGGATGTGACAATATCAGATCACATCATCCATCGTGATGTTACCAATGTAATCCAATTGAAAACAGTCAAACAATAAAGACAATCGGTTAGCATATGGTTCAACTGAAATTTCAACAATTTTTGGATATTCTCAACATATGCTTCTCTTTGACCACCATCGCTCGCTCTCTTGTTCCGTCGTAATTTGGGTACTTTGAACTGCAAATCACAATATCAGGTTCATGTGAATTTTATGTGAATGATCTCAATTGACAAGTATGTGTGTGTGTGTGTGTGTGTATGTGAGTCGTTCGATTGTTTGGAAATAGCTGTATTACAAATCTTTCTTAATTACAGGTAATTTAACGACAATTACAAACTATCTAAAAAAATTTAATAGTATGTCGTACATTTATCTGTATGTTTTCACAGTTGATTTGAACCCAACAATATTAATTAGTAAATCACATATAATATATGCGCATCAACATGCCCATTAACGTCACCCACACGCAGCCACTCACTGATAAAAGATACAAACTAGATTCAGTAAATATTGTTTATTATTATTAAAAATTTGTTTGATTATAGTTGAGCCACTCCTTCATTCTCTCAGGCTCTTCTCGTTCAGTTACAATTCGTTCCATCGGTCGATCTAGACAGTTATTCAAATTGGGCTCTTCATTCTCATGTTCTGTCTCTCTCTCTCTCTCTCTCTCTCTCTCTCTTTCGCTACATATTTGTTATCTCATTATTTGTTGTTAGTGATTATGTCTACAATTATCAGTTGAGCATAATATCTGGTATTGCAATGTAATGAGTAGTGTGCATGCCACCTAAAAGCATTCATTTGTGGCGTTTAAATCGTTACGGCATGTTAACTGAATTAAATATTACCGATTTCATGTCTTGGAAAATCTTGAGCTCTCGCGCACGAGCCAAAGCCAAGGCGATTGAAATAAGAATACAAAGATTTACATCGTAATACGATCAGGCAAGCAATAAATATCGGTTACTTTATACATAGCTAAATCGACCGAAAGCAAACAACTCTTGCATTGATGCGAGCAATGATCTTCTAAATTGCGAAAATGAAGAAAGAATGAATATACAGATGCGTAGAATGAATTGAACGTCGAAATATATGTCTGGCATGTGCATATCGCGAGCGCGAACGCGAGCGCAAGCACGAGCATACACATTGAAAATTCGTGTCTATATTTTTCATTTCAGTCGGCTCACACTCACTGACAGAACAGTTTCAGGCAATGCGATTGTGCCAAATGGAAAATAATGCAAATACGCACACTCGCCATGGACTACAATTAGACGGATACATTTCACAGATAACTCCACACACAAGCGCACTATTTCTTCTTCTTATTTCATTGCATCTTTCGTTCATTCGTTCATTCGTACAATTTGATATGAGACTCATTTCGTTCATTCAAAATGTTGTTTGCTCATTGTTACCAAATGTACATACAAAGAATTGCATGCAGAACCGGCGTTTTTGAATTTATACTGTGCAATACGTTTGCGCATTTTCTTTGCGTTTCTTCCATTCCGTTCATTTGCTCGCTCAATCTCTATCTCTATTCTTTAATTGGCCACATTACTCGACTTCAATTTCTTCATTTATGAACTGATCCAAAAAGCAAATCATCCACAATAAAAATGAACCTTATTGAGTTTAATTGAGACTAAATGTTCATGTTGTAAAAATAAGTGAATGTTGCAAACGGTTGACAAGTTGAAAAGCACGGTAAAAACAGGTAGTTAGAATTAAATTGCATGAACAATTATCGCATCCGTATTCGAGAAAAGAAGCGGTACTGGCCACTATTGACAAATGCATTGGATGCGACGATGGTACATGCTTGGAAACTGCATTGAATTTGTTGCGCATTTGAAAAGAAAAAACCGCTGGGTCAGCTCGAATTCCGAGTCTCTGTTGCAGAAGGTCTCCTGAATTCAACAAAGTTCTTCATACAACAAGGAAGAAACACACGAAGAAAAGGCAGCACAGAATGAGCATTTTGAATCGACTTCAAAACTCCTAAAGGATGCACGAGCGGCAAAAAAATAGTTGCAGTAGAAGAGACACAATCTTTAAATGCAGCCAAAGCAGAGTGTCACAAGGCGAAACAGGCAAAGGCAGCTCTGTCGACCGCATATCGCACTGATCGTGTTGATCACATTTTGATAAAGGCGTGGTCGCTGCCGTTTATGCCAAAACCAAACAGTATATGGTATATGTGCGGCAAATGTGAGGTGAACAACCCAAAATGATTCCAAGATTATCAGACTGAACCAAAATAAAATTAAAAAATTATTCATATCTGTAAATATTTTCCATCACAAGTTTTTATATTTTCTTCATTCCTTTTTTAATTTTCCATCATAACTATGAAATAGTATGTATATAGATTAAAAAATTTAATAAAATTGTACTGCAGAATCCCGATGTGTCGTTTTAGAAAAATGTTATACCGGGTTACCTTGAACAAAAAAAAATACGTTACGACGTTTTTTTTCTTAGTTTGGCTTATAAAATGCCGTGTGTAACGTTTCAGATCGATAGGATCATCGGGTATAGGTGCCGGTCTTAATTGGTTAAAATCTATTTTCCAATAATAATAAAAGTCTGTTATTTTCAGCGCGAGAGAGTTTCGTTTGTGATTTGTTACCTGATATGGATGCTATATCGAATGTCAAAGTGGAGGAATAGTTGGACAGAATTTGATTATAAAAAAATGACGAATCAATTCGAATGCATGCCGAAGTTCCGGGAAGTGAAATGATCCTTTTTTGTTCATCAATAATTGCAACGTACACGCGCGAGTCAAATGCAGTACGCAATCGGCGTAAATCATATTCCTCTCCATTAGAAAAACTATTGACATAAAAAGAAACACCAGAAATTGTTTCCGAATGAAATCGACTTGATTCGCATTTGAATGTTTGGTTATACAATTTTTCAATGTTCGTCAATTTAAAACGGAAATGGCATTTAAACGAAACAGCAAACGATTGAACGACAAATAAAGAAAAAATTATTGAGTATTTCGAAGCACACATAGCACAGTAGACATTTTCACAATAATTAAATAGAGGGACTGGGTTGCGAGTGTGAGTCTTTCTTTTTATCTTGTTTTTTGAAAGCGATTTTGTGTCATTTCATCGAAAAAATTATTGTGTTTTTGTGTGCACTGTGCAGCCGCATCGATTGACGCAGCAAAGTAAATGCTTTCGGTTTTTGTTGACTTTTTCTTTCGAAAATTTTCGATTCTCGGGGCCAAAGACCTTTGTGTAAACAAAAACAACCTTTTTCTGGTGAATTGAATTCCTAGCGCATACAAAATCTATCAGAATCGAAACTAAAGTGGAAAAAATATGGAAAAAATGAAGACAAATAAATAAAGCTAATACACATGATATAATGAAGAAGGAGGAGGGGGTAGAGTGAAAAAAATAGTATACATACATGAAACGACACAACATGTTTAATAATATTGTGGTTTTAGTTTTCATGGAATGAGCGGGAGCGGGCCAAGCGCAGCGACAACAACAGCAGAGACAAACACACCAATATAAACCGAAAGTAGTGTAAATGCATAAAAGAGAATGAAATAGGTTCTCATAGGGCACAATGAGCTGTTCCTGAATTATAACAGATATACAGAGAATATCCACGTCACACACGTTTAATTCCCAACTTCGGTTAAAGACAATAACCGTTCATACTGAGGGGGAGAGAGACCAAGAGAAATGCGAAAGACAAAAATAAAACAAACATTATCAATACGATGAATTAAATGAGAGAAAAGCACGTAGACGAGACCAAAAATATGAGATCGCAGCACCAATTCACCAAATGAACACCGAAAAGTGAACAATATGAAGACAAATTAAATTTTCTCTAAATTTCTTTGTTGACTTTTTATATTACTTTGTGCGTATGTATTCGTACTGTTTTTATACATTCTTCCGTAATATATCGCCCTATACCCAGCCTTATTCTGTTTTAACGTTCTACAATTTCCATTAGGTGCATGCATCTCTTTTTTTGTCGCGTTGTGTCGTTGGACATTTTTCATGGTCTCGATTTTCGTTTGAGAGTGTCAAACGTGCTAAAAACTAATGTCACAATTTCTATCTCTTCGTGGCTTTTTGCTGTTCACCGCTCGCACACCGCACTCCAAATGGAAATGCATCGAACCACCTTAATATATCTGTGACGAAGAATGCACACCGAAACCATTCTCGCATTAAAAGGAAAACGGTTTGAAAGTTCTTCACTCACTCTCTCCCTCTTGCTGTGTGTGTGTGTGTGTTTCGCCAAGCGATACCGACTCCATCATGCACACACATATATTTTTTATCGTCAATCTTTTTCTAAAGTGTACTCATTACAAAAAAGAAGTTTCTCGACTTATTTTTTCGTCATGACCTCTTCAATATAAAATTTTCATGGTCGAAAATGTATGCGATTGTCTACAGAAAGCCGTTAAAATGAATGGACTTGCTTCCAGCTCAAGCGAAATGCGAGCGAAATCGTGTGCATCGAAATTGATGCATTAATTTTCGTTGTTTTTAAATGTGTGTGTAAAAAACACACTCTGCTGAAGCCAAACAAAATCATTACTTTTGAATTTTGTATTATTCATGGTGTGTACACATTCACATACACGATATAAAATAAAATAGCATAACATAATATTGAATGATAAACTGATACATATTTAAACTTTTTGTCGCTGATAGCCAATTCGCTTTAATTTGTATCGGAAATTCTTGAATAGAACAATTACATACAGAATAGATAATAATAATTTCACGATAATAATTTCAATTATTTTATTTTTTGGATTTGAGCAACTAAACCAAATTAACTTGGGAAACAATTCATGGATTTCTTTACATTTTTGGCATTTGTATGTGTTGCAATTTTTTTCCACCAATTTTATTCCGCAAACAAAAAACAAATGATGAAATGAGATGGATTTGGATATGTAATAGCAAAGCCAAATGTGGTATAGGTTATTGCAGAATGCATTATGCGAAAGTCAGTTGCATGAACATACGATCTGCCATCAAATAAAACATTCTCGAGATAGAGACGCTCCAATATGTATTGGTGACCATACATTTTGCACCCAACCTAGACAGTTGAACAGAACGAAATAGAAAGTGGCGATGAAATAAGTCTTTCAGTGCGCACGCAATATTAAAATTCTACTCTGGGCTTAATTGAATGCTGGAACGCAGTCACACTGTTTCAATGTCATAAATCATCTCATTTTTCATAAATCATACGCTTGTAAAATACTAGAGAGTTGAAATGATGATGATGATGATGAAATGTGTATAAAGACGTAGCTCAACATTAAAATCGGACTCTATATCCGTAGCTGAATTGAGACAAGGGATGTACATTGTACATTGGTCGTGCGTTATCGCAGGAGAAGAAGCAAAACAGGGAACGACAACAGCAACAACAGACGGATCGAGAAAACCACAAATTCAAGATGTGTAATATTTTAGGCTGATGAATATAAGTGAGATCTCGCACGCGCGCGCACTCTGAAAAATGTTTCAAAAATTCAAATTTATCAGGCAAAAGTGCGCAGGAAATTCTTTTCCCCACACAATTTTAACTGATTGTGCTATGCAGTGTTCCACAAGATGCATACGATATTTTGATATTCCTTAATTCATTTGTTCTAATAATCGATGGAATTTGATGTGTGTAATTTGTCTGAAAAAAATAAAAAATGCTCGAAACAACATATGATTGAATAATAGTCATTTGAAGTTGGGTATGAAAAACAAATATGCAAATTATTGGAATATTTTCTAGTCATGGCAGGAATCTCTCCTGATCTTCCTCTCTGTCCCTCTCAGACACATATCCGTCAGGAACATCTTTTACTTGGGATGAGGCTAAATCAGGAGTGTCAAATATTTACCATCCGGCCCTTGTATTCGCCAATAAATTCTTCCGTTTTAAACGGATTGTGTCCACAATCATTTTAGGCCATCGCATTTTGATCGTGTATCACAAATGAAAGTAACTTGAGTCGAACATTTCAGCGTTATTAATAGTTTTATTTATCCGATGCCGAAAAATTATTCTGATTTTTCAACGATTATGATACGTATCAAACAACTCCGACAAGAAACCATATATGGAGAACGTCGTTTATACGCATCGAATAAACACGGGATATAAAAATAATACATAGTAACGTAGATATTTCCAAACACTTCATGTACCAAACTCTCTTCCTACTTTATTCAGATTTATGGCCGTTCTGTTCCGTTGTGTTTAAGAATCTCTGTCGAGATGATTTGACACTGGAGCAAAGAATTGAATATCGTTGAAGTACTAAAATATTGTGCCAGCATTATATGCGTTCTCTGCCACTGTTTCACCCTTTTCCTATGGTTTTGTTGGAGTAGAAATAGAAAAGCATCGGCATTGAGTTTGATTGAAAATCAGGCCATTTAAATGCAAATAGGGAGTTTTGGACTTATTGAAGTTCCATTGAGCGTCTTTCCTCATATTTTACCGCATTTTCCCCATCCCAAGTCAAATAGAATGATTTATTAAACGTATCAAAATAACTGATTTCTATTGAGTGCTTTTATCTTGTGAATTTCATCCTCTATGATTGTTACATATTTGCTTATTTACGCTTAACTAGCTTGAATAAATGAATGCCAGAGAAAAATTGGTAATTTTTCTAAAGAGCATTTATAGTTTGTCCGTTCGACTCTCTCTCGAAAAATGCACAACTGGTAATGAAATAGCTTAATGAAATTAGCTCGCAAATCCGAACAAAATCTAACCATTTACTTGATGATTGTATCAAAATATTCGCCAATGAATTGTGAGTGAAAAATTGCATTGACGAGAAATCCAGACGTTTATATATTGCTTGATAACTTTGTAAATCGTACAAATCATCCCTCGCTTAATTTGGTGCTCACAATGTTTCTCATTTAACGCAAAAGTGCATTTGTTACGCTTCATTATAGAGGCACAGTTTCAATAGAAATGTCTGCATTCATATTCACTTGACAGTCATTTGTATGGAGGGCAAGCGAGATATAGAAATGATCGAATGAAATCAGAAAGCGAAACAGAGAGAGAGATATTTGATTGGGTCAAAGAGCGTCTGAGATTCATATTATAAAATTCTTTGTCTACCTCACAGCTATCTAGCAAGACTTTTCGGTTCAAGTCATTACAGAGGCTATATCTATACATCCGTGACAACAGTCACACACACACACACACACACACACACACACACACACACACACACACACACACACACAAATGGAGAAAAATATATCCATAAACACATTGATCGGGTGTCATAAATGTATTTTTATGGTTGTTACAATTGATTGTGGATGTATGCTGCAGTGTGTGCGCGTGTGTTGGCATTCAAATGCATACTTTTCTTCTTTCGTTCGTTTGCTCGTTCATTCTTAGTTCGATTACATGAAAATAAATTAAATATTTATACATTGAGGCTGTTCGGTGTGCGCGTAAACGATACAAAAAGGGATAGAAAAGCGCAAGTGGATAATTTTTTGATAGTTCTTTCTTCATTTGTTTTCCCTTTTGGCTCTCAGTAGAACCTAGAATGAGTTTGATAAATAAACAAATTTTAACATTTTTAAGGAACAACAGAGAGTGGGAGTGAAAGAGAGAGAGAGAGATCGAGAGACAAGCGAAGAGAAAAACGCTCAAACACAAGATTTACAGTTAACGGTGCGTATGGTCGCATATGTATACGTCGTGAACGTGCGCTAGCCAAATGCAAGCCTTCCACCAAATAGATACACATAACAAATAAGAAATATATACAGTAAACTGGTTTTTTCTGAAATCTTTACATGTGCTTATTAAAATTCTCTTTCATTTGAAGCATCTTTGTAAATATTTCCGACGATTGTGAGTGTCTTTTCTTTTTTTCTCAACTTTTCAATGGGTGTCGTTTTCGAATGAAATTCTCTATTCATTTCAATCTCGTTCTGTGTTCGCTTGAATACTTTTACTTATTGTAATGATATTATGGGATAGTATCATTTTTACACAGTAGTTTTGCTGGAAAATTTATTTATCTGTATCGTTCTATCTGTTTCACGCCAATTTTCGATACTCACACTCTCTTTCGCACTGTCGAAACCACAAACGCTAAAAAAAGAAAGGCTGAGCAAATCGTATTTTTTGTTTTTTTATTAATCACATAATTCGCCGAAAAAATATTCATTTTGATTAAAAAGGAAATTACGACGGCTACACGGCTGCGAGGACAACGATGATGACGATGTGTGAGCAATCGAATAAGATGGAAAAAAGCAAACAAATGAACGTAAATGGTTTGTATAAAATATCAAACGTTTTGAAGTATATGCCGAATTTTGTGTTAAGCACCTACAAATTTTCGTGAAATAAACGGAGCCAACCATGACCATCCTTTGGAATAAATAATACACACTTTTGTGTGATGACTTTTCACTCGGTGATCATGTGTATGTTTTGTTTCCCACTCGTCCGTTTTGCAAACAATAAATTGAACGTCAAATCATTCTAAGCGAATAAATTTTAGAAACAGGATGCCGAATAATCCGAGCCGTTTCAAAAATATTTGTTCAAATCGAATGGATCCGAGATGACATTCCAAAATTCAACGTTAATGACTATTGAATAATAAGGGGGATTTCATTTTTATCGGTGCATTCCAACGATTCTATCATCTACGGTCAAATATGGTGTCCGATGACAGTTCCAAGAGAATATTTATCCAAAATTTAACAAAAACAATCATTTAGCGACGTAGTATTACATTTTGGCAATTCGTTGATTAAATGGTTTTTGAATTGAGCGGACATGCAAGGCCGATTCGTTTTGAATTCACTTATTTTCGCGGCTTCACGCCTCTATATTATATATATATATATATATATATATTTCTTTAAAGATTTAAAAAGAATAACAACAAAAACAAAAAAAGAATAACGATTACAAATGCCTATATCCATTGATTGGATTCGTTTGCGTTTCGATGGCGTCTTAAATATGAATATTCCCAATATTTTTGCATTCGCTTCTTTTCTTCGTAGACAGTAAAAATCGGATCCTTTATTTTATAATGCGTGTGAGAGAAAATTCGGAGACGAGCAAAATAACAAAAATTGTTCGCCGAGAATAAAAGTAGAAGGAATATTTGCAAAGCGGGAAATCGTATAAATTCAATGGGAAACTCTTAAACCAAAAACTAGTTTTTCTCTCTTACTCTCGTTCTCTCTTTCTCTCTCTATCGCAATTCATTGAGTCCGTTGTTCATTCTAGATGTGTATCGCCAAAACGCGCGCTCACGTCCGACGTGTGACGGCAGTAAATTTGTTGAGAAATAAACATGAAGAGACTTTGTGTGAAGCTGTGAATCTTTTTCGGCTTTCGATGTGCTCGCCGATATGTGTGCTCTCTCTCTATCTTTTGTAATTTTTTTGCGTTCTCGTTGCTTCTATCAGTCTGCTGCTCTATTAGAAAAATATTGCTTTTGCACGGTGTGTTAGCTCTGGCTAGGTTTGGCAAATGGCCAAACTCTGAAAACATATACAAAAACGAACATACAATCCTCAATTCCACAGCAGCAACAGCATATATATATATATATATATATATATATATATATATATATATATATATGTATATATGCATTTTGCGGAATGTAGTTTGCTCGATCATTTTTCGTGTGTGTTCATTTAAAACGGCCATATTTTCAATGGCCGTCTTTCTCAGACGTATCGTTACCAGCCTCTATAACATTCGAAAAGAATTGCCGATTATATTCTAGTGTGTCTGCGAATGTGTCTATTTAGTTCCTCTTCATTTTTTCTGTCCTCTTTTATTAATGTTTTCTTTTTTTTTTTGTTCTCATCAGAGTGAGTTAGACAGAAACAGAAGTTTTATCGTTTGATTGTTGCTGTGGGTTTCGACATTGGTCACTACTGTTTGTGTAACCGCGCCGTCGTTTGATCTAGGCTACTTGGAATCATTTGTGTATTTGACAGTTTTTTTTCTTCCCCTTTTTATCTCTCTCGCTCTCTGCTTTCAAATGTTCGTTTGATTGTCGGTGTTTTCGGCGTTCGACCGAACTTCTCGTGATAAAGAAATAAACATATAGCTGCAAATGAAATTGGTCGAAAGCGCGCAATGGCCGAGTTTGGCTTTTCCAAATCTAAATCAGAGCATATAAAACCTAGAAATGATTATTTCATTTATTTTGTTTTTCTTTTCCTGTTTTCTAGTTTGAGATACAACAGTTGATTTACGAAATAGAAAGAGCCTTATGTGACAAAGTATAATGCATCGGCATCGGCATCGGCATCGGCCACGCCGTCAGCCAGCGAAACGACATTAAAAATCTGATGTACAAAGGAATAAAGATGTTCTTTTCTCTATATATTCGTTGCTTTTTTATGCCTCCTCATGTATAGGTAATTGTTGTGTGTTTCGCGAGCTTTTTTCTCGTTAATTATTTAACATTCGTTCATCTTGCATAGCCGCCTGTATGCAAAGTTACACTTGCGAAATTTTGCAGTCTCTCGTACGTAAAAACAGAGACAGAAAAAAGCGGTAGCGACAGCAACCGCTATTGGTTGCTCATTCCAAAAATTTGTTTGTCCGAACGAAGAAAGATTTAGAGTAAAATGCATAAACGAAAGAGAATGAGCCCATGTACACAGCTGTCACATATTAGCCCTTCGCGCTATTTATCATAGTGTCGCATTACGGCTTCAATATAAATTTCATAAGATTATATTGTGGATTCCATTCATTGCGTACGCATCTGTGAGTTTCTTTACTTTATGAGGCCAGAGTTTCGTCTTTTAACAACTCACTTGTTCTTCTGCCTCTTGTCTTTTTTCTCGTACATTTGGCTTGAGCTTCCTTTTTTCATTTTTTCCCGGTAAATGTTGATAAAATGCAATTTCACTGTAGTACCATTTTGAATGACGCGCACACACACAAGTACAAAAAACAACCATGAATTCCCCACGTTGCCATACCATTTTTTTCTTCTTCCATCATCATTTTTATTTTGCTTTTACAGAGGCTTCATTTCGCATTTATTTTATGTCAACAACTAGATTTTCGACGATGATATGTTCTAATTTTCAAGACTTTCAACAAGATTTCATTTAATATATGACTTTTGATACAATTTCCAGTGAAGCACATTGCGGATAATTCTTGTGTAATGACTCTGGCTTTTTTTGATGTTGCGTGGCCACAAACTATCCGGAATTTTTCATTTATTTTGCTTGGATCTAACGAGAATTGCTTTGAACAATTGCTTACATTCTACGAAAAATGACAGTTTCAAAAATGACAGATGATGTTTGATGAGAGAATGCGGCCGCTTCTTTTACATTAAAATGCAATTTACATGCAATGCATCAGTTAGATTTACATTTACATGACATTTTTGACAACAATCAGAAATGGGCACAACTGCAAACTCGATTCAATGATACGCAATGCCTAGTGGGATTCTCTTCAAATTAAAATCAAACAAGTATTTCGTCGATTATGGATTCTTATAAGATTTCTACGGAAATTTCACTCTATTCAGACGCTAAGTTTCGAACAGTATGTAACGAGCAGCTCTGTATCGGATTCTAACGAAACATTGTAGAGCTCGAAGATTATTTTGGATCTTATTTTATAGAATTCAAAAACTGGCAAATCATCCTTTAACTCAAAGGCCTAATCCCCGATGACAATGTTTTAGATTCTGATTAAAAACTTACAAAAAGCGGACTAGAATTCAATGCAATATTAACAATGAGCCACATAAACGCTAGCCCAAAGCCAGTATGCGTTAGAGGCTGGTGAAAAACACGCTTGATTCTAAATAATTATTGAATTTGATATAGAAACTTATCGTAAATTAAATATAAATGCGCTAACAAAAAAAAAAAAAAAAAAAAAATAGGTTGGTCTGTAAATAATAATGATGGCGACAAAAAATATTGGATTTTGATCAACGTGTCTCGTTCCCTGTGAATGTTTCATCTTGTATTATTCTCATCTTTTCTGGATCTCGAACATTCGTTCGTGTCTGATGCGAGAGAGGCTTATACGAGACTAATCATTGAACATTATTAAATCAGCCGATGCGATTAGAATTCTGATCAATTGAAAGAAATCTTATTGAATTTTGAATGGTTTTTGGTGGAAACCAATGGCAATGAAGAAATCCAATTAATTTCGCATTAAAAATATCGGAAAAATTTCAAACGATATTCGATTGCTTACAGCCAACCGCTGTGTGTTTGTTTCAATGAAGCAAAAAATATAAATACTTGCCTGTTGCCATTGGTCCTCGATCGACACGTGTGATGAGAAGTATCCGGTGTCGTGTATATCTTGGAGCTCGCGAAAAATGTTTCCACTGGGTAAGATATCCATATTTGCAGTTGCCGTGTTTCCTCTCGGTGCTCGATATTATTCTTTTCCGCTTCTCTTTCACTCTTAGAAATCTTTACGTCTTTGATAGTTATAAATCAAATGCAGTGTTCTGTGAGCTAATCAACTGGTCCGCGCATTAAGTTTTTTTCCTGCTTGTTTCTCTTTTTTCTTTCTCTCAAAATTTTCAGCAAATTTTTGCTTTTTATAAGTTTTTTTTTCACGTTCAATTTTATTCGATTTAAACAATCATTTTCCATGGAATCATCAAAATAATTTATTCTCTCACACAACGCACCAATTACAATGAACTGCGTGTTTGGACTTATAAATTTTTCACGTTGTGCTTCCCCCGAAATAAATACAATTTTTTATGTATATAGCTGATTTCGATCTTGATTTGCGTCTAACCGTTGATGATGTTCGCTACTTTCTTGTTTGCTCAAAAAAAACAAAAGTGAATTTTTAAACTAACACTCGATTTACACATACAAAATTCATTTTTGCCTCATTGAATAGACCAAAAACACCGCATTACGAAAAAAATATCGCATTAACAGAGAGAAACAATTCGATTCGTAAGCAATTCGTTACTTTGTTTTCGAAAAATCACCACATAAAACTGACACACACATTCACTTTGAACCGAGACAAAAAACAACTCATACATAAAATCAACTAGAAAACTATATTGCCCATACACATTTGTCGCTGATGTAGGCTGGATCGATTTTTAATTGCTCATAAACAATTTGTGCCACAATTTTACGTATGCAATCGACAAATATTCATCGAAACCAAACCGATCAATTTATATTCATATTAAAAAAAATCGGGTCGGGTAAATATTGATTTACGCTGATTTGTCGAAATATTTGAATCGGTGATTTGATTGGCGATTCTGGCGCTTATACTGGTCAATTTTAATCAAATTTTAATTCACTAGATGGTTCACGCAAAAACTCTCTGAATTCTTAGAATTGCAGCGTGTGTTTTTTTCAACAATTTGTTGCTTTTTGAAAATTGTTCAGTATTTTTCGGGATTTGAAACAATTAATTTCAATTGGTATGAAATGGGTATGTGCACTTGCTATGAGTAAATATGACACGTTGAACTCTTCAATTAGATTAGGTCGATGTTTTTTTTCTTCTCTCGATTAAATTTTTTCACAATAAATCAAATAAATCACTTATTAAGCTGTCGTTAGCACTTGCTGGAAATCACTTATTTCTTGTGCCGTAAGTAATTTTCGCTTGCGTGTTCGATTCTTACACCAAATTTTTTGCACCTTCAAAAAAAATCCTGATTACTTTTGCTGGCGGGTGTTTATGTTTGGGTTTTTGTTGATTTTCTAACGAACAAATTGTTGGCTCTGCTAATTCACAATTTACGATCTCCTCATATTCTTTTCTCAATTTATATTCTTTTTATCAATTCGAACAATTTTTTCATGTTAGTACACAATCGAATTTAGCATTTCTTTTGATCAGCACTGAATATTGTGGTTGATAATCGTGTATTTGTATATGTGATACTCGATTCTGTCGAATTTCTGTTGATTTTTCACGTATTCACTTTATACGGTGCTGTGTGCTTGCAGTGTCATTACAATATGTTTTATCGAAAAACGATTTTCGATTTTTTGAAATGCGTGTCCTCCGCTGTTTATCACGTTATGGGGCAATTTAAACGCGATTGGCTGCTTTTTAATGCGATACTCCACAAAATGATCTCTTCAATTCTGAAATTATACAAATGGCGAGATTGAAAAAAACACACAACAGATTAATATCTTAAAATGGTATAAACCGATGCGTGAGATATACAGTTTTATGTGAAAGCTTGTGTTATATGCGAACTCGTTAATAATATTATGGTTTGGATTCTGGCCAAACTGGTGCCAGACTGGTACATTGATTAAATAAATTTCATATCAACATCGGCACAAAAGGATCATTTTTTTCAAGAAATCGTTCAAGAGTCCTGCGAAAGCCATTGCTTTAAAGTCAATGACTCTATATGCTCGTTGAATTTCGACGGTTTGCCTGACGATTATTCGATTTTCAACATAGCAATTTACGATTTCAATATAATTGATGTTTTTCAGATGCGTCACTCTTTTCCTCTTCCCCCTCTTTCTCTTTCTCCCTCTCTTCGGCCCGAATCAACCAAACGAAATTTAATGAAGAGCCAGCGATTATTGTACAAAATGAAAATGATGCTAAATCAACCTCAAATATAACACATTCGAACCAAAAACTACAATAAAGGTACGAGCAAACGAGTGAGTCTCAATGATTTATTTTAATTCATATTTTTGATGAATAATTTGGCACTGTTAATTTTGATTGTGACCCAAACTGTAAATGCATACACAGTGCATACAGCTCAAAACATGATTGCCGTGCAAATGTGGATCTCGCCCAGTAACATGTGCAACCGTGTTCAGTTGGGTGTATTTTTATTTCTGTTGTGTGTCACATCCTTTTGTCCGCCATACCATGCTGTTTTGTCTGACCATTTGTGTGTGTATGGTGAGTTGGTTATTCGTTCATTAAGCGCCAAAATGTTGACCAACTGTCAAAAGCGAATTTTCGGAGGTGGGTAGAATTGATTAAACCGTTAAATTGGCAAACGGAAAACAATAGCATAAAAAAAAATGTTTGCAACCGGCTCACACCAAGAATAATAACAATTTTATCAAATAAACTTGATAGAAAACAAACGGCTGTCGAGAATTGTGAATGCATGCATATGAGTGTACTCCGTTTTATTTTGCATAGCTGTCTGGGTCACATATTTATATATATATATATATATATATATATATATCCTTTACCTCAAATTCCATGTTTGTCTCAGCTATTTGCACAGACACACAATTTTAGAGTGCATCTTTCAGAAATTTTCTGTATTTACATTGTCTACCTTTCATTTCCCTTTTTCACCTGGTTTTCATTTGACATAATTTAATACATAAATAAATTAAAATAAATTAAATCGCCAAATGAATTTATAATAAAATGAGAGAGCTCTGAAAAAAGGTATAATTTTTTCATACATCATCAGCGAAAGAAAACGAAAAAAAATAATGTACGAATAGATAGACAGGCAGCAGCGGCAGCGACAGTAGGTTGGCTGTCAAGTATTCTGTGTGCAAAATGGAAATGCAGTAAAATACCAGCACTCAGAAAAAACAACAAATAACATTCATTGAGGGAAAGAGAGAAAGAAATTGCGCATTCAAAAAATGTCATGACAAATTATTTGAACGGACAATTTTGTGAAAATGGTGCGGCCAAAACATTTAAATTCTGTTCATTGAAAAAAAAAAAAAAAAAAAAAATACTCGCTATTGCTCTACGGATTGATTGTTCTGTCGTATTTATTTTTTCCACCGTGTTGCAGTTATTCAGCTGATTGTTTAAATCGAAACCAATGTTCCAATGTCTTTTTTTCTGTTATTTTCATTTTTCGGATGCATAAAATGGAATTGTTGCACATTCGCTCGAATTGCTCACAAATTAAGAATTATGCCGTAAAAAAGAGTTGGTCGTTAATAAGGGTGGCCATTGTGAATCAATACAAAACGTAAATAATTTCGCTATATTTCAAATGAAATATTTGATTGGTGCAAATTGTCTGCACGCTAGAGAAAGATTAAACAAACAAGTGATTCATGAAAGCACACAAACACATCATAATATCTCTCAAAATGCTTTAGTTTTCATTTTTAATCCCTCTCTTTCTCTCTCTATCTCTCTCTCTCTCATTTGAATAAGTAAATAGATTTTGTGTGTAATGCCGCCAATTACGTGAATGAATGTTGCTCAATGACTTTATGATTTGATTGAGTGATTCATGCGGCTATTTTGAGCTGATAGCGAATCAAAATTTTGAAGCGCCTCCAACGTCGTTTATCATAACATTAGTTTTACATTTAATGCACACTTTATTTTTGTTTTGCTTCTGCATGAGAGTGTTCGTCATTCATCGGAAATTTCATTTTGTTGATTGCACATCGAGACTCAAAACGACTAAAGCGAATTTATCACGTTAATTTAAAAGCTCCTCCGAATAACATCAAGAATAACAAATTATTTATGATTTTACAAAAATATGCGTTAATTCGGCCAATATTTCATTTACAAGGCAGAAGATTATGTTTACGAAAAACCCTCAGCATATTTATTTACGCTTGGGAGAAAAAGAGAAAAAAATATATATGATAAATATTAATATATTGCTCAATTCATTGGAAATAACGATGTTGACTTTTTTCTTGTTTTGATTTGTCATTGTGTTGGTTTTACTGCTTTTTCAGAATAATATCTTATCTGAAGAAATGAACATTGAAAATTATGTGTTTTTTTTTTTTAAAAAAAAAAAGACGTGTTTTTTCTAGATTCAAAAAAAAAAAGTACGTTGGTTATCTTCATAACACGTTATTATGCATCAGAAAACTGCACACACGAAGTAATTGGAGCAAATATGTAGGCAATTAATTTGTCAGATGTTAGTGCATCGATGAACTCGTTTTGACGTGTTGCTATTCTCTATTAAAAATTATCGTGATTTCATTCAGTTTGGCTAAATCTCAATCGCGGGAAACAGCTCATTCAAATTTGGCTGTGAAGGCTAGTCTTCACACCGCTGTTAAATCCGCGCATACCGATGCAAAGATTTCAAGGGCGTCGATAAGAGTTACACCTAGTGCTTGTTGTGTTTTAATCAATGCACGATGGAGGTAAAGGTGCTCTTGATCGTCAAATCTTTCAATTTTGTTATTTATCTACATTGAATCCGAGCTGAACTCAGACCAGCTGATATTCAGCCAATCACTCGCCATGTCAAACCGAAATCACGAATTGATTTTCAAACCCAGTCGTTTACATTGATTTATACTGCATTTGACCACGTGACCATACATTATACTGAGATTTACTTTTCAGGAATTTGTTGAATGCAGGAAATATGGAGCAACATTACGTGCAAAACAGTCGAATATTTAAGAAAAACTGAAAAGTTGGGATACATTTTTTTATTGATTCATAAAATTGGTCCATATATTTAATATGTGCGTAGATATAATTTTCTAACCAATTATATCATTAATAATAATCGATAGCCGAAACAGCATCAACAATGCAATTTGTGTTTATAGAGAGATAAACTTCGATTGTAATTGATCTGTACCGCTCTTCTTTCGCATTTGCTCGATATGGATGGAAATGTACGATGAATGTGTGGAACCTGTTGTCATGAGACAAATATAAATTGCACATTTCAACGTTATACAAACGGGATTCACAGTGAAACATTCCTGATACGCTTTGGTCGGACAGAATAACCATATCTATTGAGATTGAAATGCCACTCGCATCTTCAAATCAATCACTCATTCACTTTATTCACTCTCACGTTTTATTCAAAATCACACTCATACACGCACGCACACACACTTCACATTTGTAACGTGTTTCACACACTTCACATTTGTAATTTACACGAGTAAAAATCTATGAATCAGAACAAGAAAATACACAAATATCGAGTTTTCGTTCTCGCTATCTCTTTCTATGAAAATTCGGTTGAATATTTGCTCGTATTTCTGGCAACATGTGTAAGCTTAACAATTTGAAGTTCAAGTTTAACACAGCTGCAAATTGCAACTGAATCAATATAGAAATTTAAAGAGCTGTCCGTTTTTTTTTTCTTTGAAAACACTAGCAAATCAGTCGCATATCAATTGATCATTTTTCAATGTGCACGAAAATTTATCATTTCCACATTTTTTGATCGAATTCAGCAATTGACGCGTTAACCTTTTAACAATACACAACAATAAACAACACATTTTTGTTTAAAAATGTGTGCTTTTTTAATGACTTTTTCGGCATTCACAATTTTTTGTAAACATTGCAGCACCATCAGCAACAGCAACAACAAAAACTGCTTTTAACTTTTATTCATTTGCTCATTTGTTTCTCGATTTAGCCCAAAATTTGTTCTTTTTAAAAACAAACCGATCCAGATATTGTCGATGTATTTCGACTTGCAATATTTATAATTTAGCTGGCGAATAATTACGAAAATAGCACACAATACTTTTGTTACCATATGTGAATCTGTAAGCATTCGAGTAAATGCTCGATTCTATTGTTTGGAACGCTAAAATCCGATTGATCCGACATAAGCTACGTTATGAACATAAGGCACCGAAACAGTGATGTGAGATAAAACTGTGTATAGCAAACAGAGAAAAAAAACACACACAATAAAAACGAATTGCAAAACCGAACGAAACAAGAAAATTCACTTTCAAAGAATTCACGTTATCGGGACCGATTGTGGCTGATAATGTTATTAATAAGAATCAAACGACTTTAAAAAACACCAATAACATATTCAATTCACATTGGACGAAAAATACGATAGTTTGGATGCATTTTTTAGATTTCTGTGCAGAACAAAAACAGTTCTCATTCTCGTAAAATGTTCGAATTGTATAAAGTTGTCCTTAATCCAAAACGCATTTCAATGTGCAATTGTGAGTCGAGAAGAAACCACACAAGCAAATCAAACCAAAGTAACTGATTAAAATTGTATTAAATATTCCAAAGCCAAAGCACCGTGCGTTTACTCGTATTTTATCGCATTTATGTGAAGAATTGACGTGAGAAAAAGACGGAAGGGAGGAGTAGACAAATGAAAAAACACATATAAAGAATTGTAACCAAGAAATAAAAATTGAAATACCGAACAATAATCATATAAGCATTTTGCGTTCAACCAATAATAAATGCTGTGTATCGCTATAAGAGTTTTTGCCGACAAAACGCGCCCGAACAAAATTATAACTAATTAATTGTTCTTTCTTCATTTCATTTCATTCAATTTCTTTGAATACGGGAGCGTAAACTCGTATTGTGTTGTCTTTGGTTGTTATTAAAAAAATATAAACATCTTGTGCACAGAGGCCAATTGTGCGAATAAGTGGCGATATTTAGTCGATTGCTACTGTTGCCGTTCAATTACAATTAAATTTGAATGGTTTAGATGCCGGATATTTTGGTTTCAAAGTTTTTTGCGAGTTGCTGCTGTTGTATCACAGCGATATTTTTCCACATCAAGTGCACTAAAGTGAGCTGCAAACATCAAGCACCAAACATAACAAAAACGAAAATGGTTTCAGTGTTGCTAAATCCATCGATAAATACCAAAATATACACTGACACTCACGTGTTCTTTCTTAGCTCTTGTTTTGTTTATCTTTCTCTTGACAGAGATAGTGTATCAGCACAAATAGAACGGTTGATTGTGTTTATTTTACCGACTATTTGTTTTTGCTTTTTCTTCCTATTCTTTTGGTCGCGATTTTTTTGATCAAGCGCGAGAGAACGCGCGACCAAGTGCTACGATTCGAATGTTTTATTGCTTTATAAATGTTTATGCAATAAAATTAACAGACTATTGGATAATCACAAAAAAAAAATCAGCCCGAAACTACTCGCAAATCACAAATTATTTGAAACTGACTCTAAATTATTCCTAACATTGATTTAAAACGGATTCGCCGATTTTTGCTGCGAAAATTCGACGGGCAGCAATAAAATGTTGTTCGAATTCGGTGTTACGTTGACCGATAAAAATAAAATAATGTTGACCGATAAAATCCGCACGAATGTGTTTGAAAGGTGAATTCGGTTTCAATTGATTTCGTGTTCAGTAGCTCTCAATTCATTTAATCTGTATTTTTTTGACTTTGAGATATTAAACTCACGCACGCATTCAGAATCAATGAATGTTTCTACGATGCCGGCATATACGAGACTAACCAAACAAATTCAACCGGAATTGAATTCAAGTCTTCGAACGTATAGCGATGTCGCATGCAGTTCCGTGCTCCGCGTGCATGTACACAAAACGACAACGAGCGCGCGTAACGACTGGAACTCTGACTCATCGAATATATCTATAGTCGTTATTGTACGCGCAAAAGAATCTTGATAATTCTCTAATACTGACATGTAAACGGTCCTACAAACAGGTAACAATTTCGATTCGCTTTGAGTCAAAAGGTAGCCACAATAAGATGTGGTAAAAAAACAATATTATCGGACGATATGTTCAGCATCAGCACAAGAAAAGTTAGGACCATATCGGCAAGCGCGCGCACTTATATATTCATGCTGTCGATTGCATCGCGTTGGTAGTAGAGGCTGCATTGCGGCCGCATATGTGCTGCCGTATTCCTATGCGGCAATATTTCCATTGATCCACCAACATATTTGGTTCTCTGTGTGTCGCAGTCGGAATTTTCACACTGAATGCTACGATTGAATCCGGCAAAACACATTCGACGCATGCTAGCTTTCGCTGCATGTTAGAATATTATATAGTAATCATTAGCTGATGTCGCTGCTGCTGCTCTGTTGCCGTTGTTAGCAAACGGAGTTCAAAAAGTGGATGACTGTCGAACGCGCGCTCGCGCTCTTTCTCGCTGTTATTACTGGTTTGTGTGCTGTTACGGTAGTTTTTGTTCATAGAATTACTGTGCACGATATGCAGCGTACGGAATAGCCGCGATATATTGTATATTTGGTGATGTATCAACAAACATTCGATTCAAAATGAACCTTCGAAATTCAATAGAGCAGGAAGATGCGAGAGACAGAGAAAGGCACATAATTGGAACTCAAAGAACACAACACATTGGATCGACATACACTAGCACCGAGAAGTGGAATGGAAATGAAATACCAAACCGAAATAAAATATAATGAAATCCATCTTGAATGGCTTATGGTGTGTGTGTGTGTGTTCTTTGTGTTCGTTCTCGCTCTTTCTCGAATTGTGTGCACGCCAAACAAATACATACCGATGTTAACGAGCGAATACGGAATGTGTGTATAAAGTGCATAATGTGCATAATGTGAGATTAACTACATTTTTATTATTGCTGTTGTATATTATCCGGGAATAAATGCAAGTGTATGATACTGCATTTGAAATGTGTTATCTGTAAGCGGACGCATTGGGTGCTCGCCGAGGGAAAGAGCGTTGAGCGTTAAATACAAGCAATAGAGAAAGAGATAGGGAGACAACACACAATACAATATGCTCTCGGAGAATACAATTGACGAAAAGGGAGAGAATAAAAACATAAATATACATTACCAAAAATAAATGTTGTTTAGTTTTATTTGAAATATATGATTTCGGCGAGGCAGATCGGGAGCCAGACCCACACACATTCTGTGACCGAACCAAAATCATATTTATAATTCCGGCAATTGTGCGTAAACAATTGTCTTTTGTTCAATTTTGATTACGATGAAAAATAAACACACATATCTAAAGCTATCAACTGCTTATTTTAAGAGTTGACATCAATGCAATACAATGCAATGACCATGAACATACCAAACAAATCAAAAAGTATCCATTGAATAAAGAAATATATTTGGACATGGGATGCATGACATGACGCTTTTCCCTGAAAGATTCAGATTTGGGTCTTCTGTTTTATTTTGCATTTTGTGCGCATCATTCTCACTTACAAATTGTTTTTGACGCAGTTTCGTGCCGCAAACGCGTGCAAAACATTTTGATTCTGAATTGTGATCGCATTATCGTAGTTCCGGCCGTGAACATTTTGTTATCAATAAATTCAATGATGACCGAGTGCACATTCTCTCGTCCGCGCATAATTATGATGACGATCATGTACTTGTAAGAAATTAAATGTACTACAACAGAATACGTCCGGTTTGTCCATACATACAAATATAAATATATCCGCCGCTTTTTTATGCTCAACGAGTCACCGAAACCGTGGTTAGGAACAATTTCGACTATTTACATGGTTCGCACAAGCGAACACTTGTTCGCTCCCGAAATGGAATTTTTGGATGATTCAAATGTGCTTTAATCTCCTGCCAGTCAGAAGAATGGAAAAAATTAATATTAGTTTGCTTTTGTTTCCACAACCAATTTCTTATATATCGAAGTAATTTAGCATAAATTATGAAAAGTGATAAAGAGTTTCGTTGACTTCCCATTGATATCCATGAATGAGCATTTTCGCATGGACTTCGCAATCATGGCAATAGTGACTCTTTAGTTGTTGTTTTTGTTCCTTTTGCGAGATCGTCGATAATCTCTGAATATATTTTGGTTCATCTGCAATTTTCCTCTGTTTGACATTCGCTAACATTCATTCTATATCTGTGCGCTGCTGGCCGCTTTTGTCGTCACTCTCGCCGCCCTGACTATTTTTTGCTATGTTTCTTTTGCTTTCATTTGCCAAAGACGTGTTTGTATAAAGTCTCTGGTTGTTAATGTGTTTCTACGAAAATGGTATGTATAAAATAAGCACAAGCTCAAACGCACAAACGAGCAGCAACGTATAGCCATTTTAGCGCTCTTTCATTCTTGTTTTACTCTCTTTCTGTATGTATTTTCATTGCTTGGTGTCTATTCTTCTTATTGGAATACGCTTCCTGAATATGGTATGACTGTGCCGGTTTGACTATATGGCTTTTCAAATCACCATAAAAATCCGCATTATTACTATATCTATTCGAATTTGAATTTGTGTCGATATTGACCAAAATGAAGCAAGCGAGCGCGTCTCCCGCAACCAGATACGAATGGAAAAAAACGTGCATTGTCCGCTCTTCTTCGGAGTGTATATTTTCACGATTGCCAAGACCAACAGTTGACAGAGGCATTTTAGTTCGTTGTGTTGTTGACTGGATATTTTGTTCTGTTATGGACATAGCCGCATAACCGCGCGCTCACAATCCAAAGGAAAAAGATAATCACGAAAGATCTGATTCCTTTCCCTTCCACTTCCTCCATGCTCATACTCGATGTCTCGCCAACTTCGTACTTTATTTATTGTACATTCTGTTAATAGAAATTAATAGAAATGAAATTTCTGCACATTATTTATTGAATAATGTGCGCAATGTGTGTTGCTTGCTTCGTAGTCAGCATCTATCGTTTGCCTTGTGTGTTTTTGTGGAGTGTGTGTGCGCGTTCATTTGCTTGCTTTGTGGCTCATCGGAAATTGTAAAATATTCAACACTTTAATTTGCAATTTGTATTTTTATGCACGCTTATAAATTGCGACAGCAAAGAACGCACGCACACACAACTTGGGTATCAGCGAAAATGGTTGAACAATGGATTTCATTTATTATACTATAATACACTACTGCGAACTGCGCTTAAATATCGAATCCCTAGATCACTGAATGCCGAACTCACAATGTGCTACACACTTATTTCTTTTTTCTTTCGGCCCTGTTGTTTTCCGAATGAATTTTTTCTTAAAAATTATCTTAAGTGCATCTCCAAATTAGCTTCTGCCGACCGATTTGCTCATTCTCCTAGTTCGAATATAGGCCATGCATCACGTATATACTGTGACTATCGTGTCGTAAATATTGTACGGTACCAATTTTTTTCAAAACGAACAATTTTTATTATTTCAAATATATGTTGTGTGTTGCAAGTGCGCTCGGTGTACGGCAGAAGATGGAAGCCGAAATAACGAGCAAACACTGAAAAAATAGAAAGTCACATAAAAATCAATTTGAATGGAGAAAAAACAGGAAGAAATGTAAGAATTATGAGCGCACATTGCCCTTGCAGTGGAAATAATATCGCACAAATAAACATACAACGAATTGAGGAAATTCGTTTGGACTTAAGATATAGACATTCACCCAAACTTCGAATTACATCCAAACTTCGAAATCAACCGGGGAATGCAATGCTCATGTTGTAAGGTTTCATTTGCTACAAAGAGAGATGAACATATACAATATGTATTCATCTATCTCTATTTGCATAAAGTTTCAACAAATAAAACCTTGCAATGTGAGCATTGCATTCCAGCATTGTTCGAAATACTACGCAAAAAATAAAATTTTCATACTCAATTTGAACCAAATAATGCTGTTCCTAATCATAATATTAAAATTCAAGTAAATTATTTTCAATTGATATTACTTTTTCCGAACTAATATTACAATAATAATAATTATTTGGGGAAAAAAATGTGAAAAACACCGTCGCTGAGCATTTAACAGTTCCACTTTTGTGACATTAAATGGATTGAAATCTAAAGTCATGATCATCGGTTCTAAGCACCATACAAGTCGATTGAATTTTGATATGATCAATGATGTAACCATTGGAGGTGACAAGCTGGAATTCTGTAAATCGATCAAAAATCTCGGCGTCATTTTTGACGAAAATTTAAATTTCGAAGAGCATGTTGGGAGTAAGCTGCAAAAGGTATACGGTGTGTTAAATCGTATACGTCATACCAAGCATCTTATCACCCAACTATGTTAAGCGGGACATTGCTACTGCGCTGATCGATCCTTTAATGGACTATGGTGATGTGATTACATATGGTTGGGGTGTGTACGGCACCCTAAATCAAGAAAATCGTATTCTTGTTGCTGACAATGACAAAATACGGTATATTTACGGTTTAAAACGTGAATATCGACAGCGCCTTAATGGATTGAACCCTGAGTGTAGAGCTAAGCTTCAATCAGCGACCTTGATCTATAAGCAATTGTCTAATCGTTCGCCGAATTATTTGAATCATATGTTTGTCCGAATCAACGGTAGAGCCCGTTCTCAAAATAATCTTCAAGTACAGTTTCCGCAAACTGAATTTGATAAACGCGCTTTTACTTACGGAGCAATTAATTTGTGGAATAGCATTCCCATCGAAATAAGAAATGTTGAATCGTTATCCGCGTTTAAATTTAAATTGAAGCACTGGTTGCGCATAGAACAATAGTATTTCTCCTTTTTCTTCTATTTCTTTTATTTTTTCTATCGAGTAAATTCAAACATGCTCAGATTTGGTATTATGATCATTCTCGCCTATAGATTTAGGATGAGTTTTTGCATTGTATAAAGTAGGGAAAAATATTAAGTAAACAATGATGTACTTCCCCTGATTCTCCTGAATCAGGCCGGTTTTGCCATGGTTTTCCGGAATCAATATCGGTATTTAAAGTCTATTCATAAATACCATCCCCCCTTGATGAAATGTAATAGTCTTCTTGCTTAAGTCGCACCATGGGCGGAATTCATATCGTATTGGGTCTAAGACCAGCATGTTCTCAGCTTGCTGAGAGCACACATTGGTATGAATTTAGGTTTTGCAATAAATAAAAATAAATAAAAATAAACATTATGATTGAATCAAAAAAATTTGCTCACTTCATAATTACAAGTGAATATTCAACAAATATTTCATCGTAATTGACTGCACGTATTCTTATTGACGGGTCATTTTGTAATATTTATTACAAATCATATTATTTTTGGAGTTGTGATAAAATGCGATCTCATTATTTACAACATCACATTAAAATAATAAGATTGTAATAAGTAATATTTATTACAATCTCATTAAATAATAAGATCTAAATTTTTTTAGATATTTCGTATCAAATAACAATATTATTTCATCTTATTATTCATCATACTTCTGGAATTGTTCAAAAAAATTACCGAGAATTTGCTTACTTGAATTTAAACAATAAAGTAGGCAATTATTTATCGTTTTTTTTATCGCACTGCATAATTTCCAATTTCAATTCGAAAATTTCAAAGTAATAAGATTGGCTTATTACAACTGTTTCCATAGCATAGAAATTTCGTAGAAGTGATATTCGAAATTATACAGTGTGCTAAAAAAAAACGTTAAAAAATAGGCTTCTTTGTTGTTTAAATTCAAGTAGAGCTATGAAAAGCAAATTCTCAGTGATGTTTTTGAAAAATTTCAGAAGCAATAAGATGAAATAATAATTTGATACGAAATATCTAAAAACTTTTGGATCTTATTATTTAATGAGATTGTAATAAATATTACTTATTACAATCTTATTACAGTGGAACCTCGTTTACCGTCTCTCGATTATCCGTCTCTCGATTATCCGTCACCTCCATTAACCGTCACACTTCTCCAATTTTTTTCTTTTTCAATTTTCATGGAATTTCGTGTATAAAAATTCGTCTTTTGTTTTTCAAAGGAACGAATCGAACAGACGAGATGAAAACAGAAGCAAAAAGCAGTAAACAATCATTGTTTACAACAAATAATTTCGGTATTTCATTTTGCTCATTGAATCCGTTGTTTTGGAGAGCAAATGACTCATTTTTATAGAACCATCGAATTTCATAATCGTCAATCAACGCGTGTTTGTTTTTGTTACGTTTTATAAACAAAGCATAATGACGCTTCTGCTGCAATTGATTATACATGCGACATGCGGCATACGAAATTCGGCATCTTTCATCGATTTTACAGATTTCATGTAATGGAAATTATTATACTACAAAGTTTAAATAATATTTAGTTGACTTCTACGTACTGATGATTATTTACATATAATGCATTCATTTTCTTAATAAAAATGTCAAAATCTTTAAAAAAGACCCAATTTTCTTCTATTTTATGACAACTCTCGATTAACCGTCTTTTTGATTATCCGTCACGCTGCTGGTCCGGTGCCTAACGGATAATCGAGGTTCCACTGTATTTTAATAATACGTAATAGGATATCTTATTATTTGGTTTTATTATTCACGGCTAAACGTATTCTATATATCCTTTTAAACAAATTCTTTGAAACAAATCATTCGAAATAATTTTATTTTGAATCGATTTCTGTCTTGTTATTATTTTCAAATGCTTGATGTGCTATTATATATAAAAATTCGATATATCGAAGTAAAGAAAGTCAAAATCATTGTAAGTTCGTAGCACGTGGTGACAGTAGAGACAACAACTGAATCTCTATTCACATAAACGTCAATGAGAGTTTTGAATCGCGGATGAGAACCAATAATTGAGGGTGTGTGTCTGTGTTAGAAATTTAATTCGAAGTATGGTGTTACGAAAATGTTTTCTGGTGTTTCGAAGTTTGGATTTTAGCTACTTTTTTTGTAAAAATGAAAATAGCATTTAAAAAAATTGCCAGACACCAAATTAATAATATTATAAATCAAAAGTCGACAAAATATTCTACTAACCATGGTAAGTGATGGAAAATCTACACATTGAAGCACTCTGCACAGCAATTAAAATATCTGGCGTCAAACTCAGAAAATAAGAGTAGTATTACGAAGTTTGGGTAATTAGCTATAATTCAAGCCAATAACGAACTATGACGACGACACATCGTCTTTGGCAACGAAGCATAATAATTTTAATGTATAATTTAAAAATAATACATCGTCCACAGAACTATGGTCGGTCGCTTAGTTTTGTCTAATTTGAAATTGTTATTGCCAATTCAAACAGTACGTGAGCCACCAAACAAATGACTAAATACAAAATGAAAAAACAGCACCGTCATCATTCAGCTTACAGAATTCTAAGAGACTTCTCGTTCCTTTCCCTCTATATGTATGCTCACAAATTACCGGACAAGGGGATTGTGGACAGAGCGCAACAGTCAAAATACAATATATGCATTCAGATAGAATGAATAAAGAAATGAAGAATCCACTGGAATCGGAATAACAGGGCAATTCGATAAAACGAGAGATGATAGCGACTGTGCACTTTTGCACACGGAGAGAAAGTTCGGAGAAATTTGCCGCGCACTGAAGCCAAAAATTATGGTTGAGAAATGAGCATAGAAGGAAATTCTTCCTCGGAATTAATAAACAATAATACAAATTATTAATAAAACACACATGAAATATCACTACATTTATATATTTTATATATGTGGTTTTGTCTTTTCACAACGATCCATGGCCACGTTGCGGCCTCATAGTGTGTCGACTTCTTCTCCTACTCTCTCTCTCTCTCTCTCTCTCTCTCTCTCTCTCTTCCCGTTGCTGGAGAAATATTTCTTTCGTTTCCATTCAATTTAACTTGGATTGGCTTGAATTACTTCGGTTTGCGTTACCTTTGCGTTAACTCTGCGAACTTTGCCGTTCCATTTTCGGATTTTTTTATAAACTTCAGGTTGTTGCTATTGTTGCAATAAAACTGTTTTTGACTATATTCAATTTTAATTTTTCTGTAATAATACTGCGCTACCACTGCACTCCATCACTTGAGCTGAGAAATTACGCTTGGTGTTATGCGACATTCTTTCGGTGTGCGTTGCTCCTATCCTCGACTTGCCTCAGTTTTGTTGGGATTCCCGTTAGCAGTGCCGTTATTGCTGCGTATAACGTTGGTGTGCGCGCCTTTAGTGTTTTCGCACTTCGTATGTTCCTCATTAAACTACGCGAAGCCTGAAAGCATCCGTACACACAGGAAGAACGTGGCATGAAGTAACACAATATCAACCAGTATCAGCGAAAGCGCAGCATGCAAGAGCTAAAGGAATATGAGAAAGAGACTCAAAGTATACAGTTTGCATTTTGAAGATAATGCCGCATTGAAAATTTACTGCCATTGTAGTACATTTATTACATGTATGTGCACAATATCGTTGAGCCTACTGCTGAAGTGTGCAATGAAATTGCGAAAAAGAGAAAACGGTTCGACAAACCGAATATAAACCATCGTGTAAGTGATAGTGTAATTTGGATGCAGCGAATGAAAAGGGACCAGCCAAAATACTATTCCTTTCTTGGTAACCTTATTATTGAACATGAGCATAAATTGTCCTATTCGAATGACATGGCTAAATGAATACTGTCGAAAACTTTGGAAATTGTTAGATGAAAACAATATTTATAGAATTCGGATTTCGAGGCGCAATGTTATTATGAGAGGTGTGTATAACTTGTCACCACTATTTGCACTGAAAAAAATATATAGTACAATGCTCGAAAAAATTCGTGTATTCTACAAGAAAAAAATTCCATCAGAATATTTGGTCCATTTTCCGAGAGTTAGAATAAACAAATATTGGCTCTTATTATTATTATCATTATTATTATTTTTATATCGACTTCTGTCAAACGAGCTGTAATTTGTTTTAAGCTTTTGTAATATTGCATAAGAAAATGTGGAACTTTGGAAAATTAATGTGCCATTGCTCCCAAATCCATAAATTATAAATGATGAATCGAAGATTAAGCAACATCTTATGCGAGTCCAATAAAGCCGTTTAATTAAATGCACGAAATAATTCGGTTTCTGTTTATTCAACGCATTATTCGTTATAAGCAGAATTTGGTATAGGTGTTTTCCTCGCTGAATGGTAGTTCACAATAGAGACGCAAGCAAAGTCACGAGGCAACATATACAGCAAATATTCGACATTGTGAAAAAAAATTACGGATGTAATTAATTCGTTGGTGTTTAAAGATTTTTTTCAGTGTTTCACCGTCATAATCGTCATCATCCTCATAATTTTCTCGGTCTATACATGAACTATTGTTATGAAATATTTAGTGAAAAATGTATGCGGAAAAGTGAAGAAGGAAAGCGGGAAAGAATACAGTACAAACTAGCAAACTAGCCGCAGTGAAATGGCGGAAATCACAAAGCACATATGGGAAATTCACGATCTTTCTCTCACTCTGGCACTCGAAGCCGAGAGAAAATAGCACATTGTATCCAAATCAGAAAAAAACTACACCGCACTCTTGTGCCGCTATTACTATTGTATGCCTTTATTTCTTCAGTCTCTTCGGTTCCGTATCCTGCTATCTCTTGTTGTTTTGCAAGCCATTTGCCACTCTTCGGTTTGTAACTACTTTTTTCTTCATTGTTTCACCACTCAATGCGAATGTAGTTCCTTTTCTATTTCATATTCCTGGCGCTGCTGTTTGCAATCACAGAGTATCAATCAAAGTTTTGAAATGTGCAGAAAATGCCATGGAAAGGCTGAAGTATTGAAGAATAGTGGGCAATGTAACCGTAAAGATGGGAAACATGTAAAATATGGTATACACATATCTCTAAGTGTATAACGAATACGAATTGTAAATGTATTCGCCGGCTCATTCCACAAACTGACAAAGAAAACTTCCTAAAGTCAAAGTACCGAGACATACTCAAAGCGAGAGGGATGGAAAGATAGCGACGGACGGCAAGGAAAAAGAAAAAAAACGAAAAAAAAATTTAAAATAAATTCACAATGTCAACGACAAAATATTATTAGAAAATGCATTTAAACAATCAATGGGGTTTGCATACTGCAATGTGAATTCAATAAGAATCAACTATTTTCTTTTCTCTGTATTTTCCATTTCACATTCGACACACTTATTTAGCATGCCCAACAATTTTCACTCGCTCTTCTATAAAACAACGTGAACCGTTCCGTGCTAAAACTAACGGTGGATTCGTAAAATCGACAGTAATATTGCCAAAAAAATGGCCACTGAAATGCAAGCAAAGGGGGAAGGGGCTTTCCGAATGTTTTTCAACATCTTTTTTTTTAAGCAACAACAAATCTAACAATAAAAACAACAACCAGATGTAATGAAATCCTTATTGAAAACCCCTACAATGTTGAGGTGGATTTGTGCTGCTGTTTATAGTCACCTGATTTTGATTTGTACGGTATGTTTCCATTAGCCGGTAGCATAGTTGAACGCTTTTTAAATAAACCATTGAAATTCACTCTTCAAGACATCCTTTTGATATCAAACTTTGTACAAAGCTGAGAATGTTATGGGCTGCTGTATTTTTCTCACAATTTCACCACAACAACAGACTTGTTTTCTCTTTTATTTATTAATATTTTTCTCTCTTGAGATGAGCTTTCTATATGATTTTGTCTGGGGCAATTTATTGCAAAATTCCCTGCTTCAGTTTTGCGAACCGAAATTTAAAGATTCGGCGATCTACCACTTCCACCACACTTCTTATGTGCGATCGTTATTATACTTTTTCCATGTAATAATGCAATTGATTTTAGTTGTGTTTAGCTAGTTGAAGTTCTGTTGCGACAACGTTGATATTCATTTGAACTCACTTTGTGTGTATTGTCGTCGAAACTGAACGCAAATCAACTAAAAACAAAAAGAAAACACCGAGAATTATTCGCGTGCACTTTGACCCGTCGGCTTCGAACGTCGACTCGTTTCTGATTCATAATCTGCGTTTGTTGCGAATTTTTAGCGAGCGAGCCAACGGACTCCATATGAAACATTCGTTGAATTACCCGTTCGCGGAACTTCACCGCATCACGCACACTTCCAGCTGAAGCAGGATGGTTTTGAACATGCGCAAATGGAATGGATTGCATTTAGTGTAAAAATCCACTACCAAAAATCGGGAAAGCTACCCGATATCGGAAACGTATGCAGTGGTAGCCACACTGTGTGGCACACACAATAAATCGGATGGGGGATACTAGAGCCGGCAAAACATAATATTTTCGAATGCACATCATGACAATGAGAACGCTAAGCATGAGAACTATTGTAAAATCTAATGATCGTACGCCAAATTCATTCAAAATAGACGAAAACGCGATATGAAGCGCCGAAGAAAGCTTTCTTTTTCTTTTTGTGGATGCCATCGAGCAACTGACAAACCATCAAATGCACTACTTTCTGGGAAGCGGCACCGCTCTTTGTATGCGTGTGTGGGTGACTGTGAGTGTTTACGCTGGGCATTTGCACATTCCGTGGTTTCAAACGTGTGTAGCGAGACCCTATTCATCGAAATGCCAACGAAGCGGCTTGAAAACATACAAGCTCAATTTAGTGGGCATAAACCGCATATTCCGATCCTGAGAGAATGATAAATTCAAATAAAAACGACTGATCTTTATGTCGGCACATCGCATTTTTATTTTTACTACGATTCGGGCAAATGATTTTATTTTCATTTTGGGATAGTTACTTTCGAGACAATTCAAGGGTAAGAATTCCACGAAAGTCTCGAATTTGGCTGGTGAGGAGTTGAAAGAAATCCAGAAACAACTTGCATAAATTAAATCATATATTTATATACCCCCATACACTCAGAACTCGAAAAAGACTGAATTGTCTTGACTGTATGTGCAAAATCGAAATGCTGTCGCCACTAAAATTATATTGCTGCTGAGGCATTCAATGTAAATGCGGTTCATGTGAATGAACGAATGACAACATTACATATTTTTCATTGATGTAATTAGAAATTATATTGTTTTGCGAGCATTGTGTGTGTTACACACTTAACTGTTATTCGCATAAACACGCGGAGAGGGAGAGGAAGACAGAAAGAAGGATAGAGAGAGAGAGATTGAAAGAGACCATGAAAATACAAAGTGATCTTTGTGGAAGTGGAAACAACAAATGAAACATAGCTGTTTATGCAATCTAACGATGTAGTTGTGTACTTTAGGGAGAGAATAAATCGTGATTAAAAGGAAGAATACATTTTCATTTCGAACTACAACATATATTTTACTATTACAATATTTATAACAATTTCATAGGAAAAATATTGAAGAAGCATTACATAGTAGAAAAAATCTTGCATACAACTTTGTTCATTCTATGCTAAATGCCGGTATATCAATATTTCATTTCTTTTTTTAATGAATTTTTTAACGAAAAATAAAAAAAAAACAAAATTTGCTTCAATATATTTTGTCTCAATAAATATGAGTGACTTGTGAAGAAGTTGATCGAATTCTGGTCCAGCATGAAATCCTCCATTTTTAAATTCTTTTTCTTACAATTGTGTAATGCAAATTGAATAGAAACACTGCAATGGTAGCGAAGTGATGAGAAAAGATGGCCAAAAAATCTTTTAGAGAAATTAATTATTAAGTGGAAGAGCAGTTCATATGTTTGTGTTTTGCCATATGAAAATGGCCATTTAGACATAAAAGAAACGAATGGTGCAACCATTCCCCGATTCATGTTTAAAAACCATGCGGTAGTGAGAGTTAAGTGTACAATGTATCATTTCCTTGGATCATAAGAGAAGAAATAGGCAATATCAGGATTACAGAATGTCAACGGTAATACGAACAGCCCAGTGAAATAAAAATCAAAGTGACACTGTGTTTGCATAGCGGACGCAGACATTCCGGAAATGTAACCATTGAAATTAGGAATAGATGTAAACCGAATGAAAATAACAAACATCGAAAACTTTGCTCTCAATTGCGAACCGTCGCACTTTCGTATTGCGGGGATCATTTATTTATTATACCCATGTGAATGGCTCTCTGAATATCAGCTAAGCTATTCCGGCTTGTATGCACATGTTTTCGAATTTTTTCAATGCTATTGTTAGTAAGTGTCTGCGAACCCAAACACACTTTATATACATATATTCTTTGGCTATTGGTCTTTGGTTTTCTCTTATCAGGTCCGTTTTGTTCCATTAATTTTGCAATTTCAGCATTCGAAATATAGTTATAATATTGTTGCAGCAACTGGAACCGTTTCCAACGTGGCAATTAGAAAAACTAAACGAATTCGCATAAAACTAAATAGCCGGGCCACCAATTAGCACTCAGCTACTTTTCACATACACCTAAAAATCAAGATAAATTTGAGCCGAAGCATTTTTTTTATGCTCCATATTCATGTGGAGACAAAGCACAAATTTATAGATGAAAGAGCAGACAAATTCTTATCCTTTTTTCCATAGAAAATTATTGATGAATGCGGTTGATCTATGCCGAAGTCTCCGAATAAAATCGTACCAAATTCTAACATTCAATTTAGAATTTATAAGCCAAATTCGAGTATCGATAAGTTTCCAAATAAATTGAGTGTTACACTACCAGCGGCCAATTCAATCAGTCAACTGTTTTCGGGAGTAAATATGATTAAGTATCAATTGTGAATTTCAATCCCGTTTTGAATGATGATTATTTCTCAAAATTTGTGGGAAATTTTGGTTTCTATTATCACGCTACACATCAATACAAACCTAATATTTTCTTCCAATATTTTCCCTGCAAAATAACGGATTGGTATCATCTATATTCGATTCGGGATGTTTTGCTATTTTTATTGGATATGCTGTTAGCATTTGGAGCAGATGCTTCGTAATGGTCTGACTGGTGTCAGATCTCAAAACTTCCTCGTTTGCAAAGTGAAAGAGATGCAGTACACAGCCGATTCGAACGCACCAAAAAAACTAATTGAGCTCATCGGCACTGCACACCTTCGCAAAACATTCATATTTTTTACATAATTGGGGATGTAATTAGATTTATGTCAATAAAAAGTATGACATCGGAAAATCATTATGGATTTACGCGTCTCTATTAAATCAACCAGTCACAATGAAAAATTAATTGTCACACATTATGGAATTTGTATACGGTATGAAGCGGAATGTAATATATTTAATGTGCTGGGTTATAATTTGATCGTTGCTCTTTGTAGTGGAAAACCGCTGTGGATTGGATAAAGCTGGCAAATAACCAAACGTTTTTGATGTATATCAATTAAATCAGAGACAAGTGCATTAATATACATATTCACGGAGTTATCGGACATTTTGGTTCATTAAAATAGGTTTATTTTATATTATACTAAACCGGAGTGCAATATTTTCATTACCAAAGCTTGAGCTCTCCTTCTGTCTCCCCCTTTCACGCTTTTGCTGCATTTTGTATCACTCCAAACCAGTTTCAATCGACTTCGGTGTTCGCTGCAGGAGTTGGCCAGAATATTGCAATCGAATTGCCAAAGTTTATGTTTGACTAGAAAATCCAACGCTCATTCTGCTAAAATTGACCATTCTGATTCGATTCGAATAACATAAAAAACCTATTTTTCAAATGATCAAATCGAATGAAAAGTTTGGGAGGATTTCTTTTTCTCTCGTTTTTTCTGATTTACTCTCCACCAAATCAGCTCTCGTTCACAATTCGAATATCGTCTGTTGAAATGACACTACTACTGTGTCGCATCAATATGCTGTAAGTTTTACTGGATCGAATTTTCAAACACGCCAAAGTTTTCAAATCGAAATTTGTTCCATGTATTCGATGCACGATTCGTGCAGTACGAATTCAAGGAGTTCGTACATTTATGGCAATAGAGCGAGAACCAATAAAGCATGAAGAAGCGGCCAAAAGACAGCTTATCGAATATCGAAATTTTTACTTTATTTTATACATGCACTAGGGTTTGCTGCTGGATATTTTTACAGAATTCATTTATTCTTTTGACACAAATTGTCAGTTAATTTGGCTATAATTGAATTTTTTGATATTTTTCTCCATTTGTTTTGGGCGATGTGCTGTGACAATGGTTGAGACTATTCGTAGAGGCACTCAGCCGCATACAGCTCCTGAAGGCGAATTCCACTGCCTTAAAGGAATGAACGGTGGCATCACATTTTCCCATCAACTCAACTGTTTTCGATTTGTATAAAATTGAACAAATCAAATTAATAATGAGAAATGAGTATTGCCCAAGCATACACATACACATGGCACGAAAAAAAAATCATGTCTATGAGACGCGGCGCGCAATGAAAAGTGGCTGTGAGGGAGAGAAAAAAGTAAAAGAATTGGACGGATGGAAAACTAATAGAATCAAAACTATGCGAATCTTGTTCGTTTACTCGTACTCTGCCAGTCTTCCGATTTTGTTCGTCTTTCGAGAAACATACAAGAAGAAATGCCGGAGAAGCAAAAGAAAAAAATAGAAAAACCTGTCAAATAAATACCTCCATCTCTTCAGCACACAAATTCGATTACTTGGATTTGTTTTTCCTATCACTTTTGATGTGCGCCTCAGCTTTTGGCTGTACCTTAGCCCTCGAATCCTCAGTCACTCATTCCTCACATTCAATGCAATTTTCGGTGAATGTCGCTCGGCCAGCATATACTTCCAACTTCTCTCTGTTTCTCTGTCACTTTGCCCCTCTCGCCCCCTCGCTTCGAATCACAAATATATTTTTTTCTGCTTCTGTACCATTAAAATTAATTTTCGGTTGCCGTGTCACAAAGACCTCGAACCAAATTTTCATCTTGATTTTCTGGTACATCAAATAAAAGTTTTGTGTACATAATAATTTCTAGTGTAAGTCGTTCTTCATATTCCCATTTTCTTCTCGCTCTCTCACTTGTTCGTTTGCTTTTATTTTCATCCTTTTTCCTCTCCAGCTACCGCTTCATCGCTGGCTCTCACACTTTTTCGACTGATAACGCGGAAGAAATTTCAGAACGAAGACCTGCCAACAGAAGTACGTGTCCAAATTGGATTTCATCAACCAAGAATCCTCGCAAAACAAAACCAAAGAACAGGAAATTGAATTTTTATTTAAATTCCAGAAGATCGACATATTTTGTTTGGCTTCTTTTTTTAAAAAATTATTTACTCTTCTAGCGTCGTGTTCGTCTCAATTCTGATGGCATTTAGTGAAAAGCTTTCCGATAAAGTACTAGGACTATGAAAAATTTGTTGAAAAGAATCCAACTAATGAGAATAATTCGACCAACCAATCGTCTTTGCAACCTCTTATGGTCACAATTTCTAGCGAATCAAATAAAAATGACCAAAAATGCAATAACCCAAACAAATTTCAGCGCATAAAATTACGATGATAAACAGTCTTGCAAAGAGGAAAAATATGCGAATGCTAGTGTGTTTGTGCATGCGATAAAATTGAATTGAATTTATACTCAATTCACAAATACATTAAAATGCATAAAAAAATTAATTCAATTTTATTTGTTTGGCGGATCGTTCACCGCAAAATCTGTTTACCCCATTGAAATCAAACCAAAACTTTTAATTAGATATAATCGGCAAATGGTGCTCATCATTTGTCTCCGCACCCGTGTCCTCCCATCAAATATATATGTTTTACATTTTTTGAACAGGCAGCAAAGTATATATTGCAAAGCATTGCATGCATTGATGATTTTGTAAATTGATCTGTTTATGAGGATAAATGTGAAAAGTATAAACAATAAACATCTAAATCATGCCAAATGATGATCGACCGCCCTAGCAAATAAATACGGTTCAATGCGAGCACATGATTATGTACATTATTATGGAATTTATCTCTGTTTCTATCGCTGGCCCCTCGGTGAAAAATCTTGTATTGAGTTCAACGTTTCTTCGGTTTGGTCACAATTAGGGCAGAAGGGTGATTTTGCATGCCCAAATCTGTGAAGCAACCGCCGAAGTTTATTTCGCCATGTGTGCGTGTGTGTGAATAATCCATATTGCAGTGGATTTCTGCCAAATCATACGTGTCTAAGACATTTGCCCGAAATATGCTTGGTTCATAAAGATGCAATTCCAGAGAATGAACCTATCACAAACGAAGAAATACATGGCACAAGAACTCAATTGAATTGATTCGATTTGAATGGAATCGCATCAAATCGGTGTGCTTTGTTTCGTTTGGTTTGTCTTTTGAATTCTTCCAACAAACCTACACACAAACAAATATATGAGCAGTATTCACGCGAATTACTCCAGTCATATATTTATAGCAAAGTAACACTCCATACTGAAGTAACACCGAATTGGTTGTGTACCGATTTGGTGTGGTCGGAACCGAATGGGATTTTGTTCGCTGGCCCTTAATTTCCGGAAATAGGATTTAAATGAACAAAACGAGAGCTTATATGCTCCATAATTGTTGACATGTTAGCCAAAATAAGATCGAACTTTAAGATGCATTAAGAAAATATACATTTTAAACTTTTTGATAACCAAATTTGACCAATCATTAGATCCGATTGCGTGTTTGCTGATCAAACAAGATTCTCAGCCCTGCATGAATTTTACATGCCACTCACATTGATTTACACAAATAGACCAACAGAGGGAACAGAGTATATATTCACACTAATATTATAGCAATGATCAATATATTTTATTGGATTGGAATAAATAATTCTCCACTTGTTTCGTTGCTAATATATAAATTTTTAACGGTTTTTGTGTGTTCGTATGATTGTGATTTGAATATTCTTCATTTATACGTAGCACAGTGATTTCATCTCTCGTTTTGTTGCATGCCGTGCACAACAGCCAGTTGGCCAAGTACAAACATAAATATAATCGCATCGAATATTCGTTTACTTGCTCGCCAGTCGGGCTTTCCCGCTTGCTCGCTCGTGTGTTTTTTATGTGTGCGTTTATTCACAATAAATTTTTCGCGTCCTCTTGTCCGCATGTCGTCCCCCTTCCAGCATCCAGAACGCTCTCTCACACATGGACTTCGCCTGAAAAATCCTCATACATATTTTGAGACCAAGACAGAGAGTGTGACCGAAAGAACGAGAGAGATAAAAAGATAGGACATATAGAGAACACAAACATGCAGAAACGTTCACTGCGATTTGATAGTGACGTATGATGTTTCAATATTTTTCGATATATGAAGATGCGATGGCATCAAGATAAGAATTAATGAACGAAAAGGCGTAATCAAAATGATGCGAATGAATATTTTTTTAGATGGCTCGAATGGAACTGTCAATATTTGTCCGATTGAATGGAATTATTAATGCTGAATTTGTTTTTATTGTCTCGTTCATTTCTCACAATAACAAAACAAAAGACCTCGTACCTCATTCGCATTCGGAATAATCGCAAATTGGAGCAAAAAATCATCCTCTCGCATGCCGATTTTTTTCTGTTGTGTCCCAAAGAAAAGAAGCAGCAAACTTATATCTCTCTAATTTGTCACCAGAACATTGCGCCAGAATTCAAATCAATGTGTATGTGTATATTTGTGTCTCGTTCGGTGTCTATGTTCTTTTTGGTGGATTTTTTCTGCCTCACTTCCATCTCTCACAAAATGAATGCTAGAGATGCATCCATTTTTCCGTTTTGCTGCATATTTTACATGATAATGTTAAAGCTTTTCGCCAATATCAAACAAAAAAATAAACATTAAAATGCACAAACCAGTGAATCCATTTGCGTGTATTAAACGTAACGAATAGTTTCCGTTCAAATGCGCGCTTTTTTCGCCCTCTGCCTCTCTTTTCCTTTCATTGTCTCGCATAATTCTTTGTTTGTATTGTTTTTGCTGAATTTGACCGATTATTTTCCGCATTCATTGAAAAATAGAACATTTTCACATTTGGATGCATTAAAAAAAATCGGTGAAGGATGATATTTTTGTATATCAGTTCTGCAATTTTTATCGGCGAATATTCGTCACGTAACGGCTCATGAATAGCAGCAACAAATAAATCAGCCAGCGCTTCGCCCAGGAAACTGTGCAGCAAAAATGTGTTACACACCACAGAACACAGCAGCACGGAAGCGTAAATCGCTACAAATACGATCAAATACTTGACTCCACAAAAAAGGTGAACCTAAACGTTTGACATAATACACGTACACATGACATTCGCCCGCAATTTTTGAAATCTATACAACATATTTTAAGGACGGAATTTTAGAATTTTTCATTAAAATATGAGCAATGCAAAACATACGATAAGTGCGAAAAATTTTGAATCGGAAATGTGTGAGCTCTTAATTCAATTTAGTTTAGTTTAATGGTGCTAAACTACCACAAAAAATTAAATGAATTGAATATCACAAAAATAAATCGATATGATAGGGAAATCTATTCCAAGCAGTGATATCAACAGCGTATGAAATGCAACATAATCTATACGGTAACTTATTATGTAAATCAAGTTTGACAGAGCAGCAGAGAATTGTAACACATCGAAATTAAATTTTGATATTATTATTTTTGTGAATATGAATCGATGGTTGGTAAATTAATGCTCCGATTTAATAATGCCATTATTGTTCAAAAAGTATATTTCGAATAAACACACAGATAAATAGAAATTAATATAGATAAAGAGAGAGAGAGAGATAAATGGTTAATTTTTCATAACTAGATAGCCATTCAGCTACTTTGAGACGTTTTGGCTCAGTTTGAAAAAAAAGTAATCCAATAACAGGTCAAAATAAAGTGTTGCTGGGGGGAATTAATACGAATGGAATTAACTAATACGAATGTCACACGAATGTAAGTTTTTGATATGAATGGCTCCACATTTACCCGCATAATGCGAATGCCTCATACAAATATTGCGAATGCGTTCGAATTTTTGTGAATTCGTGCGTATGCAAACGCGAATTTATATGGATAACTGCCATTTTTTTATGTAGAAATGTTATATTTTAACTGAAAATAATAATTAATCAACAGAACTTAATGACAAAGTATTGTCATTTACTTTTTTAAAAGTATGTATTTTTTCGTCGATAAGTTCATAAAGATGATAAATAAATCTGATTTGTGTCTAGTTTTAAAAAGCGATGGCTTGTGTTACTGCGATGTGTAATTGTAATACACAATGTGCACAGTTATTTGCAGTTCCTGCAAATTCTTGCCTTGTTTTTGTCATGGAGATGTAGCAAATGCGTCACATTGCGAACGCATGATTTCGTAGGCAAATGTTCAGTTTCAAACATGAATTATTTGCAAATGGATTCGGAATATTCGAATGATTCAGCATTCGCAAAGTGTGTATAGTTCTGAACAACAATTCAATCCTATTGTGTAAACATAATATTCATTGGATATGGATTACAAACAAATATCATATATAACACGTGGTTTGAAAAGTCCCGAGGCTAACTAAGAAAAATAAATTTTTTAGGCAAAATTCGACTTTATTCATCAAGATAGTCTCCTTTGAGGGCGATACAATAAGTCCAGCGTTTGTCTAACATTTCGATACCCTTTTTATAGTACGATTTGTCAAGACCCTCAAAATAAGCTTCAGTTTCGGCAATAACTTCTTCATTTGACCCAAATCTTTTTCCACGGAGCATTTTCTTGAGATTTTTGAACAGATAATAGTCGCTGGGGGCCAGATCTGGAGAATACGGTGGATGGGGAAGCAATTCGAAGTGCAATTCACACAATTTTTCCATTGTTACGAATGACTTGTGACACGGTGCATTGTCTTGGTGAAAGAGGACTTTTTTCTTCTGCATTTGAGGCCGTTTTTCTGCGATTTCTTTCTTCAAACGTTCCAATAACGCCATATAATATTCGCTATTGATGGTTTTTCCCTTTTCAAGGTAGTCAACGAATATTATACCATGCGCATCCCAAAATACAGACGCCATAACCTTTCCAGCCGACTGTTGCGTCTTTGGTCGCTTTGATCGGCTTTCACCCCTCTCTTTCCACTCAGCAGACTGTCGATTTGATTCCGGTGTGTAGTGGTGAATCCATGTTTCATCCATTGTCACATACCGACGTAAAAAGTCCTGTTTATTGCGCTTGAACATTTCCAAACAGCGCTCCGAATCATCAACACGTTGTTGTTTTTGGTCCGGTGTGAGAAAACGCGGCACCCATTTCGAAAATAGCTTTCTCATACCTAAATGTTCATGTAAAATATGATGTACACGTTCCGTTGATATCTTTACGATGTCAGCAATCTCACGCAATTTCAGCTTACGATCACTTCGAACAATTTTCAGGATTTTTTGGATGTTTTCTGGAGTAACTGCCTCATTTGGACGACCAGAGCGTTCAGCATCATCGGTGTCTGTACGGCCACGTTTGAAGTCAGCAAACCATCGTTCCACTGTTGATTTCGATGGAGCAGAGTCCGGATAACATTTATCAAGCCAAGATTTTGCTGTGACGGTATTTTTCCCATCAAAAAACAATGATAAATCAACACACGAAATTGCTTTGAATCCATTTTTTTGAAAATATCACACTAAATGCTTCACTAAAACCACTGTTTACTTGTGAACTAAACGTCAGATTGTCATGAAATTTTGACAGGCGTCGTTTGAAAGATTGTACTTTCTAGAAATAATAAGGATTTTATAATAGTGACGCCATCTAGGTGTCAGCCTCGGGAATTTTCAATCCACGTGTTAAGAGGCATACTCGTCCAACCCCGTATATAAGACAACGGGTTTCTTAAAGTCTGAAAATATTTCTTTGTACATTGAAAATATAACATGTATTTCTATCGCTCATCGCTAGCCTGATAATGAGTGAAAATATTTTGTGATAATGCAAAGACAATACTTCGAATTGGAGCGCTGAAATATAAAATAGCAACAGCTTAGTGGGTGCCCAAAAGCATCATGACACGTATTTTGCCCGTTTTATCCATCAGCTGCCAACCAAAGAGTATTTTTATTTTAGGAACATCAGTTTTAAGTAAAGACAAATTGATTTTTTATCACTTGCTACAACGAGTGCTTTTTATTATTGTTCTTTTTTTTCATATTTTTGTGCAAACAAATTTCTTTATCTACAGATAAATACAAGTAGGAATGTGGATATAATAGCTGATGTATATTGATCCTCGACTTACTATAAACTAAAGAAGGTCACAGAAATTTACTTAGATTAAGAATAAAATGAATTGCTGAGCGTAATCGTAGATATCTGGCTACAATGGGATATTACTTTCCCACATTTATAGTTTATATTTGAACCGAAAAGTATGAAGTCGCAATTTTCGTCATTCAAAATCAGTAAAGAGCAATTTGGATGCGGCAATAACTTCAAATGCCTCGGCTCGTGTCATGGTGCCATTCTGATAGCACTACTACTGGTCACTAAGATAATTTGAAATAAAATGGAAAACCACAAAGTCCCCGAAAAAGCAAAAACACATGATTTTTAAAAACACTTTGATTTATTTGTTGTCGTAAGGGACAAAGTCAAATGATACAAAGAAGGCTAGCAATCACAAAGAGTGCGATTAAAAATTTATCTTAACAAGAGTAGCAATAAGGTTCAAAGTCACTAGAAATCGACATGTTACACATCACACTGTTTTCTTCTGTTATTTTCAAATTTAACAATACTAATATAAACTTAAATGCATAAAATAATTTTTAATGCAAATTCCAGAGAATTCACCCTTTCTCTAAAAATTACATAAGTTTCAAACAACAAACGCGTTCAAACAAATGAAGACTCTTTTTTAAACCGTTTGCTAAATTTTGATTAGCTGTCTAAGAGTATGACCAATCGTTGAAGGTCAATTCACATTCGATTGATAAGAAATTCAAAGGAACCCTTGTTCTTAGAAAAAACGGTAGCAGAAAAGTCCGAATTGACTTTTGCGTCAGTTGGGGCAGATAAAATATGGTTTCAAATCTCCATTGAATTGAATGCGACGTAGAAGAAAACCGCAAACATTTTGTCAGAATTATTGAATTTTTGAAATTCAAACGCAGCCAAAACTTCTTTATAATCGAAGATAGTGGAGAAAAGAAGGGATCTGTATATTGTATCGTTATCAGGCATCGTCATGTGTGCGTTGCCATCGTTGAAATTTTCAAACATGTGGATTCACTTCAAATTTATGTGCATCGAGCAGTTGAATGATAATTTTGGTGCATGAGCACGAATATTTAGTGCAAAATTAGTTTGAACTTCAGGGCTTTTTATAAAGGTATAAATTATAAAAACTGCGTGAACATTTGAGTTGTCTGCAAATGGTCGTCTTCAATCGTTTCCAAAATTATAAATGTAAAATGCGAAAAGCGAATAAAGATCGAATGCATTTATGTGACACGAAAAAGCGAGAGAGATAGAGAGAAAAAGAATTCGCGAAAAAAGTGTATATCGGTTAAATTCGTGAGTTCAATCAATATCGATAATAGATACAATCGAAGAATGTGGCATGTGACGGAACCGTCGACTTTAACAACATCTGATCCAAAATAAACGAGAAGGAGAGCTAAGTAGCGATACATTTTGCTGAAATATACACATTTGTACACTGCGTCTGTTCGGCGTTTTATGATTGCTACTGTTGCTTTTTTCGCTGCATTGCATTTATGGAAAGAGAATTTTTTGGTTATAGCCTTCGTAAGTCAAAGGAATCAGCTGCAAAGAGAATGCCGATCAGCGGATATGATCGGAAGGGAGAACCGGGCTCACTCAAAATCCATATAAAATTTTAGTATTGCTTCTTCTCTCTGTGCAACGTTCTCTTCAATTCCACGGCACCGACTTTTTTCAGTCGATGTGCAGTATGTGCCGATAAAAAGCATTTTCTGTGATAAACACCAAGTAATAAGTAGGAAGAGCGTGTGTTTTGTTTAATTTTTTTCTTGTTATGTGTCTACTTCTGTTGGTGGTGCTGCTCTCTCTAGATTATATTTCAATTTGATTCACTTTTCTTTCTTTTTCGCAGTTATATTCCGAGCTGAATATATTACGTTGAAAATAATGCATTCTAACTCTATTCTTCCCTCTCTCTCTGTGTTTGTATGTGTGTTTGTGTGCGTGTGAGAACCTGAACCAATTTTCGATGTAAAAATCGAACTCTTCCAACATTTTCTTTCCAGAAAACACTTTTGCGACATATATTTTCACCGACAGGGCTTATGCGAACTATCGCTGCTTTTCCAATCATTCGGGACTTGTTGCCAATTTTTTCTTTCATTTTCTTATCATTCACAGTATTATATACAATTGAATTCTGCTAAAGTTGATTTTGAACAACAATTTTGAAGCTCATATATTAATATAAAATTTAATCATCTGAAAAAAAACGCCAGCATTATCCAAAATTGATAATTGGTTTTAATCGTAATTTTAGTTGAGGCAGCGACATACACCTTACATCGCGACATGGCAATCAACTTGAAACGGGAAAATTCTGTGTGTTCTGTGAGCGGGCCTAGAAAAAAAATGCATGGTTTATTCAATATCAAATTAATTATACGTTCGATGACTTTTCAAACGCATGTCCAATACAAGTTATAATGCACTTCACTTCTCTGTCGCGTATTCCATGTGCACATAGAATTTGATTGAAGCGGCTGCGGATGTCAATTCATCGGTACTTTGCGCGTACAACTTGTCTGAGTGCGTTTGCTGATTAATGATTAATTCAATCAATTGGTGTGTATGATGATGTTAGCTCACTGTCTATCTAAGTGTACGCAAAGTATGCAAAAGAACATTAGAGGCGGCAGCAGAAGTGAGTTAGCGATTCCTTTTTTCCCTTGCCAAAGACGAAAGTCCAACAGCACGAGTATCTAGAATTTACTCAGCGCTTCGTTGTTCATATGTTAACTGAATTGCATTGGCTTTCTAATGAAGTGCACACTGCGTAACAGAAGAAATTCCGCGTTTTCGCCGCTGCCCATAATAATGTACCAGAACGCGTTTCCTTTTTGAAAGAAGTTGTTTTATTATTGATTATGATGTTGCTGTTGTTGGCAGTTGTGCTGTTAATTCGATTTCAATCCATTTCTGTCGGTTGATGACAGTAGATTCACGTTGTCAACTGATGTGATGGCATATGACAAGCATAGCAACGCAGCAACTGAACAAGAAATGACAAAGAGCAAAATAGCTAGCCAAAATCGTACAAGAAATAGCAAAAACAACTCTAACACCAGCAAAAACAGAGAGGTGGAATAAAATTCATGGAAAAGGATGGAGAGTGAGAGAGCATATTACATGCCATCTCACATAATAAGATATATGTTGCCGAAAGAACCTGTGAAAAAAATGAAAGTTCGAATGCACACAACGCGATCATATCGACACAATATAAACAGTCAATTCATAAATCCAAAAACACCGGATGTAGCATATTTGTATCGATTGCACGCACGTATTATCTCATGGTCGTTTTTTAATTCCTCCGTATTTTTGGATATACACCCAAATTTGAACACGAATTTCAAATTGTCTCTCTCGCCAGCGCTTGACTCGTCACCAGTATGTGTTTGTTTTTTTTTCGCGTTATCGCTAGCTGTTGCCGTTGTCTATATACTATGTATGCTATATGTTGTATATATAAACGCATATATTGTATATTTCTTTCGTGTCATTTTTACTGCTGTGTTTTCCGAAATCACTTGCAAAACCATGTACAGTTGTACAAAGTTCGAAATAACAACAGAAAAAATACACTCAAAATGGCAGAGCAAGAAAAAATTCAAATAAACGCAGTTCTTATCTATGTGCGCCTTTGGCATTCATTATGATAAACTGCGATTGCTGCATTTTTATTATTATTACATCGGACACACGAACATTTTGGTTGAATGCTTGAATCTTTTCATTATCCACAATTCGTTATGTTATTAGAATATACTATCAAACACACGAAACGTAGAAAATTGCCGCTTAATGTTTCATCATGCTTGTATGGAACCATATGAGCTCAAACTCATCGTAATTGATGAAAAATAGAATTATTTGAATCTATTCTTGCTTCAAAACATTCCCATTTTCGTTGAAGCGGTTCTAGTTTGTGCTATACTCAAACCTGTTGACGCGGGAATATGACAAAAGTATTTTAAATTCCGTAATGAAAGTCTAAATATAGTTGCATTTGCTGCGTTCTATTCAACGCTTGCATTTGGGTAGGTGTGAAATCGACATTCATGGTTGTCGACGGATTAAATCTTAGCAAGAGTATCTTTTTCTCACCATTTCAGTCATTGCTCACTATTCCAATTGTACTTAGCCAATTATATGTTACAGCAAATGTGAATTGAATGTATATGGTCTCTCTCTTTTCTCTGTGTGTATGTATGTTGCCGTCGACTTTGAATCTCTTGAATTGATAATAATAGGTTATAAATGGAAAAACTCGATATTCAGTAGATTAAATGTTAAGGATATTATCTGTTCGTATGAATTCGCAAATAGAAGCTAAACAGGTAGCTTTGACTTAAACACAACTTTGATATTGTTGTTGCCTGTTTGTTTTATCGACTGAAGAAAAGATCTTGAGCACAGTTAATTTTCCACAATGAAAGCAAACACTGTTCTAATCTTCAAATGGAATTGTGAGATTTAAAAACGGTTGGCGATTGTGTTGTGTGATCACACTAAAAGGAAAGCGTCTCGCGTATGCAGTTCGCACTTGGTGTATTTCATTTAATGCCATGCTTTTTACTTTTCCTCACACACAACTGTGTGTAGTAAAAGTATTGCGATGAGTCCAAAAATTCAAAACGCCCGGAAAGAGTTTTCTATGTTTATTGAACTTAAGAAAAAACGATTGCAACCATTCCTGGAGAAACTTTTTGTACCTTTGTGGTACGTTGTCCGTTATACGTTGTGAGTTATACGAAAAATTTGTTAACACGATAGATCAAAAAATTGAGATTAGGATTGATCGAAAATGAACGCACAAATTGGTATTCATTAGGAATAGACACCTATTAATTTTCAGCTCAATCGGATCATGTCTTTGGGTAATTCTAATGGGGACTAATCAATAAAGGGGCTGTTTTTCAATATAATTAAGAAACATTTGTATGGGGTCTATGTCTAATTCGCATTTTATCATAATGAAACTTTAGAGAGATAAGTTATACAAAATTTCAAATCATTCAGATGAGATATGGGAAATATTTATATGGCAGCAGTGTGAAGTTCAAGGTTTGACGTTAACGTCAAATGAATTTGAATCTTATATTTCCATGTTATAAGGTTCATTTTAGAAACAAATAACACCATTCTCACACAAATTCTTCAAATTCTCTCTCTCTCTCTCTCTCTCTCTCTCTCTCTCTCTATCGAGAGAGAGGAAAAAGTTGTGCTGTCTTTTTTTAGGAGTTTTTGTACAATACTTTTCAATACTAAAATACATATGTGTAATAGATGTAATAACTTAAAGTGAACAATGGCTTATCCCGTCTCGCTACTGGTGAGTTTGAACCAAATACCAATACATTCGCGAACATGACACGGCTGATTCGTAGTAATAATTAATCCTAAATCTCATCGCAATGACTTGAAATTTTGTATGACTTATGCTCAAAGTTACATGATGATACGATGAGAAATAAACATAACCTGTGAACCTGTAGACTGTCGTGAAATGTGCGAAAAAGTTAGTTTTGCGTATGTGAGACCATTTATTTTTTCTTCTCGTGTCTTTTTTCATTTGCACTGTTTTCTATTTGCACATTGGTGTGCTGCGCATTTGATAGAAATGGATGAAATGAATTTTTGCATTAGTATGGGTTAGTTTCGCACGCTCGCTTGGGCGCAAAGTCACATGAATTAGATTGGGAGCTTCAAGAAATCAAATGAACTGAGAGTTAAATTTTATGAGCAAATCCCATCTTTAACCGCCTTTGCTCGATAACCAGTTACTTGTAATTCGATCAAAGAGAAGAGACGAAATGAAATGGAAAAGTTTCGCCGTCACATTCGCGTGGAAAATCTTTTTAAATGGACACAAGGAAGTGAATAAAGGAAAAAGCAAACGAATGTGAGGGAGATAGAGTGAGCCAATATGAAAGATGCATTCTAGTTCGATGAAATATGAGAAATACTGTTTGGCGAGCGAGAGAAAAATAGAAACGTCGGGGAAAAATTGTGAGTTTGTCACGTTTCTTTAATTTATGGTCGTGTATTAGATGCACGGCTCAAAGCGATCTTTGCGACAGTTAGGGTGTTAATACGAAATAATGGCGAAATAGTATGTTAAAAAATAAAAATGCATCTCTCTAAATAAATAGATTAAAAGCAAAGTTTGTCCGTGGTTTGACAGAAGATTCGGAGCAAGAACGAGGGAGGCCGAGATCGTAGAAGAGCAACAGTGAAAACGAAAAAAGTGAAAAAGAGTCGACAAATGAAGGAAAGTGGGACGATGGTGTTTTAACTGACGATTGAGTTCAACAACATAATTTATACTAGCTTCAGATGATGGCAATGTCAATGTGCCTTGGCTCATCTATAGATTGGCCTTGTGGCCATAAAATGTCCATTAATCGGCATATACATAAATTAAGTGAAGCATGTATCACAAAAATCGTGTGCATGAGCTTTTCATTCTCCTGTTGACACCGATTTGATAGCAAAATTGCGGGATTGACGACGGACAAAGTGGCACAGCACGCCAAGGAGATTATTCCAGGACACAACGTGAGTTACGTGACTGAGCCCGCAAGAAGAGAATTTTCGAATTCAAATCATGAGTTCATCTAACTGCGTTTATATTTCTCACTTAATTTTCAACCCTCATTTGTTTGCAATTCGCTGCTCAGTCATCTCCACAAAAGGGAATGCTAAAAAATTGCAACAAATTGTGGAACAAAAAACACCCAAATACATTAAAAACATATTTCAACCCATTTGTCGGGCATTATTTTAAATTTGAGAACTATTAGACATCTTAATGACAAATGTTTGCATTTCATTGTCTGCAAAATTTCAAAAATGATCAAATTGTTGATATCGAATGTAAATTTTGGATGCAGCTCACCACTGCACACCCAGACGGATGTTTGCAAATCAAATGACAATTTCATTCGTAGTCGCACACAAGTTTGGAGCAATAAACATCGCATATTTCACCGAACCGCATTGAATTGATTTTGTGTGTCAGTATTTTGTTAGCTAACGAAATTAGTGTATTTCTCGCTCTCTGCCTCTATGCGACTGTTTGTGTGGCTTTGCATTTCTCTTTTTTCTCCATTGAGTGCACTCTGTATCTTTTGATGAAGCTTCTAAATCACAATTAAATGACTTTCCGGTTTTGCTATCATCGTTTGGCAACGTGTGACAGCGATGCTCTTCAACGCAGCGGTTTCCTAATGGTTAACGTAGTGCTTCTATAAATCATCGTCACTACCAGCGAATCTCAAATCTATTCTCTTGCTCTCTTTCTGTTTGTTCCCTACTTTGTTCTCGGTTCCTCTGATACGTTTTCATTCCAGATACGAAGAAAATTCACTTCTTGTTGGAGAAAACAGTCACAATTGCAAACGGAAAATATGGATTAGAGCGAGTGTGTGTGCGTGCGAAAATCAGAGAGAAGTTTGAAAAACAACATCATCCAGCTACATTCAGAACGCTTTTCTAAACACATGAAATGTGAATTTTAAATTTGAACGAGAGTGTTCAAGGGTTTCTGAGAATCGAAGCGGTAGCACGAATCTCCACAAAACACCTGTGTATCGAAAATGGCACACCGAATCGGCGCAAGCAAAAAAAGAAGCGCGACGACAGAGAAATGCGGAATTAATTTTTCGTCGTAAGTATTTGTCACCGGAAATTGTCGATATATTCAAATGATTAGGAATTGTATGCTTACCGAATCATCCACGTACAAATATGCACACAAATCCAGCAACCGATGTGTGCTCGCTGGATGGCCTCACTCGGCATTTCATCCGTCTCAATAAATGAATATTGCACGGAACGGACCGGCACGGACGTGAGTGTGTCAATATTTGTTCACTTGATGTGCACGTTTTATAATTTCGACTACTTTACTGTCGCTTGCTTACGCATTCGTAAAATGCACTGTACGGTGACGGCGTCACAAAACACGAAACACACTCTTGTGTATCAAATGCAATTGAATCCCTTTTCACCACGAATGTGTGCTTATACTGATGATAATCTATCTCTTTGCCATTGAAACAAAGCCGATGATAGAGCAAAAAATGGGTGAGCGAATGAACGAACGAATAACGAACAAACACAATATCATCAGCGTCATGCGAATGAGTGTGTGAATTACAAATCTAGTATTTTCTGATGACTTTCCAATGTTTTTCCACAGATTTTCAGTCTCTAATTGCATTCAAGCAGATTTTGCCAATGAAAAGGATAGCTTAGCATCGCATTTGATCGGCACATTCACACTTCCATAAGGCTGGCCGATTGGCAAAAAAAATTACGAAACAATGAGTATGCATTTGAATGCCGCGGCGATTTGGAGTAAGATACGACATTTTGCCAGAAACTGCACTACTGTCATTTACAAAACTTTCGATGAACGAAGTATAAAATTTAATAAAAACTTTTATTCGTTATTATTTATTGGTTACACCTATGGTCAATAGAATATAGAATAATTTAAATTCGTTAATAAACAACAAAAAATGTACATAATCAGTCGCAGTGACTATTGTTTTTTTAATTTTAAGGTTATAATAATAAACGTGAATTGAGTACAGAAACAAAAATATTTATTCACGGGTCAATCTTCAGACCAACTATTCTATATGGTAGCGAGAGCTGGGTTGATTCTGAGAATTTCATTCATGATTTGGAAGTGTCTGATATGAAAGTGCTGAGAATGGTTTCGGGAGTCTCACAGCGATCAGTGGGAAAACAGAATCCGAAATGAGACGATTCGGGGGGATTTAAACGTCGATTCGGTAGGAGAGGAAGCAAGAAAATCCAGACTGAGATGGTTTGGTCATGATAAACGCATCGGAGAAGAACGACTGCCGAAACGGATTCTGTTCGCCGAAGCTGATTGTGGTAGGGGTAGACCACGACGACATTATTTACATTCGGTTAAATATGATTTGAATACGAAGGGATGTGAATGGTGTGATGAAACTCAAAACTTGGCTCTCGATCAAGGTTTGTGGAGAGGTATTGTTATGGGTATATGAGGCATTTTGTTTCGTAAAACAGACCAGACGCTGAAAGGCAATAATGGTCTATAAATGTTTGTTGTTGTTGCTTTTATAATACTCGAAGATCAAATGTCATTTAAATTATTGCTAAAATAATGCAGTTATCAACGGATGTCAATTAATCGGTGTTCTATTGACATATGGTAATAGTTTGTTATACTGAAATTTTAATAATGTGGCAATCGTTTTGCAATTGAAATGGACTAGAGATAAAGAGATGCTGACATAAGTCATACTAAGGTATCATTGTTTATCCTGTTCCGTTACCAACAATTTGTGTCAATTGCCAACATTTCCTTCCTGAAATCGAAAATATTGGTGTTACGCCACTTTGTAGTTGAATTGGATTTGATAGTACACAATAATCTATATATAGGCTGCCGTCGTTTATAAAATATCAAATTCCGAATATTTCAATTTCATGATACAAGAGTATGCAAGTCATATCAAAATATAAACAAAAGTGTAGAAACTGAGCCTTTGTGATATGAATCACACATTGGGGCTGTATTTTGATCGTGGCATTTGTTGTGCACATCACATTTTCTTCTTTTTCTAGGCATTTTTAAAAAAAACAAATCGAATGTGCGCATTTAATGTTGACAAGTATCAGTGCTACCCTGCGAGTGCGTCTTATAGACCTATCCCATTGATTACAAGGGTAACTCCACAAGTTTTTTCAAAATGTTAGAAAATGCACTGATTGATTTCGGAAAATGACTTTATTGTTTTTCAAAATATTCGCCATGATGATCAATACACTTTTGCATACGCTTGAACCAATTGCCATAATATTTTTTCCACTCCGAAAGAGTTATCTCAAAAACATGCTTATTGATACTATCTAAAGCCTCTTCGGGCGTCGAAAATCGTTGACCGCGTAGTTTTTTCTTCGCACAACACATACTTTATTTCGTTTTGAAAACGAAATAAGATATATATATATATATTCTAATTCGCATATTCAACTTCGTTTTCGAAACGAAATAAAGTATATGATTATTTTCAAATGAAAAACCGTATTTGATTCCAAAAAATAATATTGGTTGTGTCGAATTCGATCACAATGAGAAAGTGCAAACAAAGAACCGTATTTGATTCTAAGAAGAGCATCCAAGACGAGTGACGAATACGATCACAGTGAAGAAGTGAAAACAACACATTCTAAAAATAGAACAGCGTGCGCATTGAATGTAACCACTGGCTGTTTTTGATTTAGTTTGATTTGTGATTTCATTTTGTTTACTTGTCAAATAAATAATGGCAGAAAGCAATTTAATTTCGGAAGAAGTTATTGAAACTTCAATTGATCTCGAATCGAGTCAAATCAGTGAATTATCATCACAATAATCATTTTCTATCATAGATGTTCCAAAACGGAACAGCAATTTTATAAGTTTAATACTAAATCTCGATTGGGTGAAGCGTATTTGTGCATTCATGACAAGTGTTGTGCTCGAGTATATATTGTTATTGGCAATAAATGCATACGTTTAAAAAAATCTGGTGGACATAAACATGAAATTAAAACAGATGAATTCAAAAAATTGTCGGTTTTGAACGAGATAAAGCATCGTTGTGCAGAATTAAAGCATTTGCTCACTGGAAATCGAGTTACCGTACGTGAAATATTTAACACCGTCATGCAAGAGTGAGTAATTTGAATGAATTGATTAAAAAATTACAATTATTAAACATACACATTTTTAGGAATCCAGGAGTTTCGTTGGATTTTTTCCAATATGAACGAACATTACAATTAATTCGAAACAATTCATTGCCAAAAAATCCCATCACTTGTTCTGAAATATCAAATGCGTTCGAAAATGAAAACATCATGAATGCTATGGCCGGTCACAACATGTCACCAATTATCCATTTTTCAACGGAGTAATCGAAACCGAAAATTATTCATTTTGTGTTTTTTCTTCAAAACACATTATGGATTCAATTGAGAAACATACCGATGCGGATAAACGACAATATCTCCTCGATGGAACATTCAAGGTTGTCCCTGTTGGCCCATTCAATCAATTACTAATTTTGTATGTAAATTACATTGAACAGGTTAGAACATTTTAATATAATAATATTGTTTATATTAAAAACAATTAATAATTATAATCATTTCATTGAATAGGCCTATCCATTTATTTTTGTCTTGATGTCAATTAAAACTGAAGATTGCTATGCACACGTATTGCGTTATATTGAAGAGAAAGTTTTTCCACTCGGTCCATCAAAAATTATCACGGATTATGAAGTGGCAATGCGGAATGCTTTGCAAAAGCAATACCCTCAGGCTGAATTTGCTATGTGCTGGTTCCATTTTACACAAGCCGTTAAGCGGAATGCATTTAAAGTGACCGGCTTCACAAATTTTATTCGAACAAATGAAAATGCAGCAAAAGTGTATTATAAGCTTCTAAGCTTACCGCTGTTGCCGGTAGATCATATAAATTCAGCATTTGACAAATTGAAACATGAAGCCAACAAAATCGACAGACGCAAGTTTTCACGATTTCTTCATTTTTATGAGAGTCAATGGATAGTGAAAGTGAGTGCATCAATAGTAATTCCATTTCTAAAATTGATTATTAATCCAATATTGATTTTCTCATAGGAGGGAGCATCGAACATTTCAGTACATGAGCAAGATATTCGAACAACATTATCATTAGAGGCATATAATCACCAATTGGGTGTTCTAATGGCAAAAAAGGGTAATTTTTATCGATTTGCGATGGCGTTAAATAAACAAGAACATGCCAAATCATTAGAAATTGACATGTACATTACAAAGTGGTGGATTGACGGGCTAAAAACGAAAACGGCTTTATAAGGTATGAATATTTTGTCGGCTAAGATCTTGAAAACAGTTGTTGTAATAGTCGTGAATTTCTTACAGGACCGAAATGACAAAATTAAAGAAGCATCGGCTCAATTGAACTCACGTTTAATCAATTCAATTGACTTTCTCAATCGTATTTTATGCAAAGATAAACAATTATGCCAGAATTTATCTGAATTCACTACCGTGGACACTAATGGTCAAACTGAAATTGATCAATAAGATTTTGAAACTGAAGAATAAATTCAACCTGCACTAGAATTGGATGAAATTCGACCATTGAAAGATGGAATGTGTATTGTCTGCATGTGTAACACGGCCAACGTGCTTTTGTTTGAGTGCAAACATATGGCAACATGTAAAAAATGCCACGAAAGACTCAAGGAAACACATGTTGAGAATTGCATGTTATGGTACCGGGACGACCCACACCGACTGAATGAAGAGCTCACACGCGTCAAGTGTCCAAAATGCAATATTCCGTTCGTGAAAGCTGAAGTTGGGGGGGCTTCATCAATTCATTTAATTAAACTGGATGTTAAATCAAAACAACTGGATTCCCATCTAATACAAAACATAAAATTTTATTTTATTGAATTTCATGTTAATACAAAAAGATATGGTATATCATATTTTTATGAATAAAATTGAAAAAATATTATCAACATTTGTTGTGAAAACAAGATTTCCTCCGCTAGAGCCGTATTCAAATTGTCTTAGATTTCATAGAGCCCATCAATCTTAATCCGTTTTGCCAGCTATCTTTGATTTCATTTAATTCAACATCATCCATTGATGAGAATTGGCCAGTTCTTATCATTTTACGAATCAATCGTTCTCGGCGCCATTGCATCGAATATGGTATAAACAAATCTTTGGAATTTTCACTTCGTTGACATTGGTCCAACGTCATATCGACTCGCCTTAAAGTTTTACTTTTGCAATGAAAATTGAATGAGTTACCGAGATACGAAGTTTTCAAATAGTCTTCCGTTCTATTATGCAGTTTATTGAAAACGAAGTAGAATATACGTTTTTTCGTTTTCAAAATATCTTATTTCGTTTTCAAAACGAAATAGAATATAATAGGTTTACCGGTTGAAAATGTCTTTATTGCAACTTCATATGTATTACTCTGAGGTGAATTTTGGCTATGATAGCTGTCACATCAGAAACTTCATGTCATTGTCTAATTATTTCAGTCTAGGTCATTAGTAAAAATATTTTTTTTGTTTGTGAAGCCGTAAAATGTCTACATTCATCAAAACAACATGTGCGGGAAGTTTAAATATGCTCAAATGGGATGTCCCACCCGTATAGCCCAGACGTTGCTTCTTCCAATTATCATCTCTTCAGATTGATGCATGGCCTGGCTGACCAGCACTTCTTCAATTATGATGAAGTCAAAAATTGGATCGAATTGTGGATAGCCGCTAAACCGATCGATTTTTTTAGACGTGGCATCCGCCTCTTGCCACAAAGATGAGAAAAAGTTGTGGTCAACGATGAATATTAAATATTTATCCATTTTTCTTCAATAAAGCATTGATTTTTGAAAAAAACAACGAAATAGAATATATATACCTTATTTCGTTTTCAAAACGAAATAGAATATATATATATCTTATTTCAAATGGAGTCCAGCCGATTAGCGTAAAATAATTATTAAACCGCTCAATAAAATCCCATGTGTCCCCAATCCCAAGTCCCCAAAGATTTTCGCGATTGTTATGAAAAATGAATTAACTGGCTATCTTGAATCAAATGCAATTCTATACGATCGGCAATGCAGTTTTCGTAAGAATCACAGTTGCACCACCGCATTGTTGATTATACCAGAGAGTATCAGATCCGTGATCAATGGAAAAAAGTTATTCCGTGAACGCCGCACAGCTTGCTGTGTACACATATGGGCCTCACAATAAATAAATAAATGAAATAATACGATCAGAATTTTAAAATAAATCGACGAATAAAAATGAGTGTAGACAGCTTTGTTCGGTGTAGTGTCTAATAACAGCAAGATTTATTTAGTAATGCCGAAACAAAAACACAAGATTCAGTAGCAATTTGAAATCAAATGTTTCGCAGGCAACAACGATGTGATTTAAAGACCGTCTTTTGTCAACGAAGTTTTCGTTGAATAACTGGCATTCGATCACGAGCGAAAAAGTTCTTCCGGATTAACACAAATGGACGGGGGAAGTAAAATGTTGACATAAGTGTTTTATCAAAAAACCGCTTGTGTTCTCACTCGGGAATTTCAATTAGAAGTATTAGAACACATCTGAAGACCTTTGCGTAATGGAATCTCGATGCAATAGCAAAACTACCAGAAAAACATCACCTAAAATGGTTTTTTTGTGGTTTTGACATGATGAATCGATCAAATCGACTTTTGGACATTTTTCGAATTCAAAATGTCCGAAAAATTATCACATTTTGTTTGAAAATTTTATTCGCCACAAGAATTCTTCTCACTTATGATTTTGAATTCGACAATTTGAATATGCAAACTTTAAGTCGCAAATAAGTCATTCGCATAACTAATAAATTTGGCTTTTTTTATTGTCCTTGTTTATGAAACAAAAAAAATGTTAATTTATTATGCAGCCTGTTTACATTTTTTTCGATTTCATTGGATCTCCAAACAAAGAATAATTTAAAGGAAAAGTTTTCGTTTGTCGATTGTTACAAGGTTTCTAACTAGATTGAATGTGGTTTCTGTACGCAGTAAATGTGCATTCGATAACAATATACAAAGCTCAAAAGAAATGTGACGCAACGTTGATGTGCGGTAAAGCTTTGCAAAAGCTCTGCAATTGCTATTGAGAAGATATTAATAATGCTGTTGATAAATAGATGGAGCTGCTGAGCGTGAATATGAACTGAACAGATTCCGATCGAAATGGGATATTTAGATTTACCAATATCAGTTTGAATTTTACCAGTTTGCTGAAGATTTCCATTCCATTGCAACAGCTTGACTGAGACTTTTACTTAATTGAGTAAATTATTAAAATCGAAGTACGTCGAAATAATGAACACATGAAAACGATGTGCAAAAAGAAAAAAATGAATGTTTTAATGAGATTACAATATTTTATAGTCAATTTTAGCAGCTTTTATACAAATATCTATGAAGTTTCTTAGGTGCGAAGAATTTCATCGTAATAATTAACATAAAATTCGGCAAATACAATGCCAAATGTGTAGTTTGATTTTGCCTAATATGTTTATCATATCAATTAAACTATGTGTGTGCCTTTCGAGATTTTTAACGACTGTCATGGATTCCAATTGATCTACAGATTATTCGGAGCTACAGTACATTTCAATTTGATTTCGAGTGAAAATGGAAGTGGACGCTGGGGATGGCTTACACTTAGATATAGAAGAAATAAAATTGCCAATTTGCATCTATCTATATATAAATTCAGTTCAAACGCCTAAAAAAATTTAAATGATTTTTAATTCAAATGTAATTCCTGTTCGCTCCTGTTTTCAACAAATTCGTTTATTCAATAATTAGTTTCGTATGGAAGAAGCTAGCAATAAAACCTCTTACTAATAAATTTTCTTCTCCTTTTTCTCAATCAACAACATCGAAAAATGATCATCAAAAGTTGTCTCATTTTGAAACAGACAAGTGTTTGCCATTGGATGAAAAGAAATGCCAAAAAAACATAAATTGAATATCGTTCAATATGCTGTTTGCGCGTTAGAATGTTTTCGGTTCCTTTTAGTACTGTTTACGAGTTGTCTATGATTTCATCAATCCACTCATTTCTTGTGCCATATTATTTTTCGACATCTATCAGATGACGTGACTTTATAATGTTGCCTCTGTTTTTCGTTTATTCTTTTTATTCAAATAAATTATAGTTTTGCTTGTATATTTTGATAGAAAGCCGAGATAGATTAAATATGGTGAGAAGGAAATCGTTTCTGCTCCTATAAATATCACACTGATGAATGCTTCCGGACAAGTAAATACTCAGAGAATTGTTGGCCCTCAACACCACCTCCGGTGCTTGCTTCAATGGTGAAACCAGCGTTCAGCAAACGAGTCAACACTTGAATGGAATTGAGTTTGCAGTAGCCGTTTAACGGAAATCGAATGATTTGTCGTCCGTCCAGTTGATTCCATGCAACGTTGGTGCGGCCATCGAGAACGGCTTGATTGGTTTCTGGAAAGATTTCATCGAGTATGAAACGTTCAGCTGATAGCATAATGCGCTCGCCCAAGTCTGGCGATATGTGCAGCGCAACAATCTCATATGTGTCCATCGAATGTGTACGATTCTGATGATTTTTCATACGTGATGGGTTCAATGGTGATGTTGATGTACCGAGCGCATTAATCGCTATTGTATTCCCATTCCGGATAACTCGATCCTTTTTCGTTTGTTCCAATTGCTTGATCATCGCTGGAATGATGAGGAAAACAGTGTTTTTATTAGTTTCAAATGGAATTTTCATTAAAAAAATATCAAATTTTGAACCAAAAAGTTGAATTTTCATTCACATTTTATTGAAGAAACACAATTACACTGTTTAACCAAAACCGACTGATTTTTCGACTGATTTTACGGCTGATTTTTCGATTGAAATTGTGTTACTGAACTCGAATAGTGTCTTTTTAATAATGATAAACAAATGAATAAAAATCGCGATTCTTGAGTTTTGGTGAGTTTTTAAAAATTTCCGATTCTTGGCCCATTCGAACAAATTTTTATCAATATTTGTGACCAAATGTTGTATAAGTTGATGTTACATTTCAATTTTCCATTTCCTTGACATGATTAACATTGAATTTACATAAAGCTTATCTTTCACAGAATTAAAAAAAAAATCTTTGACGGTCATGAATATTCTTACCGATTCTTTTATTCAAATAAATTTGAGTTAATTAATGAATAATCAAAAAAATGTCCAAAAATGGCTCAGATAGGCAACAAATTGAGATGATGCTAAAAATCGCAAAATCCGAAGCACTCAGATTCAATGTCTTTTTCTCATCGTTGCTTCAAATATCCTCAACGAATCCAATAACACAAATTTGGTCACAAACATTGTGTATTATAGTGTTATTCCAAGGTAACATATTTTTCAATGACAATTCACAAAATTATTTGTAAGAAAAAAATCTTATCGAATGAAGGTCTTCATAGATTTTTTTTTCAATCAGGCCCGCAGTGACGTCATACGATTCCATTACTCGTATCAACTACGTAATAAAATACTTGACACTCATCCTTATACTCGGTATTATGATCGATCTTAATATTAATACTCATCTTGATACGAGTATTAAGATTGAACTTTGATACTTGATATTTCCTTCAACTACCTAAGTATTAGGATATTAGGATATTTTTGTATTAATAAGACATCAATAAGTAACTCTGTATTGGTTTTGTTCCAGTTTTGTGTGATAGTATTGATCTTTTGAGCTACAGGTTTGACATTTTTACCGTACTGGAATGATAATCTATTGTTTCACTCCGGTACAGGAAAAATTCCAAATTTGTCTCTAAAAATTTCAATACTACCACACCAAATTGGATAACTAATGCAGTATTACTCCACAATGAAGTGTTCGCTATATTATAATTTCGGGAACTAGCCCAACGTTTTCAAAAATATTCCCAAATGTGAAGAAAATTTTGCAATGTATTTCATATTAGGGAAAGATTTGGTTCACACGATCTGGTGGTTTGAGCCACGCCAAACGCCAAGAGCTAAGCGCCAAACAGGAAATGTTCATGATTTTGGTTGCAGGTACTTTGATATGAGAATAAATAGTTCGATCTCAGCATATCATGTGCAACCAAAATCAAGAACATGGCTCTGCATCACAAATTTGACGTCATAAATGTTGTATTTTGTATCCGCTTGCATCGAGTGAATTTGATGTTTCACCAAAGATAATGTGGTCCATTTCCTCGATATAGAACGTTTTGACCTAGTGCTACATTAATCAACTGAGCAATTGGTGTGTTTATCACAAAGATTAAGTCAAGCGAGCGACATTCACTCAGACTGCTCACAAAGAATATATACAAATGTTTATAAACGGTTACACCACTCTGCTAGCGCTCGCTTACAAAATACATCGCTCAATTTGCTGAGCCTTATGATGAACTGAGTGTGCAGTTCACGTGGCCTTATTTAATCGCAGAATTGAAGATAGGCCTCTATATATAAAATGAAAGCAACATAAACTTAAAAATTAACTTACGACCTATTTCAAAATACCGCGCTTCTTCCAAAAGCAAATCGATATCAGAAAAATCGTCAGGAATGAGGAGTTTCGAGTTTCGCATGAAATTCAGAATATGTCTAAACATGCCGCCGTCACGATCGATAAAATAGTGTTGCTTCAGTGAATCCAATACGATTGGAATGGTTCCATTGAACAGTTTGGCCAATCTTGAATCGGGATATTTAGTCAGGGTCTCTAATGAGCTTGTATAAATCGTCCCACCAACATCAATGTGCACCGGTGCAGTGTATCGAGATGCGGCCGCAACACATGGAATGCCAGAGATAGTTTTATGATTGCCGTGGTGGTATGTGCTAGTTGTTCCGCTGCTCAGGGCTGGCGAAATTGGTGCTGGCGTGGTTGGGGTGTGAGTTGGTGATGATGAATTCGACATAGTCGGTGATCTAGCTGGCGATGTACTAATTTTAATCTGAGCCGCTGCTGCAGCAGAAAAAATGCGTCCCGAAGACGATAAATCACGTGGTTCCATCGATGACAACATGTCACGTTCACGATCCATTTCACATTTTCGTCTGCAAAAACAAGAGAGAAGAAAAAAGACGAAGAATACAATCAATTATTTATTTATATAACTCCTTTGTAAATTTTATGATTATTTATTCATTCAAAGTGCTAGCTTGTGCTTGTGCAGAAAACAATCAAAATAAATACGCTCTCCTTCCCTCTCACTCTATACCCCGCTTACAAGTTTTGAACGAAGAACCATCATTTGAATTTAAAATGAATGTAAAGTTTCAATGAGCAATATTTAAATTTTCAGGCTGCTTTGATAGATGCCACACATTTTAATGCAATTACTCGAAAATGAGCACGTTTCGAAATAATTCCATATTTTCCGGAGGAATGAGACCGTAAATTGCAAGTGAAGCATCAGCGTGTCAATAAAGTTTAACGATGAGGGGAAGTGTTTTAGAAAGCCAAAACTTCCATCATGGAAAATCACAGAAAGGTAATTTGCATAAAATAATTAAAAAAAGAAAAGAAAAAAATATGTGGCAAAAGAAAAAAACCGAGCGAACGATAGAAATGGGATACGTCGAAAAGAGAGCGAAAGCAAGCGGAAAACCGTTGATTGTTGTTGGAGGTCGCCCGCTTTTGATATTACTTTATTTGCCAAAAAACAAATTTTACGTATACATTTTATACACGCCGCAAAAGTCATGTGCACAAAGAGAGAGCAAGCTCCCTCGAATATCATGTGCGTTCGAATCGTGTGAAAGCACTCTTTTTTCGGTGCTGCTATTCAATGTCGTTTGCACACCTCAAGCTGTCGAGAGCTGTTCCGTGCAAAAGAGATACAGTTTTGCACGAAACAATTTCTATTTTTCTATTTTGCGCTTAATCTTCCTTAATCGTCGTAGCGTCAAAAACGCGTCGTGTGTGTGTGTTCGTGTGTCTATGTGTGTGTCTGTGTGTGTGTGTGCAATATGACAAATATATCATGTTGGCAGACTCGAGATGCTTCGCTTGCACAGTGCACGATAGAAAATGCAACGATATTTTTACTTCCAACTTAAATAACTCAATTTCGCCTGGTTTAAATCTTCGCATCCATATATTCTATTTAAATTCTTCCATCTTCTCTTCTCCTCTTTTTATTGAAAGTTCCAATTTCATTTTTATCATCAACATCGTTTCACTAGCCCTCGCCCTCTTACTCTTACTTTGCCACTGCCGGTGTATCTTGATCGCTCTCAATCTCCACTTTCAGTATATATTGGTTACATGAGAAAACGTTCCTGTATTTTTGTTTATCAAAAAATTTCATTTAAAACTTTTATCGAGTTGATGCTGTGCTGCTGTGGCTGAGATGATGCCGTCGCTATTTTTATTTACCTTTTTACGTTATTCAATGAAGTTTTCATTTTATTTTATATTAAAACTTTGTGAACGCTACAATATTTCGTGCAAAATGCGCGCTCAATACCATCCAGTTGAGTGTATGTGTATGTATTTTTTGCTCAATCACATCACAAATGACTAAATCAAGCTCTCAAATACATGCAAATTTGCTAATGGCTCTGTATTACTATATATAATTTTTGTCATTTTTTTTTTATACTCTGGTTTGTTTTTCTTGTTAATTCACGTAGATATTAGACGAGGTTGGTCAAAAGGATACGATCGGTACATGTGTAGCTTTTCCTCCATTTCCTTTCCAGCTTCGTACTTGCACCTATGCGAACTTCCTTCGCCACTGCATTTTGAGTGGTCAAGTTTTTTGAGGGAATATTTCGGGGTATTTTTTGACGTGACTTTCAACGTGTCCCCCCTGCTGATTCAAAGATAATTGTTCAACCATCATGTGAATTCTAAAAATGATATACAAAATGCATTGAAGTTCAAAGTGATCTCCCTATTCGCATTCACCGGAAATTCAAATCCTTTGGTAATACGGTTTCTAGTTGTATGCTTTTAGTTTAAATTCAGTAAAACTCAAGTAGAAGAGCACTTTAATAGAGCGCCACCGTTCCAATTTCGAGGTTGTGGTTTCGATGAGTTATATCGGTTGGCTTGTTTGTAGAAATTAACAAACGGAATGGTTTTGGGACTTGTTAGATTTATTTCATTTGTTGATTATTTTCATCATCCGTTGCGCATCGCAATTTTGAATTGTATTACAACATATTAAATGACGCCAACTTAAAAAATTAAATTATTAAAATGAAGTCCACATAAACATGTATATGGTCGGATTATGCGTGTGCGGGTAAATATTCATTGCAAAAACTAATTCTGATCCCAGTTAAAATGAAACCGATGTAATGTTTGTTGATGGTTCAATTTTTTCAAAGTTCAAAATCAATTAGATCCGCTCATTATAAGAAAAGTTTGAAATAATGCCACATTTTGACAACGTCAAAAACGGCTCACGAAACGAAAGATGTTGTTTTCCTGTGTGCCGAAAAAACATCGACTGAAAACCAGCAGAGAATCGATTTCTTCTATCGCAGAAACTTGAGTTGTTTATTAACAAATGATTAATGTCTAATAAATCGGGCTTTAAGATACAAACTCGCAAATACCCCTTCTAAAAGAAGCGTGCACATTAACAAGATCTAAATTCTCTGCTCGTCATCATTTTGCCTGAGTTAACTGGCTAAAAGCGGCAGGATTTAAACAAATTTTATTGAAGCAATACATTAAAATGCACATGAAACAATAAACCCGTTGAAAATTTTACAACTTTTTGAAATAATTAAAATTAATAAATATACATAACATACACATTTTTCGCTTGGAGCGTGGTTATGTGTTCACAAATAATGACGATAGCATTACAACCGATATTTACTTTTCAGTGCTTTCTCTTGCTCACATTTCGAGAGTTCGTTTACGCGCATTACGCACTCTCTCGTTCCCTCGTAAACGCTCTACCAGTTACTTTCTTCAGGCTGTGATATCGAATCGGCTGTACCGTGCTGTCTCTTATCCACCACCACTGTTCAAGCTCACTTTCTATACGGCTTCATTCGTACTTTTTAGCCCTTAGCTCGTCGATCAACTCCTTGATTATCAGACACATCGGTAGAATATAAAACTTCCAAATAGAAAGTGGTTTAATGTGCCCCATGTAATATGTGTATGTCAAACACCGGCATCATTTAAAACATGTCAAATTGCCACGTCAACATGAATGAGAGTGTGTGCGTGTGCTTTTTTTAATTCATCCAAAAATATTCTAAGGGACACAATGATGAAGACATGCACACTGGCTAGGCAATTGAATTGTCTTTAATCTGATTAAATCGTTCAATTCGACAGATATGCTGAGTTGGATTACTTTTTTCCAAACTATTTAGTACTCAAAGAGTTCGAATTAACTCTATTGTAAAATTCAGTACAGGGTTTCAATAGGGGTGATATGATTTTAAATGTCCCTATTTGAACTGACATTTTTGACGTCTACTGTCAGTTGTCATCAGTAAAGTTTGCAATTTAATCATGAGTAGTTTCACACTCCCACAACGAATATAGCCGCCGTACAGGCCAGTATCGAGGAAAACCGTGAATTGTCCGTTTCACGTCGATCTCAGGAATTGGGCCTGTCCAGGATGACTACCTGGCGTATTTTGCGGTTGGATCTTGGCCTACATCCCTATAAGATGATTCTGGCCCAAGAACTGAAGCCTAATGACCATCGTTTGCGTCGGGAGTTCGCGGATTGGGCTCTGGAATCAATTGAAAATGATCCCAATTTTCATCAAAAAATCATCAAGCTTGAACGCATTCGGGTTTGCAAGAAGAGTCGCGGGAGCCATTTGGCCGATATATTGTTTAAATCATAAATGGCATAGAATATCCAATATGATAAAAAAGATTTCGATCAATTCCGCATGAATATTCAGTGTTTTTTTTTTTCATTTTCAAAACATATCACCCTTATTGGGAAACCCTTTTTTTTATTTACTATTGGCACTACTATCGACTGCAATTAAAAGATTATTGCCAATTACGGATATGGAGCCAAAACTGAGTCGTATAAAGAGCTGAAAATTTAATACAGATCCACCATTAATTCATGATGGCCGATTTTTATCTCGATGCAAAACGTAGATAAATATGTACATTGTCCATCTAAATATTGCATTGTATTGTTTGATGTACTTTAAATCAATAATACACATTTACAATTGTAACGTGACGAATGTAATGTGACGAACACATAACTTCATTTGAACAAGAATTTTGTCGAAATTTTAAAAATTAACATTTAACGATTATTACGAGTAAAACCAATTTTATTTGGGACAGCACCATCATTTCACTCAAAACAAATGTATAATGATCGGAATCTTCTGCCCGAACAAATGTCCGAAGATTTTACCGGGCAAAATGATGCGTCCCAACGGACGAAAGTTATCTCGTGATGTATTACAGTTAATTTGGTGAGGCGGCAACAATAGCGCTGTCAGTACTATTTGAAATTACTCGCGAAGCATGCCATCAAACATTTAATTTTGCATAACCTTAAGCGATATTTACGTATAGATACAAATATTCATTTGTGTATTTTATAATAGCTACGAAAACACACGGTCTCTCTATCACTCAAACACAATTTTCATTGCTATCTCTGCCTCGTTTATATCATATTTTGATACTCGTTATCAACTACAGACCCATGCAACACCAAAAAATCCTCCGAGTGAGGGCTCACCGTTGAAATTTTAAGATTATAGTATTTTGCACAAACATACAGACTTTTGAAATTCTCTGGATGAACTGCTCAGCTTTTATTTTTTCTCGTTGCTTTTAGCTCGTTTTGTGCTATGAAGCTCTCTTCGTGTAACATGGGAAACGTAGAACTCCAAAAGCACCGAAAAGAATGGAAGGAAAATTAGTAAAAGGTAGAGAGAGAGAGAGAGAGAGAAAATCCCCTACATAGCAATTTTCGGCATTGTTTTTAACAGCAAAAATTTCCAAAGTACACATACAAAATATTCATATTATTTAATATTCGCATGACGCTTTAGCGTGTGCATGAGAACTCCAATTATTATCATGTTTGAGAGAATTTAATGTTAGATGAATATTTTAATTCTGAAAGAGAGGGAGGTGGTTATGCAAAAGTAGCGAAATGAAGCATGAATAAGAAAAATTAATGAAATATATAAATGTGTGTGTGCGTTTGAGAGGATTGTATCTGTATATATTTTGGCTTTTATTTAATTTTTCGTGTGCTTTGTACGTTTCTTGATGCCATTATTATTAACTTTTGCACATGCAGCAAAATGCCAGTACGAAACGATGTTGTTGACATATAATTCAGTTTATTTTCTGGCAAGAGCTCCATCAGCCAATTTTCATGCTCAAAAACCTGATTCATATACACACGCACACAATTTGTGTCTGTTTATAAATAAAATACTAGAATAGTATATATTTTGAGTGCGCTCAATTTTGACGAATCCGCCGTTTTCTGCAATGTACGCAATTACTGCAAATGAATTCGCCTCGAAATTGTTTTGATGCTTTCTTAATTTTATATTAATAAGTCGTGCCTTTGTTTATCATTCGGTTTATTTAATATTTTCTTGTCTCTTGGGGTATTCAACGAACGTAATTTAACAATCATTCCAGTTCAAATTTATCGTTCTTTTCAAGTTCAGTTCTTCATTTTTTGCTCAATATTTCTTTTGATTCGAATCGCTTTTCATTCAATGAACTTTGTATTTTTTCATGAAATTTTCGGAGAATTTAGTGCCAAGAGGAAGTTTCTTTCCATTTTAGAATTTTTTTTGCAAATATATTGTATTTTTGAGGCACCTAGTGCACTAGGACTTGAGACACTTCAAAAGATGGAGACAGCGAACGGAATGTGTTGGAAAGAGTGGGAGAAAAGGACAGAGAAGATAAATGACACACACAGAGAGAGTGAGAGAGAGAAAGTGCCTTCGGAACAAAAAAACATTTCGATCGTTTATTCCACTATAAATTAATAAATACTTGGGGAAAATATCATTATGATATCATTTATTATGTTCAGTTATGGTGTGATATTCAATGAAGAAACGTTAGTTTAGTACTCCATTTGACCGGAAGATGCAAAGTTTAAGCCATATCAAGGCTGCCTGTGTAGCATATGATTATGAATGGACACGAACTACGACAATTGCGAAGGCCAAAGCTAGAGATTCTAGAAAGAATTTTCCCATCTGCTTCAAGCGAACAAAAAATACGCAAAGCAAAATGTATGTTTTGTCTTAAAAGCGATAACTGGTGCTTATTGCTGTTGGCCTCATACTCATTTTACCCAGGAAAGGATCACAAATGTGTTATTTTTATGATCAGATAAATATGAGTGACTTGCTCGAATAGAACAAAATGTACAACAGAGAAGAAGGAAATAGATGGAAACGGATGATAAATTTTAAACAAATTATTATTGTTATTGTCACAATGAAGATTAAAAGCTGGGGCATAGTGTATCAGTACACATTCGCATGGACAAACAGCATATGAAAGAGCATCAGATTGATTTTTGATCATGAAAAGGTTACTCCTCAGCTATTTGCATAACATTTTTCGTGTCTATTTGCTTGGATGTTTACACGCTCTAAACAACCATCGAGATGTGTTGCGAGATCGCATGAATGAAACAATGCAAGAGGATTGAATCCAAATCCATGGAAACTGCTTAATAAATCAGTTTACATTGAAATTATGACGAGCGCGAGACGCATCAATATATGCAGTCAAGATGGCGGTAATGTTGTTTTCCGTTCACATACTCGCTCTCTCCTTTAAGAAATCGGAGCACCGACTGAGTTTGTTTTCCCACAATTTTCGGTTGAATACGAAAAATAAGATGAATTCGAAAAGAACATTATTTGGGCCGGAACAAATAGGGCCGCAGGATAATTTCTTCTAATAAGAAATGTGTATACTATTTTGAATGAAGGAAAACGGTTCAACTGGGAAAAAGAGTGAATGAGATGAATGTCCAAAAAGTGGAATGAACTGGAAGCGGCAGTCAGTAACAGGATATAAAAACACTTTGAAATGCCCAAAATGTTGACAGAAAAACTGGACCAAGACTAGATTCATCTAAATAAAATACACACGCTCAAACATCCATACTTGACAATATCTCATTTACAGTTTTGACTCAATGGACAATTGTTTGATATCAACTCAAAAAAGCATCAACCAAGCGGACGATGCAAAATTGAATTTTGACACTTAGCTTGACAGCAGCGCCCTCTGTACCATTCGCCTGTGGATGGTAAACACTTTTTCTCCTTCTTCAAACAATGACAGAAAAGTTGCGGAGTCTGTCAAACTCGCTGTTTGAAGAAGGGGAAGGCGGGGAAGGTGTGAAATGTTGAAGCGTTTAGTACAATCGTTTAGGTAGAGATGGCGCGATCCAATGACATTCACTACTCCTTTACATAGGAGAAGATACAAAGCATCGTCCGCTTGGCATCAACCATTCTCATTTGAATGCACATGTTTGCTGAGTGTTCTCGAGATCAACTCCAATGAAAGTGGAGCAGTTTACTCTGCTATTTCTGTTGAAGTCGTCAACATTTTTTCGAGCTAATCGTATAAGAAAAATACAAAAATTAAAAATACAAGAACTTGCCAATTGGAGGCATCCGCCGAGCATGTTAGTGTTTATATCATCCAAAAACTACAAAATTGATAGGCAATGCATTTCTGTGCACTCAAACCACTTAGATTCGATATACAAGAGCCCTTGTAGGTGTCACAACAGATAAATCGTGTACAAAAACGATTGAGGTTTTTTTTCACAATAGTTTAAGTGGAAAAATAAAAAATTCTCACGAAAAATCAGAGGTTGAAATGATTATGATTCTGATTAAACGATTATGATTATGATTACTCCAATCATCAAATGTAATCGATTATATTTTGTTCGATTGTAATGAATCAACATTATATTATGAATAATAATTGCAAATGAATCGATAAAAATTTAGCTTTCACTTCTATGCATTCTGCAGTTTGAACCATTCCTTATAAATCTTTGAATATTTGTCAGTCCAAAGATTTTACTATACCAGCCAATTTTATGAGATAAAAAATCAAAATGATTTTATTTAACAAAAAATACTCATTTGAATATGCGAAAAACTTTTTTGGAAACGTAATCAAGGCCAAGCACTGCATTTCTTTAGTTCAGCTCGCACATGCAATCACAGATTAATCGATTACACTACCGATTAAAATCATAATCAAATTGATTTATAAGTTGATGTAATCATCTTTTGATTTCTAGACAATTATGAAAGCAAATGTGCATTTTTATTTAATCAAAAATAATGATTGTATGATTTTTCAACCTCTGCGAAAAATAATCAAAAAATGAAACTACAATTACAACTCATTAATCACATGATTGCTAAGTGAATCATGAGAAATGTATGAATGACATTATATTATTTTTGAACATTGTTCTGAATTGCATTTGAATCGAACCGAATAGTGATTTTTGGTTGGTAAATTAATGAAGTAAATGCTCTACGAATGTTCATTTTCGAGAGGTTTTATCATTGGCAGCCGCCGATTGACGGCATTGAAGCAATGGATTAATTATTGAAATCAAACAGGTAATTTAAAAGCCGTCGAAAAAAGAAAAAAAAAATATTGTTCATGCTGTTCCCGTGCTGTTTCTATTCGTTGCTTTCGATTTTCGATGTGGAGGAAATGGATCGAATGTTTTCTATGTCGAATTGGAGACAAGAAAACAATAAAATATAATAATATTGGAGTCGAAAGCACAAATATTTGCATATGATTGCATAACTAGCAACAACAACAACAACAACTACAACAAGCATGTATAGACCAGTATTGCCTTTCAGCGTCTGGTCTGTTTTACGAAACAAAATGCCTCATATACCCCTAACAATACCTCTCCACAAACCCCGATCGAGAGCCAAGTTTTGAGTTTCATCACGTCAAAAAAAACGTAGAGCGAATAAAAATACAAAATATTTCGAAGAAAATACATCCCACAGAATTTCAACATAGATTTCGATGCATGTCCCTGTGCATATTCCAACAAGACACAGCATAATGAAATTGCATGAATATTATTGTGTAGTCATTTTGAGGTGCGCCCACGCACGTCACATTTAAAGATAAATGAAAAGTGAGCGAAATAGAGAAAAACAAAAAAGTAACAAACAAAATATAAATATATACATTACGTTTAAACTCATGATTTCGAAACCAATGCATTCAATCTAGAAGTGGTTCGAAGCCGAAAAAAAGTTATCAATCATTGTACAAACAGAAATTGTTGCAGCGTAAGCAACGGCACCAAATGGCTTCACACAGAGTTCGAAACATCTTTACAATGTCGAATAGAGTTCTACGAAGATCTGTGGGATATATTTTCAAACGATGGGAAAAATGATTTTGAGTGCCGAAGCCTGAAAACTAAACGGCAGCAGCGAAATTTTCATTAACTTATTCGTGAATGTTTTTGGGCATAATTTTGCCTTCGCATGCGCTCGCTCGTTTTCAATTGTTCTGGCCAGTGAAGTGCATTGTTAGTTGTGTAAATGTGTCGTGTCCGAGCAATAAATAGGCAAATGCCAAATTATGATAATCAATGTGATATTTAAAACGCTGTTACTGTTTCCATTGTTAAACGATGAGCCATTGGCTTCTTCGTGTCGCTCGAATACTAAAAATGGAAAAGTACAGGGAATCACTTGGAAAAGAAACGATATTATCAAAATCATATTTGGCATAAATGCGCATTCTAACTTTCCCATTTGCCATATAAAGACTGCTACTATCGTCTTGAAATTCTGACATACGAACCGCACATTTATTCATTCATTCACATAATCTTTTAGAGTCTTCATTTGGTATGAAGGTTTCGCACGATTGAATGAGATGCTCGAGAAGGCAATCATTTGAGTACATTGAATGCGGACATTTGAACATCGCTCAAATAGCAACATTAATGACAGTAATGGAACGGTGTAATTCGCCGTTGCCAACACCTAAATGGCTATCAAAATATCGACTGAAAAAATGTGAGCTATTTGAACAGATTCACCTGCAAAGTGAGAAACCATTGATTATCACAATAAATTATTTGATGATTAAGTAACCCAATTAAAAGCAAACAAATGATTTGGTTGTATGCGCTTGCGCGTAGCCACCAAGGATAATTACTGTATTTCATGAGCATTAACAGCTTTACATGTGCATCCCGTAATTGCTTGTGCTTAACGTGAAAGCGAAAATCGAACTCAGCAGTCGATTTATATTGATTCGTTATTCTGAAGCAGTTAACACACGAGAATGCTACCAATTTACTAGCACTTTGTGTATGTGTGTGTGCGGAACGATTGCTTGGGCTTCGTATCAGTACAGTAGCAGAATGCAAGTAGGCTAATTTCGAATGGCTATCAGACAGACACCTTGCGCCATGGCTATTATCCCGACAAACATTTTTTGCCTGTGTAACGTTTCTTGCAGGTATTTAGCATGCATCGACTGCTTGTATACGTATACTTATAACACGATAGGCCCCAAATGGGTGGTGCTCATTCCATACAAAATCGAATATATGCAGGTGGCCCGAAGGCATTTTAAATGCCTTCGAAAATTCTTCAATATAATTAAGAAAGTCGTCTGCCTGTGAAAAAACCTTCAAAAGTCTCTATAGAGCCTTCATAATGCCTTCAATAGGCTCTATAGGAATTTCGAAGGAACTCTTGAAGGCAGCTCGACCAAGGTTTTGTTTTCATTCTTCTTTTCTTGCTTCTCTTTGTTCTCTCACTTCTTTCCCCTTTCATTAATATTTGTATATTTGCATCTTCCCTTCATTATAGAAAATGCAAAATTCCGACTGAATTATGATTATAAATGTTATTTTAGTTTTCCATTCAATGAAAAGTAATAAAAAAATACAATATTCAATAATTTTACAAATTCAATCGAATTTTGTTGCAAATTCCACAAAAAATATCATTGAAAAAAATGGCGGATTTTAAAACGTGAAGACTGTACAAATTTTTTGAAGGCTCTATACAGGCTAATTATAGGAACCAAATGTCTGCATAATTTTTCTGCTGTTTGTCGGGATAAGATGGCATACAGATAAAACGTTTGTAGCGTACCACAATTCATACAAAGTAATCTACTGCCAGCTCTCAAATGTATGAATTGCATGGTAGCAAACACATTAATAAACATTTACAAACATTCGATTTTCAATGGATGTTAACTGAAATTAGCTCCTTTGCGGCTACATCATCGATATGTATGCCCAGGCATTGAGCATGAAACTGACCGAATATTTACATAATATTCGCTTACATATTAATATTCAAATTACAGAGGTATCGATGGAGAGTGTTCACAGCACAAGCAAAACTGGACACAAGCAAATTTGGAAAGAACCGAAACTACAACTCTCTTTCGAATGATTATTATCATACATCTTTCTTTCCTTGAATGAGTGTGACAACATGTAGTGAGAAAATTAAAAACAAAGACACAGATAAAGAGAGAGAGAGAGAGAGAGAGAGAGAGAGAGAAGTAAAAAACTTGGTTTTACAATCGATTTGTGCTCACCCAAAGCAGTTCTAATTTTCTCAATTATTGTTTTCACTCGTTAAAGTCTCACTTAAATCAAATTGCATTCTGTTGCATTTCAGCTCCAAAACAAACGAAAATACGATGGAAAATTGAGAGAGAAAAACAAAAACGAACGGTGTCGTTGTTATTCGGCGAAAACGTATTATTGAAAATTAATTAAAGCTAATTCGTCAAATATCGTTTAAAATGAGGGAAAGAGAGAGAGAGAGAGAGAGAGAGAGAGAAATAACCAAATAAACAATCAAACAGAATGAAAATAAACTTTGGCAAATTGACTTTCAATTTGTTTTCAAGTCGGTTTCGAACTGCGAATACCAAAATTCTATATCCCTCGGTTTCGTCTAAGTTTCACATCGATTACTTATTGTGTGCACAAGCAGAAAATTTAGGAACACATATAAAGCGAGAGTGTGAATTGAACGTCGTCCATCGACGAGAATTAGGAATCAATGTGAAGCGTACTCAAGTACATTCGAATCTCTCTTCGTTGGGGCAAAATGAGTGTTGGAAAAGATTCACAATAACATACATATAATATACTCGTTTCATATTTACTATGCACTCAAAACCCGATTTACAGTGCCAGAGATGAAATGGCTTCTCAAGCAAAGCTGTGTACACTGTACACATCAAGAGAGTGAAAGAGAGAGAAACGCCCGTTCTCGTCTTGCCTTGCTTTGCTTCGTAAGTATGATAAAGCTAAGACGCAAAGCCAATTATATCGATAATGATTATATTATGTAGTGTTTACACGATAATCATCGTTTAGCAAATATTTTCTTTTAAAATAAATACAAAGTTACTGGGTTCAAGCGAATCAAAGCAAACTAAGGCGATACTGTTGCTGTTACGTTGCTTTTGCTGTTTGTCGGATTGTTTGCGGCGTGGGAGTACATACGTGTGTTCTCCTATTTCATCTACATAATTAATATGTAGGAATTTGGCATGATGCGATTTTATACAAAGGTGTGTATTTTCTTACAGTATAGTTATGATCCTGGGATGTTGCGTGTGTCTTACATTGTGAATATGTCGATTGAAAGAGAACGGAGTTCGAGTGGATGGAGGTGGAAAGAACTTTCGAATTGCCGAAAAGGTCTGTTTTCTTGAAAGGCCCGATTGATATCGGTGACGTGTATATCAAAGCACCAGACCTGTTTGACGTTGCCAACTTGAAAGGTGGCATCGCATTTTGACCGACAATCGGTTCCTATTTACACAAAATCGAAACACGTTTTGGCCCTCTTTGTTTTTTGCTAAAAACATATCGAAATTGGATGTGTTTTTTCATGTTTCAATTCATTTTCTCAAAAAAATACCACACAAACAGCCGTCAAATCTTTCTATGATCCGAATTGCCTTTTTATATTTCTCGTTTTCAGTTTGCGTTTTTCAATAAACAACCATTTAATTCCGTTTAAAAATGCATACGTGTTCTTTATCCAATCAAAGAGATTATTTGATATATATTTTTATCACTCATAATAAATTCATTCCCGCAATTCAAATGGAAAGCCACATATTAAATATTAATTAATCTAATTATCGTTTTTTGTAATCATACAGTTTGTAATCATTACAATAATATTAACAGGCCGAATTCTACAAAATTGTCATCTTCATTTGATTTTGTTTGTTCGTCACATTTTTTATAGAAAATTTGTTCATCAGTGATTGGCCAGCGCTAGCAATACGTCATCGATCAATTACAAGCCCAATCAAACAGTTGGCGCACATGCTCAATAATTCGATAATTTCTCATTCCATCGATAGATCTTTGTGAATCGTATGGGTAATTTTACTTTTCCGCACACACCACTGTGTGTATTAAATGTGTAAATGTATTGCGATCGGTCCAAAAAATGAGTTTTCTATGTGTTTTGAACATAAAAAAACGATTGCAACCATTCCCGGTGAATTTTGTTTGTCCGTGTGTGGTACGTTATCCGTTGTACGCAAAAATTTGTTAACACAATTACTCAAACAATTTAGATTAGCATTTATTGAAAATGAACTTAAAAATTGGTCTTGATGAGGAATAGAAATCATTGAATTTATCAGTAACTAATAGTTCGCGTCTCGCTGTTGGTGAATTTGAGCCAAATACCAATACATTCGCAAACTTGGCACGGCTGATTCGTAGTATTAATTAATCCCAAATCTCTTCATAATGATTTAAAATTTTGTGTGACATATTCTCATAGTTACATGTTGATACCCTAAGAAATAAACATAGCCTGTGAACCCGTAGACTTTCACGAAATGTGCGGAAAAGTTAGTTTTACGTTTGTAAGCCCATTTATTTCATATACTTATTGTCACTGCCATCAATACGTCCATGATCGAATCACTTATGTTTCTATTCAAAGCAAATTTTAGATCGCATTCGGGTTCTATGTGTTTGCACTTAGACTATAAATATCAAGGTTCCAAATGCATTCATTGTCAGTGTCGATTTTGTTGTTGAAGTGTTAAATGCATTCCAATCAATTTGTGGCTCAGGATAATATAACGACGATAATTCAATTGGTTTGATTCAATTTTTTTCATTTGTCGGAAGTATAATGGGCATTTATTCGCATATATCTTTGCTATCCATCACTTTCAACTTACTGTTCGGTTCATTCGAGCATTTTGATCGAATTTTGTTGAACTTTATAGATTGGACAAATCCATATAAGAGAAATGCATTCAAAAATATTTCATCGGCCTTATATGTTTACAATCCCAAGATATTTGCAATTCAATTGTTTGTTTTTATGTTGCTCATTTTGAGTAAGGATTCCACACGTTTGAACAGTATCTGTTCAATTTTGAAACTTTTGATAATCGAGTGCAGTGAATCATTTCTGAGATTTCATTTGACCAATGCTTTATTATATCGAGGAGAAATCGCAGCACTTATCAAGCCCTCCATCAGTTTTCAGAGCAAATTTAAGATTTTCGAGAATATTACAATAATTGTGAACTACGATCCAATTGCATCGTGTGGCCAGTTTAGAATGAAACGAATTGAAAATCAGTTTCAGCTTGGTGCCTACAATTCTAGAAATTTGCCTATAGGTAATTTACTGAATTTAGTAAATAAAAATAGTTTAAATAAAGCTTTTTCATATAAAACAATCATTCGATGAAAATGTTTCAACAATGAATTTTTCAATTTTAGGATAAAATATCTTCGTCGATACCTCTGCGGGAATTTCAAGTTGATATCATTATCAATCGGATCGCATTGGACATTGTATTTGCAGCGCTTCTTCATACTAAATTTCAAGGGTGATAGTTCACGTGGCCAGGGAATAGACATTTATTTGAGCAACAAACTCTATATGGACAATAATGCGATTTATATTTTAAATTCCTACTGCGCATCATAGAGATAAGTTTATAGACAACTGCTTTATTTTAATCACCATTTCGGGCCTTAATATGTTCATACGGTAGTACACACTCATTTTAAATTTTAATACAATTTTCATAGACCTTAAATTGTTTTGATTGCAATATTTTCATATGAGAAATGTGTTCGAGTACGTTATTGATTCGGAAGTGTATAAGTATTGTATCACCAAAAATCAATTCAAAATAAAGCATATCATTGGAGTGAACTGTTACTTTCGAATTGATTTTATTGTTTTTTCACTCAAATATTAGTTAATAGCGATTGATATTGAGCACTTGTACTGTTATGGATAGAAGATCCTTCGAGTTTTACAGTATTGAATCGTGTGCCGGTATGCAGGCCTTCTGGACTATGCACCCATCCTCAATTTGTGCTGTAGTACGTTTGATCAGATCGCTTTCTTTCAGGAACGTCCTGCTGGTGGTTCTAAGCACGTGTTTGCATCCAACCGCATGCGGTTGGTTAAAAGTGTGTTATTTTTTGCGATTGCATCTGCGTCGCATGCAACGTATAAATCGACCAATTGTATTGTTGCGTGTGCATCATCAAAATGCCCGATTTCAGAAAGTCGAAAATAGTGCTGGTGCCGAGGGAAAGAGCCTGTCTTTATATTACAACACATGGAGTCAAGAGATTTTTGCCAAAAGTTTGTATCGAATTCTCAAGCAGCAACAAGAAAAGCAACAGAAGCAACAGCAGCAGCAACAGCACTTGTTTCTATCCGAATGGATTTGCCATAGGTGAAATGGTGGGATACAGAAGAAAAGAGCGAATTCGAAGATAAACAAGATAACATGAAGCAAAAATGCTAGGTTCACATTTTTGTGGGGAAGAGAGACAGACACACTATCACGAAGAGATAGAGTGGAAGCGAAAAGTTCAAACTTGAATCCAACTTTCAGCGCATCATTAGGGTCTTTTGGAGGGGTATTCTGCACAAAATGATTCGTCAAAGATGCCTGCCGAAATAGTTGCAGCAAATAGCAAAAGAATCAAGTGGATTTAAAGTCATAATTTATCTTTAAAATATACCACATCTCAATATTTCTTACTCAGCTCAACAAAGATTGTAAATAAAAATGACAAAATTGTACGTAAGCAACAAAGAGCCGTAGCGCAAAGATGAAATAAAAAATTGTCGTACCATTTTCTCACCGCATTCGCTCCAAGTGATTTTAAATTTTCATGTGCATTTCTCAAAATCATCATTTGCTCGATGCTGCCTGCTGCTGCTGCCGCCACTAGATTTCTAGTTACTTCGTTCAAATGCATTATAAAATGATGTTCTCTTAGGCGTAGTTTCGTTTCTTCGTTTTCTGTGCTTCGTCTTTGCTTGTTATATATTATTGCGCATAAATATAATTTCGACAAGAAAAAGACGAACGAGCAAGCTGAGGATAGAGAAAAAGAAAGAGAGAGAGAGAGAGAGAGAGAGAGAGAGAGCAAGGAGGAAGGAGAGGAAGGAACGCAAACCGAACCATTTGAATGCCCACGGGCGATAAATGCGTTTTTGGCCGCGAGCCATTCGACTAGAGAATATGAAGCTAAATTTAATGGCCAGCGGCTATGAAACACATCTTTCCACCGATATGATGAGAATAATGTGGCAACTAGCAACCGTAAGCCCGAAGAACAAGATGATCATGATAAATACTGAAGAAATGAACGCACTACGCTCAAAACATACACTCTTCTTTATCTCTTCTGGCGCTCTCAACAGCGTTTACTTGGCAAATGGGACGCGAAGTTAGCGAGCGAACAATGAATCAACCAACCAGCGATTCCATTGTACACTTGAGCATTGTTTCTCTCACTCTCCTCGAATTTATAAATATTGTTGGCTTGATAGGGTTGTTCAGCACACGGTGCTTCCGAGAAAGAGCTCTTCATACACAAATAGCACAAAATAAGATGGATGATACAATATTTATTCGGTATGGTTTGCTTTTTTATGATCCTTTGCATAGTGTATACGCAGTGATAGCAAGATAGAAAGAGATATATATTCTAGAAATATATATATATATATATATATATATATATATATATATATATATATATATATATATAGAAAACCCCGAAAAGATCCATGAAAAAGGGAAGAAAATAAGAAAAAGTAAACGCAATTGTGCCACCAGCGATAAATACCACAAGCGATTTTGAAAAACCATTTCAGTATTCATCATTATTATGATTATTATTATTTTTGTATCTCGTTGCGTTAGTTATATTTCTTTTTCCATTATCTCTTTTGTTCTCATCAAATTCTATTTGCAATTTTTTATAATTTGGCTCCATGCATTTATTTTATTTTCAATTTCAACCATGTTCCATTATGCACACATATTTCTGTGTGAATGTCGAAGGTTATTTTTTTGTGTACATTCGACAACAAAATTTAACATTTTGTATATTTTAGCGGTGGACAGACGCAAGCTGATTGACTGATTTTGCGAACACACACACACATAAAGTGGAAAAGATAAAAATAATATTTAGAGGAATATGGATTGAAATTAATTTACAATTATTCACGTTTAATTTGAGTACATGAATGCACTTGGTTGTCGTCAGTGAGCTGCTGTTGACTGACTTAAGTGCAATTCGTCATCGTTGGACATTTCGATAAGATTTTGTTCTAGTTCAAATTAAATTAGGCGGAATTCAAGTTAGTTTCCACTACAACCCGCCAAATTTGAACCGAAGTTTCCAAATGGCAAACCTACGTTTGCATTTTGCACCTTCTTCAATCTAAATTTCGTTTTGATGTTCATCAATGTTCAAACAAACATACGAGAGAGGGAGAGAGAGAGGGGGAGAGAGAGCTTCATTTTTGTATGTAAAAGGAAACAATTCCTTTTGAAATTACGTTTTGTCGCACGCCTTCACTTGCCGCTCTCAAAGACACTTTGATTTTACCGGTTTTCTCGTTTTCTGTTCCAAATTATTTTAGTGAATTCAATTTGAAACCAATTCGTTGAACATTAATGTGCAGTAAATGTAACAGTGGGTGAAAACTGCAACTATAACCGTTTTAGTATCAGCAGCAGAGGCACCAGCAGCAACAACAGCACCAAGCACGATAAATCAGCACAAAGGCTGCTCTGCATATAGATTGTGTCATAATTTTGGCATGAGTACACAAACACACAAAAGGTAAATTCGGTCGATTGAAGAAAATGGTTCGAAACGTAAGGTAATTGTTCGGTGGTGGATTGAAAGTCTCTCTTTTTCTCTCTCTCTCTCTCTCTCTCTCTCTCTTTCAAATCTCAATACAAAGTTCTCACAATGTTACGATGCATCACAAGTAAGCCATAGATTTGAGCCATGTCGATTCAATCATTAAAATAGAAAGAGAGACACACACACAGAGAGAGAGAGAGAGAGTTTAATATTTCTTTTATTTGAAACGCGCAAGCAAGCAATCTCAATACAACCGAAAACTTTTTGATATAGATGGAGCTGACATTTTATTCTATCTGAGTTTAATCTTGTGTTCCTCAGCCGCACCATGCCGCTCTTATTGCCATTTCAATTCTTCTTCCACTCATAACTCATATAGCTCGCTCTTGCTCGTTTGGTGCAAAATGAACTATGTATACGAGGTCGAATTATGTCTATAGAAAATGGAAAATATTTCATTTTCAGTTGGCCCCATAGGCAACAGATGAATATTTAAAATGAAACAGCAAGTAACGAACGAACGATCTACGCGAAAAAACTCACTCTCTCTCACCGGTGCTCGCTTATGCTCTTTCTCACTCAGTTACTCAACCACCCCACCTCACCCGCATCGATACAGACTCCTCCGTTTGTGCCGTTCATACCCAGGAATCCCTCGAAAAAAACACACCAGCCGAAAATATAGATGGAAAAACATTATGTATTTAAAATTTTATGAAATACCTATCGGGGGTTAATAGTTAAAAATTCATTTTAGAACATAAACCGGTAATATATACTCGCACTTTCTGTCTTTGTCTGTATCGCTGTAGCTCAGCGTGTATAGAAAATGGACTGATTTTGAAGTATCTTTTCACGAAATTGTGCACAGAAAAAAAATGAAATTATGCATCACGCGCCAAACTAAGAGAGCATATCCTGAAAAATATGTAGTGACTATTTTTTAGCATGCCCAGGTATAAACGTAAGCAATTAACACAATTCTCAATGAAAAAATAAATTTTTAGATAGACTTGTATTGACAATATATGGTTTGATTCAAAAATTCCGTGGAGTAACTATGAAATCTGCTTTTGAAAATCTATGCTATGTTATCATTAGTGTAACTGCACCGGATTGCTTTAATTTTTGGTTGAAAACTCGAATTTTAATTTAGAAATACAATTTACAGGGATTTGCATACAGTAGATTTGTGGGCGTGTGTATCGAAAAAAGGGCAATATCGCGGATTGAGATTTGTCATTTCGCAAAAATTAGCATAACAACGGAAGACTTCAGCGTGCTGTCATTCATTTGACTTTGCCATCACAACAAAATCACGCGGGGTATAATAATTTAGGTTAAAACGGAAAAAACTAAAATACCACAAGGTACAGAAAAAAAGAACAAATTATGCTGAGAAAACACATAGCGGCATCAAATTATTGAAATCGACGAATTCAAATTTTTGCTTGGGCTCTCTGAGATCACCGTTGAGGTGAGAGCAGGAATGAAACAAGGGAAACGACCGAAAACATGTACAAATTTAAAATGAATCGAAGGCTTGAATGCAAAGATACATTTCGTGAACGGATTGTGTTCTTTTTTCCTTTAATATTCAATTCAATTGCACCGTTTCGCGCTTCATTTTTATGGAGAGAAAATAAACGAAAAGACGGAGCATAATGGGCGCATCTTTCATTCGAAGATGCATGTGAATTTGGTATATTTTGAAGTCAATATTGAGATTTTAACCGAATTCCACGACTTTTTTCGCCTCAGCATATATGGCTTTTGATATATGCCATGGAGTCGATCGGACTCGACGTTTTTATTCACATTATCGCATTGCACATTTTGCCCTCAAACCAAATGCATCCGCGGTCAGCGATCAGAAAATTAAAAGAGCTACCAACACACACGAGTGATGCCAAGAAATATGTGGAACGACTAATTTCCAGGGAAGAAAAGATAATGACACCACATCAATCCCTTCACAATTACGTTGCATTTCCAGAATAATCGGCATGGTCCAAAGCCATTTTATCATCTCACAAGTGTCGTTGTCACTGCGATCCCAAATGAATCATTAATTATGTGTAGCTTGAGCAAAACCATCTAGAGATTGTTGTATGGCCACACATTTGCCGAAAGAACCAAATTATGTGAAATAAAAAGAGAAAAGAATGGGTGGATGTGTGCAGCTTTTGACAGTGCCATTTTTTGTTTGATTTCAAAGGGTAACAATAAACGAAATGGAAAACATGTTGAAACCTACGATTCGTTCTCTCATTGAAAAATCGCCAAGAAATATGGGAAAAAAGTGCTTAATATAAAGTAAAACGGAACTCATCACCAATTCGTATATATTCAAGCCACGAGAAATAATATGCATATGTGCAAAGAGGTTGGAATGGGAAGAAACAGAGAGAGATAGATAGAGTTAAGGAGAGAGGGAGTGAGAGACTGAGGAAAAGACGGCGCGGAGAATGCACGCAGAGTGTAATGTTCGAATTTGAAGTGAATCGCCCGGTACTGGTATTATCTCCACACACACATATACATGCACAGAGATGTGTGTATGCCTTTCGGCCACGCCGCGCGATATCATCATTATAAATTGTCTGGGAAAAGACATAAGTTTTATTTTATGACCACGAATTGGCGATTGAAGTTCTATTTATATGCGCGCGTGTTTTTTTTTCTCCCGCTCTGCATTTGTTCGCCCGTTCATTCTCTGTTTTTTCCGTCGTTTACAGTGTTGAATTGCATTATACTTGGTCATCTTGTTGTGTGTGCGCGCGCGAATGCGAGTGTACTCTTTCTTTACGCGAGGCTGTTTTTTCGATATTTCTTGTCTGTATTTCGTTTGGTGATTTACTCTGGCATCGCTGGACTTCATTCTTCTCTCTTTTCTCAGTCTTTTTTATTTTGATTCGTCCACTATGTTCCGTCATTTGATTTCAATTCAATTCATTCCTTGTTATTATTTTCGCTTTAATGTCATCGCCGAAGTAAATTGTTGTTCGACCCATTGCACAAAAGCCCTTTTGTATTTCTCGCCAGTTTTTTTGTGCTTCGGTATTATTTGGATGAATTTTGCATAAAGAAAAAAATATCTTCGTCGATTTGATTGTTCCGGTTTGGTTAATTGAGGCAATTGAACCAAACTAAAGTAAAAACATGGACATTTCATGACTGTCGCAACATTTCATTTCATCTGCATACTCCCCCAAAATCACTCTAGATAAACGCCAATTTCCAATTTCCATCTTTCGGTTTTTTCCTTGTGCAAAAGTATTTCCAACAACGAAATTGCAACGTTTTACTTCCCACAAGATTGTACCAACAGAATGGCTCATTTAACGGATTAATGGCCTACGCATTACCGTAAATTTGCCAAGAGAAAAGGTATACAAAATTCCATATATCATTGAACACACGCAGCCTAATCGCGACGAGACACTCTCATTCCATTCTGGCATTTCTTCTTTTGTTCCATGATATACCATTGAATATGTGCGATATTTTATACATACAGTATGTCTCTTTTGTGTCTTCTTTTGGCATTATTTATCGATTGTAGACCGATTTTATTCGTGCCAACCTTACATATAAAGTAATAACATTTACACACAATATATATTACATTTGTACTGAGCCGATCATCTTTGCCGAGAGATGGTGAAATGAATAATAATAATGCTGAAGAACGAACGGGCAAAACGGCGAATAAGAACAATGGATAAGAGAACAACAAAAACAATAAATAAAATGAATTGTAAATTTGCCATTGCCCCGATAACTAATGACATTTTTCAATTTGCAATCAATAAATAAAAGAAAACACAATGCGCTCGGATTTCCATTTTGTTATTTTGGTCAATATTGTGGGATGTGTGATACTCTGGGCGAAAGCGTTATCGTACTCGCTCTCACACATTGCTCATTTTATTCGAATGCAGTTTTTTTCTAAGGCCAAAGCCAAACAGAAATCGCGATGCAAGCACTTTGAAACTGGCGATGCACACATTAAAGTGATGTCAGAGTTGTGAACATAAATAATAGACGTTAAAGCTATGCAAAAACTGTCTTTGCTTCATTCGTCGCCGTCGTCGTTCAAATCTGTTTCTTGCATGTGTGGAAACGCTCGCGAGCCGCAGATAGGTTCGCCCATAAAATAGATGTAAAAATTTGTGAATTCGTTGTTTTCCTAACAAAATATTTCAATGCTTTATTTTCGTGAGTGTTATCAGCAGAGTATTCATGATGGCATTCATTTAACGATTTGATTTGAGCTTGGAATTCTTAGCACCTAAAAGTTATATCGCAACATAATTGGTTCAAAAAGTGGTTTGAAATAGCTGTTCACACTTTTTTCTGTCATTTTCACTCTAAAAACAAAAAAACAGAAAACGTTGGAATATTAAAAGAACTTACATTTTGAACTATGTGTGTTCAATCTATTGGTAAATCGAGCGAATACATTTACGCGTGATTTATGGTGTGTCATGTAAAAAAGTCCCGTGAAATTGATAAGTGACACGATTAAAGTGAAAGCATTTGGTGCACCGCTCCACGCTGCGCCACACCAATTACTAAAAGGAAAGTAGAAATTATCTGTACGATGGTGTTATTAGGAAAATTATGACTCCCATTTTAATATATGGGGCAAAAATATTATATGATGGTAAAATTGACACCTAATCAAATGCAAATGCAATGATGTACGATCCCAGAGATATACACATTTAAAAAAAATAAAGGTGTTTAGACGTTAAATGTCATTAAAATTATAGCGCGTGAATTTCGAATAGCAGGCTTAATGCTATGGTGTGTCGAGATGCCGTGCATCACAGCAAATGTCTGGGTGTTGAAATAAAACAAATATCGTTCGTTGCCACATTAACACGCATCGCCAATACGCCATTCCAGTCTCTCTCTCTCTCTCTTTCTTTCTTTTTCTTTTTCTTGCCTCAGCATTGGCACATACCAAATGAATAAAGATTAGCATTTTCGCATCTATTAAATTACTTTATGCGAAAATAAGTAAATGCAAAAAAACGTTACTTTGCAAAAGCGTATATTGAGATTGAGGGACGACAGAATAAGTGGCGAAGTGATGCTGAAGATATTGATATAAAAAAAAGCTCCCAAATCACAAGATGCACAGTATTTTTCTTCAAATTTAGATCACTTGTTTTGCTGAGCTTGATGCGGCTGCTGACAGCAGTAGCTGCTCAGCTATGGCTAACACTACATTTCTTTTGGAATACGTAACGGGATTATTTCCCATTGATTCATCTGTTTGTAAGAAATACATTGCCAGCCAAAGCTAACAATCTGGCTGCTCTCATCAGCCTTTACATTATACAAGCTCAGCAAAACCAGAGGTCTGCTCAAATTAATTGCGTTGTTACTGCTTGTTGGGCGATGCTGTATTATGACGTTGGCGCGTGCTTAACGCCAACCAACGACTAGTGCGACTAGTGGTAAATCAAGATTACAGCGTTGATTGAGAAAGAATCGCCATGCAAAACAAAGCGAAGCAGTGCGATTGAGTTTGTAGCTGTTCAAAATCGGCTGTTCGTCTGGCTGGTGTAAGAAAAATGTGAATGTGCGTGAAAGCGAGTGAGTAAGCGAGTGAAGTAAAAGAACACCGACGAACAACAGCAAGCGACCCAATTGTCGATGGGGAAGCTCTTATGCGACCGCTCCATCTCTCTTACTTTCTCTCTCTCTCTCTCTCTCTCTCTCTCTCTCTCTTGATCTTTCTCTCTGTGTCTCTTTCCATCTCTCGCTCAACGGCCAATCGATGGGCATGAGATAGCGTAAACCACATGCAATAACATATGCACCAACAGCGCTCTATGCACGATGCATTTCTTCTGAATCTGTGTACATTTCGACCGACCAAATGAACGATGTTGGCAGTGAGTTTTACCACATCTTATCTATTTACGAGCCAATTTGTGCAGCTGTTTTCAACATATAACGGTGCATTGTTGGGAGCACGGCCACAAAGAAGATCATGTTTACCACTCAATGTAATCGATGTGATTTTATATTATCGTTTTTGATATAAGAGCCACTTGATTCGCTTTGTACAGCTCGTGTGTTGTTGCTGGTACTTCTGTTGTTGTTGTTGTTGTTGTTGTTGTTGTTGTTGTTGGTGGTGATGGTGATTTTATTTCTTCTCACTACTACTACTACTTCTTTGTTAGACCGCGGCTTTTACACTTGTTTTCAGAGATTTTTTTTTTTCTGAATTGTTGTAGTATTCCATTTTTCATTCGTTGCGGCGGCCATTTGTCCAACTTATTACTGAATTTCAAATTATACATGTTTTTCTCCCATGCTTTACATGGTTACAGTTAACACAATCACGACACTTGCCGTATTTTTTCTCGTTTCATTCCGTTCCGTTTCAACGTTTGCCATTTATTTCTCGCCTGCCGGCCATACAATAATGTCAACTTTTGGTGTCACTATAATCGAAATGAAAAACACCACATATATGCTGTACTCAAAAGACCTTCATAATTGATTAAAGCAAAATGATACTAAAGAAAAAAACAAGTCAACTCAACATTTTCGTGTAAATTAATGAGCCAAAATATGAATATAACTGAATCGACTGTACAGTGTACAAGCACACAAGCAGATATTATCTCGGTTGAGTGCGAACATTTTGACTAAGTAGACAGTTAATGATTTGCAGACATTTGCAGTGATTGATTTAATTGGTGTGCACATCGCATATTTATTACCATATGGCAGCGAGACCAAGTTAAAACCAAGCACATTTCCAAGATTTTGTACAATGAGGACATCATTACGGATTCACTATACTTGTACCGTTATTGAATGTGCGGTTGTTTTGCATTCACAATTCCTAAGTGCATCAATCACATTGTTATGCAGGTGGTCATAGAATGTTCTGTGTGGCTTTGCTAAAAAAAGATGACGAACTTTTCCGCACTTTGATCCACGACATGCATTTTTGCACATTCATTTTAAAAATTATTTTACATTCCTCCATTTTATCTGCATTTGGAGTTCAAATTTCAACCTTCATTTTTGAAAGACGATTGAATAATTGAGTCATTCTATGTGACCAATTTGTTTCATTAAAAAATCAGAATATGAAAGTTTCATAATGACACAATGTGAACTAAATTTGTATAGGGACAACTCTTATTTCTCATCATATCATTATGGAACACATTCAGGATATTGTTAAGTAGCCCACTAAACGTAGTGGTACGCATAGTTCGTTTCGTAATTATATTGAAACAACAGCCACCCCCCTCCACATTTAATGACTAGACCCCAGTCTACCCGAAGGCATTATTTGAATGATCTGAAAATTAATATGTTTGAATCACCAATGAAGACCTATTTGAATTTTCATGTACGATTGATTTTAGGCTTAAAATCTGTGAGTTATTGCGTTAACAAAATTTGTTGCGCACAAAGTACAGGGTACAGTGTACCACGCACTCACATTCCGACAACGAACAAACTAGTCTATCGTGTTTTTCTGTGCTCAAAATGGATAAATATTAGGGCTCATATATTTTGACCGATTCCAATACTTCACACTATGTGCGGAAAAGTAAAACACCCAATGAATGTTTATAACAAAGAAAAATACTAGTCGAAAACATTGTTAAATCAAACACATCGCTGAATAACACATTTGAACTTTAACACTAAAGGTCTTTGAAATTTATCGGCAACTTTTCTCCTTTAGTCGCTGGCGCAATGTATTAAAATTCAACGATTCCCAAAATTTCCATGCATTTTTGACGACTTGTATTTCTGTTGTGTGTGTGTGATAAATGCTCTTTCCACGCATTGCCAAATTGATCAGAATCTCAGACACACAACATTGACGAAACCGAAAATAGTTCAATGAAAAAATAGAGTTCAACATTGCGCGCCAATACTTGTTTCTTTTTTCAACAAAATCACTCTATAGCTATTCTGGATTTTGTTGCTTGCGCGTGTATGCATCAGTTTTATCATTTCAATCATAATCGGTTCCAGTTAGAAAGATTCCAGGGCACAAATGAATTCTAACAAATCCAGACAAGAGGAGCAGCAACTAAAACAACGAGAACACAGAAGAAATCAACACAGATTTGCATATTATTCTACGTATTTGGTAAATTGAGAAGCAGCTACGAGCAAAGCAGTACACTAATTTTAATGCGCGAGAGAAAGAGAGTACAGGCGAAAATCAAAGAATATGACACTGCTGAAGAAAAACCAACGGAGAATCAAAGAAAGCGAGATAAAGATGCGATATAAGCATAATAAATATAACCATCGTGCATATGAACACAAACATACGCAGCATGAAAGCGAGTGAGAATGTGTTTTTTGGGGGAAAAACGATTCGGAGCGAGTTATCAACGCATAATTAGCATATCGCTGGTTGTTTATGTTGTTTGCACGTTTACGTTTTTTGGCTCATTGCTGTTGGCTTATCATGTACGCGTCCCGTACATAATCTATGGCCACTGCATAATTTCATAGCGTGGCATCGCAACTCCCTCTCTTTCTCTCTCGCTCTTTCAATCGCGCGAGCGCTTATATTGTAGTATCGCATGTGCATTGAGAATTCGCCACTTGCATTCAGATAAATATTCATTTTTTAATTTTATACGACTGAGTGTGTACGGTGGATTCGAATTTCTATCATTGTGGCGATCAAAAATTCGCTGCAAAGATGTCATGCATTTTATTACGAAATTTATACGATTTTCGTGGAAAAATTGAAGTAAATATCAAACAAACAATAACAATAAATATCATTCAAAATGCTATTCGATTTTGTAATATGTTTTCGTTCATTCATTTCGGGATGTAGGCTGCTTGACTATTTATTGCTTCATATGACGATGAAGCCCGCATTTGCACATTTTGCATTCTGCAAATGCACATCAAACACGAAAAGTTGTTGTGGTGACATAAGCATAAGCATAAGCAGGTCGGAATTGGCAATTTCATCATTTTGATTGCCCAGAAATTAAATAGTTCACCCATTATAAGAACGCGGACAGACAGAATGTGACGAAAGAGGAAATGAGAAAGATAGAGAGAGAGATAGAGAGAGAGAGAAAATGAAGAGAGTACCGGTGGTTCGTTGAAAAATTACTTTATTGAAACACATTGAGATGATTACACACATGCATTATCGTGTGATATTTTTTGCATTAATATAAATAAATATTCGATTTTTAAATGGGCATACTTACAAGAGCCCGTAAACAATGAAAAAACAATGCCACAAACCGTTAAGGAAAAAAGAATGTGTGAGCGAACGAACCACCGAAAATATCGACGAAGTATTTACAAGGGCAATCGCCATACATTGCACATAGAAACACAAATATAAGTTCGTCTCTCATGCTTTGTATATAATAAATATAAGCACACTTACGCTTTGCACTCATTCACTCACATACTCATCCATTCGTGCCACCGACTGAAACAGAGAATCATACAAAATATTCTCATTTGACCCGCAGGTAATAAAGATATGAAAATTTATAATATTTTGAGACAAAAACGACAACAACGATGAACAACAACAAGGAGAGTGAATTAAAAAAATTCGAAACACAACGAAAAAAAACATGGCATAACGAATTGCCATAGCACATATGGACAGATGCTGCATGCGACCGCCTGACTACGATTGCCTTGTGCACTGAGGCACATAGCAATTTTAAAAACTTTTACCAAGCTCAACGTCTCCCAACTCATATATTCACATTTTGCCTGTATGTCTCTCTGGCTGCCTGTCGCCCCGCGCGTGTGTTTCAATCCCGTACTCTACTGTGTTCCATCATAATTTTGCGTGCGCACACGTTTTATGCGTTTTTTAGCATAGGTATATGTGATGTGTGTGTGCTTTTTCGGGTGTTTTTAATCGCGAAAAATATATATTCGCTCATCGGCAAGGGAACATTTAAAATTGAGCATGTTTATCATGTTGTGTCATTACAGCTAGTGGCAAGTTACTGCACACAGCACAACCGAATGATAAATAAATTCAACCTACACATTTAATGATAAGTACTATTGCTCTAACGACAATAATTTTGAGCCAGCGAAAAATGGAATACACACACATGTAAATACATATGTATGAGATGAAAGTGCATGACGAGCACTGAGCGCCCGTATCGAAATAACTGAAAATATGTAATTATGAAATTCGCTTTATTTCACATTAAAATTCATAACTAAATTCTACTGTCGCTTTGTGCATTTTGTCGCCAAATTCGATAAACGATCGGGCGCAAAGTTTCGACTCCAAATTCACATTCGCATTTCATAATATATGTTATATCACAAAGTCATAAATTCACTTGGATCCGATTCACTTCTGGCGAAAATTACCATTTTATACCTATTTTAATGCGCTCATTTTTTGACAACTCCACCTCTATCGACTATCAAAATAGATCCACATTAAAGACTTAATTTAATTCATGTTTTTCGAACCAATCACTGGCTGAATTCAGGTTTTTAACGTTGCAGATTCCGATGATTTTGACGAGCCGATCGGCGCTCGAGTGAGCAGTAACTCTAGTCCTAATTAAATAACATCTCTGCACTTCAATCCTTGGAATTTGGACGCACTTGTAGACACGCATAGTTTTTGACGATGTCATTTTGAATGGGCTGTTTAAAAAAGATTCAGTACCCGCAAGTCAAAGTGAAATCTTACTGTTTTACGTTAATCATCAAAAAGTGGTTTCTTTCCGGATTGGATACGATAAAAAGAAAAGAAAACCTACAACCGATTCGTGGGAAGAGCAAAAGAGAGATCGCAGCATCGATGGTGAAATGAAAATAAAGCTAGATGCACGCCATAAATAGTTGTAATTTTAATGTCATTATTATACAAAACCACGAAATAAATAGCAATTACATTAAAATTGTATTCTTTTCCGCTAATAATATTGTTGATAATTTTTCATTTTTTGCGCGAGATTGTACGTGTTCAGGTGTATCATATGATGCACGATGGATTCGTTAGTGTTGACTATGACAACATACACCAAGGAGTCTCCCTAATTGATAGTTCGTGTAATTTCCACCGGTTCGCTGAGATGTTTGTCAGTGATTTCGAAATTGCGTCCGATGTCCATATTGAGCGTGGCTTAAATTCAGTGCAGATGAAATTGGATTGAAAAGCCAAATGGATCGAAATCAATATACGCCAAGCGAGTCAGGGAGGAAAAGAAAGAGATAAAACCAGCCAAACGGAATGTATCCATCCATTATGAGCGTACAATTAGTTGTCATGGCAAATAGACCAACTTAAATAGGCCATGTAAAATCCATATGTTCAATTACAGACAAAGAAATGTCAAAAAATAACTGCAATTAATATACAACTTTTGGTTTGTATATACATACGATTTTTAAATATAATAAGTGATATCAATCTGACTGTACATAATGACCACTTTCTAGAGTTCCAACTCTGGTTGTAAAAACTCCGGTTGGAATCAACTTTATAAGATGAAAATATATGAAAATATTATGACTAAGGCTCGATTGCATTGCTATTGGCTGTGTGTGCCAGTGCATATTTCCAGTATTGCGATGTAGAGATTCAAGCGATTTCGGTGTGGATCGTAGGCAGGCATTGTGAGTGCGAGTGTGTACGCAAACGATGGTTGAGACTACAAGTTGTCCCATATTGCCGTTGGCGGTGCCGCCGGAGAGGTAACAAAATACAATATCAAATGAATATTTGAGAATGTCAGAATATTGCATTCCTTCAGCGAATAAAATCCAAATCAAATTCACGTCCAAATGTATGAGGCAAGAGTTGGCTGCTGGATATTTTTGGTATACTTCATGCCTTTATATTTCATTTTCGGTGCTGATGATTATAAACGTGTGTGTGTCCCATGTACTGATATGGAATACAATGGGATTTTATATGTTCTCATCCACAGATTTATTCACTTGATCCAGCCAGCCAGTTTGATTGCCGTTGAATTTTAGATTTCCAACCACAACAATTAAGATGGGAAAATTTGAGCAGATTGGGACAAAAAACCAATTCGATTGGATATTTATGTGCGCCCACAACGAAGTGACCGGAAAAATCCACTTTAGCTCTGGAATCGTAAAAGAGTCAGATTTAGTTTCCATCTAGAGAACAACGGCATAAACAGCAGCTTATATCTTTTTTTCTGTGATTTGAGCTCATGCCAAACCTTTTCGATAGCTTATTCTCGTGCAATGACTCAATATATTAGCGGAAAAAAATGCCATCAAGAAAAAAAAAAAAAAATTGAGCGATAAAGGCATATTCAATGGCGTGTTCGGATTCTATTTATATGGGGTGTTTGATCTTACAAAGGTTCAATTCAAATGGGTTTGAAAGTGCGTATTCTATCAGTTTCTATATATCGTTTATGCAGAATTCTTTGACTGCATTTCAACTTTAAGTACTCTGAAAAGTGTCCACATTTGACTTTCAACTCCCTTTCCACACCAAAATGGCCAAGGAAACAAAATGAAGAAAATAAATGATTTTTTCTTCTTCTTTAAAACGTTTTGTCTACGATATTTACGTAAATGATTGTATATTGTTTTTCAATTTTCTATGAGCCTCACACTTGGTTTCATCCCATTTGAGAATGCAGCAGCAAAATTGTTGTTTTGTTTTCATTGTTTTTTTTCCACTGTTTTGCAGCATTATTTTCTTTTTTCCCTGCTCTAATTGAACATTGCCCAAAGGTCTAAAAAAATGTTTTGTTTTCTGATATCCTTAGCCAGTAATCAAGTAACCAAATACTTGCCAATGAACAAAAGCTACGTCATATGAGAAAATTCACAATACGAAATAAAACAAACGTTGAACGAAGAAAAATGGAGGAAAACAAACGGTGGCAACAGTATTGGTAAAAAAGCACCGACTTTTGTTTGCACACATTTTCCCATTTTCGTTGCGGCAACTGGACGAAATGTCTAAACTCAGATTGGTCGAGATGCAAAAACAACAACAGTAAGGACGGCAGCAAATAGAAGAAACATGGCGCTCGTCTCTTTGCCCTTCCACTTGAAATGTGTGATGGTATTTGCATTCTGATCTTTTACAATTTTTTCAGTGTAGGGCCTTTAATTATGCAGGCACATTGAAGAAAATGATAGAGAAAAAAAATGTTTTCAAAATGTTGTGAATGTCAATACCAGAAATTCAATTTGCCAAAATCACATGTATGAGTGTGAGTGCGCCCATAAAAGTTGAAATGATTATAAGCCTGATTAAACGATTATGTTTATTTCAAGCCATGGTTTATTTAGTTATGTTTAATAATCGAAAATAAATTAAACTCCACATTCAGATACATTTTCCGGTGTGAACTATTCATCTCTTCATCTCTTCATCTCTTGTAATATTTGAGTGTAAATTAATGTTAATACATTATTCCCAAAACAGGGTTACATTCTAAATTATTGCATGTTTCACTTTTATATTACAATATATTTTTTTTCGTGTTCTTTTCGCCCTAAATGAACTTGACAAACAAATCTATAAAAAAACATCGTAACACGTAGAGAAATCTTATTTTTCACTTCTAGGTATCTTTTTTTTATTGCAATTCATTCATCTCATTTATATTAACATAGTGCGCAAACAATTGCAGAGTAATCGACTACTCTCCAACATAAATTAATTTGATTTTAATAATAAAAATAGTCATTTAGTTATTTCTCTTCAACTATACAATACAATAAAATGTGCATTTTTGTTTAGTCAAAAAAAGGCTTTTCCGTGAAAAGCCACCGAAAAGAACTGAATTGATTTCAGTTTGCTTGAGAATAGCACCGTATCTCTTTGGTCTAATTGAAAGATGATAAGAAAAGAGCGCGACCCTAATCATCTCACGAAAGACAGAATCTAGAGAGAAACAAGCAATTTTCGCGTGAATTCCGTTTTGTGAGTATCAGTGATGGAAAGACAAAATAACATGCCATAATGTAATGCCAGGGAATCAAAACAATATCGATAGTATTAATAATATTTCCTAAATAGCGTCTATTTGGTATGAAAGCGCATGAGAGTGAAAGAGAATTAAATCCTAAATAGCGTTTAATTCTCTTCCACTCTCTTCATTGGTATGAAACAAATAGACGCTATTTCGGAAATATTTTTAATACTATCGATACCGCTTTGTGTTACCTCTGTAATGCCGTCCAGAATAATGCAAGGGAAATAGTCAATGCATTTTATTGCGAATGTTTGAATTTAAATGGATTCAATATTGGATTATTAAAAATATCTTGACACAAGTTGGCCGGCGGCAAGCAAAAATGTGTTTGCAAAATCTCTATGTTGAGCATTGATGCATTTGTGTGTTACTGTGCGCCAGTTACTTGACAACATTCAGAGAACGCATGTTTATTCGTTTAGAATAAATCGGAGCGGCGAAGATGCGCACATTTCGAGAAACTTATGTGTGGGATCATCGTTTTTCCCTGACTCCGATAAAAATCGGAAAGGCGTTTTCCCATGCATATCCATAATGATCACATTTTGTCTAGGGGCTCTTTTCTCGTTTACATAACATTGCATACAATTGCAATGGGTCTTGGCGCGAGCGCGAATATTTGCAAATAAACAGCAATAAAAAACACACCCACAAACCAGCAGATTGGTGTATATTATCTCACGATCACCATCATTGCCGGTCGACCAATACGGGCCAGCCGACCAACAAATCATTCCAAATCCAACCGAATCGCATATATACCAAATGCTAGCAAACCAGTTTAAATGGATTGCTGAACTATCATCAAGTATTTCTTAAATATCTCGTTAAAAATTGAATTTGTGCAAAACCATTCGGAAGCTATCCTAGTATCTAATGGATCTTATTCAATGGAGCCGTTATTCATTTTGTTGCGCACTTTCTGATGTTGTGTCGAAAGCTAACGATAATTGAATCGAGTTGAATCAAAGAATTGATCAACGTTCACAGAATTGATGACGGCGCAAATTTGAGAAGAAAATTGGGACAAAATCGACATGCAACAGAAAAGTTTGTGGGAAAAAGCCTGTAGCGCGCCCAAGGAATCAGTAGATGTTATATTTCTTTTCGCGCTAAAATTGTGGCCGAAGCCACCTAAATGCAAATATACATTCAATGCCGTAAATGGAATGGATTTTATTTTTATATCTTTACAGTCTCGACGAAAGAGCAAAATTGTGAGTGAGTGAGTGAGCAAGTGAGTGAGCGTTCGCGCGCGCGGTCGAGCATATGCGCACACATTCATTGTCGACTTATATTTTTTTTTTACTTCAAGAGTCTTGAGATTCTTGCGAAGCACAATTCTCATTGTGTTGATGCGCTCAACCCAACGAAGGTGAGGCGAGGCAAGGCAATGTTAAATGCATGATTTCACCAGGCGATTGATTTCTGTTGTTGGTGGTTTTGTTGTGTTTTATTTTGCGCCAAAGTCTTGCGGCATACATTTTCTTATATGTGATATTTGTGTGAAAGGTAGAAGAGAAATATCCAAATGTGCTCGCACTCTCTTTCGTCTTCGGTTGTTGTTGTTTTTTTCATTCGTTCTTCAATGGAACTCTCAAATAGTTGTGGAAGATCAATCGCGCATCATATACACACTTAACATAGTGAGAGAGAGATATACATATATATTTTTCGTACCAATCGAATCCACTTCTCGCGGGTGCATTAGCATACATTTCTCGTTGAAGTCTCGTTCCTTCTACTCTCTTCTCTTATCACATTAAATTATATTTCTCATATTTGCTTTTTGTTTCAATTCACAAAGCGATGAGCACAGAAAATACCAGATTTTTAAGTTTATTGTGTCTTTTTCTTGTTCAGGGTCCCTTCTGACAAGTCTTATTAATACTATTGTTATTAGTTGTTCTCACGCCCGAAATAGTATTACGAGTACACATTATTTTATATCATTTATATGCAGTGAACTCTCAACGACTAGCTAACGACTTTAACATCATTTATATTTTCACATGTGAATTTTTTCATATGATATCGAGACGTATTTTCCATATAGTTTATTTCATTTTTATAAATACAAGAAAGTTTCAGCGATTATTTGTTCAGGTATTGTAAAAAATCCATGAGAAGATCCTGAAAGATATGGTAATGAATCGCGCAGATATTGGAAAAGAAATACTTCCTGTTTGTCGTAGCTGATTGAAATATTGAGACATAGAAATCACCTTTTAAGAATTATCATCAGAGTTTGGTTTTTTCAAACCATTTATTATCTTTTCCGTTAATACAAAAGTAACTACGATGAGTTTTTTTCTGATTTTTTGGGAATGTTGTGTCTCGGTGGTTGAAATCACTTCAATATGGTGTTTTATCACTTCCACTTATCTTATCTCACTATATGATATGGATTTTGCCATTTGAGCACGTTTTCCAATGTGTATTTTCATAAAGTTTACTTTTGAGGGAAAAATAGAGAAAAAAATCTCTCGGGTTAAAAGAGATAAAACGAAACAAAAAAACGAAACACATACAAATCAATAAAGTGAAAGAAAATGAAAATAGAAAGAAATGAATGGAATAAAAAGCAAAGATTCGGAATAAAAACGCTTAGGTCACGACTAAACGCCGCGTTTTCATGATAAGGAATGTCTTCAGGCAGTGATTGTGTGATGGTCGTAACCTTTAAGTGGTGTGTTTTCATAATACATGTGGTGTGGATGTATATTGTTGTACAATTGTCTCATCCGTTAGCATTTGCCTTTTCTTCCTGAAAATTCACAACATTTGATTCGCGAACTCACTTGCGATGAAGCTGTATGATTTTTAAGCTCAACCATTCATCCATCCATCTATCTATTCATTCTATGACGGAGCTAGCACACATTTTTCTCTACTTCTTCACTTTTTCCTTTGTGTTATTTTCGCGATCAGTCTTTTTCTCCGCGCACAATACACAGCCACAAAATACTCCCGAAGGCTTCGCCCGTACTTGCATTTTCAAGTTCTTTTCCATACACATTTTCCACTATTTTCCATTTCGTCTCGTTTTTGCTCTCAAGGCAATCGGTGACCGTCGAGCCATATTATTTATATCCCCTCAAAACAGCACGTTTGAACGGGAAAATAGGGAAGGCAAGGCCAGAGAGAAAGAGCTCACTGATACTTAAAAGGTCTTTGAAATACCAAATATTGGTTTGAAAGCACATTGACATGGACACTCACGGGATTGAAACTAGATTTTCTGGGCCCAATTTCACCAAATATCTTCGATAAAAATATTCAACACAACATATTAAAATGAAGCTGCCAAAATAATTTGACAACTTCACTGCAAAGTGTGAAAATTTGCGAAGAATTCGATTATCTCTGTGTGACTGTGTCAAAAATATATATGTAAGTGCATTTACTTTTGGAAATTAGCCAAGCTAAAATTGACAATAAGTCAAGCTTTGACTTTCATTTCGAATTGTAATGTAACACCATCGATGAAATGAAGTTCATGTGATGGACGCAGTGCATGCTATTTGTACAATACTTTTACGTTTCACGTATGAACTTTGAGTCTGTCAAATTTGTAAAAATCAAAAATTATCAGTTAGAATTGAATTTTTGAATTGATTTAGTACTTGGTACTCAATATAACAACGATCAGTGAAAATAAGTTCTTTTTTGAATTTTCACTTTAGAACTATGTATGACTTGATAGAATATTGGAACTAGAGGATAAAAAAGTACTGAAATGTCCAATATAGTGTATTTGACGTTTTGCTGTGTAATCGATGGAATATTGAATGATAATCACTTTAAAAAATAATACAATATATGATTCGATGTAAATCTATTTTACCAATTGCAAAATGATGGCATATGCAACATTTAAGAAGGCTGTTTTCTTTTATTTATGAAGATTTGCGTCTAATTTTAGAGTAATAATAAAACACAAATTTCGGTAGGGCAGCAAAAAGGTCCGTATCAACGCTACAGAACGCTGAATAAGTTTTGCAGATCAATCGTTTGTGTGGGTGTGTGTGTGTGTAAGTGACTGAGAGTGCGTAGGAATAGGAAATGTGGGAATAAAGCACGAAGGCAAAGGATGAACCATCTTTGAAAAAATAAATTTTCATCACCGTCGGCGTAAATTCTTTATGACGCTGCAGGATATTAAAATATGAGAACTCGTTCCTCCAACTTTTCAGATCAGTTTATTTTGCATTTCCCCACATCTCGAGATGCCATTCAGTGAACATGTTGGACTTTTGATAGCTTCAAGTGAATAGGCGTGTGAATGTTAAGGCTTTGCAATGGCAGCTCGTGCAAAAACATTACGACGATTGTCAAAGATTGTCACATTTATTATGATTAGTGATTACAGTGTGCTTTCTGCGCGTTCGGCACTTTTTAAATAAACAATAAATTTTTCATTCTTAAATCAGCGTGAGATTGAAAATGTATTTTCAAATCATTTTCTGGATGCATAGGAATTGATATCGGAATCGGAACTATTTGTGAATTACTAGTGCCCGTTGGCCGGATCGTTGCATACGTGATCAATATTGGATCATAGATTCATATAAGCTATTGAGAGATGGAGAGCAAATGAGCGAGTATGTTTGTAAACAGAAAACCGCCTCAATCGCATTGGTGTTTGATTTTCTTGACAACAATTCTCATTTGGTAAATCACCATTGGCAACTATTCCACGGCCATTATGAACAATACCGATTTGAGATAGAATTGGACCGATTAAACTCAAGCCATTTTAATTTCTATCTACACGGAGTTTATTTTTTAACTCAACAAGAGCAAGAGAGAGAAAAAAAGACACTGGGCACAAACACAGAGAGAGGGGCCATCCATATCTTTATTACATATGGAATAATATTTGTACTCTTTTTTTGTGTGAGATGGCAGAGTATCGATGCAATCGAGCTGGTTATAGTTCAGTTCGTGGAGAATGAAAAAAAAGAAGGCGAAAAAGACGTTCACCCATAAATGCTGAGTTTAACTCGATACCAAGACCAAGACTGCAAATCCAAATCGATAGATATTTTGCAATGTGGTGGATGTGCACACATCTATATTATTTGCTATGATATGTATTTTAATATAATAATATCATTATTTTAAGGAAATAACAAGAGCCCACGGCTACTAAGTCGGTTGCTTTTGTTTTGATCAAACACCGCGCTTGCACAGTCAATTCTCGCTCGGTCTATTAATCGTTTGGGTTTGGGCTATTGCGAAACACACAATCACATCCACATGCGATGTCGTTTACACATCATTAGAAGAACGAGAACAAGAACTTAAACACACACTTCTATTGACAATAATGTCTCTTAGCAAAAAATCGCTTGCGCTTCAAGAGTCATTGTCATGGACGAATACATCGATGCACAGGAATGGCACAAACACACACACACACACACACACACACACACACACACACACACACACACACACAAACAAACATACAACCAAATACTCTGCACGTATTTACGTATTTATGGCACTTTTTCTTCAAGTTACTCTTTCGATAAGTTTGCGGCGGTGATCCATTTCAAAGAATAATCAATTTATGAGCGCTCCAAATTTATCGACAGTTAACATTCTTTTTAACCTCCAGTTTCGTTCGAAATTAATATCTATTGGGAATTTATTTTGCGTTTGACATTTCCATCACAATTAGATTCATTTTTTCACTATCTCATTTGAATTTACATCCAACAAAATTCTATACACCACATAATAGATAGGAAATAATGATAATAATCATCGAAACCAACGGCGAAATTCAGCAATCATTCAAATAGCCATTGGCAGCAAATTTTCATTTATTTTTATTACATTTTCTATTCAAATCGATTGTCACTACAATATAATTTATAATAATCGCATGAGAAACACTCAGATTGTACTATCGAAACGAATCGAATCGAATCAAATCGATGCGAATAAAATTCATTCCATTGAAAATGTAAGTTGCATATATTGAAACGGTATTTTCAATATTTTGAGCGCAAATGTGCAATTAAGGACGATCGGTGTCCTCCACAGGCGTTAAAACACTCACTTTTTTCATCTCAAATCGCTTCAAAATCCAATTCGATCGCATTTATGCACTTTTCAATTAGTGTATTTGTTTGCACATTCTGACGGCGCCGCGACTATATAGCGGTAAAACCTTTTCCATTTGTAAACAAATTGAGCCAAAATGTAAATAATATGGGCAATCGATGTAATTTGGACGATAAGTCGCTGCTGAAATATTTGTCGAATAGTAACAATAGATTTTGGGTGCATGCACCATGCACACAAACACATTTTATCTATCCAAATATCGGTGTTGACTTCAATTCAAATTGTAATTACAATTTAAAATGTGATTAAAATTTGGATTTTCAAATCCACGCGCTATGTACGGGGAGTGCGATCGATGGATTTTTGTGTAAATTCGTCTAAGCAAGTCGATGCAGACATCCCATTCAACGAAATTTCATTTTCAACTAAATCAATTTTAAATCGAGTTCAAACTGAAATCCAATTCACTCGAATTCATATAAATTGCTGTAGGCCTTTCGCGCTTCTCTTTTTTTTCTCTTTCTGTTTGTCAACTGGTTGGGTAGGTCAGTCAATTGGTCGATTTACATGTGACATGTGACATGTTTTCTGTTACCTCTGTTAATTATTATGTTGCCAAACAACCCTCTGCTAGTCACAGAGCCATTATTAAAATACATCAAAATCACCATAAAACAACTCATTAAAATAAATAAATCAAATTAAAATATTTCACATTAAAATTGCCAATAATAATATGATACACAGATATATCCTAAATAATCATCATGTGTTGCTGGCTGCATTCCCTCTCATCGCATCGCAGCGATTCGAATCGAAATGAGTTGCATCGAAGACCTCAACAAAATCAATGCCGAATTACATAAAACGCATTTCTCCTCTTGTTCGAACCATATCAATATCGATCAAATGTAGATGGTCCCAAATAATGTAATGCGCCGAACGTGGGCGCGCACTGCCACAATATTTGCATCGGACATGATGCTGAGCATCAAATCATTTTTTGCACAATTCAATTTTCTACAACATTTGTTAATTTTAATTTGTTCTTCTTCTGGGCGTTTGTGTGTGCTCAGTAGATCAAGAGAGAAAGAGATCATTTACATAGGCGCCAATCGACCGATAGAGCTTTGCATTGTGTTGTATGGATTTTCTCAACACGAATCGTATCTTTTCATTTTATTTCACTTCTCTCTTAGATATGATTTTGGTGTGCAGTCATTTGTTTGTGGCATGTTCAACGAGCATATCAATATCCATTCTCATGCTCGCTCGTGCTGCTTGTGCGCTGTTGCGTGTGAATCTGAATTGCTCTCGCTCGCTCTGGATTCTGTGCATACTATTGGTTTGTGTGTATATGGTGTTTTTTTCTGTTTGTTTGTTTGTTTATTTTGTTGCTCTCAAATCGACTGTGGACACTATCAGAATCAAGTTGCAACTTATGCGAATGGAAATAACAGATCGCATATGGGGCTGCATGAGCAACTGCCGGCTCGGGAGGGTAGTTGAAAACCGCATTTTGTGCGAATTGCACAGTATTGTGCGGCGATTGTCCACATTTGCATGCAAATGATATGTTGTTACCAGTGTGCATCTTCAATATCCAGCTCAATGAAGTGTGAAATGAATCGTTTTTTTTTAACTCAACGTAAAATATTAACAATAATCAATTTTCAATACAATTTAGCAGAGAAGGGGAGACGGAGACGGGGGCAGAGAATAAAGAGAGGTACAAAAATAAATAAAACAACATAGTATGCTTTAATGGTTTGTTGAAACAGTCAAAAAAGGAATTGCACTCAAATGTATATCGCGTGCGAATGCATAATTCTATGCTATTGGGAATCGAACATTAGTTTATTAATATATTAAATTGTAGAAATTCCATTGAAATTGCCACCATCATATCCATTATATGAGGTCGTAGTGTATTAAACCAGTCATGATTCGTCCTCACACACAACATATAAGAATGGGATAGATTTTATAATGGGATGAGGTGAAAATAGCACGCGCGCAATGACTCCGCACCATACACATAATGTTCTGGTGCAATTTTGGGCAATATAAATGTGCATTCGGATGGCAAAAGGCTAATTCCATCCACACAATAGTCAGAGAAGCTATTCGTAATTTATTTATTCCTTGCACTTCTAACACATTCTCCTCCTGTCTTGGTAGCGATGAATATTTCTACCGATCATCTGAGCAATCGGAAGATCCACACAACGCAACACTACAACCAGGATTGAACGAAAAGAAAGAAAAAAAATGAACATAATATAGTGGAAATGGGCATTGAAAATTGGCTGCATTAACAGGTATTGATGGTTATAAGCCAGAAAATGTTTACGGCATAAACACGTTCATAAAATTAATGCAATATATCGCATGTGTGGGGCAAATCCATGTGCCAACCATTCCGTTCATATTGGTGTTTATGGTGAGCGAGTACGCACTTACTCTCTCTCTCTCTCACTCACTCACTCTGATATCATATGCAATGCAACGTGCTCAAATGAATTATGCAGTGGCTGTTAATTTATGTAGATGATGTTTTCAACGATCCAATGCTCATATTCATCTTTGAGTGCATCCAATTTGTGCATTTCCAATTATATTATTGCTGGCTGCCTTTTGTGCCAACAGCCAATAGTCACACACTCAGAACTTGAGCTTTGCTTTGTCCAACAGCACTCATTTTCACTTTGTCCGGTCCATAATTTTTATGTCTCTCCCTCTCTTTCTCTTTTTTTTGTCGAATGCATTGAAATTGCTTCCTATCTTTATTATATTTAGGGACCTTTTTCTATTTCACAATTTCAGTTTTTCCGCCGAACAACCGTTCGACATCATGGCAAATCGGAATCATTTTCAAAGATCATATATATATATTGGATATAAATTACATTGCCGGATCATTTGATTTATCTTATTTATCCCGAAAGATACCAACCAAAATTGTGCATGTGCATATTCATAGAAATCACGTATGTTCGTCCATAGTTTTTTTTTTTAAATTTGAATATGGAATAACTATAACATTTTTAATTTGTTTTTACCCAGCTGCTCTCTCAGTTGCTAAATCAAACCCGTATGACATTGGAACGCATTAAGACTGAGATGTCATTTGTATTTCAACTATAATTCATTGAAATGTCTTAATTACATTTTAATTGCACGAACTTTGCTTGCAATCTCTTTCTCTCACTCTTATAAAAAGCAAATTAATTGCGATCTATATAATTCCAGAGCAATTAGCTTCCCGTTGCTTTCTATAATCTGATCACCCAATAAATTTCCAATGGTTTCCACTCATAAATAACATTTGGATTTTCTTCGAACAAATAGATGAGAGATTTGGAATGGGAAAATAAAATGGAAGAGAGAGAGAGAGATAGAGATGGAGACGGATATTTTATGGCATCATTGGAATGTAGCATGAAAAATGATTTGACCATTTAACAACAGCAGAAGTGCGTTTTTTTCATTCGGTCTAATAAACAGATCAAGCAGAAACCTCACACAAATGCGGACCGCTATGATAGTCGTGCAAGATAACATATTATAGTTAAAATAAAAAAAACACAAATAAAATACCATCGCAAAAAACGGGATGGAACACAATTGACTTGTTTATTTGTTTGTTTGTTACGGATTATCGAAACTTGCGCATTCATACTGATATGTGCAACTAGTTTCATGAACTAGATGCATGCTGACGATGGGCCCAATGCAGTATGAATGAAATGTTTTTATTGGAGAGAGGTTAACAATTAAATACTACTAAACATCATCAAACCCATAAACATTGATAATATTTAGCGCACTACGCTAACCACTAGGTAATTGTATGGAACACGCTAGCGCAAACACTTTGCATTACCACAAAGATCGCTCTCGTGAGCATAAAACACGAGTAGCAAGCAAAAAATCTCAATATTATAACAAAATGACATAAGATCAGTATATATTTCAACATTACCCAAAATGGCAATGACATTCAAAAAATCATGAGCTGGCTCGATCTGAACGATGCTTCGAAATGGCCCCTTTGCATCAACACATAATAAATTGAAAATCTGAATGGAAAAATAACGATGAATTCGGGTAATTGTTCAAATTTGGTGGCAAACATTTCCATTGAGCATTTTCTATTTGCCGCATTTCGCAACTGTATCATTAAAGTGTGCGAATCAAAACGACAATATGTGTTTAATTGACAAAAATCGGAGTTTCTGCTGTCGGAATCAGCAGCCAGGCAACCAATGGACCCAAACGAATCTGGTCGTTGTTCTTCATTTGCCGACTGTAAATAATTTTTTTTTATATATTTTGCAATATTCACATGTTTCTTTCATCCATGTCGTTTGGTGATGCCAACAAATATATCGAATGCAGCTCAAAAGAGACAAAATGCAAGCAACGTTGTGGAAATCTAAGCAAATTACAAACACTCTATATGGTGATCATGGTCCATGCATTTATAACGTAGCCAAGAGTGTTCAAGTAGAATCGCACTCATCGAGCCTACATCTTAAAATACACACACTCGCTCGTTTCCACATACTAAACGCGACTAAACGCGAAAATTCATGTTCGGTGTTTATACGAGTGTATCATTTTTATTCGAATAAATTGCCTGCAGCGAAATTTACAGTAGCATTTTATAAGAAAATTATATGTGTTTATCATTTCAGAAAAGATATTGTGTGTACGTTGACGAAGACGACGACAACGAGGATGGCGACGATTCACGTATTATCCCTTGTTTCAATCTCTTCCTCTCTCTCCCTTTCTGTATGAAGAGAATTGCGTATGCATAGGCAAGAGTCTCAAGCTTTTTTACTTCTCTTCACTTTTAAGTTCGGATGTGCACAAATTTATAATGTGTGTTATAATATCTTGTGTGTTTTTCGATTCAAAGTGCGGATGTGTCGAAGCGACACTAAACGGACGCTCTGATGACAAAATATGCAATTGAAGGCCGCCGATCACCATAATTTCGCTGCACATGAGTTATTATAAATAATCAACGATATGTATTCTTATTTTTTTTCATGGACCATGAAGTAAGAAGCATGGAAGAAAAATGCATCAACAAATTATGGGTACTACAGCAAATGTTGAATTAGTGCGCCACCTGAATAACTGCTCCTAAATTCATATTCAAGGATGCGTCGCACGGATAATTTTCATATATGCAATTTTGCTTTCGTTCTTTTTGTTGTTGTCGACAACGTCGTTATTCACATCTCTCTATCCTCCTCCCGCTTTCTCCATCGTGTTTATTTCTATTTGCTGTCGTTTTTTAGTGCGCTTCTTGTAGATTGTTTTTGATCTTTTTCCGTTGGTTTGGTTTTGGTCGGGTTGGTCAAATCGCTCGCAGATTGCATAACAATGCACAATCGTATATAATATAGAAATTCGAATGTGTTCCGTTTCGTTCCATTCCAATCCTTTTGCATTAAGGCTATCGCGCTGGCATTGTTTCGATGTCACGACGAAAATTGGTCTCAACCACCATAAATTTATATTTATATACATGGAAATTGCAATTAATGTTTGGAAATGGTGAATGAGATTCTGGGAAATTCATCTGCATACTACATACAGAAAACTACAGGCCAAATTTTGAATTACCGACGCCCAGCAACAATTGCGACAATTTAAAAGCATTCAAATACAAACAACATCAAGAGCAGCAATGGCGACAGCGACGAGATGACAACGACGAAAACCGGGTAAAAAAGAAGGAATAACGAGAACAAGAAATAAATGGATTGCAAATGAGACACAACTAAACGGAAATTATATTGTATGGTTGATACGAATTATGCGTGTGCTTTTTGTTAGTGACGAATGTATGCATTGCATATTTCAAACTGAATCGTGCTCATAGGCTAGAGCACTGGGTTTCTCTCTCTCTCTCTCGCTATCTCTCTCTCTCTCTTTCTCTCTGTGTGTACGGTCTTTTATGAATTGAACTCCACACAATTTTCATATTTATATTTCACCGAAATATATACTCACAATCGCAAATGTAGACAATTTCGAAATGTTTGCGCACAGCAAATACGATTTCATAAACACAAACTCACCATATCTTTACCCATCTTCCGTCTTTGTAGCCGAATCGGCCGCTTCACGGTCGCTCTCGCTCACTCTCCATCATTTCGACTTTTTCATTCCGAAATGGATATGCCGCTGGCGATTTTACCCGCGGACATATTAAAATAATCGAAAATCAAGATAGAAATAGAAAACGGCATTGAAACCGAAAGAGCGCATCATGTGACAGAGACACATCGAAGCCACATTATTTATTTATTTTCGTTTCTGATGCTGCTGACTATCATGATGATAATGATGATGATGGCGATGATGATGGTGATGATCGTATCGCCATACTTTCGTCCTTTTGATTCCATATTCATGAGATATATGCTGGCTATCGTCACGAAAATGGGTTAAACTGCATTTAATTATGGGTGATATAATTGTTTCTCCAACTTTAATGATACCATAGTTTCGTGAAGGGTTTCCCATTTGATCTTTCGGAGGTTTTTTTTTCACTGTTGCCATTATTAACGCTGAATCTTATGAATGATTCATGATCTTGAGAGGAAAAAGGACATCTGCTGTTGGCAGCCGATTTTATACATGATAATACGCAGTCATTACCACCGCATAATTTAAGCCGTCTTACAAAAGAGCATCGATCATTTGAAAGATGCGAACCGTTCAACAAAATACGTCGGTTTTTCAGTTATTTATTTCCAGCCAACTCAGAATTATCAAGTGAATTTCTGAACAAATCTTCTTTGTTATTTGAAATATTTTTAAATATGTAGATGAAATCAATTTTCATGCGTTTCTCTTGATTGCATTAAATTGATTGAACAGATATTATCATCAACTATATCATGAATTTATTCATCGATAACGTAGGGAAGCCGTTGATAAACTTTCGGTAATAAAATTATGAATTAACGAAGAATATATGTTAAAAAAGACTAAATTGCATATACATGTAAATATAACCTACTGATTTTAATTTCGAACCGCTTCAAATTCTGTACACAAGAATCTTGTGCTCGCACTGGTTTCGAATTAGATTTTCATATCGCTTTCAATTGAAATGAAATAAGGGGTTTTTTGGTCAAACTTGTTGGTCAACTAATCTGAACGTTGGAAATCACTCAACACAAAAAGCTATACCGTTAATATTCAATATGTTTCAAATTCACATTTAAGTCAAGAATTCATGCAGTAATTATGATAAAAAATAATTACCTTTTGACACAATTTGTGGCTGAATCCGATCCAATTTGCCCCCGCTGATCCAGTGCGGTGCTCGGTCGAAGAATATCGTACACAAAAATTTTGTCGCCTTTTTATCGAATCGATTAGAATGGAAAGGATATTAATCGCGAATAAAACTAGAGACTATGCAGAGTGCGAGTGCTCTAGGTTTGTAAATAGTCCCGTCTGTGTATTCGATATTAGACCGTAGCGTGTGATCACGTCCGTATGATCCGTTGCTCCTTGTGACGTACAATCAAGACTCTAAAAGCAATTGACTATTATAAACGAACAGTTGTACCAAAATACAGGAACTAATTTGAATCAATTATTTTCTAGAAAAAAAATACACCGGAAAAAACTACAAAACTGGATCGCAAATGCGCGTGCGAATTGGTTTTTATAGATTTTTTTTTTGTTTGATATATTCTTTTGTTCGAATTGAATGACAACACAAATAACACTGTTGCATATGAAAGAGGCTTGATGAGCTATGAGCGCGCCAACAACGAACTTAAAATGACAAATTGAAAAGCGGAATATGCCAACGAAACAGAATATAAGTCCAAATAAACCCGAATCCGGTAGAATACGAGAAGGGCAACAATAACAATACCATCAACAATAAAAAAAATCAATAACTAACAACGAATCGTTCTCCCTTTTATTTCTCTAGTTCGCTTTCTCTTGCTCACAACAAACTAAATTGCGTGCGTGAATGTTAAACACAAACACTTCGGTTAATATTACTTGCGGCGGTTAAATGTCTGTATCTAATAAGTAATTTCAGTATATTTATCGTTGTTATTTCAACTATTTATTTTTATTCATTGGCGTTTCGTTTGATTATATGCGCCTGCGAATGATTTAATTCTCTTTTTACTTTATCGTTTAAAAATCATTAGAGCGATTGTGATCACTAATGATTGATCAGATCGTTTAGTGTGTGTGTAATTCATTCGAAATAACCGAAAGTATGTACTTGATTTTACAAAGGAAAAATTAATGTTTGGTCGAATTTCATGATTCAGCGTTTTCAATAGAGTATAGATATCGGTAAATTTATATATTTTCGGAACGTTTCGGAGTATTCCAAAAATGTTTTAAAAATTTTCATTGAATATCTAATTGAAACATTTCAAAAATGTTTTAAAAAAAATTAATTGAACATCTATTTGATTAAATGAAGAAATAAAAAAAAATTACTATAGACTCTTCTTTTATAATTCTCAACAAAAAAAATCACTTTTCAATGCAATGAATTTGAACCGGACTTCTTTTGAAAATCACTTGAACGCAATGTTATGATGTGCTCTGAGAATAAGGTGTGATAATCGTTGATTTATTTGATTTGAATTTGTGTTATTAATAATGATTTCTGATGCACAAGTAACTGCCTCGATGCCCGAAATCATACTGACACCATGCTCTCGATGTTTGTTGTTGATTTGAACTGAGCGGCAGTGAGCGCGGAACCAAAAGCTTATTGCCAAGTATTCACACATAAAGACCAACACGTACACATTTACACATGCAGGCACTGACGCACGCATTCACAAACTCACTCGTTCACTCAGTCACACAGCTGGCGCGATAGAGAGAATAGATAGAAGGAAAGCAATCGGCGAACATCCACAGCCATAGACGTTTGTAATATGGATAATCAACTAGACACAGCTACAAGAGGCGATCTCGCATTGAATCGAGGTGGATTTTGTATTGGCAACAATATGTATGAGTGTCAGTCAGACTGTATCGGTTCGGTGAGAGTTGGCGTTGCAATGAGAGATGCTTGCTGATGACGGTGACGATGGCGGCAGTGACGACGATGGTGGCGATATGAAGTTGTGTGAACACACGTACAGTATACCGATTTCGCACGATGTGATCTTTGCCGCTTCATAGTGTTATGGATTATACACGGTCGTGCTGCAATGGCAGTAGCATAAGAACCATCCAAAGTGTTTATTCTATTGACGAATTGTACGGTGAGACCGATGCAGGATCGACGTTATCGCATGCTTTTGGCATCTCTGGGGCGAGCGAGTACTCTTCGCTTGTTGTTACACAATGTTGATACACAAAATGTTATTTCAGTTTGCATGTATGTTTGCATCTTCTCATTTCCTTCAGCTTTTGCAATTGAATCTGTTATTGGGCAATGTGGCCGTTGTGTGCCAAGCGGTGTTGTGATGTGCTTGTGTGACGGCCGCAAAGCAATCTTCTCACAATATAACAATGTATTTTTAGATTTTGATACTTTGGCTATTTAGCATTTGAACGCAAACGCTTGCTTTTGGTGTTTATTGTTTTTTTCAACCTAAGCTTTTAAAGAGTGTTGGCCATGCGTTCGCAACGCTATGCACGCTTCGCTTTTATCCTAATCGTTTCATCGTATGTTTTTCACACGTACCAAACTCTCAAGCCGATGAGCAAATGCGAGAGAAAGAGAAAGAGAGAGAGAGAGAGAGAGAGAGAGAGGAAGTGAGGGAGGAGAGTGACAATGTGTATGTGCGTTAAACGATTCAATAATCGGATGTAGTCCGGTGTGCTGTGTATGTGTGTGTGCGTGTCAAATTAATGGATTTTCGACTGAAGTGTTCGGTGTGACGAATTTTCGTTCATTTGCAATTGAAACGATTGTAACGTAAGAGCATGCAATCTCACCAAAACATGCGTCCACTGTAGTTTTTGTTGCACTTTTTTCAATTGATTTTATATCGCGTATGCTCTCGCAATGAAAACAACCGACGTCGTGTCAAATGTAACAAAAAAATATAGTTCTTGAATTTGGATTCCAAAAACTTTGGATAACTTCTTGATTTACCCAAAATATGTCTCTTTTGCTTTCGTCATTATTATTCGTTGTCGTTGTGCGCTATCGTCCATATTCCAATCATTTTTGATTTGAAAGAAAGAAACAGGAGAAGAAACAAATCGGGTATATGTATTACTTGTACTTAAATGCATGGCAACTCTTTCAGCTTAAATTCAGATTGACTGCAGCGAATGCCAACTAGAATTGAATTGCACTCAAATTTGCCCACTGGCATTAATCGATATATTTCAACAATATTATGAAATATTTAAATTCACGTAGAACACCGACCGATAAATTCTCGTTCTCGCTCTCGTTCACTCACTTTACCAGCAAAGTGACATTTTTTTCTATCTGGCTGATTCTCTCTTTCTCTCATTCTTCCTCTCACTCTTTCAATTGAATGCAACCTTTTAAGTTTTATTACAATTTGTTGGATCATTCGATGTTGAAATTGACGTGGTTGCTCATCATTTTGAATAGTTCTATGCAACGCACACAGCGCTGGCTATCAAAACATCGAAAGGTCGACGAATGAATTGGCCGAACAATGTGAATGTGCGCGATAGCCAAGGAAGGAATAGCGAGAGAGAATATAGATGAAGATAATGTGAATGTCATTGCATGATAAAAGCTAACGTTATAATTTTATTGAAAAAGCGTTCCAAAGTAATCACACAATTTTCAATTCGTCAACTTTATGGTTTTGTAGTATGTTTATATGTTATATTTAATATTGAGTGTGTGAGTGTGTACCAAACTTAGTTCACTTCGCTCTTTTTCTCTGTATATTCATCTTCATCCCGTGACATTCGGGAAAAATTGTATTCCACCAGTTGAAATCACCAATGCTCAATGATCTTCATGTATATTCATGCATTATACACACATCATATACAACGCCAATGGCAATGGCATTTTTATATAGAGTCGAACTCGTTCATAACTCTTGTGTACCCATTTCAAATGACTTTCAAGCCGAAAGGGAACAAGCAACTAGCATCGCCGATGAAGATTGAGCACACAGCAATCGCACGGCAAAGACATACTATATATATATGTATATATAAACCCAGCTAAAACAACAACAAGGACACAAAAAAATATAAAATAATAAAAATCCAACAGCGGGAATGTTCTTTGCCAGAGTGTGTTTGTGTAAGCATTTGACGTAGTAAGAAACAGAGAGAGGAGTTAAGTGTGTGTATGAGAGAGAGAGAGAGAGAGAGAGAAGTGAAGTGGAGAACGAGATGAATTGAGAGGAACTGACTAGATTCCAAGTCGCTATATATATAGTAATGGCCTGTGGCAAGCCCACAAGTCAACTCGATTCTCAAGCCAATCTACTGAGAATGGAGAATGGAGAGTGGCCAACAGCAACAAAGCAATTCAGTTCGCTCCTCATCGCTTGAATAATGACATTCATCAAATACAAACACATACATTTCCTACGTACCGACACACATACACACACACACACACACACACACACACACACATACACACACACACACACACACATATACAAACACGTCACATACATTTCTTACCTGAGAATGTCCCGAAGAAAATGGGCACCACAAAAATCTCCACATTTCTCCTCTCATATAATATGAAATGAAATCAAATTGATGATTGTGTACCTAAGTTTTAGGGCGACTTCGACTTTTTCATTTTCGAATTGTGTATTTCGATAAGAGCCGGGCGAGGAGTAAGAGGGAAATCTTTGTTTCAAAACCTATGAAAATCGAAGTATCCTCATCTTGAACCCTCCAATCGTTTTAATTATTCTTTATTCGCTCTCTCTCTCTCGCTCTCTAAAATGTTTCTGTTTGTCCGTTTGGCTAAATCAGATTTGCATCCATCATTTTGATAGCATTTGAATCTTGGAATGCATCCAAATCATCTTCAATCGCCCTAATCATTTCACTTTATTTCAGTTTCCGTTTCATTGATCAATTGAATGGCCACGTGCTTATTTTGATACTGTCAAAGTAATTGAAACAACCACAAACCATTTACCTAGCGCTTTTGCTAAATATCAGACAATAAGTGACGTAAAGAGTAAAACAACGACTCACAAATCGCCGTTCCGTTGGATGTTTGGCATAAACAAATTGCAATCGTACAGAAAATATTTCAAGTCAAATAAATCATGAACGTTTAGTTGTAGCTAGCCTTACACCATGTGTCAGGCATTTCAATATTAGCTCCAACGCTCCCGATATGTTTTCAGTGTTCACTATGCAGTGCTCGAATTTATTCGCTGGCTGCCTATAGTTGGCTGGCTGGCTCATCACATGGCCACACCATTATTTTATGTAAACTGACATGTGCGCGTGCTATTATTATTCGCTGATTGCGAACGGCTATATCACATCACTCTGTTTATCTCTTTTTCAATTTTTCTCAGGGCGGCCAATTATGTTTTGGATTCATTTGCAGAAATAGTGATATATTGTGTACACACGTGCGAGTGTCTGTGTGTGTGTGTGTGTCATTTTCATGTCACTGTTTATATCTTTCGACAGCAGTGACAAGCAACTTACGATTGCGAGAAGCGAACCATGCGTTTGTATGTATTGGTTTTCATTTGAAACACGACGCGGTTTTGTTTACATTCGTATCTTATTTTGTCTCTCAACCATGAAACTGAAATGAAAATAATAGTGGCATTGAGCCTTATTTCGATAAATCAAATGGAAGAACCTATATCTACAATGAAAATCGATCAAGCATCCCAACAAGCTGTTCGACAAGCAGCTCGACAATCCTAAGTTCAACTACTAGCAGTTCTACAAGGAGTAGATCACCGATACCAATAAGCTCAGAAACAAGCAGTAGCCACGAAGAAGAACAACCACGAAGATCGGATAGAAAGCATAGGGGTGTACCACCAGATCGTTATGGTTATGAAAAAGTTAAACCGAAGAATATTGACTGGTATGGAGAGAAGGAGAAGCGCCTTTTCCAACGAAAGTACTGGTTTCGACAAAGGAGGGCGATTTTGACACGGAGAACAAAGAGCGTCCAGGCCAACCGAAAAAAAATTGAGGACGTAGAATTAGAGGCATTGCTCGACCAAGATCATGCCAAACCCAAGAAGAGCTCCACGAATCGTTGAGAGTGTGTCAAACAACCATTTACCATCGCTTATAACAATTGGGAATGATCCAAAAGGTGGAATTCTGGGTGACACAAGAATTGAAACCGAGGGACGTCAAACGAATCAGGATGGTTATTTGCATCGTATTGTTACGAGCGACGAGAAATGGATCTATTATGACAATACAAAGCGATAAAAATCATGGGGTAAGCCCGGTCATGCTTCAAAACCGACATCATAGCGGAATATTCATGGCTCGAAGCTCATACTCTGTATTTGGTGGAACCAGAAGGGTGTCGTGTACTATTAGCTGCTATAGAGTCAATATTACCTAATGAAACAATCACGGAGGATCGCCATGGACTACAATTGATGCCTTTGCATATTTGATTAATAAAGAAAACCGCTCAATTGAATTCGCAATCTATCATAAGCCAACAAGTACGATGCGCGTTATTACAAACGATTCCCATTGCCCTTTCCAATACAAACAAGCTGTGTTTCATTCCATGGCCCATCGCTTGTGCAACATTCCACTTTCGATCAAACATTACAAAAATGAATATGAACACATGAAATCGATTGCAGAGATTAATGGTTTTTCAACGGAATTGATTGACAAAATTATTAAAAAACATCAAAAATAAGTCAAACAAATTATTGTCTTCGACTTTATCTCCGATCGAAAAGTCAGAAAAAACAAAAGTTTCTGTGTCTTATATACCGAAAATCACAAATAAGTTGAAATGCATCTTTAACGAACATGATAAAACTCTGGTTCACAATTACAATAACAAATTATGTGACAAACTCGGTAGCACAAAAGACAAAAAAGAGAGCATAGATAAATCGGGCTTATATCGTATTAATTGTAATGAATGCGATGCTGTTTAGATCGGTCAAACGAAACGCACAGTGAAAAAACGTTTTGCTGAACATTTGAAATGTATCAAATACAAACGAACAGAAAAATCAGCATTTGCCGCTCACGCTATTAATAAGAAACATTTAAATGTAACCATTGACAATGATGAACTGCGATGATAGAAGACTACATGCTTATGAGTGCGCTCACATTCAATTGAACAAGAACACAGTCAATATGGATAACGGAAATATTGTCTCTATACTGTTCTCGCTTGTGCAAAATTGAATGATCGAATTGCCGTGTTTGTATATGTATTGTGTTCGTCAATTATGCGGCTTGTCGGAGCTCTCATCGAATCGTTCGATTCAGTCTGTGAATGCTGATGATGACTTATACGACTAAACCGAAATGCATACAGGTTGGTTATTGAAAATATAATTTGCTTTATTATTTTTTCAATGATTTCGTGTAGTGTCAATAAGGTATTACCAAAAATATTTGAGTTAATGCCGACTCTAGGTTGTTCAGTTTGAAAAATGTCATCAATGTTGTTATCAACGCTCGGTCGCATATCGCAAAGGTCGTCAACACATATCTTGAAACGCTGAAATGTGAGGTGACTTGGCTGGGCACCGCTTCCATTCTTACGAGAGTACCAAGAAATGGATCGATTCGTGGATAACCTCAAAAAAGCCAGATTTTGCAAAACCGGAATCCGAAAATTGTCAGATTTGTGGGCAAAGTTTGTTGCTAGTGATGACCAATATTTTTAAGAGTAGACTTTTTAACCATTTTTTCACGATAAAAAAGCAGATTTGCCCAAAAAATGTTTGAAGTTTTAAAATTAATTGCTACACATAGTAGATAAATAGATTGACAGCAATAATCAAGAAATTTCACAAACAGAGTTTGAGGATGTATTGATTGTTATTGTCAAACCATTCACATGAACATGTGACAGATTTGCTAAGTGTTTACTTCAGAAACATCATAACGATTACTAAGAGCGTCCTTTTGAACGTTGCAATTGCGGCTTTTTATGAATTTTAATAACCCTTCAATGAATACCAGTACACCTGAGAACTTTTTCGTTACAGATTCGGTCATACATTCATCTGTTAAAATTCTTTTTTAAAAAGAAAAAAATTTGATATATCAATGGTAGATAGGTATCATTCGAAATATTTGTTGTTATGTTTCGATGGCAGTTCAGATTTGGACAACTCAAGTTAAAATCATACGCATATATGAATTTCCGGATGAAGATGATAACATTTTTTTCTTTATAGTTTTCGATATATAATAGAACGAACACGTCCAATGTAAACGAATTGAGTGATAAGAATCCGATTTCTTTTATAACCATAATTCAAACCTGATTCGTATGTGCATGTGCATTGTGCAAGCCTATGCACAAAGTCTCTGATCATTCTTCGTTAAAATAGACTATTCTAGAAAAATTTCTATTTTGGTCCAATGTGTTCGCGAACAAAAATTACGATGGGGAAGTTCGGTTATCTTTTCGATCGGACCATCAAAAATCCCAGAAAAATTCATACTTTTTAGAGTCTGAATTTCATTCTAACCGATTCATTTATGCGTTAAACATGTGAAAAACATTGTATACAATAATGGCTTCCTCAATTTTTCCTATATAATTTTACCTACTCCTTGAATTCTATAAGACATTAAAAAAACGGATTCAAGATCATAGAGCCTTAGCTATCTAGAGTCATTTTATCGGAAGCTGTGGAAGCAACTCGACGATTTGAAGCCTAGGTTGTAACATATAACTTTTATGAATTCGTCGAAATAATAACAAATTAAAATAAAATAAATGGTCTTGAATACGTAAAACTAACTTTTCCGCACATTCCCCGACAGTCTACGGGTGTACAGGCCATGTTCATTTCTTTTCGTATCATCATGTTACTCTGAGAATCTCATTTTTTCATGAAAAAATAAGTCACATAAAATTTCAAGTCATTACGATGAGATAAAGGATTACATAATACTACGAATCTGTATTAGGTTCAAACTCACCAATAGCGAGACGAGAACTATTAGACATTGTTGATGTTCACTTTGAATTATTATTTTAGTATTGGAAAAAATACTACAAAAACTCGTGAAAATATAGACTCTTGTAGTGAAATAAAAGACAGCACAACTTGTTATTCTCGAATCCCGACAAATGTTTTCTCAGAGTATCGAGAGAGAGAGAGAGAGAGAGAGAGAGAGAGAGAATTGGAAGATTCTGCGTGAGAATGGTGAGAGAACATCAGGAGCAATAAGATTCAAATTCATTTGGCAACATAGCTGCCATATAAATATAGTATTTCCCAAATCTCACCGGAATGACTTGAAATTTTCATATTAAAATAATATCCTGAAAGTTTCAATTCGATACAATGTGAAATTAAGTTAGTCTCCATACAATTTTCTCGTTTCGACCCTGAATAGACCCCAAAAATCGAGAATTTTTTAGGGGAGGAAGTGAAAATGAACTAACAAATGAACTTCACTAATATTAATTTCTGCACGGGTAGCGATCAATACAGTGAGTTTTTAGTGCAAACAGAAAAGGTAATTCAAATGTTCAAAAAGGAGTGGAAAAACGCCAAGAAAATGCAACTAAGATTATCCTTGGCAATAGCGTACTGAATGCAGAATAGGGTTAGAATGAGAGTGAATGTATTGTATGTTTTTGTAGGATTTTGAGAGTTTAAAAAGAGAGTTAGGTGTATGAGAGGGCGTTAGCGGTGGCGAGAGTTCCGACTGAGAGATAACAAACTAATGCAAGAGCAAGCAATTCATTTGAAAGTTTCAAAGATGTATACCTTTTTCGATGTTCATACTCACCCAAGAAATTTGGTGTATTGTGTAATAGAGACAGCACGGAACAAATCGGCGCGACGAAATATTCTCATCATTGCATTGAAAACTAGCTTTCGCGCGCGCATTCCCCCTCACTCTCTTATCTCTCTCTTTACACCTCACGTACGTACATTTCGCAGCCCAAGTCGCTATTTCATTTGCTCACTCGTTCGTTCACATTTTTCCATAGCCTGGTGTTTTCGGTTTGGCAACGAAAATGAAAAATAAAACTTTTTCTTTGCCTTCTACTCTTCCTCTCTCGCTCTGACTTACACTTCACTTTGCCCGCTTCGACATTTTCGATATGAGTATAGCATTGTGAGCGGTGTGCTCACCCTGACAAGCCGGCAGCGTTTCGTTTACGCTTTGCGCACTCATAATGTACTTTGCTATGTGTATGTAATTTTCATATAATTGCCATTGGCATTTTAGTTACTTTTTTTTGTTGTTGATGTTTTCAGTTTTCTGTTTCGACTGTTGCCGTTGCCGTTGCCGTTGAATTCATATTTCTTGAGCGAGTCAGCATACATACACACACACACTTATGCACACACAATCACTCACTCTATTTCAAATTTGAAATTTAAATACATTTTACATCAGCCAGCAACAACAGCAAGTATCGACCGCAACAAAAAATAATATACGACTATCACACTAAATATTGAACGAAAATAGTTAGATACAGGCGAGTGCCAAAGCGTATGAACCGAGCTCATTTTTTCGGTTTAGTTTTGCAATCTTGTTCGTTTTGCATAGGTGCGTGTGTTACTAAGCACACGACGTTATTGGCGAGTAGAGTGGCTCAGCGCTCGTTTACAAATTATTCCAAAACGGAATGGAACTTTGTCCCTCGTAACACCAACTATTCATCGTCAGTTTTTCCATGTTGATTTGGAATATATTGGAATATTTTTTCCCCAGATTTTATTAGCTTTTCCGCGTGGCATCTTTTTATTCTCCAATGGCACAGTGAACATGTTTTGGCTGTTGAAAGCTTTCGTTTTCGCATTCGAATGCAATTGCCTGTTCAGAAAAGAGATTTTATAAATTTATGTAATATGTATCTCTCAGGATATATGTGAAAGCGTGCATCTATACGTAGCATATTTAAATGAAAACAGCTTTGGGACAAAAAACCGAAATATGAGGCATGACTGTGAAAACGATGAAACATTACCCGATAAGCAGGCGACCCCGAAAGCCAACAAAGAGAACAAGAATACAGCAATATCACATGCACTGATACAAATGCACCGATTCGCTCTCTGCTCTCACTCACTCATTCACTAACTCACTCAAAATATACGCAACAAAACTCGTCGATAATAATTACCTACAGCTATCAGAATTTATTTCGGTTCGAGCCAACGATAATGATTCTAGCCTACCATCCCCCTCCCCTGTGTCTCTCTTCCCTCATTTTCAAGGAGCATGAGTTCGGTTGCATAACGAAATTTTATTTGACTTTGACGTTTTTTTGTTCATTCCAATTTCATTTACTTAGTGGCTCGCGTTGTTTTTCAGTGGCAACGATTTAAACCAGTTTAAATTGTCATAATTATTGGAAAATCCATTGAAATATTCGAATGTATCTCAAAGGCTCACATTTTGATTCCTAAATATGGTGAAAAAATATGGTTGAAAATTTTCATTATTTCGGCCTTCAATGCTTCTATTGATACTTTTCGGCTCTGATAAGTTCAAAATCGAACGAAAAAAGAAATTTGTGTGCTCTTCAATGCATAAGGAAACCTTTTTTATAAGAGCTGATAAAATATTCCACAGTTTAAGCGAAACATTTGCCATTGTTTGTTTATCTTGAGAAACTTAGAGACGTAAACAAAAAAGACAACGAAGTTTCATGCCATTTCTCTAGCATGCTATCAAGTCGAGTTCATTGCCTAAAAAATTTTTTGCCCAAAGTTCAAATACACAGCAAATATTAGAAATAGGCACACTCACACACGCGCAAAGAGAGAGAAAATTGTTTGCACCCAAAATGACGCATTATTTCTGATTCGATGTGCCGCAGGTGATTTGCCGGACTAAGAATCTATTGATAATACGCAAAAAGACACATGGCCAAAATCCAGTGGACAATTTGCAGTCACCAAATATCGAGCTTCAATTCGCTGAACCAAGTAATCAGAATAAAAAATCGCTGAACATTGAAATAATCGCACATTTGCGACCCAGAGAAAACCGTTTCTTGAACCATATTCCGTGTGTATCACATATCAAGTGACATCTAGCGGTATTCTACGCAAAGTTTTGTGCTTTCACTACCGAAACTCGTGCAGAAGCTTTCTGCATCATTTGTATATTGTTGCGAGTTTGAAAATGGAAAATAGAATAATTCCGAAAAATTGTGGATCCTATTTGTTCAGCGATCTCACGATATGCTTTCTGATGATGACATGAGATCCACAAAAACAGTATGCGCTTAACAAAAAACGTGTACTATTTTTATGTGCATTGAAATGCTTATAGATTTAAAAGACTGTACACAAACAAATAAAATGTAAAAATTACACGCTTTAATGAAAACTGAGATTATGTCGAAAATTGTGTAAGAATATATTGGCTATACAGGTGGATTATATAAATTTCAGAACAAAAAAAAACTTCACTTTACTGGCCACACAAACGATATATTTTGACACGATTATCGAAAGTGACACAAATTCATTGCATATTTTCAGCTAAAAGTGAAACGCAGAAATCAAAATCTGAACAAGTACATTCAAAATAAGATCGCAAATGTTAGACATATGTAAATAAATAAACATTCAATCGAAAAGTTCAATGTCAAGTTCATTACGGCGACCTTACAGCCCTGATACATTTTTTCCATTCGAATGAAATCGAAGTGATAAACAAAACTTAACGTAAATAATATTTCAATGAAATGGAAATGCCCTAGTGGAATTAAAGCACATATATGCTCACAAAGAACTACATTTGCGATTTATTGGTGAAATGCTAAATAACTATTGCAGCAGTTGTAATTTTTGTATGTAGAGAAATGTCTTGCTACTGAATATTACTGTCAACAATAAAGTAATTGTGGTAATCTGAAATTTCACAAATAGGAATAACCAAATATCGCAAATTTGTTTTGGTGTGAGTGATTTCCCGAATAAAATTGACTTCTTCAATTAATAATATTGACTGTCGATTTTCAGTCAAAATGTCCTGAGATAATCGACTCGCCATGACTAACTGCAGTTATAGTCAATAAGAATTTGCTGACTCTTCTTAATTTTCACACGGGCGTCTAGAAAGAAGTGTATGCTACCAAAAAATATCATCATATTTTGAGATTACAATAAATTAAGGCATTTATATAGAGCTTCTTCAAATAATGATCTATTATATTTTCAGGAACACATTATGGAATTCATTAAAAACAAAAAAAACCATAGAATCCCAAAAACGGTGAGCTGCCCGGGGAAAAACTAATGGGCAAATTGACCAACGTGATATTCAGAATATTGTATGTTGTATGGGTTTTTCTCATCGTTTTGCAAGATTGAAATTAAAATGTTAATTGCTGTATAAGAGAACTAGGCCAATATTGAACAATGCTGATTTTGGAAGTGATTCCAATGAATAAAGAATAATAAATATATTTATAATTACATTTCAACGAATCTAAATTCAATTGTTTCGCATGAATTCATATTTTCATTTTAATGATCGAAATTTACAGAAAACTGAATTTTCGTAGCATTACCTATAATTGGTAAACGAGACATGAATACGTGCGCTGAAAAACCCACTGAAAATTGTGCATATGATCATTGTAAATGATTGAGTATTGAGATTATTTCAAAATTTCAAGTCATTACTAAATTATTTGGATTAATTTATGGTGCGAATCAGCCGTACCATGTTGGCGTAGGTATTGAAATTTGGTTCAAATTCACCAATAGCAAACAGGAACTATTAGTCATTGTTGATGTTCTCTTTGAAATATAATTTTAGTATTGAAAAACACTACAAAAACTCGTGGAAATATAGATTCTTGTAGTGAAATAAAAGACAGCACAACTTGTTATTCTCAAATCCAGACAAACCTTTTCTCAGAATGGTGTTATTTGTTTCAAAAATGAACATTATTACATGGAGCAATAGGATTCAAATTTCATTCTAAGAACATATTGTAGCTGCCATATAAATATTTCCTAGATTTCATCGAAACGAAACGAAATTTTGTATGACTTATTTCTGTCATTAAATAAAAATATTCCAACTTCGGGCATGTTGAATTTTTTGGACCTATCACAATACTTTTACTACACACAGTGATGTGTGCCGAAAAGCAAAAAGAAACAAAAACACCAAAAAAGTCAAAAGAACTCAAAAGAACACAGTTATTATGTGGCGCAGAAAAGTCGATTTTTTGGGGGAATTTTAGTCAATTCGATGCAAATATAAAGCATTCTAATGTGAGAGACACAGAGAGAATCTGAAATATCAGTAAATTGTAAACAAAGAGCAAATTCAAGCCGTAAAAACAAATCAGTTAAATCATAAATGTCAAATATCTACTACGGCTTCCGATAAAATGAATGATAACAATGTGAGGATAATTTTTTCTGAATCTTTTACTACAAATTCACTATATTCGGTTCGATAATAGAACGGCATGAATATTAATTTTATTCCCCTGTTTACGTCTGAAAAGAAACAAAAACAGAATAATAAGTGAGAGAATGAATGAATAACAAATTGGGTTATGTATTCCGTGGAATTGCTACGCAGGCAATAAGCAAAGTATATGAAATGATATTGCGTTGACTGGGCAATTCCAACACTATTACGCATCATTCTTTTGAAATATTCTCTTTTTTCTCTTCAAAAGACTTTTAAATCATTTTGTATCACGTTGATATGTAGTTATTTATTTCAGATTCATACATTTTGGTTGGGTGAATGTGATGAATTGCGAAAATTTTAACAATTTTAAGAATATTTACACATACAATACACGCTTAATGTACATTTCGTACGCAGCAGAACTTTTCACCGCAATCATTACCAAGCGGTTGCAGGATTTGTTTGGGACATTTATCCTCGCACTGTCCACCAAAATGTTTGCATGGTGCTTCACCTTCTTTTACTAAAATCAATGTACATTGAAAATAATGAGATTTCCCAAATATGTTTTTGCTATTTATTTGTATGAATTGAACCGAAAATCGAAATTCTACCTTCATGACAACATTCAACTCCTTTTCCATTTTCGGGTGCACACAACCCTTTCTCTTCGCTAAATTTTTCGCAATCTTCGACTTTCAAACATAGACCAAAAGCATTAGAGCATTTATCAGTGGTCTTTTGAACCAAGGCATTTCCAAACCATAATTCTGAAATACAACAAATGGAATAACTATTGAACATGGTCCGAAAACGTATTTCAAAAAATGGTCAAAATCTACATAAACAAGACTTGCCCTTTGTCTCATCATCCATATATAATCCACCAAACATTTTGCAGTGAATTTTGGTCGCGAAAAATGTACTTACTAACACCAAAGTACTGACTATAACATTCAATTTCAATTTCATTTTGCTGGATAATAGTTTAATAGTTCTTATGGTTCAATTTGGAATGTGTATGGAACTCCCTATTAACATGAACATTCAACAACTGAATTCTCCTTGAAAACATTTATTGTTTTTATAGTCACAGTGTTTTTTATGCATTTCAGGCATTCATAATGTTGTAATTATTACACAAATTGCTCGATAACAACCATAATAAATAGAACCACATTTGAAATGTGGGAAGAAGTCAATTATTTTCTTTCGATTTCATTAAACTACTAATATCCATAAATTTAATCAAAAATCACTTGCATGAATTTATAAATATTTTGTTGCAATATTTTTTCTGATATATCGGTTGATTGTTAACTTTCTGTAATACCTAAGCTGCAAACGTTTTCCACACAGCGGGGTTGAAACTAGTAAATATCTCTGTCTCTGTTGCAACCATAAATTATATCTTATATATATTTATATATTATAAATAACTTAAAAAATGTCGAATTGATAATATTCTTCAAAAGGTTGGTTTTCATTAACCGATTCAAAATCAATTCTTAGCCTGAAGTCATCATTGGTCTGATAATTGTTGTCACAAATTGGAAATTCTTTATAATCAGCTGTTTCGCCACCATTTTAACTTAACTCACTGATTTTTTATGTAAAACTGAAACCATCGATATGTTATTTATTATTTTTTCATTGGCATTAATTTGTTTTAAATAACAGCCAAACATTCGATATTTGAGACGCATCAACACACTTCCTTCAATCATTTTTATATGTTCGTAATATATATCACATGGTTCATTACTTTATGTTTTGAAATTTGTGGTGTGATTGGGTAAATTTCTAATAATATTATTGCATTTTTAGAAACTAGCAAAACATCATTACGAATGAAAATATCTGATGGTATTAGATGTAAGTGATTTTATTGATCTAAACAATCTCTATTGTTTATTTTTCTAGATGAAATAATGAAATAAGATTTCATTAAGTAAGTATCAAACTGAGCAAATCAGTAATAGGTTTTAAAATGTGTATTTATGTTGAAGTGTGATTATGACTACCGTTTCTAATATCACAATTGTGAATCTCCGAATCAACTTTTTGATTTCAAAGTAAGTGAAATTGAGATAGCTAGAAAAACCGCACATCGCGCAAAATATAATCGTAGGTCAAGGTAAATATAAGTTTTTCGCAACGATTAAAACTTATCCCATTGAAGCTCAATTTGAAAAAGGAAATTTAGCAAAATGGAATTGTAATGCTGCATACAAATTAATCAAATCGTGAAATCAATTAATTCTCGGGGACATCGTCTAAATTGCCACTTAAAACAAGGACAGAAAAATTATCTTTAAATCTCAACTGGAGTGACAAATTCTGCTCAACGAAACGGACAAAACAATCTCACTAGTGAAAACCAGACATTGGAATTTTCATTGATGTTATTAACAAATCTAGACACGTGATTCGCTGTTTACGAGCATGTAATGTTTGTTATGTGACGAAATCATTTATTAATTGTCCAATATTGTCCAACATTGATTGTTGTATCACATGAGCACTGATGATTCATCTCCTCGTGAATCTATAAATATATATTTGCCAGAGAGTCAAACGTGATAAGATGATGTAGCCGAATATATATTGTTCGAAGCAAATGACCAAGACATTAAAAATGTTACTATTCTAGTCGCATCGATTATTTTACTAACTCAATACCAAAATTCAGTACAATTGGAAAATGGAGTTACCGAGGTCGGTAAAGAATGATTTTCCTGCGAAATATATCCCAATTTTTTCGGATTATTTGTCAACGCTGTTCAAAATTATTGGCTTCTTCCATTCGATAGGCAAGATGTGCAACGAACGCACTCAATGTCGCCGAATCTGCCTCCTTTCACTTTCAAGGCTTATTCAAAAGACAAACGAAAGTATACATTCAAAACCTTCACCCAAAATTCCAGCCTGTAGATTTTCTTTTTTTATTGAATTAAAGCGCAGATCTTGATTCTCTGAATGGAGTGAGTTTTAAACAGTTTTATCATCAATTCCATTTTAAATTGTTTATTAATTCGAGAAATCAAACAAGAGGCAAGCTGTTTTCCAAATCAGAGATAAAATTGCAATTCAATTCAAACGAATGAATGATTTTTTCCTTCTTTTTCTTTCAACTGGCAAATTCTCAGAAAAATATATCAAACATAATATTCAAACGATGTATTTTGAACTTGTTGATACAGAAATGGTATGCTGCCGTTTGGTTCATTACCATTTGCCGAAATCTCGAGAAAAATAAAACGGGTGTTCGTTTCGTTTGTTGTAGAACATTGATGGCGTAGACATGTTTGAACTTTGAATATCACACCGTGTCGTTTCGTCTCGACGCAAGCCTCTCTGAGGCTATTCGTATTCTTGAATTTGATATCAAATCAAATAAAGATGCTGATAGAAACAGGCACCGTTGTTGGAGACTTTCTGAATTCAAAAATTTTGGGTTTGTATGTTCGAAACTCGCCAGCGGCGAATGTATTTATATTTACGATTTTGAGCACAATCAATATTTATTACGACAAATAAATTTAAGTCTTTGAACATTTGAATCGTTAAAAAACACATATCGCTTTAAATAAAAATTAACGCAAAAATGAAATGAAACAAATCCAAAGGAGTGAGTGAAAGCAACAAAATTAGCGCAGATATACAAATCGAGAGACTTTTTAATCGATGTCAAGTTGGTTACGTTGTCCTTCGGATAAATAGGATTTTTTTCTTCTGAAAATAGGAAAAATGTTAGTGATTCCAATCACATCAATAGTATTTTAACGAAAAATATTAGTCAAAAATCGACCATATGTTCTTTTAAACGTAATAATACGCCTTGGTTCAGCATTCTTCCGCTTTGGATTCGATTTCTCTTAAATGCAGCTTCAAATATAACCCTTTTTATTCTATGAAATTCAAGAGCAACACACATTTATTTTTCAATTTAATTCTCATCCTCTAGCGATTAATTTTATTCAATAAACTGATGCTATAAATAATTAATTAAATATAATTGACTAAAATTTGCACTAGAATTATTTAAATAGATTAATAATCTCAAAAAAATGAAAAATAGGACACATATGGAAATGTTTTCGTCCTATTTCACATTGATGCAGCACGTTTTTTCGGCACCACAGTCATTTGCGAGGTACTGACGCAAGTCTGGTTCGCAATCTTCTATGCAGCTGCCGTGAAACGAATGGCATGGAGCTTCTTTTGTTGTTACTGAAATTTTACGGAAGATTGTGTGAATAAAATGTGTCTTTAAATGTGTCTTTCACTTTACTCAAACTAATCTTTCAAAAAAATCTTTAATTTGATATTTATTACGTTGATAGCAGCACTCGATGCCTAAGTCCCGATCATTACACAGTCCAGATTTTTGAGTTAATTCACCTTCGGCACAGTCTCTTTTATGCACACACAATCCGCCAACAGAGGAGCTTTAAAATGTTTTTTCATTAATTTTTTCTTTGGTTAATCTTGAAAAAAATAAATTACCACTCCCAACTATTCGGAAAAATCGGTACTCCGGCATAATAGTCAACTAAAATCAAAGAAATTCCATAAAAGTATAGAATTATCCAATGAACGAAGACGAAATCTCCACTTACTTTCATAATTATTGACTTCGGTATCAGAGTTATGAATTGCGTTGCAATTGGCTGTGATGGCAAATGCAATAGTGGCCAACATCAAATTGCTAATAACATTAAATTTGAATTTCATTTTCTCAGAAAATACAGTCTCTCACAAAAAAGGAACTAAAAAAGAACTTCAACTGAGCTTTAGGCTTTGAAAATATTGCGACACTTGCACAGTACACCTAACAACAAAACAAATGTAAAATACTATTATTTAACGAATGACCGAAAACTCAAAGTGAATTGTAGCACATCTGAATCACAACTGAGCACTTTTCAACTTCACAAATCACAAAATACTCATTTAATGCTGACTAATCAATTTGATTTGTTTTCGAAACGCCGTTTTATTCTATGTTGAGCGGTTACTTAATTTTCAACGACTGATTACATATTCGAACAAAACGCTCGTTTATATAATAACAACTCCTATGAATTCTCCGAATACGATGATATCGGTGATTTTTTTTTTTTTTTGCACAAGCCTGTTCAAGTCCTATCTGTCATTTGTGTCATATGACATGTTACATATAGTTGTGAAAGTGCGATAGATTTAGGAGATTCACAGCCTCAGATTCACTGTTTGCCCAAGCTGTGTGGGCATCGACAAGCATTCGCTAACGCCAGTTGTGTTATAAACTGTATTCACGAGTACACAAAATCACTTTAATCAACAGCTGTGCGGCGAAGTATCAAAAACAAATTAAAGAATAGCACGTATACTCTTTCTCATTGACACGCATTTTAGTTACTGAGTGAATGGCTAATCAATGTATAGTATAAATACATATTAAATAAGAAATTTACACATTTGTTGAATTTTTCAATTTATTTGTTCATTTACTTTCCACTTTCACATTATTCGGACTGAATAAGTTCGTACAAATTATATCTAAATAAAAAAAAGCCATCGAATAATAGCAAAAAGTTACTAGCGGTGAAATTTATTTGAAAGCGGATTCAATCAAATTTTATTATTCGTTCAAGTCGCATCAAAAAAATCTGAGATATTAACACTCTGTTCACACGAATATTTTGATGTGCGCCACACCAAATCTTTGTGTTTTCAGTATGCACCCAAATTTGCGTATCATTTTGGCATTAGTTATTAATTTAGTATTAATTTTTTGCACAATAAAAACACAAAGAGCTTCTACGCTCCGGTGCATATTTAAGCGCAGATGTGATATATTTAATTATTTGATTAAATTACTAAATAGAGCCGTTTTATAAATTATTTATCAATAACATTTATTAGCTAATAATATGGTATTAACCAATTATTACTAATTATTAATCGTTAGTAATTATTAATTTGCTTAGTGCTTTTATTAAAAATTTTCTAGATTCCGCTCCTGGTTCCGGAAGTGGGTTTTAGTGGATCTACAAGATGGACCAGACCTGTTCCCGGAGGCAGTTTGATCAATCTTGAGGATCAACTAAAACCGTCTTCCAGAACCGAGAGCAGTTCCGATCGATCTTGAGAATCCACTTCCTGAATTTAATCCGGAATCTAGTAAAATTTTATTAAAATCTGTTAGTAAAATTCTATTGAAAATTTAATGAAATTCTCATGATTAATAATGATTGCTGAATGATAATTATTAGTTGATAAATATCAGTAAATCATAATTTATTAAAACGCCTTTTTAATATTTAATAATAGAATTTGTTATTAATATTGATTGGGCACATCTATGCATTTTAGTGTGTGTGCGACTGTTAAAATGTGTACGCACATACAAGTGAATATCCCAAATCTATTGCCAAATCACAATCACAATCGGTGGGGATTCACTTCAGGTTTTTCCCACTGTGGTGAAATTAATTTTGATCATTGGTCATATTTTTGAATTGTGAATTTTCTGTTTTTTTGTTTCGTAAAACAGACCAGACGCTGAAAGGCAATAAAGGTCTATAAATGTTTGTTGCTGTTGTTGTTGTGTATTTTCTTCAACAAACACAGAATAAATATTCAGATTTATAGAAGTAATGATTGTTATTGTTGACAAAGGAGCGCAACAACCATACAAACCCGGTAGGGTGTGTAGTTGACTACGCCATGTATTTTGCATAGCGTAGTTAGTCTAGTCGTTGCGCTCCCTCGATTGTTGAATTTTAATCAGTTCTAAGTGCTCCAAAATGTTTTTCCCTGAAAATAGCCTAAGCTTTTTTTTCATAGGGTGCGTCTTAATTGTAGAATTGTTCAAAAGTGGTACTATTTTATCCTAGACAACCCATGATTTCCCAGAGGACCATACGATCTGAAAAGTATTGATGAATAATAATTAAGGGCAATATGTGTACAAGTTATTTTGCATATCCTACCGATCGCTTTGACGACATGACACGCTGTTTCTCCCTTATTGTTTCTAATGGTACTATCGGCTTTGTTTTGAATAAGTAGCTTAATGACTTCCTGATTGCCTAATTAATTTAATGAAACAGAATTTTACTGAAATAATTAAATTATGCCTTGAATTTACGTGGTGAAATTTACCCTCTTGAGCAGCTAAGTGGAGAGGCGTCTCTCCCGCATTGTTTGTCACATTAATTTCAGAGTTGTTGTTAATTAAGAGCTCAGCAATATTGGCGTAATCCAAGTAAGCGGCCAAGTGAAGAGGAGTCAATCCATCGGACCTTTTTGCATTAACGTCAATTTGGTTGTCAATGAAAATTTTGACTGCATTTATCCGTCCTGCATGAATTGATGGAACAGATTTACATTTAAATACAATTTTACTGATGCATAATGCGTAGTTTGTACCATGTCTCACAGCCCATTTCAGAAAATCTTCCATGCTTTCATCTTTAGCACACTTTTTGATTATTAAATCGATAACACTTCCATCATCTGAAACATAAAAAAAATGGTTTATGCATATTCCGGCTAAATCTAGTTTACCTTTCGAATTACCTGAATTGATAGCTTTAAAAAGTGCGGATTTCCAACTTTGCTCAATGAATGCTTTCAGAGTTCTCTCTCTCTTGTTCGATCTCATTTTATCAGCAATCATTTTTGTGATAGATTGGTTATCTAAATCCATTAGGGAATCGATTATTGTAAGAGTAATTTTAAATTATACCAATTATCTTTTTTTCGCATTGAATTAAGTGAGCCGACGTTTTTTCAACGATTTTCAATAACATATTTTCAAAAATCTCTCACCAATACATTTGATCAGCGACCCATATCTTTCCAGTTCCAGGCTATCGATTGGTGCTTTATGGATCATCAATAGAAGAATTTCTTCGTCCCCGTTTTCGAGGGCACGCATAAATGCCGCGAATCCGTTTTCATCTTTGATCATAATATCTGCACCATTTTCCAGCAGGAGCTTTACAATATCCGTTTGAGCTAGAAAGATAGATGAAATAATTATTAAAATAATAAATCTAACTGAAAAATTAAAAATTTCATAAAAAAACATTGGAAATGATCTGGATTTGTCTACTTGGATTGATTTCAAATTCTGGATCATTTAAATAATAAAAAAAAACTGCACAATGTAAATAAGATTAGGAAAGAACCGAATTATTTCAATTTATTTCAAATTGAATTGTTAAATTATTGTGATATCAGATTCCGAAGATGCACTAGTGTCCATTCATATTCATGAATAGGAAATGTGCGAATTTTTGCTAATACACAATATTAGTATTATTCTAGTACACAATATTTCAATAATAGTTCGAAAGGAAAATAAATATCAAATTGTGAATTGATTTTCGGTATTATTTACTTTCGCCTCAATGTCAAGCTTCAAAAAATTGCTTTTAATTTATAAAATTATCTTTTTTTATATTCGAATGTTCTGTAATAGTTTCTGCTAGTGCACCCTGTGCTATTATCCGAAATATATGGATTTTTTACACAATCTGCTCTGCTCTTGAAAAAATCCTGATATCGTGACAGCACAGAATATTAATACAAAAAAACGCACTCGAAACGTTCCAGTTGTGACATTGGTATGATATTCTACGATCATTGTAGAATTTTTGCTTGTAAATTATCTGCTTATCTGTAGTATTTTGCGCCTTTTACTAGTGTCATTTCGTATGTGTTAATGAAACCTGATATCATACTATATTCAATCGCAATGTGGAGAGCCGTTTTTCCTGCTTCATTTTGATAGTTCACATTCATGTGGCTATTGATCATCCTTTGCATAGTCTGACGTTTACCTAAAAATGGATATATGTATTTGCATTTAGATGTACTTATGTTTAATTGCCACAATTTTCGCTAGACATGTTTTATTTTATGGATCATCCAGTGTAGAATTACCATACTGAGCAGCTTCGAAAAATTCTTGCATATTCAAAATGGGTTCAGTTGTCTTCTGTTGGTCTAAAAACATTATAGCTTGAATGAGTTTTGAAAATAATATTCGATTTCGAAAATGTTTTCTGCTGATATTGTTGATAATAGAAAAAAGAATCGGTTAAAATAAGCGTACCTGGTGGCCTACAATCGTGTCCGAGATATCCTGTTTTGCATGCGCATGTACTAATACGGTCGATCACATGACACTCAGCATTTGCCCCACATGTTGTTCTATCGCAGGGATTTATGCAGTTCCTTTGAATACATATCTTATTAGGTGGACAGTGTTCTGAGGTTTCGCATATTGTTCTATTAGACGGAACTGTTTTCAATGTGGTCAGTAAGAAAAAAACGCCAATTAGATTGAAATGATTTCAGGAAAGTGTATTTGTTTCGATGAAATTGATTTGGACCGCATCAGAACTTACCCTCTTTTTGAGCTGTTGCTTGCGTTTTGTTACAGGCTTGATGAGGATTTTCCGCAAATCCATCATTGCAAAAGCAGAGTGGCGTATGATCAATAACTAAACATCGAGCGTTCTCAGTACACTGTTTATTGAGACATGGATCGCTGCAGCGATATTTCACACAACTTTTGCGGCTGTCACAATCCGAGCTACTCTCACATTCAACCTTACAGCTCAGAGGACTTCCAATGGGGCCATATAAACAGCTACAAGTAAAACCACCATTCTCAGTGGTTACACTACATGCCTCATTTGGACTGCAAGGAGAGCTCATGCATGGATTGAAAGACATATTATCAACTTCTACATCTACAACGAAATTTTGTAGATCAATTTTCAAGGTTGAATTTTAATACTAGCATTGAAAATTTTTACCCGTGGCATTGTTGCAGTTTAGAGCGCCATAAACAGGTATGTCATCTGAATAAAAAATTAAAGGTACACACACGTTAATTTTAGATTGTATTACCAAAATGTGACATTTTAACAATCCATACCAGTATTGGTTTGAAATTGCTCAACAATGTACTAGTATTGGCGTATTCTGCCATGCTCTCATGCATGTTGACTTTGCATCGTCTTCGTGCCTTTACGCAATTACAGCATGGCAGAATACATGGTGCGCATACAATCTAAGATTTGCGTGTGCGTATTTTAGTAAAATCAGTGTAATACGTGCATAATTTGCATCAGCCGTTTACCTCGTGCAACAACATCACAAGGTGTGTTTCCATCGCTATTTTGAGCATTAATGTCAGCTTTGCTACGGAGAAGCACTTCGATGGTGTTGATTGCACCTGAAAGAAGCAAATCAGCAAAATGCAAGTTTTTTGCTATTCAATTTAAAATGCATTTAGTTACCATGATAGGCTGCCAAATGGAGAGGCGTGTTGTTGAAATTATTTTTTGCATTTACATCAGCTTTGCTTAGAATCAGGAGTCGAGCATTTTTCGCCTGATCTGATTCAGAAGCCCAATGAAGTGGTGTGTCGCTGTTGTTGTTTCTTACATTCACATCAGCACCATTCTTGAGCAGTTTCTTTGTGAGATCGATACCTGTTTGAAAACAAACCAAAACACATAGAAAGTATCTGAATATTTGACGTGATACCCAAGGTTTTTTTGCAAGATGAGATTCCATGATTTAAATAATTCATGTACAATATTTTAAACAGTAAGTGAATCTAACATAACATACACCAATTATCGGAATCGTAATTGTTCGACTTGCAATCTATGACTAGGTGCCATCTATTCGGCTACACAATGGACTAATCGTGTACGCTAACTCATGAAAACCCTGCTGATAATTTGTTTGGAAAATATTTTGGTACAACACTCGGAAAAAAAGTTGGAATCTCAAATGTTTTTCATATGAAAAGTTGGCGTATTTGTACTGAACTCCGAATGATTGATAGTTTAAACTGTCAAACATTTGGATTTTTGCTTGGTACATGGGAATGTGGACCAAACATATTTGGAATTCGGAACAAAAACGCCTCCTTTTCACAACAAAATTTGGAACTACATTTTTTTCCGAATGTTGTAGCGTGAAATTGTCCGAACAGATTGTAAGTAGAGACATGCAAAAATACCATGCTGATTGATATGAATTTTTCTCAACGATAGTAAAATACTTCATTTTATAGACGATCAAATGGTGCTTGCAAATTTGACTTTTTTATACGCCTGTAAATTTTACGACTTCCGATATTCGATATATGCACAAATACATATCATTTACTATATTTAGAAGCCCAATGGAGCAGCGTATCTTCGTCTTTGTTTTTTACATTCATATCAGCATTATTGTCGATAAGCATTTGAACAATATCCAAATGACCTGTATAAATAAACCAAAATATTAGAATACAAACCAAACAAATTGTTATTTTCAAATTACCTTGTTTACCACTCAACATCAGCGGAGTTTCATCATTTTTATTTTTGGCGTTCACATCAGCTTTTGAATCAACGAGGATTGTAACAATATTCTTGAATCCTGAATGAATTATTGAATGTTCAAATCAACTTGATTTCACGACATTTTCTTTTGAAAGGTATAATATTTCGATACCTTTTTCTGAAGCTAAATGAAGTGCCGTGCTACCGAACCTGTCCTTAGCAATAATATCCGCGCCGTAGCTGAGCAGCTCGCGAACCACATTAGGCTTATTTTGAAGTGTAGCGTAATGAAGTTGCGTATTATCATCATCACCCTTTGAATCAACATCAGCTTTTTTGTTAAACAGAATGTTAGCCAAATTCATTAGACCTGTGTAGGTAATAAATGAATTAGTTTCCAAAATGCTGGTTAACCGTACATATCAATATTACCTTTATCGATGGCCAGAAAAAGCGGCGTTTCTCCCCGATTGTTCTTCGCATTAATATCAGCATTGCCATCAATGAGTAATTTGGTAAGATTTTCATTATCTAAATGTGTTCGTCCAAAATGGAGAAATTTCATAAGTTGATAATAATATTCGATTGTCAATATTCGCAAATTACCGTGATCGATCGCCCAATGTAAGAGCGTATTGCCTTCACGATCTCTCGCATTAACATTAGTTTGGTTCTCAACAAGCATTTTGATTATCTGCATATGATCTAATTAAATCAATAATTGAGATTTGGAATTTGTTGAATGTACATTCAATTGTATTGTTTTACCATGATGAGCAGCTCGGGCAAGTGGGACATTTCCTTCATTATCTGTAGCATCAAGATCAGCTTCGAATTCAATCAACATTTGGGCAACATTTTCATTCCCTACACAACCCAATTAGATATATTATACAATATATTATATTCGACTCAGTAAATAAAGAGGGCAGAGCTGTCAAAATATGTAATTCATTACATTTTTTAATAATTCCAAATACTTTAATGAAAAATGTGATGGTTTTTATTTCAATCACCATTGCCAGTTGCAATTGAAATGAAGTCCGAACAAATGTAGGAATTGTATTGTTAATGGTTTTCAAAAATGAAATGGGGAAATTTCTTTCAATGTATTCGATTTAAAAAAGAGCATATATTTTGTTTTCACCTAGATGGCGTGAGTGGAATGTAATTAAACATTCTCAAATTCTAGTTTCAATTACAGCATTTGGAATGCAATATTATAATTACAACACACAAAAAACAGATGTGGTAAATTTTCTATTTATTGTTGGATTCCATTAAATCAACAGAAAAATCAAAATGAATATCCAAATTCCACAAGACAGTGCATGAAAGAAATAGTTGAGCGATTGAAACAATACACCCCCAGAGTCTATATCGAAAATACGACACAGTATAATGATCAAGTGCTCTTATGAGAGATAAAAGATAGATAAACAAGTGCGGATAGATATTGCATTTATAAGGCGTTCGTGTGAAAATTCTGACCATAGCCTGTGACGCAGAATCAGTATGTCTGTATTGTTTTTATAGGAAATTTACCACATCTGTTATCTGGGTGAATTACCATTTCGTATTTGTAATGATGAATCGAAGACACAATTACTTTTGGCAGCTTACTTATTCAATTATGGAACATAATGATTGCTATACATTTCAGAAAGTAGGTTCTTTTCCTCTCAAAGGTATACAGTATCGAAATTATTTCCTCAGAAGATGGAATAAATGAATTTCCAAACATTTGGAGGTAGAGTTCAAAGATTGTCGTAGTGAACGAGTTTTTATGTCAACCTACAATCATGGTGGTTGGAAGTCTTTGGCTCAACCACTCAAAATACAGATATACCGTGAGAAATGCCTTCGACTAGCTACAATACATTTGGCCAATAATTTCGAGTACTGGCCTACATAACATTTTTTTATATTTCATATTATTTCTCACGAAAAAAGCTTTGAAAAGGACAAAAAATTTGCGGTATGTGGCACATCTACGAAAATTCTCGTTCACGAAATATTGCGATTCGAATGAAAAAATGCCCTAAAATTAGACAAAATACTAATTTTTTACCTTCGCAACCCAAATAAAAGCCACTCATCATATAAATTCAACGAAAACATATTTTGATTAATGATAGTGGATTTTCATCTGTGTCACACTTAAGGAAAATGTGTCTTAAAACCATTCCAAATATAAAATAATTATACGATATTTGATCAAAAAAGCATTCCAAAATCTGATCGAAATATAAAAAATATTGAATTCAAGTATGAAGCCTCTTTCCGAGGTTTACACTTATTCCGCATGCAAAGACAAAACACAAAATTTGAAGTTCAAAAAACTTTGGATTTGAAAACATCAAGAAATCGATTTTGTGTTGTGTTTGAATATCAATTGATCTATTTACAAGCGCATTTTCGTGACTCCTTAATTCCTTAAGATTTTTGCATTTCATGTATTTGTTCACAAAATTCAAATCGGTTCATATTTGTTACCCTATTTGTGAAATAATATTACCTTGTTCAGCAGCAAGGTGAAGCAGTGTGTCATTGTGGTTTTCTCTTGCATTAATATTGGCTTGGTTTTCGAAAAGCATCTGAACGATGCCTTTGTGACCTTAATAAGTCAAAGAAAGAGTCACAAATTGATTGTATTTTCCGTCTCAAATGGAATATACCTTCCCAAGCAGCATATTGCAGTGCCGTCCATCCATTATTGTCTTTAGCCTCGACATTGACTTTATTATCAATGAGCACTCGAACTGCATCTTCTCTGCCTACACATCATTAATTTGAAAACAATTACACTTTGTCATTACAATTCCAAGATAATAAAATATCTACCATTTAGTGCAGCCAAATGTAGTGGAGTTTTGCCTTCATCATTTTTTCCTTCAACATGAGCTGCGTTGTCAATCAATATTTGAATAATATCTACGTGATCTGATTTTCAACGATTAAAATGAAAGTCAAATGAAAGTGTCGCATATAAATTCAAGCTTCTCAAAATTACCTCCTAAAACTCCAAAATGTAGTACCGAATTTCCATCAATATCTACCGCATTAACATTAGCTTTGTTATTCATCAGAAGTCGAACGGTGTCAATATAACCTGAAGAGTGTTTTTTAAAAAAAAAATATGTATAATTAAATGTTTTTCTTAAAACCTTATAAATCTTACCGTATTTGGCAGCTCGAATAAGCGGTGTTTCGTATCTTCTGTCCATCGCATCAATATAGGCGTTCTTACTAAGAAGCATCGTAACGATATCAATACTACCTATTGAAATTAATGATTTTATTTGCAGTTATTATTTATATATTGATTTATTATTGACCATGAGAAGCAGCTAAATGAAGTGGTGTTTCATTGTCATTGTTTTGAGAATTAACATCGGCCCCATGATGAATCAGCAGAGGGATGACATTCTCTTTATCTAAAAAAACATATACTATTGTGTTGATAAATTGTCTTGCATTATTATGTGCCAATTATAGATAAATAGATTACTTAAATTGGCGGCTAAATGGAGGGGCGTATTGCCTTCAAAATTCACTGCACTGACATTTGCTTTGTTCTCGATCAAAGTTTTAGCGACATCTACGTTTTCTGAGTTGACCAATGAAATGATATTAAATCAATAATATGCATATTCATTAAATTATTATCAAAATATACCTTGAACAGCAACTGCAATATGAAGCGGAGTGTCTCCCAAATACTTATCATTTACATTAACATTGGCTCCATTATGGATGAGCATTTCTATCATACCTATATTACCTTCCATATAACAAAACATTGATATCAATATATTACAAGTTCACATGATTTTTTTTTTTTTTGTGTGAAACGAGAATAAAAGGGATGGTACAGAATCATACAAGCAGGAGTGCAATATGAGCATAGCTCTGCCAAAAACGCATCATGGAAAGTAATTTCACAAATCGGTACATGAATTGTTCTAGGTCATGTTGCAAATAAAAAGACACGCCCTATACAACATAGCATAAAGTGACTGTTTTTCTAAATTGATATCAATTCTATCACTGAGATGGAGAGGCGAGTATGTATGTATTCTTTTAATTCTTCTCTAAGGTCAAAATCCTTATTTTTGATATATCACATTAAATCATGACAACGTGAAATAAACTCACACTGTCACAATTTTTTCTTATTGCCACAGCAAGGCTCATGCTACAATCCTGCTCGAGCGATTCTGTGTCACCACTTTTCTTCCCAGACACTCAATTATACCTTTTGAAACAGCACAATGCAGCGGCGTCTTTCCATTGCTATTCATTGCATTAACATTAGCTCTCTGTTTATTGTTCTTCAAAATAATTTTAAGGATTTTCATGTGCTCTGATATTTAGGAAAAGAAAGGTATTTTAAAAAACAAATAAAAAGCATTGAAATACATTTCACTTGAAGTAACATATCATTAACTACCTCTATCGACCGCATAGTGGATTGGTCTAACGTGTTCATCGTTTTCGGCATTAACGTCAGCATTGTAATAAATAAGCAAACTCACAAAGTTTGCAAAGCCTGATAAATAATTGAAATTTCTTCAATATTCTTATATTTTGATTTATCAGAAATAACCGCACCATTTTCAACGGCTCGATGTAAGGCTGTTTCTCCTGCTGTGTCTCGAATATTAATATCAGCTTCATACTTCATAAGCTTTTTCAAGATGTCGACTCTATCTGAATCATGTAGAAAAATGGATTTAAAATCAAAATGAAATATTTAGAAAAATTCTATTATTCAAGAAACAACCATTCTCTGCAGCCCAATGAACTAATGCTTTTCCATTGTAGTCTTGTGTGTTAACATCGGCCCCATTTTTGAGAAGAGCATCCATTACATTCTCATGATCTAAATAGTTCCACAAAATATTTTATAGGAATTATCGTTAACTTTGTTCCAGCTGATTTCAGGCAATTTTTCTTTACCATAATCAGCAGCAGTCAAAATAGCTGCTTGTCCCAAACTATTTGTAGCATTTATATCAATGCCATAGTTTATGAGCGTTTCAAAAAACTCGTCATGGTCTGAAGTCACAGCCCAATGAAGCAGTGAATTTCCATTTTCAAATTTAGCATTGACATCTGCTGAGTTATTAAGTAGCAGCACAATGGTTTCAGTTTTATTTGAAGAAGCAGCACTAAGGATGGGACTTTCTCCGATGCTATTTTTGGCATTTATGTCAGCTTTGTACTGAATAAGCATTTCAATAAGAGTGTTGTCACCTAAAGGAAGAAATTATGTTTGAAAAATAGAATCGACGGCAGAGGTTTACTATGTATTATCAAAATCAATAAACTACCAATTTCAGCAGCCAAGTGAATTGGAGTACAACCATTTTTGTCTCTAGCATTAATATCAGCATCCCCCTGAATAAGCTCTGTAATAGCATTTCCTCTACCTAACATTTTTAAAGATGAAATTTAGTTGCTTGATGGCATTTTCACATTCCCAAATGAATTGTCAATTAATCTTACTATTCATTACAGCTAAATGAAGTGGCGTGCGTTCATCAATATCTTTTGCGTTTATGTCAGCTTTTTCATTGACCAACTGTTGAATAGCAACAGATTTTCCAAATTCAGCAGCGCGATGCATGGGCGTATTTCCATTATTATCTTTAATATCGATATCAGCTTTGTAAAAAATTAGCATCTTCATGATATCGCCATCACCTGGTCAAATTGTTTGAAGAAATGAGAATAGGTTGAGCAAAAAGGGGACTTAATCAAACCATACCATATTCAGCTGCAAAATGGAGTGGAGCATTACCCATATCATTTCTAGCATTAACTTTAGCGTTATTGTCGAGAAGAATCTTCACAAGACCCATATCACCTTAAGCGAAAAGTAAATTTTTCAATATTTCAATATTTTCATTTTATATGCATCTTTTATACACATATTCACTTACCAAATCCGCTTGCCCAGTGAAGAGCTGAATTCCCATATGCGTCTTTTGCATTTACATCAGCGTCGTTTTCAATGAGTAGATTAGCTACACTCTTTCTGCCTACAAAAAATCATTGAAATAATGTCAAAATATATTGCTTCGATTTCATAAATCCGGCCTGAGCCGCTAGTTATTTTTGTGCAAAGGCATTTACCAAATGTTGCAGCCCGATGTAACGCTGTAAATCCATGCTCATCTACGGCATTGACATCGGCATGCATATCAAGTAATGCTTGAACAACGCTTTTCCTGCCTGAGAAATCACAAGAGAAACAATTACTTCCATTTATTTTATTTTTAATGGACATAAATTACCTTTTTCGGCGGCAAATACAAGTATCCACTCATTACTTTCTATATCTTCAATGCATCTTTTAACTATTATTCGGCTGCAGACATCATCACCTAGTTTTTGCAAATAATAAAAATGATCAATACAGTTCACTGCAATCAATCTTATTCAAAGCTACCCTTTTCTATGCTATTTTCAAGTGGCAACGCCCAATCGCCTTCTTTATACGAGTCCAACACGTCTTGGATTTCTTTTGGTACAGGTTTGTCGGCTATTGTTTTGTAGATAATTTCACTATCTGAATGAATTAAAATATCAACATAAAATTGAAACGATACCTATTTAAAATAAAAAGTTACCTATGCAACGAAAAACCGCAGCCCATCTATCAAGCTCAATATTATCGAGCGGCATTTTTTCAATCATTATCAAAAGTATCCTTTCGTCACCTTCAAACAAATTCATTCAATTTAACGTGTTAAGTAAGTGAAATAATATAATATATAAATTATAGATCATATATGATATGCCATTTACCTTTCTCTAGAGCGCGCATAAATGGTGTGTAATGATCGGAATCTTCTATCGTGTCGATCGCATTACTCTCAAGCAATAATTTCACGATTTTATCAAAACCTAAAAAGGCACATCATCATTGACCCGTTCATAAGTAAATCTAATGCATTTTAATTGATAATTATACTTTGAACCATAAAATAAGACATTAAGTCGAATTTTCAACAAACCATTCTCAACTGCAATGTGAAGAGCTGATTTTCCTAAATCATTTTGAATGTTTACATCTGATCCACTCTGTATCAATAGTCTAGCATTATCTTCCAAACCTCAAAATTGATTATTAAAGAGAACATATGAACAATATTGATAAGTGCAACGCAATGAAGATGTTTCCCTATTCTAAAGAATTCAAAGTTTCTATTTGTATTTTCATTAGATTCATTCAGCGTACCGTTTTCACATGCAATATGGAGTACTGTCATCCCTAAGGCATATCTCTTGTTTATTTCCCTTTTGCTTTCTGTCATTTTTTTTATGAAATCATCGAAACCTTAAAATGAATTTATGGAATTCATGTGATTATATCAACTATCCGGCAATACAATAGCAAAATCAATATTCTTTAATGAATAATCAAAAAGTTCACAATCGTGTAGTACTTGTAAGGCTAGCTTACCTCTTCCCGGAACAGTGACATTCTGGAACAACGGACCGGTGTAATGCTGATCATCGAGATCACCAAATGTGCTACCTATGACAATACCAATGCCAAGGCATAGAATCAGAAAAGAAGAAGGCTTCATCCTGCACGCCAAAATCGATCGAGTCTGTCCGAAAAACTAGACACAATTTGAAATGAAAATGGAAATTTTCCGAGATGCAAGCTACCTAAAGCTTTGAAATCAATATAAAACTAAAGTGCAATAGCCTTGCTTTTGTTTTCACTTGTAATTACTAGAATAAAGAAAACCTTCAAACGATACACATGCATGGTTTTATTTCTCTCAAAATTGTGATTCCTTTCCTTAATTTTTCAAACAGAAATAGAACATGAATTGATCTGTAAATGAAAGAATCCTACGTGACATACAAAATCGTTTCTGGTATGCGCATTTTGAATTTAGTTCAATCAGCTTGGATCATTCTTACTCAAAACTCATAAGAATCGAAGCATGTAATTCTAAAATAAAGGTGTAAATATTAATGACAAAGTTCTAATTGGGGACATTCAAATTAGGGCGTTAATGAATTCCTCTCAGTTTACTTCGACATTCGCAGTATAATACTGCATTTTGACTGTCGCAATGCAAACTGTATGAAACAAATGTTATTATTACACTCTTTCAGCGTATTGAAATATAAAAAATATCAAAAAGTATCAGTTATATGATGCAAACGGCGATATCGCACATTCCTATTAGTTAACGCAAATGTGAAGCAGATGTTGAATTTAACCTTCAACACAATTCCGACTTCAATGTTTTGTCGTTTAAATTTAAACTGTAACCTTGTATATTTGTTTTGTCATTTAAGTTTGAATTGAAATTTACGCACAACAAATATTCAAATCAATTATTCTTCTCATTTTTATTATTCGTTAGTTATTCAATGATATTTGTTATCATTCGATCACTGAAATTACTTTGAATATTCAATCAACTATACTATTTGGATTCTTGCCTCATTATTTACATTGAACTATTTACAATCCCGTAACTGACCGACTGAATTTGATGGCAAACAACAAAAATATATCTATTGTAAAATCTTACTCAAACTAAAATAAAACAGCACATTAAATCGATTTTGCTTGAAATTTAGACTGATCGATTGATTGCAATATTTTTCACACTTTTTTCTGTTTCAAACATTAGAAAATGTAATGTTCTTTGCGGGACATTCGAACCAAAAGCCTTACTTACCGATAATGAACAATTCAACGTTGTGATTTTATTAGCAGCGTGAGATTATTTTAGCTTCTCGGAGTTTGAGTCGATAGTGTGATATGGTAGTCAAATCTCAAATACATATATTAAATTTTCTATGAAATGTTGTATATTATAAACTTGCCTGACATTTAACTGACAAGTTTTCACAGATGTCTTCTCAAGCAATTTCGAAATAAATGTAGAACATTTGATTCGGTTTATGTGAATTGAAAACGCGATTGGGCTAACGAATCGTTATACCAAGATAAACATCAACTCACTCTCACTCTCTCAATCTATCTCTCTCAAGAAATAACAACGTCATTTGCATACAATTTTGGATAGAGAACATGAGTCTGCAGATAGATCGTTATGAAATGGACAGATGAACAGAACATTTAACCAGATGTAAGCCGTTTCATATTGACATAGTCAGTGTCACACCAACTAAATAAATATTCTAATCCAATCCATTCATGGACCAATTGAAGATAGAGAGACGTTATGAAGCGATTCTTGCTTGGACCCAGAACATATACAGGCAAATCTATAATTATACTTACAGCTGAGTATTCATTCCATTTGTGAATTTGTCAAAAGAAACACATTTCTTACAATTCTAAACTATGGTTACCCCGGACATGTGCATACTTTTTCGTTGCACGTTCAATATAAGAGCCCTACATCGGATAGCAAAATAAGATCCAAATCTGTCCAAATCGCTTTTTATTCAGCTCAACATCCATCTGACATCCGAAATCGAATATCTAACTGATATAATCGGTATCCGATATCGGTCTGATAGTTTGAAAAGATTCAAAAAAAACAATAAAATATTTGATGTCTTTCGCATAGATTGTGGAAATAAGTGGAACGGTTGAGAGTGAAAGATATATCCATGTTCATCATATAATTGTAAATTTTCTCTTTTATTGTCTTTAATACAGAACGCGCCGTGCTGCGTTAAATGTTTGCTGAATAGCTGACTGTTCAGAACAGCAAGCTAAATATATTCGTTGTTTTGAATTCCTTTAATGCAAGTAGAAAGCGAAACGACAAACTTTTACATAGATATTGAGTTATAATTTGCTTTATTGAGAGCTCAAACCGTCCGAAGCCGAGAGCACCAAAAATGATCCCTTCCGACTTCCGAAGATTCTCGGATGGGATGGATGTCAGATTGGATTGAATATCCGAAAAATACGGTTATTTGATGCAGGCCACTATTACATATGTAGGGCATATTTTATCTCCTGCTCACACCAAGGAAAATTCTCGTAAACGTGAGCATGACGTAAGATGTTTTTAACCGTTTTTACTCTCAGCCCGACATATTGGAAATGCCAAACTGTAAGATACAACATATTCAATTACTCATCAATATGGATCAAACATACACAAAGTTCAATGGAGGAAAAATTCCCTAAGAATGAACAATATTTCATAGTTTGCCTGTAAATCAACTACCAAAAACCATAAGCTTTGTCATGTGTTTTTCTTTATAAACATTCAATACAAGACCACATGAGCAAAAGAATCATTCGAAGTTTGCATGCTTTTTGACATCACAAGCATGAAGAATCATATGACTTTGACCTTGACATTTATCATTTTGAACAGTTTTAGGTAAAACCGATTCATGTCAGTTATTTATTGACACAGTTTCGAAATTTATTTCTTTTTCACAACGTCGTTAAAATCTCTTGCACAAAATTTATCATTACTTTAATTCTATTTTGCATTTTAATTTTCACTTTGGAATAGCCAATTCCGAAACTATGTTAACTACTAGGTAGTACCCAATTTGTGACTGTGCAGCATCCCAATATAGGATAGAGCTCATCGCGATCTAGAAGAAGTACAATATAGATAATTTTTTTCAAATAATTGTAACAATTGGACTATTTCGATCTTACCTTCTGTTTTAACGAAATTACCTGGGGCTATCGCATTAGATACAGCATTAATATCAGCTCCATTGTTGACAAAAGATTCAATGATGCACTTGCGCAGGTCCCTGTGATTTGCCAAAACTAAAAAAATTACCTCAATGAACATATCAATTTCATTTTCATGTCGAAAAATTTTAAAATTACATGTTTGATAAATAGCGTAATGCAGTGAAGAATATCTACTATATTCCATCACTCTGAATGTATTTAGAAAATAGTTTAAGGTATTGCATATTTTGAGCTCACATCATCTGAATCTGAAAACTTGAAAAAATTTCATTCAAATCTCTCCAATGCAAAGGATTGTGTGCAAGAGAAAGATGTATGTATACAGAAAAGAGGGAGACAAACATATGCAAAGACGATAAATTCCCAACATTTCATGCGGCAGCTTTGTATCTTCCTCAAGGATTCGCGGGAATTTTTCAAGTTTTTATATATGATTGTCTTCTTCGTTTCTAAATTCATCTTTCTCTTGCACATAATGTTTTGAGATATTTTGAGTATTGTGAAATAAGGCCCTGGATGTTAACTTTTATCACTTATTCTGAAGACATGTTGTCAATCACTTTCATCACATGCGGAAAACAGAGTCGAAGCATTATGCGTAAGATCTATAGCACATTTCTTTATCAAAACTTAATGGCAATATTGTGATTATTCTTGAGCTTTTTGCACCACTGGAATTTCGTCGCGCTCTCCCAAGCATTAATAATGATATTGAACTAGCTATGGATGAAAGAAAAGTTGCTCATGATAATATTAAGACAATCAATTTTGATAATGTATCTACTCCTGAACTGGATTTAATGTTCTATAAGGCAAAAGCCAGTAAAGGTAAATCTTTGATAAACAAAAGTAAAACGGAATGGACTGTAAAAAGTTTTAATAATGCCAATTCCATTCGTTCAAAATGGAGCATTATTGAATTATCTTAAACGATATTTAAGGCTCCTTCGCTTCTCTTCATTTATTTGACTGGACCGACCTGATCAATCTATCACTACCAAATGATTTTAACTCTTACCTCTCCTTCTCTGAAGTAACCATTGAAGATTTCTTGTCCGCATTTCAAATGTTAAAGCGATAGGCAATTGGCGATGACGGAATACCAGTCGAATTTCTTAAACTAATCATGTCTTCGATTGCTCATATATTTAACTACCACCGCATTGTTGGACATATCAGAGGGTATCAGATCCGTGATCAATGGGAAAAAGTTGTTATTGCCGTCTTTTTAGACATTAAGAGTGCTTTTCCTTCGGTTCCTCATGATGCCCTTCTTAAAGTTTTTCAAGCGTATGGTTTTTCAGGGATGTAATTTTTGTCAGACATTTTTTTCAATCTATTCTAATCTAGGGGTTTTTATGTCAACCGAATCCATAGGTTTTGAGAGTTCTATTGCAAATTTGTTCCGAATGAGCGAATTCTATGCGAATTCCTCGTATACGGTACAAATTAGCAGTGTATGAGTGCAAATGATAAATATCTGTTTGACGTTTCATAATAACCTGCATCTATTAAAATATTTATTATGTAGTCTGGAATTTTAGAACCAATTGATTTCTCTAATTTTTGGAAATATTCACGGCATTGCATGGTGCAATGCAACGGAATGACCACTACAACTAATATGAATCCAATCTTTGTCATCGACAGTGTATGACAGTTTGCATGATGTTGACGCTAGCTGCCATTCAACATTTGTATAGAAATTCGCACAATTCGCAAGAAATACGAAGTATTTGATTTGTTTGAGTATACGAATTATTCGAATTGCATACAAATGCTTCAGATTGGTCTTTGCCATTGCAAATGCCCTAGTATCTAAGCGAATATAGTGCATTCGCGAACAGATAAAAACCCCTAGATTCTAATGATACTCCCAATGTGTCTGATCAATTTATCATGTAACTTGCCACTTATTTGCTGATGATATTCAGGCATCCTTGAAGAATATTTTGATCAAATTAATATGGAAATTGAAAAATTTAGCTCCGATCTTGTTAAATTAAATCATTATATTCTACGTCTTGGCATAAAGTTGAACGGATCAAAATTTGAGATGATTATTGGTTCTGATCACCAGACAAGCCGGTTAAATTTCTATATGATTAACGATTTCGTTGTTGGTGGCGAGAAGCTGGAATTCTGCAAATCGATTTTGAATCTTAGCGTAATTTTGACGGAAATTTAAACTTTCAAGAACATGAAAAGGTTTTATTGAAGAAGGTATATGTATATGACGAATGAAATTGTATACGATATACCCAATCGGACGATGCTTTGTATCTTCTCCTATGTAAAGGGGTAGTGAATGTCGTTGGACCGCGCCATCTATATCTAAACGATTGTACTAAACGCTCCAACATTTCACATCTTTCCCGCCTTCCCCTTTTTCAAACAGCAAGTTTGACAGACTCCGCATCTTCGCTGTCATTTATTGAAGAAGGGGAAAAAGTGTTTACCATCCATAGACGAATGGTACAGAGGGCGCTGCTGTCAAGCTAAGTGTCAAAATTCAATTTTGCATCGTCCGCTTGGTCATACCAAGCAATTTTTACCTAATTATGTAAAACGTGATATTGCAACTACGTTAATCGATCCTAAACTGAGTTACGGTGATATGATTACTTATGCTTAGGTGCGCACAGCACTCTGAATCAGGAAAATCGTATTCATGTCGCTTATAACGACATAAAAAGATAATAATAATGTTCGAAACGGTAAATAGATCATCTAGCTTGTTGTTGTTGTTGTTCCAAATTCATGGTTCCAAAATTCACAAAAGCTTTCAATTGCGGCCTTCGGAGAGGGCGAGCTCCGTGGCCTCCCCTCGTCAGAGGCACATTGTTTTGATTTCTCTTTTGAAATTGTGTGTGACTTATTCTGAAAGTAACACGTTGCAACGATAAGAAATAAACATAGCCGAATAGAAATTTGCGGAAAACTTAGTTTAAGGCCATTCATTCTTTCTAGTTTACAGTCAACTAATCGCCAACGGATGACACTTTGAATGATTTGTCTGGCATCAAATCTGGAAATGAAGCCCGAAAAAAAGTGTTGCACATCCAAAAATGGTGAGTTCAATTATATATATTATTATACCTTTATTTGAATATACTCCAAGTTCAAACATACAAACTTCCTTTACCTGCTCTGAATATACATTTTTTATACAGGGTGGGCCATCTAACGTTTGCATTTTGACAAAATTGTTTATTTAGAGAATGACAGCTCAAATGTCAAAATGCAAATTTTATATGGCCCAACCTATATCTCATGTTTAATTATTCAAGTCTAAGTAATAGCCGAGATTATTTCGAAAAAAAATAATATCGGATTATTTCCTTTAACTTTGATCAACTCTTTCGAATAATTTCGGCTATACCAATAACAAACGTTCGGCTTTATATTAGAACACGATTTTATTTATTGTTTCAAATACAGAAACTTTTATTGATCCAATATAAATACTAGCTATAGTGATGAACGTATTGGTTAATAAAACCAAAGGAAAGAGGATTACTAAACTAAATGAATCGGTGAGAAAAAAACTTACCTTCAGATTCGATAGGAAAAATATTGAAACTAGAACTATTTGAGAGAAACAATACATCACGGTAATATTGGAAATAAAAGTGAAACATGATTTACATTGTAGTTACATAAAGTTTATGTTTCACAATTAATCGGAATAAATTCCCGTTTCACAATTACTTCTATTTTTTTGGGTGCATTCAATAGCCAAAAATTTGAATTTATTCAATTTGTGTCACTTTATACATATATATATATACATTATGAGTTGCAATATCGTATATCATAACTTCTCATCCAGGTGTTATATGAGGTGACAAATTGAATTTGAACTGAATTCACAAATTTTTGTTAAGATTAGATTTTTTAATTTTTTACACAAGAATACAGCAAAATTGATCGTCGCAATCATTGGCAAGTGGTTGTTGCAATTGTACATTGCAATATCCCACGCATTCTCCACCAAATTGTCGACATGGGGCTTCTTTCGGTTCAACTAATAATAAACAATAACACAGATCCAACATGAATGTACTTTTAAATAATTGGCTCAATAGTCATTACCTTGGTTGCAGCATTCAACGCCTATATCGCGATCAGGGCAGATGCCTGATTTTTCCGATAATTTTACACAATCGCCTTCTTGAACACAAACACCGCCGTCACTCGAACATTCTGAACTGGGCGTATATAGTTGCACTCCATTGAAATAATTTACTAAATTTAGTGTAATTTATCAAAAGAAAATAATATAAAAAAGTTACAGAGTTCGAAGCGAGTTCACACTTACGTTCTCCGTCTTGACTGTTGGTGGGATTGCAATTGACGCTGAGCACAAGCATGAAAATAGCCATCATCAACATAGTCCGTTTAAATTCCATTTTATTGGAAATTCGGCACATGAACCGGTAATATGAAAAAAATCTCCAATATACAAATGAATAACAGTATTGGAGAATTTCAAATGTTTCCGTATAAGATGAGATATTTGTACTTCTGGTATAAAACTATCTAGATAAGATACGAAAACTTATTTGCAAAATCGCAAAAATAACATAGTTTGCATTCGGATTTGGAACGAAAAAATATATGTGAAATCGATGTTTAAGAACAACTTGAAATGCGGAGTGCATTTTGAGAACTAAAACTCTGAATGAAAGCTACCTACTTTTTATTAGTGTTTTGATTCTCTTTCGTTTTGCTTTGCTTCACTTTTCTTTGTTTGTTTCGTGTTGATATTTTGATGTGCCTTCGAAGCAACGATCGCTGTGTTTCCCAGTTTCTTAATTGTCAGCAACTCATTACATATTCAAGCGAGCCACTTGTTTTTATAATAAAACCAATTTTTTTACATGCGATATTGTCGTGATTTTGAATGCGTATTCGCTCGTTATCTATTGTTTGCCTTTCGCTAAATTGGTTATGGCGGTGTGTACATACGTCGCAAATAATAAATTGCCCAAGTAAAATCGGTAAAGTCATATAAAAAATTTCGTTTGTATAGAAATGTACATTCTCTTTCTTTTTTTAGATTTAATTATAAAAGGGACAGCAAAAAATCACTCACTGAGGACAAAAACCATTTGCGTGTGTTTTTTTTTATCTTCCAGTGGTCAATTCGTTTTTCAAATTTAAAAAAAAATCAAATACTTTTTTGCGATTTTATGTATTTCACCAGAATTATTTTAATGATACCAATTAAAATTGCACTTGTGTCAAAATGATATGAAGTTCTGCGAATGCATTCAATTACTTCATCATTTTTTAGCTGTGCGTTCAGGTCGTAAAAAGACAATACAATCGCTACAATGATGATAACCGTCTTACGTGTTTTTAAGGCAATTTAAACATTCAATCGAAAATATATAGGAATTCTCGAAAATTACCGCAGAAATTGCATTTCGAATATATTTTTCAAATATATTAAATGTGATGTGATATAAGTTTGCATTTGCATTGCTTTTTTAGCAACTAAGAATATGTTGTGAGTTGAAACAAGCATACATGAAAGAGAAAAAATACGTTTGAATTACTCGACAATGAGACACACCACATTAATTTCTACGGATATAGTATCTAATCCGATTGAAATATTTTCTATATTTTGTCAGAAAATGCATGATATATGTACTTTACATAAAAAAACCTTTCCATTCTCATTCCAATATCAATAAAAAGATTACCATGGCAACAAATGTTTGAGTCTCACGAAATCGGCAAGCATCATGTTTATTTATAAAATATTTAATACTGGCAATAAGATGTATCTTTTCGTTCTTTTTACGACAGTCAATTTAATACTGATTGTCGACATTCTCCGTCGCTATTGATGTTAGACCGAGTGTTGAATATCTTATTTTACAACCCAAAATTCATACATTTGCATGATGGATTTTTAATTCGGAATTATGGCCGCATGATAAGTTATATAAATTCTATCTTCCACACAATGAATAAATTGTCTATAGACATTTAAAAAACAATTTAAGATTTCGATTAATTTGTTTGATATTTGGAAACAACAAATCACTAAATGAAGTACCTTTGTGACGTAATGTAGTTTTATTTTCAGAAAAATTAAAGATTCATTTTTTACAGTTTCAATGTTGTTCGCACAATATCGATTATGACATAAATTTCTCAGGCATTTGTTTTGAAGTATATATATACAGTACAGGCCAAAAATATGGATACAGCAACAGATATTCCGTTTTTCCAACTTTGTCATCATATTTTCATAATAAATTGATTTGTTTCGCTTTATTTTTGTTCTTTAATGTAAATCTGAGATTTTTTTATCATTCTGAACAAAATCTATGGCAATAAAATGAAATAATTACTTTTAATTGTCATTTTCCATGCGCAATAAGATTAATAAATATTAACAATTTCGAGGAGTGGTGTGCAGAAATGTTGGCAAAGATTCATTGAAACTGGCAGTAACATGAACAGAGCTGGACGCGGACGACCAAGAAAGACATCTAAAAGAGATGACAACGATATTTTATTGATTTTTGAGGCACACCGATTCAAATCAGCGTCAGGTTTTCGAGCTGAAATCAATCAAACATTGGCCGCTCCAATTTCCTTGAATATTGTCAAACGGCGACTGCGAGAAAATGGAATGATTGGACGAATAGCTGCTAAAAAACCACTCTTGCGACTGATAAACAAACGGAAACGATTAAAATTTGTCCAAGAACACAAAGATTGGTCGATTGCGCAATGGAAATCGTCCGTAGAAAGCCAGGTGAACGGCTCAATTCCGATTGTATTGCGCCAACTATAAAACACGGCGGCGGTTCTGTGATGGTTTGGGGCTGTTTTTCGTATGATGGAGTCGGCCAACTCAAGTAAATTGATGGAAAAATGACAAAAGAGTCATACCACAGCATTCTTCAACGCCATGCGATTCCATCTGGAAAGCAATTGATTGGGCGTGGATTTATTTTCCAGCAGGATAATGATCCAAAACACACTTCTGGATTGTGCTCCACTTATTTACAAAATAAACAAGACCTTGGTGTGCTTCAAGTCATGGAATGCCCACCACAATCACCAGATATCAACCCAATCGAACTTCTGTGGGACGAACTCGATCGCCGTGTGAAATACAAAAAGCCTTGTACATCTCTGGGAATGTCTGAAAGATTCTTGGCAAAACATACAAGTGGAAACACTGCATAATCTTGTTGAAAGATTGCCCAAAATATGCGCTGTACTCATCAAAGCCAGAGGTGGCCATTTTTAAGAAAATCGTCTTAAGTAGAATTTTCTCAATTTTGATTTGTAAAAGTCATTTAATTTATACGAAATGAATATAGAATAGTCACTAGAAGTGAATTCGTAAACATATGTGCCTTCAAAATGTAGATTAGGTCATCTGATTTCGTTATAAAGACAAAAAATTGAATTTTTCTTGCTGTATCCATATTTTTGGCCTGTACTGTATATATATTTATTAGGATTTTTATATTCTCTAGGTTTCATTTTTTGTATTAGCTTATTAATATGGCTATTCCATTATTAGATTACATCAAATCTCTGAATTACTTTATTATTTAAGTAGATATCTTGAAGTTAACTTGAGTTTCCCGCCTCGTATTATAGTTAAAACATAAAATTTGGGTATTATCAGATTTTAACACCAGTTCTCATATTGCTGTTACACTCAAGTTTACTTATTGACTTTCCATCGTGACTAAAATCTTAACTGTTGTGTATCTTATTGACTCGTGGTTTTGTTGATATCTGATATAAATTTTGTTCCGTTCAAATTGCGCACTCAGATTCTGCACCTAAAAGTGTAAAACACAAATCGGGCCGATATTTTCGAAAATTGCACCAAAATTTCGCAAAATCGTACTAAAATTACCTAATTTTATTAAATTAAAAATAATAAAGTTTCCATAACAATCTTTGAATCATGCCTAATGTTAATATTATATTTTTCTCCTACTGAGGAGGAGAATTCCTCTCCACAATATTCCTCCTCCTCATTTTACTCCTCATATATTCTCCTCCTTAGAGGATCATTCCCTGCAATAAATAAAACAAGCAAACGGGGATAGTCGCCTAGCATAAAATCGATAGGGGCATTCCATTTTTCCGGATGAAGTTTACAATAAACGGTACGAATACACGAATTAAGATTTCGCAAAACCAACATTATTGATAACAAATAAAAAACCTCTTGCCGAGATGAATTTTCATTCCGCAAGCGAATGGTAAACACAAAAATTATTGATATCAAATTTTGTGCCGCAAAATATATCAAACCATGATCAAAAACCAAACCATGATCAAATGAAAGTACTATTATATAGTAGTGCAACCCCAGCTGGGTTTTTCGAGATTGGCTCGAATTTTTTTTTGCAGCCTCTTGAATTTCACACGTACAATCCAGATTTTAGAAAATTTTTCAAAAAAGCTATGCATGAGACTCAAGTTTTGCATTTCCAGTTGTTTCCAGACTGTGTTTGGTGTGCCATTAAAAGCCAATGCCCATTTCAATCGGATCAACATAATTGGAACATTCCGTTTGTATGAGGTATTGATACTTTAAAATTTGTTCTGAATGTATTTTTTGTGATTGCGAACTTTTCCTTAAGAGCATTTGTAAATTGTTCGTGTATTGATTTTGTGTTTTTGATTTTTAATCTCTTAATTTTGGCATTAATTGCTATCGACAGTTTATTGAATTCTATTCTGTTTTCTTTTTTGCAAAATATTTAAACTTATTTTTACTCATTTTGATTCCTTGAGAACTGAAAATATGGTCAAATATGTTGTCAATTGGCATACGAATGTAAGTTGCTATACGGAATTCGGTTGCGTCAAGTTCTATGTGTATTGCAGTAAAATTTAATATGAATGCGTTAAAATCTATGTAAAAGTCAACATATATTGTGTGACGTTTAGATAACTTTTCATGCATTTTCACGCACTCATATCGAATTTTACCGCAAACTTTTGACTATCTCAATTTGAGATGATATTTACGGCAGGCGTATAAATATTTCCTGCAGATTTCTTTGTGTGCTCGCATTTGATTCTGGATAATTTGACAGAAGCACAAAAAAGGATCCAATCAAATGGTCAGAAAAATGCTCAATAAATATAATCATGGTGCGTCAAAAGATGTGTACAACATCGTCAAAAGTGATGAGTCTTGGATCTACGCGCATTAGCCGGGAACCAAACCAAAATCGACAGTATGGGTCTTTCCAGATAAACAAAATCTGACCAATTTTGTTCGTGCTGAAAGGGTTCCGTGGCAACAGTGAGTGCCTTTAGAGTATCGTCATTTTTCGATATATCGAAAAAAACAAAATTCGGTTAATTTATTCAAACTTGAAATAGTTTTCGATGTATCGAAAAAAACAAAATTCGGTTGATTTATTCAAACTCGATATATTTTTAGATGTATCGTCAAAAACAGAACATATCGTGACACGCATTAAAAACATATTTTGAAATGAAGCGAACAATTATTTTGCTACAAAGACGCAAGAATTACGAACAAAGCAGTTTCAATACTTATCTTATGCTCCAAAACAGGTGTTTTCGTGACGTCAATGAGCGCCACAAAAATGCATGACAATAATTTTTGAGTTCTATCATTGGCTTGCAGAATGATATGTGTAGCTCCGGAGAAAAATGTCATGCAGAAAAGTGCCGTAGGAAAATGATGAAGATCTAAATTGTACCAAATAGATAGCTAATTGATACTAAATAGAAAAACTGTTCTTCATAGCACCAGCATTATATAGCTTATTTTTAACATCGTAAGGAGGTTTTTCATTTGATATCAATAGTTTCGAAAAAGTAAAATGATGATTGAAATTAACTTTTCATATTCCACGTTATGATATCATATGCAACTAACATAACAATTCTAAGATTGAATAAACAATTTTATAGAGTAAATTATGCCACTGAAAGTGTCTTAGTCACGAAATAGTAGAGATTTGTAGGGAGATTGGGGAGTTGTGAGACGGTTTTTGATTTTGAGCTTGAACTACTTCAAAATCACAATATTTTGCATATCTGATTTTGAACTGATAGCTGTTAAAATGGGTATTGCGTTTTCCCAAAGTACGTTGGAATCATAATTTCAATCAATTTCAATCATTCCAATGAAATCATTAGATTCTAATACATGGTGACAGTTGGAACTTGGAATCAATCAATGTGGAACAAAATCGTCTGCGTATTTATATTAATTTATTCAGTCACAAAACAATTATTTGGATTAGTTGGTACTATCAAGACCAACTTGATAGACAGATTGATAACAACTTTGATTCTTTTACATCATAATTGTGAAATATTTTTCTCTTGAGTAATATTAAGTACACAGTGTCACTGTCACGTACACAAACATCATTATCATCATCATCATTTCATATGCTTTTGTCTTTGCTTTCGCTTTCTCATAATAATGTTAACGTTATTCACTTCAAAGATCTATTTTATTTCCTTTGTCTCTCCAGAGTCAGGCCGGTTTTGCCATGGATTTCATTTGCATTCTCAGAATTGCAAAACCTCAACAGAATCAATCTTTTACTGAGAGGAAGCAAGAGCTAGACTGAGATGGTTTGGTCATGTTAAACGCATGGGAGAAGAACGACTGCCGAAACGGATTCTGTTCGCCGAAGCTGATTGTGGTAGGGGTAGACCACAAGGACGTTATTTAGATAAGGTAAAATATGATTTGAATGCGAAGGGATTTGAATGGTGTAATGAAACTCAAAACTTGGCTCTCGATCGGGGTTTGTGGAGAGGTATCGTTAGGGATGTATGAGCAATTTGTTTCGTAAAACAGACCAGACGCTGAAAGGCAAAAAATGGTCTTTAAATGTTTGTTGTTGTTGTTGTTGTTGTTGTTGTTGTTGTTGTTGTTGTTGTTGTTGTTGTTGTATCCATTTTCATCATGAAAAATTGTTCCGCCAAAAGAATGATGAATCACAAATTGTTAGATAAAACTACCTATGAAGTATTAAATAATTAAATTTACCGAAACAATGTTAAAAGTGAAAACGGACATCATAATCTACTTGAGAACATCACCAGAAAAAGCCATGGAACGTGTTCTAAAACAAGGAAACAAGGGAGAGCAGAGGGGAAAAACATTGGTTCATCATATCTACAGGAAAAACACCAACTAAGGGTAAAGTGGCCATATTTGGACCTACAACTTTTTATGCACCAAAATCGGACCCAAGCCTTTATTTATATGTGCAATAAGGCTAATTTTAGCAGTTAGATCGTAATTAGAGACTAGGTCCCAATGAGGCCACTTTACCAGTATATGAATCTTGGCTTTTAAATGTCGACGAGAAACAAACAAAAGTCATAACAATAAACGGTGATTTGGATTTAAACAAAATATAAGAAGGATGCGAAAAATGTGATAACGAAATTATGCAAGCGAAAACCAATAAACCATGCAAAAAGACGGGGGAGAATGTAGAGTCAAAAGCATTTTTCTATATAAAGGGTGATCCAATACGAGGCACTTTTTTCAAAAGGGATTTTTTGACAGATCACGCGTGAGTTATGTCAAGCTGACACGATATTTTTATTCAGTATGGTTTGACATTTCATCATGGATAGACTTGCGCCTGAACAACGTTTGCAAATTATTGAAATTTATTATCAAAATTCGTGCTCTGTGAAAAATGCGTTAAATGTGAAAATTGTCTTCAGCGACGAGGCTCATTTTTGGCTCAATGGATACGTGAATAAGCAGAATTGCCGTATTTGGAGTGAAGAGCAGCCAGAGGCAATTCAGGGGCTACCAATGCATCCCGAAAAATGCACTGTTTGGTGCGGTTTATGGGCAGGCGGCATCATTGGACCGTACTTCTTCAAAGACGATGAAGGCCGCAACGTTATGGTCAATGGAGAAAGGTACCGTTCGATGATGACAGACTTTTTTTTGCCAAAAATGCAAGAATTGGACTTGGTCAACATGTGGTTCCAACAGGACGGTGCTACCCACATGCCACACTGCACGCGAAACCATGCATCGATTGAGAGGCGAGTTTGGTGAGCAGTTAATCTCACGTTTTGGTCCAGTCAATTGGCCACAAAGATCGTGTGATTTGACCCCATTACACTATTTTGTGTGGGGCTTTGTTAAGTCTCTTGTCTATAGGGACAAGCCAACCACGATTGCTGCTTTGGAAGCCAACATTGAACGCGTCATTGGTGAGATTCCGACCGAAATGTGTGAAAAGGTGTGCCAAAATTGAACCTTCAGAATGGACCACCTCAGAGCCAGTTGTGGTCAACATTTGAAAGAAATTATTTTCAAATACTAATTGTCATGAACCAAACTAATCACTCAAATACAAGTTTTTAATATTAAATCGATTTTTCTGCATTTTTTTAAAAAAAAACTCAGGGACCCGATCGCATAGGCCGCAAAGCCCATAGGCATGCTAATTAGCCGGCCAACTGCACACAAGTGGGCATGTGCCGCATCATACGTTGCACTTTCGCAACCGCCGCAAACTCCGTCACTTCATCGTATGCATGTACCGCATGCCATTAAACTCAGTCAACTCATATTTCAAAACCGCATTATGCAAAATAACTTTGTACTTATATTTTTTATCATTAGTTCTTGTGATTTGTGACATAAAAATATTGTTGATTTTTGCAAGTCAAACAATGCAAAAATACATTCATAATTCCATTTGCTGATCATAAATAATTATTTATAACGCTGTTATTATTATAACGCCTTTTTATTCGATTTCAAACCTTTCTATGATATGTAGAAACATTTACAAATTTAGGTACACAAAATTAGGAAAAGTCGCAAAGATTGAGAGAGAGAAGGAGAGAGAGAGAGCGCATGCGTCTGTGTGCTTGCGGCAACCGCACTACTCTTTATGAGTAAGCGTAACACTTGTGCACATCTACGGCTAATGAATGAACATTAGCCGGCTAAGCAAACCGGCCAACAAACGTCGACCATTGCGTCGTCTCTGAAAAAACTTCCGGAAGCTCTCATTGAATCAACCTTTATATATATAATATATAATCCATGTATGTCTCTCTTTTTCTCTTTCTCTCTCTCTCTCTCTCTCTCTCTCTCTCTCTCTTCCTATCTTTCTGTCTCTCTCTATATATATATTAGGAGAACAAATTGAAAACCGCGCATTTTTTTCAAAATTTCGATCTTTATTATGGAAAAATGGTTACAAATTGATTATTCAAAGTATTGTCCATCGCTAGCCACAACTTTTTCCCATCTTTCTGGCAAATTACGGATTCCGCGTCGAAAGGAATCTGTGCTTTTTTCGGCTATCCATGAATCGACCCATTTTTTGCATTCCTCGTAAGAATGGAAATGCTGTTCAGCCAGGCCATGTGTCATTGATCGGAAGAGGTGGTAATCGGAAGGGGCAATGTCTGGGCTATACGGCGGGTGGTGTAGGACTTCCCATCGAAGCGTTTCCAAGTAGGTTTTAACGACCTGAGCAACATGTGGCCGAGCGTTGTCATGTTGCAAAATAACTTTATCGTGTCTTGCGACCGTTTCCGACCGTTTTTCCTTCAGTGCTCGGCTCAAACGCATCAATTGAGTTCGGTACAATGCTCCTGTGATGGTTTCGTTTGGTTTCAACAACTCATAATAGATCACGCCGAGCTGATCCCACCAAATACACAGCATTAGCTTCGAGCCATGAATGTTCGGCTTTGGCGTCGATGTTGATGCGTGGCCGGGGTAACCATACGATTTTTTTCGCTTCGGATTATCGTAATGAATCCACTTTTCATCACCAGTCACAATACGATGCAAAAAACCCTTCAGTTTTTGCCTTTGAAGCAGCTGTTCACAAGTGAAAAAACGGCGTTCGATGTCTCTCGGCTTCAATTCGTATGGCACCCAATTTCCTTGCTTTTGAACCATTCCCATGGCTTTTAAACGATAGGAGATGGATTGTTGTGTCACTCCCAATGATTTTGCAAGTTTTTCTTGCGTTTGACACGAGTCTTCATCGAGTAATGCTTCCAACTCCTCGTCTTCAAACTTTTTCACTTGGCCTGGACGCTCTTTGTCTTCCACATCAAAATCACCACTTTTGAACCGCGCAAACCACTCCTGGCACGTTCTAATCGACGGAGCATATTCTGGATATGCTTCGCATAACAAACGATGACTCTCGGAAGCATTTTTCTTCAGATTAAACCAATAAAGTAAAACTTCCCGCAAATGCTGTTTTGTAGGCACGTAGCTCGACATTTTCAATAACAATAATAAACTTGTGTATTCAACTGAATGATAAGTTTGACAGATTGTTTTCAATGTATTTTTTTATCCTCTTTAAGATACAATAGCTGTCAAAGTCAAAATAATGACATCTATGATAGATATGAAGTTAGTAACGAATGCGCGGTTTTCAATTTGTTCTCCCAATATGTTAATGGGTGATAATAATAGTATATTACTGATTAAATGTCTTTGAATCCGTTATTAAAAAAAATTCGTCTGCAATATATAAAATATTATAATAATTGTATAAAGTAGGGTCAAATTAACAACAAATAATGTATTTCCCCCATCTCTCCTGAGTTGGGTCAGTTTTGCCATGGTTTCTCGGATACAATTCTGGTATTTATAGTCTCTCGTGAATACCTCCCCCCTCAAATTATTGTTTAATCAGAAATGTACTATTTATTCCACCCATTCATATATAGAGAGCGAAAGATAGCAAGAGAGAGAGGGAGACAATTTTCGCTTCGAATACAAGACTTATGTAAATATGTCGTATATGAATTTAATTAGAAATATTTAAATTAATAATTTAGCTTATTTAGAAATTGATGATGCAATTCGATATTGTATCCGATCAAATATTACCAAATTATAATCTTTTAAATCATTTAAATATATATTCCCTTTACCACATTTATGGCGCTTTATTGACGTCCAATTGATTTTGAATTTGTTTTGGAATTGCTGGAGCAAGGCAAAAATAAAATGAATGAAGATGGCACAATGCGCATTTTCAATAATAATTATCATAAATCTTCGTTCTTTTCGAGGCGGTGTTGTCAGTCCACTTGGAATGTGTCGGCTATACTGCTCATAACAAAATAGAGGCTGAATTTTACAGCAAGAAATCAATTATGAAATTGTCGATGTTGATACAGTGCAATAATATTCAGATTTGTTGACATTCATCGAATTACTTCATATCGTAAACAACGTGCATTGAATCATTTTTTATACAATATATTTGTATCCGACGCAATGTCGGAGTCATAAAACATCATATCTTTTAGATATCTATTATTTCGCTGAAAATTTTTCATACGGAAGGGTATCCTCAATGAAAATTTTGAAGTTTTTCCAATTGGATGGTATTTCAAACATTTAATTATCACACAATGGTTTCAATGAACTATGCGAAAGTAATGAATAGTTTTTTTTTGATTGTCAGATATATTGTTTTGACATTTATTTGCTGTGCAATGCTGGTTCATTTGCAAAAACGAAAAAAAGTAACTATTCTGTATGGTAGCGAGAGCTGTGTGGATTCAGAGAATTTATTTCATGATTTGGGAGTGTCTAATATGCAAATGGTTTCGGGAATTTTACGTCGGAATAAGTGGTTTTCTTCTTTCGGTGCAGTATGTAATAATGATATACGCAATAGTTTGACAAAAACAATTTGTCCAATGGAATAAGCAAAATAATTTGAACAGCAGCAAATAGCAGACGCAACGAAATATTCAAAATCGATAACGCTATCCACCCTTCTATAATTGCTAAACATTCTTTCCAAAGAAAAATGCATGAATGAATAATGAGCCAAATTTACGTGTTTTTTTATTTTATTACGTATCAAGCCGAGGAAAAAAGGTATATTTTTACATCAAATAAAATATTCTCAGTATTATATGCTGAAAATTTCATTTTTTCCCCCAAAACTTATTAATTTTCAGTTGTTTACAATATCTATTCATCTGTGATAATAAGAGATGCTTTATTCATTATTTCCTGATTTCAATGGTATAATATTCGTCTTCATCTTCAAATGAAGCATATTTTCGTTGAGATGCACCTTTTCCTCCCCTTGCTGAAAGTTCCGCTGAAGGATCAAATCGATCTGATCTTTCTTTTCCATAAGAAAGTCTTCCATGTCGATCGAGAGGATCTGAATATCTTGGTTGTTCAGTTACATGGTTCGAATTTGCATGGTCATACATATGACTAGAACCATGAGCACTTTCATACACACTACCATCATCAGAATTGTCATCTACTTCTCCTGCTTTCATGCATCCGGCACATGCTTTCATATTCTTTGACATTTTACCAGAAATAGTCCTTTTAATATGATGAGAAACTGATTTTTTTCCCTCATGCTTGGACCCGACACTTTCAACGAACGCTTGCTCCTAATTTGAAAAAAAAATGGATGATACAACAAAAAAAGAATTATTTCTGGTACAAAAATGATGGAATTCGTTATCTAGTGACAATCGAGTAAACGTTCATTTTCCCCTCGCATCATGAACTCATCCTATTTTGTGCTATATTCTGATTAAATTTCTTCAAAGATCTACCAAAATATATAGTGAAACCCAATACTTACGTAAACTGCAAAGGCAGCAAAAATAGCTATAACAATGAAATATCTCATTTTGATAACACAATGAACGATTGAAGATGATTTTATCGTTCAACTAGCCTGAGTTTATATACCATTTAGAAAATGTTTGAAATCGAATTAATATTCATTCAGTTAGAAATTTGAATTTTCTTAAGAAAAAAACAGAGATATATTTATAGATATATAAATAATTCATTTGAAATCCACATCAAAATTCTGCGCTTTCGTGAAATTTACAATGCTGATTTCAATACAATTATTTCACAAAACACACACAGTAATGGTTTGAAAAACACTTTTTATCAGAATGGAATATGCAAATCAATTTGAACAGCAGGAAATAACAGAAGCAACGACATTTTCAAATTCGATCCACCCTACTGCTACTCACCAGTATTTTTCCATTTCTACATATTGTTTCCAAAGTCAAATACATAGCTAAATAATGAGTAGTTTTTTCTTTTCTAAATTTATTACGAGCCAAACCGAGGAAAACTAAATATTCTCAATATCATTTGCCCAAAATTATACTTCTTTCCTCAAACTTTATTATATTTCCTATGTTTGCAAGATGGTTCTTTCAATTGTGAACAGAATCTGTGGATTTCTGATAAGGAGCTTTTCTTTCACAATTTGGGAGAAAATTCTTGTGTACTCACACACAGAAGGGTATTCAGATTTGCACATGTGCAACAAATAAATAAATGTGCACAAATGTCAAAACCGAACTATAGAAGATTGTGTTGAGAATTTTATTAATGTATTTATTTATTTGTTACGAAGCCTAAATTTATGCCAATATGTGAACACAGCAAGCTATGCTCATGCTGAGACTTAGAATATCGGAATTGAATCCGAAAAACCATGGCAAAACCGGGCTGACTCATGAGAGTCAGGGGAAAAATCATGAACTTAAAAACTAATTCATCAAAGTAGGGTAAAAGACAGCAACATAATCAATCCAAATCATGTCAAATCATGGCGAAAATGATTTCGGTAGTTTAGACAATGTTACTTTTTATATACGTTTTACAGATTCGATCGAAGAAAGTGTTTTAAATTGAGTTTAAACAAATTTATAGATTCCGTATTACGAATTTCGAGAGGTATACTATTCCAGAATTTGATCGCGAAAAAACTGAATGCTCTATCATCGAAGGAAGTACGTGGATGAAATTGAACACGAAGATCGTCCGGATAACGCGAAGACTCGCCATTACGTATAAACATGTGATTCACGTATTGAAGAGAATTATTCGACAGTTGCTTATGGATCAATACAGCTGAGTGAAGCTTGACTCTACTCTCAGGTGTAAGGCCATTTAGACGCTCACGATATTCAGTAATGTGCTCATTACGTTTCAACCCGTGAACGTATTTTATCTTGTCGTTATCAGCGACAAGAATACGATTTTCCTGGTTTAGAGTGCTGTGTGCACCCCAACCGTAGGTAATCACATCACCGTAACTATGTGGAGCGTCGATCAAGATGTTTAAAAAAAAATCCGGTCCTTTACAACAGATGGCGTAATTAGTAGTATTCATTTAAAATATGTACTGCAAACAATATAATTACTTTTCCGCACACACCACTGTGTGTGGTAAAAGTATTGCGATCGGTCCAAAAAATTCAAAACGCTCGGAATAAGTTTTCTATGCGTTTTGAACCTAGAAAAAACGATTGCAACCATTCCCGGAGCAATTTTTTGTCCGTGTGTGGTACGTATCCGTTGTACGTTGTCCGTTGTCCATTGTACGTTGTCCGTTGTACGCAAAAAATTGTTAACACGATAACTCAAAAAATTGATTTTAGAATTGAACAAAAATGTACACACACATTTGTCTTCATTAGGAATAGAAACCTATTAATTTTCAGCCTAATCGGATAATTTTTTCGGGTAGCTCTAGTGGAGTGGAATCAAAAAATGGGCTGTTTTTCAATATAATTACGAAAAATTTGTATGGGGACTATGACTATTTCGCATTTTATCATTATGAAACTTCAAGTCATTCCAATTAGATTCAGGACTACCTCCCCTGTAAAATTTTCGATTTTCGGGGTCTTCTCGGGGTCGAAACGAAAAATTTGTATGGCAGCTATCTCAAGTTTATATTGTAACGAATTGAAACTTTGAATATATTATTTTTTTATGAATAAAATGAGTCATGCAAAATTTCAAGTCATTCTGACTAGATTTAGGACTACCTCCCCTGCAAAATTTCGGATTTTTGGAGTCTTTTCCGGGCCAAAACTGAAAAATTGTGTGGCGGCTATCTTAAGTTCACATTGTTTCCTTTTGGAACTGTCAAAATATTATTTTCTATATTTTTCAAGTCATTCTGATGAGATTTAAGACCAGCGCCCTCACAAAATTTTCAATTTTCGGGGTCAATATTCAAATCAATAAATTGGATGAAGTATTTGTGATTTTCTAATCTGTGTTTTTTCATCAGTTTGAATGCTCATGCTGTTGCCGAAAGTTATACTGTTATACATAACATAAATGTAGAAGCATATCTATCGTTGGCATGAATTGAAAGTGCACATCAGAGTGAACTAATTCGTAATTGTTATTACCAATTCAAAAATAGAGAACGTTGAAGTAACAATTAGGAGCTGAGATGTTTATTTGTTTTTATATTAAAATTTAAGTTTAAATCACATGATGTATAATGACTCGAAATTCGATCTCATCGTAATGACTTCAAATTTTCTGTGTCTCAAAGTTGCATGATGATTCGATAAGAAATAAACATAAATCCAATACAAAAAGCAATCAATGAAAAATGCGTAATCCCGAACAATTTCGGGAAATGTGCGGAAAAGTTAGTTTTACGTACGTAACACCATTTATTTTTTTGAGCTTTCAACATGTCCAATTTCGTACCGGAAAAACAACATTTGTGAGAAGTTGTACTTTTCAGTTATCAGTGGAAGAAAAGTGCAGCTGAAGCACGCCGTATTCTTGTGGAAGTCTCCGTCAAATAAAACTTATAAGGAATGGTTCATTTTGGAGAAAAAAGAACGTCCGGAGGGGCAAATAAATTTGAAAATGACGAATTAGAGGCCATGTCGAATGCTTGAGGAATCAGCCAATTCATTAAATGTGACTCAAGCTGCTGTTATCATTAGTTTAAAAGTAATGAGAATGATTCAAAAGCAAGGAAATTGGTTGCCACACGAACTGATACTAAGAGACGTTTAAAGACGGTTTTTCACCTGTGAATTGCTGCTTAAACGACGAAATAAAAAGAGTTGTTTGCATCAAATCGTGACTGGCGATGACAAGTGGATACACTACGATAACCCTAAGCCCAAAAAATACCTTACCAGACGAGGTAAACCGGTTCCATCTACACACAAGAAACAAATAAAGCACTAATACACACGCGCAATGGATTAACCTTCATACCATCCTGGCGTAGAAAACTACGCAATTCAATTTTTTTTAAATTTTTGTTCCAAAAATTGTAAACCAATGCTCATGAAACTTCTTGACTTTGTTTTTCTCTTCATTTTAAACATTAAAAAATGTTTCCCGATGTCAATTTTTTTTCGCATCGGAATATGACAAAACTTACATAGACTACCTTGTGTGCGTAGATTTCTACTCATATGAGATTTCAGTATATTTGACAGTTGATGTCATTCAGTTGTTAGTTTGTTTACAAGTATAGTTTGTGTTTGTAATGTTGTGAAATTTTTTGGGGAATATTTCTAAAAATATAAGATGACCAGACCAAAATATCTTACACAAGAGGAGATAGAAGCAATTCTCAATGAGACTGACGATGAAGATACAGACATTAGCGATGAAGAATATGAATTACAAGAAGAGACTTTGGTTGAAACAAGTGATTCTGATGTTGAAGAAGCGGACAATGACGAAATGGATGATTTGGCAGAAAACATCGCAATTGATGCAAATGCTGATCCACAATTTATATCAAAAGACGGCACTGTTTGGAAGCCCGAACCATTGGCAGATCAAACTGGAAGATTGCGTGGAGAAAAAGTTATCAATCTTCGCCCAGGAACAACAAGATTTACAAAAAAACCGTGTCGATTCTATCAAAGATACATTTCTCCTTTTCTTTCCGTCACCAATTGAAAACATCATTTTGAAGAATTCCAATGCGTATGCAAAAGCTAAACTTGGCGAAAACACCATAGAAATCGATTCAAATTTGTTACATGCATATATTGCTGTACTGATCTTGGCCGATGTGTCATTCGTTTTTTTTTTTTCTTTTTTCTATCTATGATTTTTATGTTTCGATTTTTTTTATTTAGATCCAAAAATGAAACTCTGATTGATTTGTTTGATGGTGAATATGGCCGGCCAATTTTCAGAGCAATTATGTCAAAGAAAACATTTGAATATATGAACCGAGTTATTCGATTCGATGATGTTATGAGCAGACGACAACAAAACTCCACCGACAAGTTTGCACCGATTCGTGATTTATTCGATAAATGGTCGGAAATTTTACCTGATTTCTTCAATCCATCTGAATGTGTCACTGTAGACGAACAACTTCTTGGTTTTCGTGGCAGATGTAAGTTTCGTCAGTACATGCCTTCCAAACCAGAAAGATACGGCCTAAAATTTTGGCTTTTGGTTTGTTCTGAAACATGTTATGTATGGAAAATACAGCCATATTTGGGAAAACCGGCTGGTGCAATTTCAGCTGAAAAAGGACAAGGTGCACGTGTCGTATTGGATCTGATCGGTGGGCTGAAAGGTCACAATGTAACGATGGATAATTTTTTCTCGTCGTACGATCTTGGCCAAAAATTGTTGTCAAAAGGACTCACAATGGTGGGTACGATGCGCAAAAATAAAACAAGCATTCCACCAAAGCTTCTTGAATGTAAGAACGTTCCTTTATACCAGTCAACCTTTGCGTTCACGGAAGACACAACACTCGTTTCTTACGTTGGACGAAAAAACAAGTGTGCAATTTTGCAGAGTACAATGCATAGTTCAAAAATTGTAGGATCTGGTGACAAAAAATTGCCAGAGATTATTGAATACTACAATAAAACTAAAGGTTTGTTCAATTGCTTCTGATTTGATCTTTCTACTATATACGTTCTTTGTTTTATTTCCTCCAGGTGGTGTGGATACTGTTGACAAGATGATTTCGTGTTACAGCTGTAAGCGCAAAACAAATCGATGGCCTATGGTCGTGTTTTCGGATATAATCGATATTTCAGCCTTGAATGCATTGATCATTTTCAAGGAGATATTTCCGAATTGGCAGACAACACAGAAAACTACGATACGGCGCAATTTTTTACGTGAACTTGGACTTTCTCTTGCGCAGCCATACATGAATATGAGAAAAGGCGTTCCCCGATCTAAGTCGTCAGCATCACTTCTTTCAACTAGTAGAGAATCTCTACAATGGCTTGAAGGTTCGCCAGCTATTTATTCTTCATCTTCCTCCGTTTCTCGTGAGTCGACAGTATCACGTGAAGGTTCACCAACATTGCTACCATCAACTTCATTCGAAATTCCACGTAAAAGAGCTAAAAGTGTTCCATCGGTATTGAAAGGCAGATCAAGATGTTACATTTGCTTCAGTGAGAAGTCCGCCAATAAAAATAATATGCATGAAACTATCTGTTGTTTCTGCACAAAAGGTGTTTGCAAAAGCAAGCATAATCGAAACGTTTGTGTAAAATGTATTGTAGAGCGACTTCTTTAAAAAAAATTCACTTTTAATTCAATTCTTTTAGAGAAAAATAAAATATGTTAATGAAAACTAATAAATATTAACTCAAAAAAAGTGTTTCCCATACAAATTACATAGAAATTCCATACGAGTAGAAATCTATTTGTAATTTTTTTGGAGATGGTATGAAGGTTAAAGGCACGTTAACACTGACATCGCTGACATTCACACCAATACAAGTGATAATACGTCTTTAACTCAATGTGCGCATGTTTTAGCGCTATATTCGAAAATGTTAAATATTGTAAGTAGAATGACATTTCCTAATATTTTGGCTAATTTGCTGGCATAGAATATCTAGAGAGCTTCAGCCATATTTCATATACTTTTCGGTATTTTTTGTGAATTTTATTGTTTCGCCGACCATTCCATTGGACTGGAAAATGTCCTCCGAACTGTTCGTGTTCGTTAGTGTTCGTTTGTTTCATTACGAACAAACGCACACATAAACACGAAGGAACGCGAACACAGCATTCACCGTTTTTTTTCTTTCGTGAACGTTCACGAACTGTTCGTGAACAGCCTTACTCCCGGTCATCTTTGCAACTTCTCGTTCGAGACAATACCTAGACCGATCTTATAAAGGTATTACAAAGACAGCGAGGGAACATTATCAGATGTCATCATATTTTCAGTCAGTCAACATAAATAATAATTTATGAATGTTTCGAATCTGGGCTTTTATAGCTATGACGCACTTTTGACTCATTATTTTTATATTTATTTTGCTTGGGATGAAATGTGTAGCAATGGAAAAATACTGAAGAGTAGGTTGGATCTATTTCGAAAATTTCGTTGTTTCTGTCATTTGCTGCTATTCAAATTAATTCTTAATTTCCATTCTGACAAAATGTTTTTCTTTTCAAACTAATGCATGTATCATTATATTTTTTGAGTTTTGTGAAGGAATTTACTTGAAATCAGCTTTGGAAATATCGCAGAAATGTGAAATTTTAAAGGTGGGTATCATGTGAATTATTTATAATTCACGTCTTTCTCTAGAAAAAAAATAAATTCAAATTTTCAACTGAATGAATATTAATTCGATTTCGAACATTTTCTAAATGGTATATAAACTCAGGCTAGTTGAACGATAAAATCATCTTCAATCGTTGTTTGTTTTATCAAAATGAGATATTTCATTGTTATAGTTATTTTTGCTGCCTTTGCAGTTTACGTAAGTAATGGGTTTCACTATATATTTTGGTAGATCTTTGAAGAAATTTAATCAGAACATAGCACAAAATTGGATGAGTTCATGATGCGAGGGGAAAATGAACGTTTAATCGATTGTCACTAGATAACGAATTCCATCATTTTTGTACCAGAAATAATTTGTTTTTTTTATTTTGTTATCCAAATTTTTTAAATAGGAGCAAGCGTTTGTTGAAAGTAGCGGGCATAAGAAATCATTTTGTGAGCATATTAAAAAGGGAATTTCTTCTAAAATTCCAAAGAGAATGCAAAGATGCGGATGCATGAGTGCATCTGATTCAGCTGATTCTGAACATAGAGGCACAGATTCTACGGAGGAACAAGTTGAATCTCCTTTACATCGAAGATATTCAGATCCAGTTGCACGTCACCCAAGATCTTCTTTCGCAGGTCGAAAATCAGATAAATTTGATGCTGAAATGGAATTGTCATACAAGGGAAAAGAACCATCTGCAACTGTCGAAGAAGACTCTTCAGATGAAGATAAAGAATATTTAACGTATGATGTCAAAAATGCAAATATGATTCGGACAAAAAGTTCCAAGCAAAAATGAATAAATCTTGTAAACAGCCGAATAGTAATAAGTTTTCGGGGAAAGAAGTAGAATTTTCGGCATATAATACTGAGAAAATTTTATTCGATGTAGTAATTGTTTTAAGATAACTTGTTTTCCTCGGCTTGATACGTAATAAATTAAAAAAACTTAAATTTGGCTCATTATTCATTCATGTATTTTTCTTTGGAAAGAATGTTTAGCAATGATATATTTGAGGTGCACCTGTGTGTAGGGTACACATGTGTATCGATTTTGAATATCATTATGTTTGTTATTTGCTGCTGTTCAAATTGATTTGCCTATTCCATTCTGATAAATTGTTTTTATCAAACCATTGTATGTAACATAATCACTGTTCATGTTGGGCAAAATAATCGAATTGAAATCAGCATTGTTAACAGAGATGTTATCTCTGAAGAGTTATCATTATAATCGATAAAAAAATACAATTTTTACTTTTCCGCACACACAACTGTGTGTAGTAAAAGTCTTGCGATCGGAATGAGTTTTCTCTGCGTTTTGAACCTAAAAAAAATGATTGCAACCATTCCCGGAGAAATTTGTCCGTGTGTGGTACGTTGTACATTGTCCGACATGGGCACGAGATAAGTATTTATCGCAAATCAACGCATAAATTGGTCTTCATTAGAAATAGAAACAATTTAATTTTCAGCTCAATCAGAAGGGTAGCTCAAGTGGGGTATAATCATTAAATGGGAGATTTTTCCAATATAATTAAGATATTTTTTAGAAAATGAAGAAGGAGATAATATAAATTTACATCACTACATAGCCATTGTGTAGTTCATGAGACATTGAATAAAGCACACAATTCAGTTGGTAGCACATACTCAAACAATACCGTCTTTTAATCACTATCTTTAAATCACGAATACCACATGGCGACAACTGCAGAAGGAACCAAAAAGGAGCACCGAAGAATATCATCGGAATCAACGAACAAAATTATTAAAAAATTAAATAAATGAAGCTAAAATCAAAGAAAAATTATGAATTGAGCGACAAAATAAAAGAAAAGGAAAGAATCGTCGAAAAAAAATGAAACGGGCAAGACCATCCGAAGACATGAATTGCAAGTTAATAAAGAAAAGCAATTGAACGTGATTTTAAAAAGAATAAGGCCTAATAATTATAAAGATCGCATCATAATAATTTTTATGATTTATTTTAATAATTTTCAGGTTGAATCGTAAGAATTATCATGATGAATCCTAATAAATAAAGGGTGATCCATTGGAGGATGTTTTGATTTCCAATTAAACGCTTAACATTGAATTTTATTACAGTGAACATTCTATTATAAGTCTAAAGAAAAATCTATGGCATTTATTTTTTTACGATTATCTCATACAAATGTTGACCAGGACTACGCTTCAAGTGGTTCACTTTGAAGGTTCAATTTTGAGCGACGGGTTCGAGCGGTATGTGCATGTAGCGGTAACTCGTGAAACTCTGCAGGTTTCTCATCAGCTCAAATGCGGCAATTCTGTTCATTAACTTACACATCGAACCAGAAGTGGGCCTCATCTTCACTTTATGCTGGACGTGGTTCAATCGGTCGAGTATCATCCAATAATTTACACAGGGTTTCAAATTTGCGGATGGTTTTGGCAATAGTGAGCTCGGTAGGTCGATGATGCACACCATAAGTTGATTTAAGGGCGCAACAAAAATTTGTGAGTCATTCCACTATGATTTGCCAAACAATACTGAATAAAAATGACATGACAGTTTGACACGAATCACGCGCGATTTGTTATCAAAATTGAATTTTGAAAATAAAACCTCCATGTCAAACTCGAACATGTGAACATAAGCACCGGCTACAGTGATTGTGCAACTTAGAATATTTTGGCCTCAAAATAGATCTATTTTGGATATTATTAGTAGAATTAAATTTTTCACTCCTTTCATAGAATTTAATTTTCAAAAATAGTGTTTTCGTGCATTTAATATGAGTAGATGACAAGTCCATTAGTTTCAGTGCTTGTGTCCGTTTTACTCATTTTAAGTTGTCATTAACTATCAATTTCAAGTTAATATTTCATTAGTAAATTTACAATTGGTTTCATGTTGTCTCCGCGCATATTCTCCACTATTAATGTCAATATAACGGTAAATGTTCGGTTAGTTAGGCTTTGTTATTTGACGAATGTACACGTAATTTGGTGAGTTCGTTCCAATTTCATACATTTGGCAAAGTTTAATTTCGCAAATTTGTACTAATTCCGATTTCGGTAGCATGGAAATTCCGCGGACATGTCTCTTTCGGCAAAATCGATGTGTTTTTTCTCGGGTGCAGTGTGGCTAAGCACGCCTCTCACCTTAAAATTCATTTAGCTCGAAATCGAAACATTGTGCCTCGGACGAGGGGAGGCCACGGAGCTCGCCTTCCCCGGGGCCTGACCGGAGCTCCACAGTTGAAAACCGTTTTGAATATAGGAACCTATAATTTGAGAGGAGGTTTTGAGTCGAAGAAATTCGAATTAGTCGAGAGAGCGAATGTTTTTGGTTTAGATGTTTTAGCTTTGAGTGATGTCCGTATTAAAGGACAGTTTGAAGATACGTTAGGGAATAATCGCATATTTCTGTCGGCTGTTTCTAGAGGAAGAGCTAATTGGGGCGTAGGATTTTTGATTCACAAAAATTTAGAGTCTTCGGTAGTCAGTCATAGATTCGTCAATGAAAGATTAATGTGGATCTCGATTAAACTTGGGGGAGCAATTTATAGATTTGTGAGTGTTTATTCGCCTTGTGAAGGGGCAGATCCGGATCGTTTGAACGATTTCTACATCGATCTGAATGACGTAGTCGATAGAAAGGGCAGTGAAAGAGTGATTCTATTAGGCGATTTTAATGCGAGAGTGGGTAGAAATGATCCAAATTTCTCCGCTGTACTGGGAAAATTCGGTGAAGAGTCTGCCGCGAATGGTAATGGGAAGAGATTACTCAATTTATGCCAGAGTTCGGATTTAGTTATAAGTTATAACTAATTCATTTTTCAAGCACAAGAAAATTCACATGTATTCGTGGGAAAATCCTGGTCAGAATCAAAAATCTCTTCTCGATTACATTAACGTTGAGGCAAGCTTGCGCAAAACAGTTTTAAATACGAGAGTGTGTAGAAGTTTTGGTCTAGACTCTGATCACTACTTGGTAACCAGCAAACTATGCATTAGCAAGAGCGGCTTAAGAAGCTATCAGAAGTCAACAAAAAGAGTGAAAGTGGAAAAATTGCGTGATGTGAATGTAGCGAGAGAGTTTTTAGCAAAATTAGGGGAAAAATTTGCGCAAGTCGAAGTGAACGAAGCGTCTGATATTGAGTATGAATGGAATTTTTTTTAAGGAAGTGATTGTAGAAGTAGCAAAAGAGTGTTGTGGCATGTTTGTCGTCAAGAATGGGAGAAAGAAGACTGAATGGTGGAATGAAGATATTAGAATTGCTGTGAAGGAAAAGAGAATGAGATGGATCCGCTGGTTGCAGAACCGAACTGATGAAAATCTGGAGTCGTATAGGGAACAAAAGCGTGTAGTGAAAATGATGGTGAAAGGAGCAAAAGAGAGAGAATGGGTGAAATTTGGTCAGGATCTAGAAGTTGCTGGACAACAGAGGAATAAGGTATTCTGGTCAAGGGTTAAGAACATTAGGAATGGAGGCAAGAAGCATGCTCCTGGAGCTGTTTTGGACAAGTCTGGCAATGTAGTGATGGGTAGGAAGAATGTGTTGAAACGATGGAAGGAATATTTTGATGAATTGCTGAATGTGGAAAATGCCGATTTGATGAATGAGAATGTGAATGTAAATGTGAGTAAAGAGAGTTTGGAAGAGATTAGCATGGATGAAATTCAGAATGCAATTGATAAGTTGAGTTGGGGTAAGGCTGCGGGTGTGGATGAGATTCGGAATGAATATTTGATTAGTAGTGGTTTGGTAGGTGTTCGCTGGTTATATCGCATCTTTAATTTAGCTTGGAGTTCCTCTGTTGTCCCCGAAGAATGGGGTGGCGCAGTCATTTCGCCACTTCATAAGAAAGGCAGTAATAGAGACTGCAACAACTATCGAGGAATTTCTCTACTGAGCGTTGTCGGAAAAGTATATAGTGCAATTTTGGAAAAGAGAACAAGAGCTATTGTTGAATCGCTCTTGGATGAAAATCAATCGGGCTTCTGCCCAATGCGCGGCTGTCAAGATCAAATTTTTTGCATGAGACAACTAATGGAGAAATTCCTTGAAAGGAATAGGGAACTGTACTTCTGTTTCGTGGATTTGCAGAAAGCATACGACTGCATTCCAAGATATAAGTTGTGGTCAATCTTGGCCGAATATGGTGTGAATGGTTATCTTCTCAACGCGATCCAAAGTTTGTACGCAAACAGTAAAGCAGCAGTAAGAGTGGATGGAGATTTGAGTGAATGGTTTGAAGTACGTAATGGTCTCCGACAGGGATGTACAATTTCACCTCTTCTATTCATTATTTATATGGACAAGCTGATCAAATCAGCCAATTTAAGGCGTAGAGTAGCTTTGGGGGGAAATATTATCTCTGCACTCGCTTACGCAGATGATCTGGTACTGTTTGGCAATTCTGGACTGGAGCTGCAAAATAGTATCAAAGATTTGGAAGAGGCTTGTACGAACTTCGGAATGACCATAAGCGGCACAAAAACTCAAGTTATGCATGTGGGCAAAACTCGAAAGCCAATTCATTGCACATTGAATGGTAACTTGTTGGAACAAGTTTCCCAATTCAAATATTTGGGTTGCATCTTTTCGGAAGATGGTAAGTTTAATAAAGAGTTTGAACAGCGTAGGGTTAATGAAAATAAAGTAGTAGCCCAACTTAGATCACACGTTTTTAATAAACGTGAATTGAGTACAGAAACAAAGATTCACGGGTCAATCTCCAGACCAACTATTCTATATGGTAGCGAGAGCTGGGTTGATTCTGAGAATTTGATTCATGATCTGGAAGTGTCAGATATGAAAGTGTTGAGAATGGTTTCGGGAATCTCGCGCCGCGATCAGTGGGAAAACTGAATCCGAAATGAGACGATTCGGGGGGATTTGAACGTCGATTCGGTAGGCGAGGAAGCAAGAAAATCCAGACTGAGATGGTTTGGTCATGTAAAACGCATGGGAGAGGAGCGATTACCGAAACGGATTCTGATGGGCCGAGAGGTAGGGGTAGACCACGTAGACGTTATTTGGATTCGGTTAAATGTGATTTGAATGTCAGGGGATATGAATGGTGTGATGAAACTCAAAACTTGGCTCTCGATCGAGGTTTGTGGAAAGGTATCGTTAGGGGTGTATGAGGCAATTTGTTTCGTAAAACAGACCAGACGCTGAAAGGCATTAATGGTCTATAAACGCTTGTTGTTGCTGTTGTAATAAAACCTCCAAATGAATCACCCTTTATAATGAATGAACCATAATAATTATTTTGATTGACATCCTAATAATTATCATGATTACACCCGATGAATTAATATGTTAAATCATGATAATTATTATGATGTAACTCTGATAACATTATTACGATTTTATTATGATATATTAAGTTAATAAAATCATAATAATGTTATTAGTATCCAATTCTAATAACGGTATTACTCAAAATGCTCTATCAAAATAATTTTTTAATACGTGCAAAGCAAATCGGCGACCACGTGCCTGCGTACAAATCATATAATATGGTAAATTAACGAGAAACAACAACAAACGTTGTAATTATAAGCACACATTTTAAAAATGTCCGGCATACGGTAAAGCGTGTACGACATGTAGTGAACTCAACCATATTTAGTGTGTGTAGGCCTCGTAACGTTAACAGCATTTAATCATTTGAATGAATCAGTCATGAATAAAATCGATGATGATACCATTCACAGAAAGTGGATCAAAAAAATAGGCGCACACTCTGAAAATGTTTCATTCAAGATAGACACCGGAGCAGAGGTGTATGTAATATTACACAGTGTATTTCGTCGATTAAAGAATGTTGAAATGAGACGCTCGAACATTATCTTGAAAGCATATGGTGGTCATGCGATCAAACCAATGGGTATGTGCAGCGTTGTGCGACGTAATCTACATCATGTAGACTACGCCATTCTATACGCGTCAACAATTCGATGTAGACAATAATTTATTGTCTACCTTCTACCTTCCCTACGAGGAAACAATGTAGACAATGAAAATGAATTTTTGCATGAAAATATACTAAATAAAAAAATGTTTGTTTAACAATTTCAAATCATTAGAAAATATCTTTTTTATTTTTATTCCGAGTCATCACTTTCACCATTGTAGGAAACATCAGAAATTCTTAATGAATAATAAATGTGTAATAAATTTTTTGATCTTTCAAAGGTTAAACGATTTCGAGTCAAAGAATGAACATATGACCAGCTTAAAAAAAGTCTTTCGATTTGCGCAGATGAAGCTGGAATGTCCAAAAGCTTTATGGCCAAACGAGAGAGAGTCGGGTGTTGCATTGCAGCCATATTCCAAAAAAACTAATGGCTTTGCTATGCCTTTATCAAATAATTTCCGGAAAAATTAAGTTTTTCTTTTAGAGCTGTCCCATTCTTCCAATCTAGTTCCTTCTTCAATTCCATTCTAACCTAAAATAATGCGTTGTCTACATTGTGTACGTCATTGTCGACATAGTTGACATTGTCTACACTAAATTTAATTGTCTACGCATTGTTTACGCTGAAATGTAGACAAATAAAGTCTACGCGTCGAGGAACAACACTGGGTATGTGTTCTTTGATTTGCTCGCATAAAAATATGTCATTGAGGGCTGTATTCGCTGTTGTTGACTTAGATGTATTGCCAAAACTTGGCAACAAAAATTCGAAAATATGCTTTGTTACATCTTGGTGAAAAAGGAATGTATCGCACGCTCCTCACAAAGTGCCGTTAGCAATAAACACGAAATTAAGAATGAGATTGAATGAATTAGAAAAAACGGTATTATTGAAAAAGCCAATGATAACAAATATGAATGTGTTCATCATCTTGTAACTGTTGAAAAGAGAGATTTAAATAAGACACTGAGATTGTGCATTGGTCTTTCTGAATAAAATGAGGAAATATTAGACGAACAGGCATACATACCAATATTTGAAGAGTTTTCTTCTAGTATAAGTGGAATGAAATATTTCACAGCCTTAGATTTGAAGGATGGGTTTGGACAGGTTCGATTATCGAATGAGTCGAAAATTTACACACATTTGCCACACCATTTGGTGTGGCATTCGTATGTCATTCAAAAATGTGTACATTTATCTTGATGATATTCTTATTGTGGGCAAAACAAAAGGATAACACGATGAAACATTAATAAAGGTATTAGAAAGTGCGAAACAAAAAGAATGTAAAATTCAATAAGAATAAAATGCAACTTGCATCTGAATCAGTGAAATATTTGGGTCGCATATAGAGTAAAACAAGATACCAAATCATCTTCATGGGATTTTTTTAGGGACAAATGTAAACAGTCATAACTTTTGAACGGTTGGATGGATTTTAATTATTGAGGTGCTATTGGGAACGTCTTGACGAATAGAATCGTGAACACTTAGTGGTGACTGCTCCCCAAAATAGAAAAGGAAATTTGAGTCACATTTTCAAACGCTTATAATTAGAGTGTGGGAAGGTCGATTTCCAAATTTCCATGTATTTTCTGGGCCTATGGCTTAAGGATTTCCCCACTATACGCTATTTCTTTGGAATGGACATCTTCATCAAAATTTCGAAATCTCGTGTTTTATAATTTCGAAAAATATACAGGCTTCTGACTTTTTCACTCAGGGAGCTTGCGTCACTCACGTAGACTGCCGTCTATCGTGATAGTACCCATCCAAATGTTTCGTTTTGTTACGAGAAACGACAAATTTGTATGGGAAATATACATATTTCATATCATATCATTATGGAGCTTTCGGACTCTGATTTTTTAATGAAAAAATGAGTCACACAAAATGAATCAATTATTCAATAATCTTTCAAAGGCGAAGGTCAAACAAAATAGCACAAATGAGATATTAGTACCAAATCCCAGGCGGCAATACGGCACCAATTCCGCCCATGGTACGTCTTTTGCAAACATACAATTACATTAAGAGTGGGATGATATTCATGAAGAGAATTGGAATATCGGAATTGAATTCGAAAAACCATGGCAAAACCGGGCTGGCTCATGAGAGTCAGGGGAAAAATCATGAACTTAAAAACTAATTCATCAAAGTAAGGTAAAAGACAGCAACATAATCAATCCAAATCATGTCAAATCATGGCGGAAATGATTTCGGTAGTTTAGACAATGTTACTTTTTATATACGTTTTACAGATTCGATCGAAGAAAGTGTTTTAAATTGAGTTTAAACAAATTTATAGATTCCGTATTATGAATTTCGAGAGGTATACTATTCCAGAATTTGATCGCGAAAAAACTGAATGCTCTATCATCGAAGGAAGTACGTGTATGAAATTGAACACGAAGATCGTCCGGATAACGCGAAGACTCGCCATTACGTATAATCATGTGATTCACGTATTGAAGAGAATTATTCGATAGTTGCTTATGGATCAATACAGCTTAGTGAAGCTTGACTCTACTCTCAGGTGTAAGGCTATTTACGACAAGAATACGATTTTCCTGGTTTAGAGTGCTGTGTGCACCCCAACCGTAGGTAATCACATCACCGTAACTATGTAGAGGATCGACCAAGAAGTTTAAAAAAAATTCCGGTCTTTTACAACAGATGGTGTAATTAGTAGTATTCATTTAAATTATGTACTGCAAACCTTCCATATCATATCTATTCTCCAGCGCCATCTCTTGGGCAGTAGTATTGATGTGATATTTCAATCGTTTCAATGACTCATTTGTTTTTATTATTTGTGTCAATAAAAATTGTTCGTATTACAATGGATCTAAATTGAGTTCACCGATGTAAAATAAGATGGCGCGGTCAATTGGCATACTTTCGAATAGCTCTCCAATCCCATACAAGTACGGTCCGCTTGGTTGTTTGCATTAAATCGTGACTAGCGATGGTAAGTGGATACACTACGATAACCCTTAAATCAAAGACAGCGAGGGAACATTATCATCATCTTCTCAGTCGGTCAACATAAATAATAATTTATGAATTTTTCGAATCTGGGCTTTTATAGCTATGACGCACTTTTGAATCATTATTTTTATATTGGGAGTACAAATTGAAAACCGTGCATTTTTTTCAAAATTTCGATCTTTATTATGGAAAAATATTTGCTCTATAATTGTCCATCGCTAGCCACAACTTTTTCCCATCTTTCTGGCAAATTACGGATTCCGCGTCGAAAGAAATCTGTGCTTTTTTCGGCTATCCATGAATCGACCCATTTTTTGCATTCCTCGTAAGAATGGAAATGCTGTTCAGCCAGGCCATGTGTCATTGATCGGAAGAGGTGGTAGTCGGAAGGGGCAATGTCTGGGCTATACGGCGGGTGGGGTAGGACTTCCCATCGAAGCGTTTCCAAGTAGGTTTTAACGACCTGAGCAACATGTGGCCGAGCGTTGTCATGTTGCAAAATAACTTTATCGTGTCTTGCGACCGTTTCCGACCGTTTTTCCTTCAGTGCTCGGCTCAAACGCATCAATTGAGTTCGGTACAATGCTCCTGTGATGGTTTCGTTTGGTTTCAACAACTCATAATAGATCACGCCGAGCTGATCCCACCAAATACACAGCATTAGCTTCGAGCCATGAATGTTCGGCTTTGGCGTCGATGTTGATGCGTGGCCGGGGTAACCATACGATTTTTTTCGCTTCGGATTATCGTAATGAATCCACTTTTCATCACCAGTCACAATACGATGCAAAAACCCTTCCGTTTTTGCCTTTGAAGCAGCTGTTCACAAGTGAAAAAACGGCGTTCGATGTCTCTCGGCTTCAATTCGTATGGCACCCAATTTCCTTGCTTTTGAACCATTCCCATGGCTTTTAAACGATAGGAGATGGATTGTTGTGTCACTCCCAATGATTTTGCAAGTTTTTCTTGCGTTTGACACGAGTCTTCATCGAGTAATGCTTCCAACTCCTCGTCTTCAAATTTTTTCACTTGGCCTGGACGCTATTTGTCTTCCACATCAAAATCACCACTTTTGAACCGCGCAAACCACTCCTGGCACGTTCTAATCGACGGAGCATATTCTGGATATGCTTCGCATAACAAACGATGACTCTCGGAAGCATTTTTCTTCAGATTAAACCAATAAAGTAAAACTTCCCGCAAATGCTGTTTTGTAGGCACGTAGCTCGACATTTTCAACGCAATAATAAACTTGTGTATTCAACTGAATGATAAGTTTGACAGATCGTTTTCAATGTATTTTTTTATCCTATTTAAGATACAATAGCTGTCAAAGTCAAAATAATGACATCTATGATAGATATGAAGTTAGTAACGAATGCGCGGTTTTCAATTTGTACTCCCAATATTTATTTTGCTTGGGATAAAATGTGTAGCAATGGAAAAATACTGAAGAGTAGGTTGGATCTATTTCGAAAATTTCGTTGTTTCTGTCATTTGCTGCTATTCAAATTAATTCTTAATTTCCATTCTGACAAAATGTTTTTTTTTTTTTTTCAAACTAATGCATGTATCATTATATTTTTTGTGTTTTGTGAAGGAATTTACTTGAAATCAGCTTTGGAAATATCGCAGAAATGTGAAATTTTTAAGGTGGATATCATGTGAATTATTTATAATTCACGTCTTTCTCTAGAAAAAAAGTAAATTCAAATTTCCAACTGAATGAATATTAATTCGATTTAGAAAATTTTCTAAATGGTATATAAACCCAGGCTAGTTGAACGATAAAATCATCTTCAATCGTTCATTGTGTTATCAAAATGAGATATTTCATTGTTATAGTTATTTTTGCTGCCTTTGCAGTTTACGTAAGTAATGGGTTTCACTATATATTTTCGTAGATCTTTGAAGAAATTTAATCAGAACATAGCACAAAATTGGATGAGTTCATGATGCGAGGGGAAAATGAACGTTTAATCGATTGTCACTAGATAACGAATTCCATCATTTTTGTACCAGAAATAATTTGTTTTTTTTATTTTGTTATCCAAATTTTTTAAATAGGAGCAAGCGTTTGTTGAAAGTAGCGGGCATAAGAAATCAGTTTGTGAGCATATTAAAAAGGGAATTTCTTCTAAAATTCCAAAGAGTATGCAGAAATGCGGATGCATGATTGCATCTGATTCAGCTGATTCTGAACATAGAGGCACAGATTCTACGGAGGAACAAGCCAAATCTCCTAAACATCGAAGATATTCAGATCCAGTTGCACGTCATCCAAGGTCTTCTAACGCAGGTCGAAAATCAGATAAATTTGATGCTGAAATGGAATTGTCATACAAGGGAAAAGAACCATCTGCAACTGTCGAAGAAGGCTCTTCAGATGAAGATAAAGAATATTTAACGTATGATGTCAAAAATGCAAATATGATTCGGACAAAAAGTTCCAAGCAAAAATGAATAAATCTTGTAAACAGCCGAATAGTAATAAGTTTTCGGGGAAAGAAGTAGAATTTTCGGCATATAATACTGAGAATATTCGATGTAGTAATTGTTTTAAGATAACTTGTTTTCCTCGGCTTGATACGTAATAAATTAAAAAAACTTAAATTTGGCTCATTATTCATTCATGTATTTTTCTTTGGAAAGAATGTTTAGCAATGATATATTTGAGGTGCACCTGTGTGTAGGGTACACATGTGTATCGATTTTGAATATCATTACGTTTGTTATTTGCTGCTGTTCAAATTGATTTGCCTATTCCATTCTGATAAATTGTTTTTATCAAACCATTGTATGTAACATAATCACTGTTCATGTTGTGCAAAATAACCATATTGAAATCAGCATTGTCAACAGAGATGTTATCTCTGAAGAGTTATCATTATAATCGATAAAAAAATACAATTTTTACTTTTCCGCACACACTACTGTGTATAGTAAAAGTCTTGCGATCGGAATGAGTTTTCTCTGCGTTTTGAACCTAAAAAAAAATGATTGCAACCATTCCCGGAGAAATTTGTCCGTGTGTGGTACGTTGTACATTGTCCGACATGGGCACGAGATAAGTATTTATCGCAAATCAACGCATAAATTGGTCTTCATTAGAAATAGAAACAATTTAATTTTCAGCTCAATCAGAAGGGTAGCTAAAGTGGGGTATAATCATTAAATGGGCGATTTTTCCAATATAATTGAGATATTTTTTAGAAAATGAAGAAGGAGATAATATAAATTTACATCACTACATAGCCATTGTGTAGTTCGTGAGACATTGAATAAAGCGCACACTTCAGTTGGTAGCACATACTCAAACAATACCGTCTTTTAATCACTATCTTTAAATCACGAATACCACATGGCGACAACTGCAGAAGGAACCAAAAAGGAGCACCGAAGAATATCATCGGAATCAACGAACAAAATTATTAACAAATTAAATAAATGAAGCTAAAATCAAAGAAAAATTATGAATTGAGCGACAAAATAAAAGAAAAGGAAAGAATCGTCGAAAAAAAATGAAACGGGCAAGACCATCCGAAGACATGAATTGCAAGTTAATAAAGAAAAGCAATTGAACGTGATTTTAAAAAGAATAAGGCCTAATAATTATAAAGATCGCATCATAATAATTTTTATGATTTATTTTAATAATTTTCAGGTTGAATCGTAAGAATTATCATGATGAATCCTAATAAATAAAGGGTGATCCATTGGAGGATGTTTTGATTTCCAATTAAACGCTTAACATTGAATTTTATTACAGTGAACATTCTATTATAAGTCTAAAGAAAAATCTATGGCATTTATTTTTTTACGATTATCTCATACAAATGTTGACCAGGACTACGCTTCAAGTGGTTCACTTTGAAGGTTCAATTTTGAGCGACGGGTTCGAGCGGTATGTGCATGTAGCGGTAACTCGTGAAACTCTGCAGGTTTCTCATCAGCTCAAATGCGGCAATTCTGTTCATTAACTTACACATCGAACCAGAAGTGAGCCTCATCTTCACTTTATGCTGGATGTGGTTCAACCGGTCGAGCATCATCCAATAATTTACACAGGAATATGAATAAAAATGACATGACAGTTTGACACGAATCCCGCGCGATCTGTTATCAAAATCTTTTGAAAATAAAACCTCCAAATGAATCACCCTTTATAATGAATGAATCATAATAATTATTTTGATTGACATCCTAATAATTATCATGATTACACCCGATGAATTAATATGTTAAATCATGATAATTATTATGATGTAACTCTGATAACATTATTACGATTTTATTATGATATATTAAGTTAATAAAATCATAATAATGTTATTAGTATCCAATTCTAATAACGGTATTACTCAAAATGCTCTATCAAAATAATTTTTTAATACGTGCAAAGCAAATCGGCGACCACGTGCCTGCGTACAAATCATGTAATATGGTAAATTAACGAGAAACAACAACAAACGTTGTAATTATAAGCACACATTTTAAAAATGTCCGGCATACGGTAAAGCGTGTACGACATGTAGTGAACTCAACCATATTTAGTTTGTGTAGGCCTCGTAACGTTAACAGCATTTAATCATTTGAATGAATCAGTCATGAATAAAATCGATGATGATACCATTTACAGAAAGTGGATCAAAAAAATAGGCGCACAGTCTGAAAATGTTTCATTCAAGATAGACACCGAAGCAGAGGTGAATGTAATATTACACAGTGTATTTCGTCGATTAAAGAATGTTGAAATGAGACGCTCGAACATTATCTTGAAAGCATATGGTGGTCATGCGATCAAACCAATGGGTATGTGCAGCGTTGTGCGACGTAATCTACATCATGTAGACTACGCCATACTATACGCGTCAACAATTCGATGTAGACAATAATTTATTGTCTACCTTCTACCTTCCCTGCGAGGAAACAATGTAGACAATGAAAATGAATTTTTGCATGAAAATATACTAAATAAAAAAATGTTTGTTTAACAATTTCAAATCATTAGAAAATATCTTTTTTATTTTTATTCCGAGTCATCACTTTCACCATTGTAGGAAACATCAGAAATTCTTAATGAATAATAAATGTGTAATAAATTTTTTGATCTTTCAAAGGTTAAACGATTTCGAGTCAAAGAATGAACGTATGACCAGCTTAAAAAAAGTCTTTCGATTTGCGCAGATGAAGCTGGAATGTCCAAAAGCTTTATGGCCAAACGAGAGAGAGTCGGGTGTTGCATTGCAGCCATATTCCAAAAAAAATAATGGCTTTGCTATGCCTTTATCAAATAATTTCCGGGAAAATGAAGTTTTTCTTTTAAAGCTGTCCCATTCTTCCAATCCAGTTCCTTCTTCAATTCCATTCTAACCTAAAATAATGCGTTGTCTACATTGTGTACGTCATTGTCGACATAGTTGACATTGTCTACACTAAATTTAATTGTCTACGCATTGTTTACGCTGAAATGTAGACAAATAAAGTCTACGCGTCGAGGAACAACACTGGGTATGTGTTCTTTGATTTGCTCGCATAAAAATATGTCATTGAGGGCTGTATTCGCTGTTGTTGACTTAGATGTATTGCCAAAACTTGGCAACAAAAATTCGAAAATATGCTTTGTTACATCTTGGTGAAAAAGGAATGTATCGCACGCTCCTCACAAAGTGCCGTTAGCAATAAACACGAAATTAAGAATGAGATTGAATGAATTAGAAAAAACGGTATTATTGAAAAAGCCAATGATAACAAATATGAATGTGTTCATCATCTTGTAACTGTTGAAAAGAGAGATTTAAATAAGACACTGAGATTGTGCATTGGTCTTTCTGAATAAAATGAGGAAATATTAGACGAACAGGCATACATACCAATATTTGAAGAGTTTTCTTCTAGTATAAGTGGAATGAAATATTTCACAGCCTTAGATTTGAAGGATGGGTTTGGACAGGTTCGATTATCGAATGAGTCGAAAATTTACACACATTTGCCACACCATTTGGTGTGGCATTCGTATGTCATTCAAAAATGTGTACATTTATCTTGATGATATTCTTATTGTGGGCAAAACAAAAGGATAACACGATGAAACATTAATAAAGGTATTAGAAAGTGCGAAACAAAAAGAATGTAAAATTCAAAACGAATAAAATGCAACTTGCATCTGAATCAGTGAAATATTTGGGTCACATATAGAGTAAAACAAGATACCAAATCATCTTCATGGGATTTTTTTAGGGACAAATGTAAACAGTCATAACTTTTGAACGGTTGGATGGATTTTAATTATTGAGGTGCTATTGGGAACGTCTTGACGAATAGAATCGTGAACACTTAGTGGTGACTGCTCCCCAAAATAGAAAAGGAAATTTGAGTCACATTTTCAAACGCTTATAATTAGAGTGTGGGAAGGTCGATTTCCAAATTTCCATGTATTTTCTGGGCCTATGGCTTAAGGATTTCCCCACTATACGCTATTTCTTTGGAATGGACATCTTCATCAAAATTTCGAAATCTCGTGTTTTATAATTTCGAAAAATATACAGGCTTCTGACTTTTTCACTCAGGGAGCTTGCGTCACTCACGTAGACTGCCGTCTATCGTGATAGTACCCATCCAAATGTTTCGTTTTGTTACGAGAAACGACAAATTTGTATGGGAAATATACATATTTCATATCATATCATTATGAAGCTTTCGGACTCTGATTTTTTAATGAAAAAATGAGTCACACAAAATGAATCAATTATTCAATAATCTTTCAAAGGCGAAGGTCAAACAAAATAGCACAAATGAGATATTAGTACCAAATCCCAGGCGGCAATACGGCACCAATTCCGCCCATGGTACGTCTTTTGCAAACATACAATTACATTAAGAGTGGGATGATATTCATGAAGAGAATTGGAATATCGGAATTGAATTCGAAAAACCATGGCAAAACCGGGCTGGCTCATGAGAGTCAGGGGAAAAATCATGAACTTAAAAACTAATTCATCAAAGTAAGGTAAAAGACAGCAACATAATCAATCCAAATCATGTCAAATCATGGCGGAAATGATTTCGGTAGTTTAGACAATGTTACTTTTTATATACGTTTTACAGATTCGATCGAAGAAAGTGTTTTAAATTGAGTTTAAACAAATTTATAGATTCCGTATTATGAATTTCGAGAGGTATACTATTCCAGAATTTGATCGCGAAAAAACTGAATGCTCTATCATCGAAGGAAGTACGTGTATGAAATTGAACACGAAGATCGTCCGGATAACGCGAAGACTCGCCATTACGTATAATCATGTGATTCACGTATTGAAGAGAATTATTCGATAGTTGCTTATGGATCAATACAGCTTAGTGAAGCTTGACTCTACTCTCAGGTGTAAGGCTATTTACGACAAGAATACGATTTTCCTGGTTTAGAGTGCTGTGTGCACCCCAACCGTAGGTAATCACATCACCGTAACTATGTAGAGGATCGACCAAGAAGTTTAAAAAAAATTCCGGTCTTTTACAACAGATGGTGTAATTAGTAGTATTCATTTAAATTATGTACTGCAAACCTTCCATATCATATCTATTCTCCAGCGCCATCTCTTGGGCAGTAGTATTGATGTGATATTTCAATCGTTTCAATGACTCATTTGTTTTTATTATTTGTGTCAATAAAAATTGTTCGTATTACAATGGATCTAAATTGAGTTCACCGATGTAAAATAAGATGGCGCGGTCAATTGGCATACTTTCGAATAGCTCTCCAATCCCATACAAGTACGGTCCGCTTGGTTGTTTGCATTAAATCGTGACTAGCGATGATAAGTGGATACACTACGATAACCCTTAAATCAAAGACAGCGAGGGAACATTATCATCATCTTCTCAGTCGGTCAACATAAATAATAATTTATGAATTTTTCGAATCTGGGCTTTTATAGCTATGACGCACTTTTGAATCATTATTTTTATATTGGGAGTACAAATTGAAAACCGTGCATTTTTTTCAAAATTTCGATCTTTATTATGGAAAAATATTTGCTCTATAATTGTCCATCGCTAGCCACAACTTTTTCCCATCTTTCTGGCAAATTACGGATTCCGCGTCGAAAAAAATCTGTGCTTTTTTCGGCTATCCATGAATCGACCCATTTTTTGCATTCCTCGTAAGAATGGAAATGCTGTTCAGCCAGGCCATGTGTCATTGATCGGAAGAGGTGGTAGTCGGAAGGGGCAATGTCTGGGCTATACGGCGGGTGGGGTAGGACTTCCCATCGAAGCGTTTCCAAGTAGGTTTTAACGACCTGAGCAACATGTGGCCGAGCGTTGTCATGTTGCAAAATAACTTTATCGTGTCTTGCGACCGTTTCCGACCGTTTTTCCTTCAGTGCTCGGCTCAAACGCATCAATTGAGTTCGGTACAATGCTCCTGTGATGGTTTCGTTTGGTTTCAACAACTCATAATAGATCACGCCGAGCTGATCCCACCAAATACACAGCATTAGCTTCGAGCCATGAATGTTCGGCTTTGGCGTCGATGTTGATGCGTGGCCGGGGTAACCATACGATTTTTTTCGCTTCGGATTATCGTAATGAATCCACTTTTCATCACCAGTCACAATACGATGCAAAAACCCTTCCGTTTTTGCCTTTGAAGCAGCTGTTCACAAGTGAAAAAACGGCGTTCGATGTCTCTCGGCTTCAATTCGTATGGCACCCAATTTCCTTGCTTTTGAACCATTCCCATGGCTTTTAAACGATAGGAGATGGATTGTTGTGTCACTCCCAATGATTTTGCAAGTTTTTCTTGCGTTTGACACGAGTCTTCATCGAGTAATGCTTCCAACTCCTCGTCTTCAAATTTTTTCACTTGGCCTGGACGCTATTTGTCTTCCACATCAAAATCACCACTTTTGAACCGCGCAAACCACTCCTGGCACGTTCTAATCGACGGAGCATATTCTGGATATGCTTCGCATAACAAACGATGACTCTCGGAAGCATTTTTCTTCAGATTAAACCAATAAAGTAAAACTTCCCGCAAATGCTGTTTTGTAGGCACGTAGCTCGACATTTTCAACGCAATAATAAACTTGTGTATTCAACTGAATGATAAGTTTGACAGATCGTTTTCAATGTATTTTTTTATCCTATTTAAGATACAATAGCTGTCAAAGTCAAAATAATGACATCTATGATAGATATGAAGTTAGTAACGAATGCGCGGTTTTCAATTTGTACTCCCAATATTTATTTTGCTTGGGATAAAATGTGTAGCAATGGAAAAATACTGAAGAGTAGGTTGGATCTATTTCGAAAATTTCGTTGTTTCTGTCATTTGCTGCTATTCAAATTAATTCTTAATTTCCATTCTGACAAAATGTTTTTTTTTTTTTTCAAACTAATGCATGTATCATTATATTTTTTGTGTTTTGTGAAGGAATTTACTTGAAATCAGCTTTGGAAATATCGCAGAAATGTGAAATTTTTAAGGTGGATATCATGTGAATTATTTATAATTCACGTCTTTCTCTAGAAAAAAAGTAAATTCAAATTTCCAACTGAATGAATATTAATTCGATTTCGAAAATTTTCTAAATGGTATATAAACCCAGGCTAGTTGAACGATAAAATCATCTTCAATCGTTCATTGTGTTATCAAAATGAGATATTTCATTGTTATAGTTATTTTTGCTGCCTTTGCAGTTTACGTAAGTAATGGGTTTCACTATATATTTTCGTAGATCTTTGAAGAAATTTAATCAGAACATAGCACAAAATTGGATGAGTTCATGATGCGAGGGGAAAATGAACGTTTAATCGATTGTCACTAGATAACGAATTCCATCATTTTTGTACCAGAAATAATTTGTTTTTTTTATTTTGTTATCCAAATTTTTTAAATAGGAGCAAGTGTTTGTTGAAAGTAGCGGGCATAAGAAATCAGTTTGTGAGCATATTAAAAAGGGAATTTCTTCTAAAATTCCAAAGAGTATGCAAAGATGCGGATGCTTGAGTGCATCTGATCCAGCTGATTCTGGACATAGAGGCACAGATTCTACGGAGGAACAAGTCAAATCTCCTAAACATCGAAGATATTCAGATCCAGTTGCACGCCATCCAAGATCTTCTTTCGCAGGTGAAAGATCAGATGTATTAAATGCTGAAATGGAATTGTCATTCAAGGGAAAAGAACCATCTGCAACTGTTGAAGAAGACTCTTCAGATGAAGATAAAGAATATTTAACGTATGAAGTCAAAAATGCAAATATGATTCGGACAAAAAGTTCTAAGCAAAAATGAATAAATCTTGTAAACAGCCGAATAGTAATAAGTTTTCGAGGAAAGAAGTAGAATTTTCGGCATATAATACTGAGAATATTCGATGTAGTAATTGTTTTAAGATAACTTGTTTTCCTCGGCTTGATACGTAATAAATTAAAAAAACTTAAATTTGGCTCATTATTCATTCATGTATTTTTCTTTGGAAAGAATGTTTAGCAATGATATATTTGAGGTGCACCTGTGTGTAGGGTACACATGTGTATCGATTTTGAATATCATTATGTTTGTTATTTGCTGCTGTTCAAATTGATTTGCCTATTCCATTCTGATAAATTGTTTTTATCAAACCATTGTATGTAACATAATCACTGTTCATGTTGTGCAAAATAATCGTATTGAAATCAGCATTGTTAACAGAGATGTTATCTCTGAAGAGTTATCATTATAATCGATAAAAAAATACAATTTTTACTTTTCCGCACACACTACTGTGTGTAGTAAAAGTCTTGCGATCGGAATGAGTTTTGTCTGCGTTTTGAACCTAAAAAAAAATTATTGCAACCATTCCCGGAGAAATTTGTCCGTGTAGAAATGGTACGTTGTATTATCGGTCGCAAAAGAATGATCCATGAATACATTCAAAGAATAGAAGCATACAAACACACCACAATGGGCTCCGTGTATGTGTTTGTGATTTTTTTGAAATACACAGCATACGTATGTGAGACAAGGATAGCGTAATCTAAGCACATCTGCGTATCACACAGTGGAGAAGCAAATGCAGGCAAGCATTCCACATCGTTGTTGGTCTCAGATAGCGGTAACTTGTTTACATTCTATTCAGATCAAATGCGCTACGTTAAAAGATATTGTCAATTCGTGTAAATGAATAAATTAGTTAAGTAATAATATAAACAAATGTTTTTTTTTATTTACATTTATTCATTTTCAATGAGAAACCAACGACTGCTCTTAAACAAATCAATCCTTATGAAATATATTTCCACCGTGGTTTAAAACGTATCTAAATCTTTTGGCAAGTGAATTGTATAAATTACGAAAAAAATCTTGTCTGTTTCGTAAATTTTCCCATCTGTTGAATACGTGATCATGCAATCCTTCAGGCGTTCTTTCAATTAATTGTGGCCGATCGCGTTCCATTGCACTCCAAACATTTTCAATCAAATTGAAATCTGGACTAAAGGCCGGATGATTCAGAACGTAAACACGCTTCTCCGCAAGGTAATCGCGAACAATTCGTGCAGTATGCACTCTTGAGTTGTCATGCATAAATAAAACGTCTTGAATGTTTCCAAATTGTCTTTCAATTGAAGGCAATGCCACTTCATCAAGAATTTCGAGGTATGTTAAACTATTGAAACGAGGACCTGTCTCGACCAATTCGCCTGGACCGGCACAACTCATCCAACCCCAGTATCCAGCTGAAACATGGCCACTAAGATTATCTTCACACACGAATTCCGGTAGATACCTTTGTCCTTTTGGCCGATAAACGCGAACACAACGTGACTCATCACTACGAAATGTTTTTTCATCTGTAAAAATAATTTTGTGGAAGTTTTCCTCCCGAAGAACATCTAACATGTAATGACAATATGCAATTCTGTCTCGTTTATGTTGCTCTGTGAGCTTTGTATGATGTGCCGCTATAAAATTGCCCAAATCACTTTCATGTATTCTTCGTAGAGCCGTTTTATATGGAACGTTTTGTAATGCGGCTGCGCGAACTGTTGTTGAGAATGGATTTTCCTTCAAGTAATCAATCATTTCTTGATCTTGTTCGTGAGTTGTGATTCTCGGTCGACCTGGCCCGAACTTTCTTTGAACGTTTCCTTCTTGCTCGTATCGACGGATCCACCGTTGAACCGTTTTTACTGATGTGCAAACCATTCGGGCGATGGCTTCCAAACTGTGATGCCCCTCGAATCTTAGAGAAACGATTCTACCTTTTTGCACGTCAGTAAGTTTTTTATTTGAATCGATGCGCGAGTTAACACATGTCGGTAACCATAATCCAAATTTGCCGTTTATTTGATTCTTTATAGTCTTAACTGAATTTAATGAATTTCACTTTTCAAATTGTCAATACAGCAGAAATATAGTTAGAACCAAAGTCGAGTACATATCCGACTACACACATTCCATTGTAAACCGATCCTTCTATTTTTATGCATTTAAGACATTGTAAACTACACACATTCCATTGTAAACCGATCCTTCTATTTTTATGTATATAAGACTTTGTAAACGTGGGAACACCGTTCAGTCTTGACCATAGATTATAGCAAGCACATAGTGTTCGTAATTGTGTCCATCATCTGTTCCATACATAAGTTGTCAAATAAAAGTGCAAGTGCATAGCACTCGAAGTATTTCCGCATTTTAATTTCCAACTACTAAAGAAGGTGTTCTCGCTAATCGAAACACAACGACGAACAAACAGCATAGCGAATAAAAGGTAACATTATTAAAGCCAGTGTTTATCAATTGTTCCCTATCGCGACAGTGAGTTCGTTAACTGGGGGCTCAACTGGGAAAGCGTTAAAAAAATTTTTAATCATAACTACATAGTAGTGTTTTAAATTGCGAACGCTATAAATCCAAAAAAAAACAAAAAGTGTTTGATTAATAGATCAAGTAAAATTGTGAGAATCAAACGACTCTACGGAGAATAAATAATTAAAATTGTTTGATTAATAGATCAAGTGAAATTGTGAGAATCGAACGACTCTACGGAGAATAAAATAAATAACACGAACTAAATATAAGGTGTACGAGTGATAAACCAAAAGTGAGAAACTCATACGACTCGTAATCAAGGATAAAAAAATAGTGAGCTTTTTTATGAACAAACGTATACGCAGAACTCTGTCAGATCCGTTTAGCACAGACAACGGGTTATCGATATTATTTCAGAATCTAAATTTACAACGCGAAACTGATTCACAACAAATCAATATGGAAGCAATAATCAAACGATTGGAAGCACAAATGGCGGCATTGGTGGCTACCAATACCGATTTAACGAGGAAATTGAATCAATTAGAGACGGTTCAGGCAACATTCCAAGCTCAACAACCAACTAACGTAACGGTCACCGAATACACCGATGTTGAAACGACATACACAAATGGTGCAGACATACAACTCGACGCTTTTAAAGTGATTCATGAATTTAATGGTGATAGAAAAGTTTATCGATCATGGAGAACCCAAGTCTCGAAATTAATGGGACAAATCTCGGAATTTAGAACACACCCAAAATATGCAGCGGCACTTTCGATCATTCGTGCTAAAATCACCGGAACTGCGTCTGACATCCTAATAAATAACAACACTGCACATGATATTAACGCAATAATCGATCGACTGGATTTTTCGTACGCTGACCAACGCCCGTTGTATGTAATTGAAGCTGAGATGACAACCATAAAACAGAATTCGAAATCATTGCAGGAATTTTATGATTCCATCAACCAGGCTCTGAATATGGTTTTAACTAAAATTGCAATGACATACAAGGAAGCAAGTGAACAAAAATCATTGATTGCTGAAACACAAAGCAAGGCTATTCGCACCTTTATAACTGGCTTGAACAGTCCATTGATCCGCACAACGTTATATGGTAACATGCCAAATTCACTATCTCAGGCATTTGCTGTCGCACAAACCATCCAGTACGACAACCAACATTTACAATTGGAATTTAAAATGCATGAACAGCAAAGGAATACCAAAAGGTTTGCTGAACCAAGACCAATATCAAATCCCGATTTCCGCTATCAATCGCAACAACCAAATCAGACCCAAAAACCAAACTTTTCAGCAACACCACGTCAACAAAACGCGACACCAATGGAAATCGACGGCTCTGGACAATATGTCCAAAAAACCCAACATCAATCAAATGATTTTCAACAAATGAAGAGGCACCGTGAACCATCGTTCCAAAACGCGAACAAACAATCACCATCGTTTCAACACGTAAAAAAACAACAACGAGTGAATCATATGGAGGAAAACGAGGAGATTCAATCCATCCATGGCGATTCATTAGATAACAACTACGATGCGGAGGCTGAAGACTGCCGATCAACCACCTCAGAACAAGGAAGTGTTTTTTTAGAAGAGTGAAGAATCTGCCATGTATCATCAGGACCGTGAGTTCAAACTTAAGGGAAGTAAAAATTTTGGTAGATTCTGGTTCAACCAATAACTATATTAAAACAGATTTACTAATCGGAAATAAAGTCAGATTGAACAAAAACACTATTGTAATTAGAACAAAGAGTAGTGATCCTGTCTGGGTTAAACAATATCCATACCCTGTGTCAGATCACGGGTTTGTCACAAGTGAAATTGAACGACTACTTGAAAACGGCATTATTCAAAAATCATTTAGCCCATACAATTCACCTATTTGGACAGTACCAAAAAAGGGTACCGATGAAAATGATAAACCGAAACGGCGAATGGTGATTGACTATTCAAAACTAAACTCTCAAACGATCACAGATCGCTACCCAATCCCTGACATAAATTTAACTTTACAGAATCTTGGAAATGCAAGAATATTTTCAACAATCGACTTAGAATCAGGCTTTCACCAAATAAATATAAAAAATTCAGGCAGAGAAAAAACCGCCTTTTCAATAAACGGTGCGAAATACGAATTCGTTCGGATGCCATTCGGGTTGAAAAATGCACCGAGCATTTTTCAACGTTGTGTTGATGATATTTTGAGATCATACATCGGGAAATTTGCATATGTATATATAGACGACGTGCTGATTTTCTCAAATTCTGAGGAAGAACATATTGAACATATCACTACCATAATAAATGCACTCCACGACGCCAACATGAAAATTTCAAGAGAAAAATCTCATTTCTTCAGCACTTCAATAGAATTTCTCGGCCACATTATTAAAAACGGTAGAATTACAGTGGATCCACAAAAAACCGAAACCATCCAAAATTACCCAATCCCAAAGACATTGAAGGAATTAAGATCATTTCTTGGTTTGACCGGTTATTATCGTAAATTTATCAGAGATTATGCGAAAACAGTAAAACCATTGACCATCCATTTACGTGGAGAAAATGGTCAAGTCGGAAAAAATCACAGTGCTAAAATTGCCATCGTATTGGACGAAGCTGCCATTGAATCATTTGAAACAATCAAACAAAAACTCTGTGAACAGGTCGAATTATACCAACCAAATTTTGACAAACCGTTTGAGCTTACCACCGATGCTAGTAACTTTGCAATCGGAGCTGTTCTATCACAGGAAAAACATCCGATAACGTTTATCTCTAGAACACTAAGCAAAACGGAACAAAATTACGCGACCAACGAAAAAGAGTTACTGGCCATAGTTTGGGCTTTGCAAAAACTGCGAAATCTCCTTTACGGAATAGCCAACTTGACCATATACACAGATCACCAATCGCTCAAATTTTCAATCTCTGAAAAGAATCCCAACAGCAAATTAAAGCGATGGAAAAATTTGATTGAAGAATTTGGCGCTAAAATTGAATACAAACCAGGTAGTGAAAATGTGGTAGCCGATGCTTTATCACGGATCGACATTCCGATGGACAAAATAAATACGTCTTCTCTCGAATCTTCAGAACACTCAATACAAAGCTCACCCATTGAACCAATACCAAGAACACCTAAACCGGTGAACAACTTTCGAAATCAACTCCATATCTCACATTCCGACACGGACGAATCAATCGGTTCAACTATTTTCCCCAATTATCATGTTCATAAGTTAAAATACACTTCAATTGAAAATCTTCTCTCACATTTAACACATACAATATCCACAAGGAACATAAACGCCATTCACACCACTGAAGAAATATTCTTCGAAATCAAGGACAGAATAAGGGATAGATTCCCAACAACAAAATTTGTATACAGTCCAACAAAAATAATGAATGTAACCGATCGAAACGAGCAGATAACCATTATCGAGACCACTCACAAACGAGCACACAGAAACTACAAAAACAACATATTAGAAATTTCAGAAACACATTTTTGGCCGCAAATCAGTAAAGATTGCAAACAGTACGCCAGTAAATGCGAAATTTGCCTAACCGAAAAATACGAACGTCAAACAAAAAAGGAAACATTGAAACCAACACCGATTCCTTCCAAACCGGGTCTCTCAATCCACATGGACATTTTTCATTTGGATAGTAGACTGTTCATTTCCACATCCGACCGCTTCTCAAAATACTTCTATTTAAGAGAAATTCCCAACAAAAGAAACATGTCATTGGTCATTGAAGAAATTCTATCCCAAATCTATCCAAACTGTACTGAAATCATGACAGATAATGACGCTGTTTTCACATCTCAAACAGTCCGAACCTTACTTAGACAAAGGGGCATCAATTATCTCACAACTCCAATAAGCCATTCCACCACCAATGGCCAAGTCGAACGAATCCATTCCACAATCTTGGAAATAGCAAACTCTCTTGCTAAGGAAAACACATCCGAAACGATCGATGAAATTTTCAATGCAGTAAATCAATACAACAACACAATTCATTCGGTTACTAAGTTCAAACCAAGTGAAGTTTTCTTCAATAAAAACAATGTAGATTTCAACATGGTAAAAAATAACATACAGTTGAACCAAGATCGAACTTTGAAACATCATAACAAAAAAAGAGTCCACAAAGCATTTATACCGGGCGATGTCGTTTTCATGAAATCTGACCGACGACGTAAAGACAAAAAAGCATACATAAAATATACCGTGAAAGAAGACAAAAAAGAAACAATTGTGACAACGACCGGCAAAATAATTCATAAAGACAACCTGAGAAATGTGTCGATCTAGCAAGGCTCGGGTTTCAACGGTTTGGTATCAATCAATTTTGCCAATCGTACGGAAGTTCCGTATATAAAACGACACAATAATTCAAATAATTTCATTCACACTTCAAGTTTCAAACCTTAAACATACATACAGTAACTACCGTCACTGAAATTTTGTTCACTCTAACTAAAAGTATCCTTTGTATCAATAATGGGCTGGTTTACATCTTCCGAGGAAATCATTGAGGAAAAGACGGTTGATACGAACGGTAATGTGAATAATAATATCATTATCCAAGAAGCGAAAGACACACACATCCAGGCGGCTCTATCCGAAAAATTACTCTTCGGCACATACATCCTGATCGCCTTGGAGGTAGTAAAATTGACGATCTGTATTTACAACATGTGGAAACGCCAAATCAAGAAGAAATACAACCAAAACGGTGGAACTGTCTAGATAAATCGAATTGCAAAAATGGGGACATTTTTCTTTACGGGGGGGAGAGTTAACACATGTCGGTAACCATAATCCAAATTTGCCGTTTATTTGATTCTTTATAGTCTTAACTGAATTTAATGAATTTCACTTTTCAAATTGTCAATACAGCAGAAATATAGTTAGAACCAAAGTCGAGTACATATCCGACTACACACATTCCATTGTAAACCGATCCTTCTATTTTTATGCATTTAAGACATTGTAAACTACACACATTCCATTGTAAACCGATCCTTCTATTTTTATGTATATAAGACTTTGTAAACGTGGGAACACCGTTCAGTCTTGACCATAGATTATAGCAAGCACATAGTGTTCGTAATTGTGTCCATCATCTGTTCCATACATAAGTTGTCAAATAAAAGTGCAAGTGCATAGCACTCGAAGTATTTCCGCATTTTAATTTCCAACTACTAAAGAAGGTGTTCTCGCTAATCGAAACACAACGACGAACAAACAGCATAGCGAATAAAAGGTAACATTATTAAAGCCAGTGTTTATCAATTGTTCCCTATCGCGACAGTGAGTTCGTTAACTCACGCAAAACAATCCATGGCAAACAATGCGTGAGCAAAAAAACTCATCCAAAGCCTCAAAGTGACCAATTGTAAATAAACATAATCGGACAGTAGTCAAAGAATATGATTGAACACGGCTAATAAATAACAAAGGCATTTGATCTATATAAAACGTAAACAAGTTACCGTTAGCTGAAATCAATAGCGATGCGGAATGCTCGCCGGCATTTGCCTCTACACCATATGATATACAGATACAAACACAACGCGTATCATGCACTATGTGTGTTTTTCATAGCAGGATCATTCTTTTGCGACCAATAATACATTGTCCGTTGTTTATCGAAAATCAACGCATAAATTGGTCTTCATTAGAAATAGAAACAATTTAATTTTCAGCTCAATCAGAAGGGTAGCTCAAGTGGGGTATAATCATTAAATGGGCGATTTTTCCAATATAATTGAGATATTTTTTAGAAAATGAAGAAGGAGATAATATAAATTTACATCACTACATAGCCATTGTGTAGTTCATGAGACATTGAATAAAGCACACAATTCAGTTGGTAGCACATACTCAAACAATACCGTCTTTTAATCACTATCTTTAAATCACGAATACCACATGGCGACAACTGCAGAAGGAACCAAAAAGGAGCACCGAAGAATATCATCGGAATCAACGAACAAAATTATTAACAAATTAAATAAATGAAGCTAAAATCAAAGAAAAATTATGAATTGAGCGACAAAATAAAAGAAAAGGAAAGAATCGTCGAAAAAAAATGAAACGGGCAAGACCATCCGAAGACATGAATTGCAAGTTAATAAAGAAAAGCAATTGAACGTGATTTTAAAAAGAATAAGGCCTAATAATTATAAAGATCGCATCATAATAATTTTTATGATTTATTTTAATAATTTTCAGGTTGAATCGTAAGAATTATCATGATGAATCCTAATAAATAAAGGGTGATCCATTGGAGGATGTTTTGATTTCCAATTAAACGCTTAACATTGAATTTTATTACAGTGAACATTCTATTATAAGTCTAAAGAAAAATCTATGGCATTTATTTTTTTACGATTATCTCATACAAATGTTGACCAGGACTACGCTTCAAGTGGTTCACTTTGAAGGTTCAATTTTGAGCGACGGGTTCGAGCGGTATGTGCATGTAGCGGTAACTCGTGAAACTCTGCAGGTTTCTCATCAGCTCAAATGCGGCAATTCTGTTCATTAACTTACACATCGAACCAGAAGTGGGCCTTATCTTCACTTTATGCTGGACGTGGTTCAATCGGTCGAGTATCATCCAATAATTTACACAGGGTTTCAAATTTGCGGATGGTTTTGGCAATAGTGAGCTCGGTAGGTCGATGATGCACACCATAAGTTGATTTAAGGGCGCAACAAAAATTTGTGAGTCATTCCACTATGATTTGCCAAACAATACTGAATAAAAATGACATGACAGTTTGACACGAATCACGCGCGGTTTGTTATCAAAATCTTTTGAAAATAAAACCTCCATGTCAAACTCGAACATGTGAACATAAGCACCGGCTACAGTGATTGTGCAACTTAGAATATTTTGGCCTCAAAATAGATCTATTTTGGATATTATTAGTAGAATTAAATTTTTCACTCCTTTCATAGAATTTAATTTTCAAAAATAGTGTTTTCGTGCATTTAATATGAGTAGATGACAAGTCCATTAGTTTCAGTGCTTGTGTTTATAGATTCGTGCGCATATACTCGCCATGCGAAGGGGCAGATTCGGACCATTTGAATGACTTCTACATTGATTTGAATGACGTAGTCGATAGAAAGGGTAGTGAAAGAGTGATTCTGTTAGGCGATTTCAATGCGAGAGTAGAGAGGGTAGAAACGATCCAAATTTCTCCGCTGTACTGGGAAAATTTGGTGAAGAGTCTGCCGCGAATGGTAATGTGAAGAGATTACTCGATTTGTGCCAGAGTTCGGATTTAGTTATAACTAATTCATTTTTCAAACATAAGAAAATTCACATGTATTCGTGGGAAAATCCTGGTCAGAATCAAAAATCTCTTCTCGATTACATTAACGTTGAGGCAAGCTTGCGCAAAACAGTTTTAAATACGAGAGTGTGTAGAAGTTTTGGTCTAGACTCTGATCACTACTTGGTAACCAGCAAACTATGCATTAGCAAGAGCGGCTTAAGAAGCTATCAGAAGTCAACAAAAAGAGTGAAAGTGGAAAAATTGCGTGATGTGAATGTAGCGAGAGAGTTTTTAGCAAAATTAGAAGATAAATTTGCGCAAGTCGAAGTGAATGAAGCGTCCCATATTGAGTATGAATGGAATGTGTTTAAGGAAGTGATTATAGAAGTAGCAAAAGAGTGTTGTGGCATGTTTGTCGTCAAGAATGGGAGAAAGAAGACTGAATGGTGGAATGGAGATATTAGAATTGCTGTGAAGGAAAAGAGAATGAGATGGATCCGCTGGTTGCAGAACCGAACTGATGAAAATCTGGAGTCGTATAGGGAACAAAAGCGTGTAGTGAAAATGATGGTGAAAGGAGCAAAAGAGAGAGAATGGGTGAAATTTGGTCAGGATCTAGAAGTTGCTGGACAACAGAGGAATAAGGTATTCTGGTCAAGGGTTAAGAACATTAGGAATGGAGGCAAGAAGCATGCTCCTGGAGCTGTTTTGGACAAGTCTGGCAATGTAGTGATGGGTAGGAAGAATGTGTTGAAACGATGGAAGGAATATTTTGATGAATTGCTGAATGTGGAAAATGCCGATTTGATGAATGAGAATGTGAATGTAAATGTGAGTAAAGAGAGTTTGGAAGAGATTAGCATGGATGAAATTCAGAATGCAATTGATAAGTTGAGTTGGGGTAAGGCTGCGGGTGTGGATGAGATTCGGAATGAATATTTGATTAGTAGTGGTTTGGTAGGTGTTCGCTGGTTATATCGCATCTTTAATTTAGCTTGGAGTTCCTCTGTTGTCCCCGAAGAATGGGGTGGCGCAGTCATTTCGCCACTTCATAAGAAAGGCAGTAATAGAGACTGCAACAACTATCGAGGAATTTCTCTACTGAGCGTTGTCGGAAAAGTATATAGTGCAATTTTGGAAAAGAGAACAAGAGCTATTGTCGAATCGCTCTTGGATGAAAATCAATCGGGCTTCTGCCCAATGCGCGGCTGTCAAGATCAAATTTTTTGCATGAGACAACTAATGGAGAAATTCCTTGAAAGGAATAGGGAACTGTACTTCTGTTTCGTGGATTTGCAGAAAGCATACGACTGCATTCCAAGATATAAGTTGTGGTCAATCTTGGCCGAATATGGTGTGAATGGTTATCTTCTCAACGCGATCCAAAGTTTGTACGCAAACAGTAAAGCAGCAGTAAGAGTGGATGGAGATTTGAGTGAATGGTTTGAAGTACGTAATGGTCTCCGACAGGGATGTACAATTTCACCTCTTCTATTCATTATTTATATGGACAAGCTGATCAAATCAGCCAATTTAAGGCGTAGAGTAGCTTTGGGGGGAAATATTATCTCTGCACTCGCTTACGCAGATGATCTGGTACTGTTTGGCAATTCTGGACTGGAGCTGCAAAATAGTATCAAAGATTTGGAAGAGGCTTGTACGAACTTCGGAATGACCATAAGCGGCACAAAAACTCAAGTTATGCATGTGGGCAAAACTCGAAAGCCAATTCATTGCACATTGAATGGTAACTTGTTGGAACAAGTTTCCCAATTCAAATATTTGGGTTGCATCTTTTCGGAAGATGGTAAGTTTAATAAAGAGTTTGAACAGCGTAGGGTTAATGGAAATAAAGTAGTAGCCCAACTTAGATCACACGTTTTCAATAAACGTGAATTGAGTACAGAAACAAAGATGTTGATTCACGGGTCAATCTTCAGACCAACTATTCTATATGGTAGCGAGAGCTGGGCAAAATGAGGCATTTTGTTTCGTAAAACAGACCAGACGCTGAAAGGCATTAATGGTCTATAAACGCTTGTTGTTGTTGTTGTAATAAAACCTCCAAATGAATCACCCTTTATAATGAATGAACCATAATAATTATTTTGATTGACATCCTAATAATTATCATGATTACACCCGATGAATTAATATGTTAAATCATGATAATTATTATGATGTAACTCTGATAACATTATTACGATTTTATTATGATATATTAAGTTAATAAAATCATAATAATGTTATTAGTATCCAATTCTAATAACGGTATTACTCAAAATGCTCTATCAAAATAATTTTTTAATACGTGCAAAGCAAATCGGCGACCACGTGCCTGCGTACAAATCATATAATATGGTAAATTAACGAGAAACAACAACAAACGTTGTAATTATAAGCACACATTTTAAAAATGTCCGGCATACGGTAAAGCGTGTACGACATGTAGTGAACTCAACCATATTTAGTGTGTGTAGGCCTCGTAACGTTAACAGCATTTAATCATTTGAATGAATCAGTCATGAATAAAATCGATGATGATACCATTCACAGAAAGTGGATCAAAAAAATAGGCGCACACTCTGAAAATGTTTCATTCAAGATAGACACCGGAGCAGAGGTGTATGTAATATTACACAGTGTATTTCGTCGATTAAAGAATGTTGAAATGAGACGCTCGAACATTATCTTGAAAGCATATGGTGGTCATGCGATCAAACCAATGGGTATGTGCAGCGTTGTGCGACGTAATCTACATCATGTAGACTACGCCATTCTATACGCGTCAACAATTCGATGTAGACAATAATTTATTGTCTACCTTCTACCTTCCCTGCGAGGAAACAATGTAGACAATGAAAATGAATTTTTGCATGAAAATATACTAAATAAAAAAATGTTTGTTTAACAATTTCAAATCATTAGAAAATATCTTTTTTATTTTTATTCAGAGTCATCACTTTCACCATTGTAGGAAACATCGGAAATTCTTAATGAATAATAAATGTGTAATAAATTTTTTGATCTTTCAAAGGTTAAACGATTTCGAGTCAAAGAATGAACATATGACCAGCTTAAAAAAAGTCTTTCGATTTGCGCAGATGAAGCTGGAATATCCAAAAGCTTTATGGCCAAACGAGAGAGAGTCGGGTGTTGCATTGCAGCCATATTCCAAAAAAACTAATGGCTTTGCTATGCCTTTATCAAATAATTTCCGGAAAAATGAAGTTTTTCTTTTAGAGCTGTCCCATTCTTCCAATCTAGTTCCTTCTTCAATTCCATTCTAACCTAAAATAATGCGTTGTCTACATTGTGTACGTCATTGTCGACATAGTTGACATTGTCTACACTAAATTTAATTGTCTACGCATTGTTTACGCTGAAATGTAGACAAATAAAGTCTACGCGTCGAGGAACAACACTGGGTATGTGTTCTTTGATTTGCTCGCATAAAAATATGTCATTGAGGGCTGTATTCGCTGTTGTTGACTTAGATGTATTGCCAAAACTTGGCAACAAAAATTCGAAAATATGCTTTGTTACATCTTGGTGAAAAAGGAATGTATCGCACGCTCCTCACAAAGTGCCGTTAGCAATAAACACGAAATTAAGAATGAGATTGAATGAATTAGAAAAAACGGTATTATTGAAAAAGCCAATGATAACAAATATGAATGTGTTCATCATCTTGTAACTGTTGAAAAGAGAGATTTAAATAAGACACTGAGATTGTGCATTGGTCTTTCTGAATAAAATAAGGAAATATTAGACGAACAGGCAAACCGCCCACTTATTTCGGCAGATTTTTTAATTTCTAGGCTAGTTGTATCACAACAAAGAATTTAACACTTAAATCTGCCGTGTTGGTGCGAAAAAGAATACTTTTCCGCGTCGCGCGAATAAAACTGCAAATAAAGTGATCCGCCCAATTACAATGAAAGTGTAATGTTTCGGATAGAACACGGTAGGAAAATGATAATTTTTCGAAAATCTGCCGGATACAAGGAGTAGTAGTTTGTTTGATGTCTCTGGGTCTATTATTTGGATAATTTCTCGGAACAAAATTTGAAAAAAAAAAAAAAATTGCTGTTCCAAAGTTCGAATGTTTGACAGGCACAGTATTTCTATCGTATTTCAGATTTTGAAATCATCTGCATGCACATTGCACACGCATTTCTGGCGTGGCTTTTACCAAACATTTTTATGAAAATTGAATAGGGAATCAAACACAAATATTTTTTGTTTTTTGTGATGGACAGTGTAAGCTTGTTTATCATCTCAAATATTCATAGCCTTCTTTTCACTCAACCCTTTTCCCACTTTTGAAATACTCATAATATAGTAAAAAATGTTGATGAAAATTGAGAAATTACCTAAAGCATTGAGTGTAGTTGTAGTTTTTTTTATATTATTATATTTTGAATTTTTGAAAATCAAGCCGAATTTTTGATATATAGTTTTTCATCGACGCGTAAAATCATTCCAGTCAAAGCATTCGCTGTTTTTTCCTTGGCTATGAAAACAATAACATCTGCATAGTCATCTATGTAACCGATGCGCCCAATTTTTAATTCTTTTTTCTGTTCAATATGTTTATTTTCATTTAAATGAATATTGATGCGGGTATCGAAATAAGCTGGATTTATCGAGTTGATTCGTACACCTTTGTTGATCATTTTATCGGCCATACATTTAGTGAATGCGTCCATGTTCATTTTTGAAAAGTAATAAGCTAGTATTGGTGCGTTATTTCCCGTAAATATGTTCGAATTGTTGATAATGCATCCCTGCGTGTGTATCAAATGTGGCAATGACTGATTGGTCAACTCAACCACTGCACACATGGTTCTGTCAATAAACCAATCAAAATCTTCCATTGTCAGCATTCGGCTTAAATTCACAACTTTGAATCCATTGCAGTTAATTAAAATATCCAAACGGCCATATGTCCGAATCGTCTCGCTTATGATTGTCTGGGCATCGGACTCAACATCCTCTGATATAACGATTAATGGCTGTAAATTACCACCGCATTCCTCAATTCTGTCGTGAAGGTGTCCGAGAAAAGTCTTATCGTGATCAACTAGCGACAGCAATGCACCTTGTTTTGCAAAATTTTCTGCACACGCAGCTCCAAGTTCACTACAAGCCCCATTTATTAAAACTACTTTGTTGAAAAATGCCATATGTTAGGAAATTAACGAGAGAAACCTTTTGAATGCCTCGAACACTAAACGCATACTGAACGTGGAAAAAGTCATCACCTTGTCACTGCATTTTATTGATCGACACAAATGGGTATGAGAAAATTCGAAGCCAATTTAAGGTGTGAATTAATTTTTAATTTGTTGAATTCTGCATTTGAACATTAAAGTTTAAATTACAGCAATTTTATCATTAAATTTTCGTATTTAAATGTTGTTTGTGCTCTTTTTTTCCATACACAGAAATAATAAAATTGGGAAAAAATTTCTTATGACGGGATATTCTTATATAAATTCTATATAAAATTTCCCACAAGAAATTAAAATTTAGCAATTTTCATATTATTCCATGATATTGATTCTAACCACGTTTTTTTTCCGCACACATATTTATTTTATATATTTATATAAGCATCGGTCGGGCCTGAGACGACAGATGGCGTGGTGTGTTTATGATTCAAATAATAACAATCCAATAATAATTGGTGAAAGCCTAATTGATATTTGTCGCTTAGTTTTTAATTTGTTTATCTTCTTTCTATTTCTCTAATATTTTTAACAATTTTTTGAGTTTCAAAAAACACTAATTTCAATATAAAAAAACATTCTTCCTTTATAGACCGAATTTACCCTTTCGAGTGTAACAGTCTTTATATTAAAAGTTCGCTTGTTTTGGTGAGAGGCTTGCAGGAACGTATTGCACCACACTCATACGTACAACGCTCCTATTGTTGCACGGGACCGACGGTTCTACGTGCTCTCCGAAGCACTCCATAGTTTCGAATCAAAGCAATTTGAAATAAAATCTTTTCGTATGACCGAGATTCGAACCTATGTCCCCATGACTCTGACACAAATAAGCTCAACCACCTGTTTCAACATAGATACGATATTTGATTTAGAAAGGTAAACTGAATCCATTTGCGGGAAAAAAATTGTCGCCCAAATAAGAGTGCTTCTTAATTTATGTTGCACTTGTACGAGAATTAATGTTACAATTTTGTGTGTATATTTATTTGACTGAAAATTTATGATGCACTTTTATTTTTATTCAATTTTACGATTCACTTTTATTTGTAGAACTTTACTAAAGTCACTATTATTCTCACCCATTCATAATAAAAGTTGTTAAATTTTAAGTAGCCGCAGGAAAATATAAAGGGTTTTTCAAAAGGGACGCTACAAAAATAGATCGATAGGGACAGCAAATAACGCCATATTTATTCCCGCTCTCTTGACATTTCTCTTCAGTAATGTTTGTCATTTCATCATGGAAAGATATACGATCCAACAACGAGTCGAAATTATTAAAATTTACTACCGAAATTCGGAGTCAGTGGCCTCAACTTTAAGAGCGCTACGTCCAATTTATGGTCGTCATAATCGTCCTGCTAGATCAACAATTGAGCGTCTAGTGGAAAAATTTGAATCCACAGGCACAGTAAAAAATGTTCCCGTGCAAGTGAGACAAAGAAGTGCCCGTAGTGTCGAGAATATTGCTGCCACTAGCGCATCAATTGAGGAAGACCCAAATCAGTCTCTCACACGTCGTTCTCAAGCGTTGGGCATCTCTGTGACGTCGTTGTGACGAATTTTGCGAAAAGATCTTGGCCAAACATAATGGCATCGAATGTACTTTCACAGGAATAAAGAATTTCATTGATGTCCAAATCCGTTTTTGTTTTATTTAAAAAAACTTTTGTAGCGCTCTTATTGAAAAACCCTTTATATAGAATTTATGTGAAATTGACATATTACCCTGCCATGGGAAGTTTTTCTCCAGTTTTATTTGTTTCTGTGTAGTGATGAATATTTTCTCAATGCGAATTTATACAAATCCATTTTTTTTAAGCAGCACAAACCTGACTTTTAAAACAAAAACCTAAATTTCCTTAAATTCCCATAAACAGTCGTTAGTTTTGTTGTATTTTATGTATTTAAATTTATTTTAAAAAATAAATCTGATATCCCAACTTCATATAAAATAAAACTTAAACAACAACAACAACAAACATTTATAGACCGTTATTGCCTTTCAGCGTCTGGTCTGTTTTGCGAAACAAAAAGCCTCATATGCCCCTAACAATACCTCTCCATAAACCCCAATCGAGAGACAAGTTTTGAGTTTCATCACACCGTTCAAATCCCTTCGCATTCAAATCATCTACCTCTACCACTCGGCCCATCAGCTTCGGCGAACAGAATCCGTTATCCGCGCATTGGGCGAAAACCCTTCATCTAAGAGCGATTCGACAATAGATCTTGTTCTCTTTTCCAAAATTGCACTATATACTTTACTGACAACGCTCAACAGAGAAATTCGTCGATAGTTGTGGCAGTCTCTATTACTGCCCTTTCTTATGAAGTGGCGAAATGACTGCGCCACCACACTTATTCTAATTCCAATTCAAACGACGGATGCATTCAATACTTTTATAACAAACCATTTTTAATAATATGATAGAAATAAATATATTCGAGATAATTTTCACTAGAAATATTTTAAATTCTCTATTCTAATAAAATCAAAATGAAACTTTAACAAATAATCTACTAAAATCTAGTGAAAATTATTTCAAAAATATTTATTTTTATCATATTATTATAAATGGTTTGTTATAAAAGTATTGAACGCATTCGTCGTTTGAATTGGAATTAGAATAAGTATCTGTCAAATCCACCAATGTAAATTGCAAACATGAGAAATTTTGGTCTTTTTTAAACAAACCGCCTACTTATTTCGGTAGATTTTTTAATTTCTAGCATAGATGTTAATTTTTCCACTAATTAGTAGATTTTTTATTATTTTAGTAGTTTCACCAACTTTATTATATTATTAGTTAGTAGGTCTTAGTAGCCACTAAGAAGCAATAATTATTATTTTATTAGCGACTAACATCTACTAATTAGTAAGTCTTAGAAGATTTTTATTAGAATGTTAGTAGAAAGTTAGTAGGTTCTTTATTATTAGTGGCTGTTAGTAGCGTTTTCATAAGATTTATAGTAGAGTTTTTATTAGAATTTTCTTGGTTTCGCGCGTCATAAATATTGCGTTTTTTTTTTAATTTTTGCAAGAGCTCTGGGCATGAGCATTGGGTATCACTATTATATGTATATTATATATGGCGATATTTATTCCAATTGTAATTAATGATGCTCAATGCTCATGTCCAGTGCTCTCCCTATTGCAAAAATTAAAAAAAACGGAACATTTATGACGCGTGAAATCAGGAAAATTCTAATAGAAACTCTACAATAAATCTAATGAAAACGCTACTAACAGCCACTAATAATGAAGAATCTACTAACATTCTACTAATAAATCTACTGGCATTCTACAAATAAACACAAACAAGATGCACTGAGGAGCAAAAAAGCTTTGTTTGTATAGTAAATTCTGCACAATGCCGCTTTCTGTGCATGAGTTGATTTAGACTAGCCGTTTGAGAACACAATACAAACATAATTTATATTTCAACCGATTTTAGATGAAATCCCCAACAAATCGGTAAACAGAACAAAGAAGCTTCTTTAAAGGATAATGTTGCGGGTTTGTCGACTAACTTGAACTAAAAATTAAATTTTAGTTCCACGTTATTTGGAATTTTCAGTCCAATTCACCCAAACTTGAAGTGAAATCTGACGAAAATTCTAAAAGATACTTTTAAAAATTAATATATTGGGTGTGTTCCTAGAAAGACGCACATCGTTACTAACTTCGTTTCGATTCACTCGCGCCATTTTTTTGACAGTGATAGCTATTCTATCTTAAAGAGCATCAAAAAATCTATTGAATTACAAGTGTCAAAGTGAACAGTCGTATTTTTGCAGAAGTTTTTATCATAATCGAAAATGTCTAATTTCGTGCCTTCAAAACAACATTTGCGGGAAGTTTTGATACACTACTTTCATTTGAAGAAAAGTGCAACAGAAGCGCAACGTTTACTCATTGAAGCTTACCCTGAATATTCTGTAAGCATTAGAATGTGTCAGGAGTGGTTTGTACGGTTTAGAAGTGGTGATTTCGATACAGAAGACAAAGAGCGACCAGGTCCATCAAAAAAGTTTGAAGACGACGAATTGGAGGCATTACTTGATGAAGATCCATGTCAAACTCAAGAAGAACTTGCAAAATCATTGGGAGTCACTCACTCAGCCATTTCCAAACGCTTGAAAGCAGCTGGATACATTCAAAAGCAAGGAAATTGGGTGCCATATGAATTGAAGCCGAGAGACGTTGAAAGGCGATTTTTCACTTGTGAACAGCTGCTTCAAAGGCAAAAACGGAAGGGTTTTTTGCATCGTATTGTGACTGGTGATGAAAAGTGGATTCATTACGATAATCCGAAGCGAAAGAAATCATATACGAAGCGCGGCAAGCCTGCAAAATCGACACCAAAGCCAAATATTCATGGTGCTAAGGTAATGCTCTGTATTTGGTGGGATCAGAAGGGTGTGCTATATTATGAGCTGCTAAAACCAGGTGAAACCATTAATGGGGACCGCTACCGACAACAATTGATCAAATTGAATGCAGCAATTAAGCAAAAACGGCCGGAATATGCGACTAGACATGAGTCAATAATTTTCCATCATGACAATGCTCGGCCACATGTTGCGGTGCCTGTTAAAAATTATTTGGAAAACGTCGGATGGGAAATTCTGCCTCACCCGCCTTATAGCCCAGACTTGGCCCCTTCCTATTACCACTTGTTTCGGTCGATGCAGAATCACCTCTCCGGAATACGGTTCACTTCAGTTGAAGGTATCAAAAAATGGCTCGATTCGTTCTTCGCTCTGAAAAATGAGCAATTCTTTTGGGATGGAATCCATAAATTGCCTGAAAGATGGGAAAAAGTCGTAGCTTCCGATGGACAATATTTTGAATGACATGTATTTTCATTTTCATACATAAATAAATGGTTTATTGAAAAAAAAAAAGCGCGTCTTTCTAGGAACACACCCAATAAATAATTCAGCGAGAAAAAATATCTGAGAAGCAGTTTATTCATTTTTCAAGATTTTTTTTTCATTTTCGGATCAAACTCGAATAAAATATGGAAATACTTACAACGATATTTCCATAAAAAAAATAAGTCATACTTTAAATAAGAAAAACTGGAAAAAATGAAATACATCATAAATACAGTTTTCAAATAAAGTTATGCATTTTATTTTGTTCCGTTTTTCCATATGATAATCATATGGTAATCAGTAATATTATAATATCCTAAAAACTTTCAGCGACAAGATGGCTTAAATGAATAAATTTGTCATATTTTCGTAAAACGTTCTTCTTACTTAAAATGAGAAGGAAAAAAACAATCCAAATAGAATTAAATTCAATAAAACATCTGTTGAATGATGGAATTATTTTGTATCTTGCTTAAATACTTCTGTCTTGATCCGATCTATTTTCATTTACGCAGTCCTAATGATGTGACTCATCAATACATGAATCAACGAATCATCAACTGTTCAAATTTAAAGTCTTTTTTGTTCTCCAAATATGTTGATTAATTGTAGTTTAAATAATGCCAAGAGTTAAGCATCATTGAAGTACAAATTTAAATGGGGGAACAACATTTAGAATATACGAAAAAATTGTGTAAAATATATAGATACTTTTATTAGCTTTACGAATAAATTACAAATCCTTCATATTGAGTTTGCCAATTGGATAAATTATCTTGTTGGGTCAGAACATTTTATGCATTTCCAACAGTTTACTGCTCATCATCAGCAACACGACCGCATGCGTTCAACACATATACAGGGTGGGCCATCTAACGTTTGCATTTTGACAAAATTGTTTATTTAGAGAATGACAGCTCAAATGTCATAATTTAAATGTCAAAATGCACATTTTATATGGCCCACTATACAAACAAACGGACAAAGAAAACGAACGTTCAAGTGTAATTGGACTACATTAGAATATTCGATGATTCAATATTGGACAAAACATCAAAATCAATGCACCGAGGAGATCTGCGTTCGCTTCAAACGCATTGAAACAACAAAATTTGAAATTATCAACGGATAACGTTCGTCTCCTGAAATGCGTAAACAACGAAAAGAAGCGAGATGTCCACGAAAGTATGTATATACAAATGGACGCCACGGAAATGAACTTGGACAAAAACAACCTCGAGTCCGATTTATTTCTTTTGTTTTGATTGTATTCGTACTATTATTCGTAATGCAACACAGAGACACTTGTCGTCAGATTTTGAATAATCGAATATTCTAATGTAGTCTTATTAAACTTAATCGTTCATTTTCTATGTCCATTGTTTGTTTATCTGTTAAACGTAGAGTTTTTCAAAACACTTGTTCAATTGATGTCGGTCCAATCTACAATACAGTAGAATAGCCTTTGCTACTTAGTTGTGTTGCTGACGATGAGCACTCAGCTGTTCGAAATGCATTCCTTGTTCTAACTCAATAAATAATTTGTACAATTTGCAAACTCAATATAAATGTTTTTTAATTTATTCTTATTGTTTAAGATATTTTCGCAAATCGTTTCTATCTAATCATCAATATTTATAAGCATTTCTGACTTTTTAATCTGATATATTGCGACATTAAACTTGAATTGTCTTCCTCGCAAGTTTTAATATCAATTTCTTCAACAATGTGAACTATCTGATCTAAATGTGGCATTTCGATAAGAAACATATTTGAAGATAAGGAAAAAGCAAGAATTTTGTGATTTCTTTTTAAAACAATTCAGTGCTTTGATGTGAGCAAATTTCATTTAATATTATAATAAAATGCACACACGATCAGCGAGAATTGTGTTATTTGTTTTCGAAAAATTTACCACTTGGAATATGTAAAATTTATATGATTTAGTGAAGATTTTTTGTTGTGTGCTCGATTTTAATTCACCCATTTTTTATTTTATACATGTTTTTTTACTTGTAATTCGTCTGTTTTTTTTATTAAAATCACATATATTTTTTGATATTTCTTGAATCGCAATCGGTGCAAAATTGAAAAACCGCTTAATTAGCCCGACCCGATCAGTACCGAAGTCATTAATATTTTTTAATAATTTCCACCTACAGAACCGATTTGGCTCAATCCAAAGCACCTTATTGGCTCAACCAGATGTTATTTTATATGTATTCAAATGCAGCCGACTGGACATAGTTGTCGCAAAATGATATCACCGCATATCCGCAAGCTTAACAAGTCGATTGGCAATGCAATAATGCGTATTCGTTTTCATAATTTTAGTCCATCCGCAACTTGCAGAAATTTTTTTTGACAACTCATTAACGTCAGTTTAAAACAATTTTGAATAAATTTCTTATAAATTGCTCCAATGTATTATACGAATAACACTCGATTTCCGTATGAAGGCGAGTTTATACCAAAAACATTTGATTTAATAATCGCAATTGTTAATCGTAAGAAAGAATGCAAATATATGTAGCAATTTATACTGAATAAACTCGAAATTTGTAAAAACTGAACAATATAAAGTTTAGTGTATTTTGTGTATGTTATCGTCCGCTTGTTATAAGTACATAATCTCAATTGAATATCAACATTTTTTTTAATTGATTCAACTTCGATAAGAAATATTATTTTATTTGATAATATAGTGAATTATTGAATATTGTTTCGATGATTATTAATTTTTATATCCGTCTATGTTTACATCATCAAATCAGACTGTATAGTTTATCGTCTGCAGTACAAAAGTTCACATTGCGAATTGTCCAGTCGGTAAATTTAACTTACATATTTTTCTGCAAATTCATTGAACATTGGTTCGGCTTCTCAAATTTTTTATTGCATTTTATTTTGTTTGTCTTTAGAATAAATTGGATCTACAATGATTTTTAATCATAGCAAAGAAAAAAAGTAGTGATTTGTCTTATTACTTATTACATACATTTTTTAACAACCCATTTTATGCATTTGTCGCCTGATCTATTAAAATATATGCATTGCGCATCTTTTGTTTGATTCAGTGAATTCTCCGAACAATTTTCAATTTTTTTTTCGATTTTATATTTGTCTGAATTTAAAATGCACACTTTTGATTTGTTTATCTTATTGTGGAGAATAATAGACACGATATGCCGAGTGTTGTGTAATTTGGAAATCAGAACAAAATGATGATTTATGGAGCAAATAGCTCTTTGAATCACATCAAACACATTTCACCCCAAAAAATTTATTTCATAATAGTTTTGGTGTAAATATTCCTTTAAAAAGTTTTCCTCTCGTTAGTTTTAATATCATTCTTCTTAATCTTATAAATAAAATGTTGAGCTATCTATCGATAGAAAAATGTTAACAATTTCTTATTTCATAGATAAATAGAAGAACCAGTTAATTCGATCCATCGATTAAATCCTGTTAATCGCAGTATTCGTTTAGAAAATATTTACTACATTATCTACTTTTGACAAAGTGACTTGATTGATCGCAAATACAAAAAGATTTAAATTAAAATATGAATATAAAATTTAAGTGTAATTCTTTGTTTTAATTTAATAATAAAAGTAATGTTTTTTGAATTAATCAACCATGAAAATGGATCTAAACACTTGAAGGCAAAATAGTAGATGTGCTTTGATTATAGTACTGGATGAAGCTCGGAGAATTTTATAAAAGATAAGTGAGCGAAATTGATAGTGGCATATGTAATGAATGAATCTACCTGAAATTCAGTCTGCACCTGGCCAAAAAAACAAGTATTTTGAAATTATTGCAATTGGAAGGACTATTACGGATTTGCTTTGCCATAAATAAATCTTTTCCACTTTTTTTTTAATTTAGTAAAAAAAATCATTGGATTTTTGTTTACTCCGTCACACAAACTGTGTATTTTGTTCATGCACATATTTTATTGAATTTTATATATTCTTAAATTATGTATAGATTTTTTTTGTGTTGTTAGTGCCTTAATTCTTATAAGAGTATTTAAGTGGGTGGGTAATAAAATTCGCAGAAATTTATTAAAATTGGAAAAGATCAAAATATTCGGTCAATATTTGGAACGAACTAGAAACAAGAGAGCTGTAACTGAGATATTCATATTTTTTAATCTGCAAAATTGTGCTGTCGAACAGATAAGCCAATTGATAATAGCCAATGGCTTACAAATATTTTTTGCGTTGGTAAATATATTCACAATGTGTTTGTGGTAAAGAACTATCGGAGCAAGAACATTTATTCATTGGTTAGGTGATTTATGCATATATGATCTGCTAACTGCAAATTTATAAATTAAATAAATATTTAATATTTATACATGCCAAATGATTTACTTTATCAAAATCTCAACATCGGACAGATTAATGATAGAAACATCAATTAATAACAATAACGATTACAAACTATTTGCTCACAAAATCAATGATGGGATATCTGTCTCGATGTTGCATTAGTCGTATTGCTAATAGTGCGATCTTCGAGATTTGGATAAGGAAAATAATATGTATTGTATAAATATTATTTTAGTTAGCTCCAAAAATATCAGTTTGAGCACAAACCATGATTATTACTTTTGTGTTAACTCAATAAGTCATTTCGTATTTCCAAAACATTGCACATCACCCTCTTTTAGCGGGATTCGGCCGAATTTTTCGTGGTACTCTATGAAAATCCAATTTTTACCACCCTCAATATGAAATGTCGGCGTTTTGGAAAATTTCATTTTTTCTTGACGCAATTTCTTCAATTTCTCTATATTTTCATCGATTGCCTTAACGCTACCCAAAATGACAGATGATATTTCATCTTGAATTTGAGTTTATATGTATTATCTGTAGTAGTACAAGCCAGTATCGAAAGTCTCCATTTTTCATGCGAACTGTAATTTAACAAAAGCAAATTTAATTAAATTGATTTTAATTCAATCAAATATTTTATTGAAAATACTTCTTGGCGGATGGAAAAATTGTGGCTCACCTTCAAAATCCGTAAATCATCCATTGCCCACAATAAGTGTACGATTCAAAACGAAAAATGTTAACAATATTGTCCAGCATATTTGCCCTATGAAACAAGTTAACAAAAACATTACGAATAAAACGAAACTTGTATAGAAAGATAATAAATGTATTTCCCGTTTCTTTAATACCTTTTAAGCTTGATTTTTTGTTGTATATCGAGCACACTAAGCTTGTTCGACATCCAAGTCGATTGCGGACTATAAATATTGCTTGCATTGATTTGTGTGCTTCCCAGTTCAATGCGGTGGATATTACTCAGCTCGACTAGATGTAAGGCCGATTTACAGAACGATAGGTTGAATTCGGGAAAAATTGCCATTTTTTCTTTAAATATAGCTTAATAAATATCATGATGGCCATATATATGATCATAAAATATTTGAGTTGCATTGACGTTTTCGAACCATTACTTTTCATATTTTCAAGTAAAAGTAATTTTTTAAACATATTTTTCAACAATTCTTCCAAATAATTTGTTATTTCGATTCTGTCTTCCCATTAATAGATTGTATTGTTGAATGTTTAAAAAAATGATAACAAAAATAGTTCGATTTGAATTTCAAAATTTTTGATTGAATAAAAATCATTTGAGATTTTTTCGAAAAATACATAAAATGGAATTGGAACTGTACTCCCATCATTGTTTTGTGCAGTTTGATACAAAACACGTATGCATTCAAACACGTAAGTTCAATCGCGAAGCGTTTTTCTCTAAAATGAGAATTCAATATACGTGCGCGATTTGGAGCCACTTTTATCCGATAGGCAAAGGGTAAATGCTGCTTTTAATAGATATATGTATCAGCTCATAAAAAAACATTACGAAAAGAATCGAAATTTCCGATATTCAGCTCAATCAACATGCAGATGCTTTCAGAATTTTATCAAAACTAGGAATAATAATATTAAGTAAATACGCGCGAAATGTGCGGCGCAAAAATGCGAAGGAGTTATTTTCAAAGGTGAACTACACAACATGTGCTAAAGTATTTGAATACAAATTGGAAGTGACTTCATTTGAGTTTGTTATTTCATTCCTGAATACTCATATTCTGTTCACTGTTATTTCCATGGGATTAAAAATTGATCCCTTGGGATTTCTTTTACCATCAATCCTGTTAATCCAGAAAAAAATTGAAAAGGACAAGAACAAATATGAAAATATTCACGCTAAAGTTATTCTAAAAATCATACGCCCACATCAATGAGCATTGACAGCATTGTTCTCTTGATCTGTGCAACAGATAAACAACAATTATATGCCTTCACTCAAAATTCTCTCAATAGCTACTACATCAGGGGAAATATAGAATATAATCCGATAACGATGTTTGGTTTGCGCATGTAGTAGTGACTTTCCAGTAAGTCAGCGTTTGTGTTATTATATTGGAGAATATTGTTCTTAATGTTAATTGATGCTCGCATGATTTTGCCGTGATAATTTTAATATTTACTCTAATCTCTTAGGATTTTTTTCTGGATTAAAGAGATTGATAGTAAAAGAAATCCCAAAGGATTAATTTCTAATTGCTTGGAAATTCCATACAGAAAATAAAGTACTTTCATGTAAAAAGTACAGACAGCGGTTGTAATATCCCTTTTCCCAACCATTTCTGCAAATTGAGTTTACAGAAAATGTCGCGAAGTTCACAGCTTCAATACAAAAAGGTTGGAAAATGATATATTACAACCGCTGTCCTTACTCCTTACAGATACTTTATTTTCTGTGCAGTGTTGTCATTTCAGCAAAAAAGTATTCTTCATATCTGAGGTTCATCAAACTATAGCTACACATTTTCTTGCGCATTTTCGGTAAAATCGTAATTATATTGTATTTAATCAAGTAAATTCACTTCTCCGCAAAATATCGCAGGAAACTTGGATTATTTTAATCCCTTTTTATTTTAATTCGCGTTTCCATGTGCAGCGAAATTTCAAATGGATTTTGAAGGACAGAGGGTCAAAGTGATTTTTCCCATACGCATTTCATGCATAAGTTTTCGTTAATGATTCGCTTGAAGCGTAACCGACGCTAAAGATTGGTTTTTCGAGCTAATTTCAAAAATATAACCTTCGAAATTCACAATAAAAATATTGCAACAAGAGATATTGTTTCGAGAAATGAGGCGGATACATTGATGTTCATTGATGGTGTGGTTTGCTTTTCTTGTGTGATCGTTCTTAACCTTCTTTCAAATATTTTTGTTTGATTTGTTGTTAGAGCTGCACAAAAATAATTTGTGAATTTTAACTCCCCACGAATTATTCCATTCGGAACATTTGGCAGAGACGTGTAAAAAATAATAATTTTTCCGCATTGATATGAAATCTTTTACACCGTTCCTAATCAACTGCGTAGTTAATTCCTTTTGCACACGCAAACAATGATCATATGTGAATTATTGTGCGCGCCCATATTTGCAATTTACGAATATCAAATTTCGTGTTTAACTGATTATAAATTTCACTATTAATTAATTTGCAAGCACATCCCGGAGACGCGAGTACATGTTTTTGAGTGCTATTGCATTCATTATCCATCTGTTTATTCGTCTTTGTTTAGACACAGCGAATCGCTGAATGGATAAAAAATATTATAATCGTTCGGAAACTCGTGTGAAAGTAAATTTGAGATACGCAAGACTCAAGTTATCATGTATATCATCGAGCAAACATTTTGTAACCCTTTTAATCATTAGCGTATCATACACAGTACAAAAATACCATCCGCCGTCACACGAATCTACGGCTGATGGAGACGCCCAGTCGTAAATACGTATGACGGTACATATTTTCAGCGGTTTTTACATCTGACAAATATTCTTAGAAGAAGAAGAAGAAATGTGTTTTCGCCGCTAATACATCTGAATATGCGTACCGTCATACGTATTTACGACTGGGCGTCTCCATCAGCCGTAAATTAGAATGACGGCGGATGGTATTTTTGTACTGTGTATGTACGGAAGACTTTAATTTTTAGACATTGAGTGGCCGAGTTTTCCTTTTACAGTCACAATTTCACATCATTTCTATTTATGTCAACGTGCATTCGTTAGCCATACTTGAACTGATTGAAAATTTAAAACCTTGCAAGTGATTTGTTCTATGCATTTTTAATTGATTTCATTTGCAAATAACATTTAATTCTCACATTTTTTTGCAAATTTAATGATGAAAATCTTGTTTTTACCTGTCCACAAAGAATGTAGCCACACCGCGTATATCATTTAAATGAGTGGCAATTTTAAAACATAAAACTCGTTAGGAAAATTAAACGCTTTTATTGATCTATTTTTTGGCGCATACACAGTATAAAATTTGCTACTAGTGTATGTACGAATTTTACTTGTGGAGCCGTTTAATAATTTTTCAACTTGCCTCGAAATACATTAGTAAAAAATACCTAATAAGCCAAAAAGTTGACTTTCACATATAATGTCAACAAGTAAAATTACCACTTCGGTCTTCAGGGGTAAATTAAAAATTACTAGGCGGTCCTACAAGTACATACGATACTTGAAATAAGTAGCAAATTTCATGCTGTATATTATTTTTGGTAGATGTAATTGACTTGAATAACTCAGAAAAATAAGGTGTTGATAACAAACCGATTAAAGCTATGTTGTTTTTTTGGATCACTTTTTATTGACAAAACATGAGCGTCAGCGTTCGCGCCTACGATTGCGCTCTTAAGTGTGTTAATCGACATGTACCATTTTCATGTGATATAGAGCTAAAATAACATTTTGAAAGGAATGCGATGAATTTGTATTGAATGGCCAAAAATCACTAATTTATTGAAGAATGTTTGGCTTTCAGACTTCCACCTGCATGAAATGAATTCTCGTGACAGGATGACTGCATATTTTGGACAGTAAGAAAATGACAATGTTCCTCTTTTTCTCTGGCTGATTTCAAAAATGGACAAAGAATTAAACATGAAATAGGGACATTGGAATTCACATGAACGTTATATTTAAATCTCGAATTTCATTGTTTGCCTATTTCAAAAGTGAAAATGAGAACTCATTTATCTCTTCCTGCAATTGATCCTGATTTAAAGAAATTTCTAGCTCAAATCGTATCTTTCCGGAACATGTACGATTAACGGATTCAATTAAACTAATGATCTCTTTTGTTTTTTCTCTTAAAATTATGTTTAGGTCGAAAAAAAACCGATGCATTTTGTGGCTCAATGTGATGATGTTTGTGTGGTGGTGCTGTTGATCATAGTTGTTCATTGAGTGAAAATAATTGTTCAGATTTTGAAACAAAATTCATTTAATCCTATTTTCTCACTCCGCTTATTTCTCCTCCCTCTTTTTATTTTCCAGTACATGCATTTGTATAAGTATTCAATCTTATTTATATAGCTTGGAAGATAAAGTTGGAATCAAAATGTGTGTGCTTTTTCTTCCCTCCAAAGACGCGGTAGTGAAAGTTCCATAGACATTTGTAGTATTTTTTTTATTAATTTGGTTTTTAAAAATTCGACGAAATCTTAAAAAGCACGATAAATGTATTTATATAATAAGTATAATATTAAAATCTACGATCTTTAAAAATCCTTTTCATTTGTGTTACTGTTCGCTTGGATCAGAACAAAAACATTCGCCATTAATTCTGTGTATTATTAAATTGTGCATTTGGTAATTTATAAAATGTATAAACAAATTGCGATAAACTATAAACGATGCCGGGTCCTTTTCCAAACTGCGTACATATAAAATCATCCAAATTGTGTGAATTCGTTGCTGCATAGAATAAGAGCAAAAATAGAGGGGGAAAATTACTTTCATTTATTAATCACAAACAATAAGAAGGGGGAAGAGTAACCAAATTGAATTTGTTATTATAAAAGCGGCAAAAGAAATTGAAATGCAAACCCGTACAAGCGTCGCGAATACCGAAACAAATGAGTGGAAAATGGAGTGAATTTTCAATTGCGAATGCTCAAAATGATTTGAAAAACACAATTCAATTTCGGAATTCATATCATGTTCTGAGTGCCATTACTTTGAAATCACGTCGATTTTTTGCATGTAAGTCGATGCATAATTGTACCGTTTGCCCGGAAAAATGATTGTTCTGGCGTTTTATTCCATTTTTTTTTTTTTTTTTTGTAAATAAAAACCCATCTTCAGCACCCGATCATTGTTCATTTTGTGTTCTCGCGATTCCAGAATGGTTTATCTACCGTTGAACCACTTGTATTTGCTTCGGATGCGATGCATATGCGGGTATGAATAGATTTTTTTTGCAATTACCACTTGTCTGAATCGGTGGATAAGGGGGTGGAGGTTTTATCCAACTTCCATCTGGCCGTTTCATATGTCGGCGATCTGATGAAAATTCATCTAAGTATTGTTCGGCCGGTATAACTCTAAAAAATCTGAAAATTCCCGACATACATCGGATGCCATTTAATATCGATTGCATGGAGTCAGAGAAAAGAAGAACGGGGAAAAAGTTATATAAGATAAATCAAATTTGAATGGGTGAAAATGATTTTAAGACTCTTCACGACAAATATTTATTAGTGAAATGAACAAATTTTTTGTCGTGTTTCACAAAATATTTATTTTGATGATTCACTTTGAAGTATGTTTTCTTCTTTATTTCACTTTCAAACAAATAAAATAAAAAAATTCAGAGATATTTCATCTCAAAGAGTTATTATTTTTGTTCCATTTATATGTGCAGAAAGGTCTTAGAATCATTTTCACCCATTTAATAAAAAAATGTCAGTTTTAAAGCGATAATTTGCATGTTTCTTATGTCAAATATGATGTCATCGATTCAAATGTTCGATGGTTTTTGGACAAGCACCAAAAGTTGCAACCGTGCTTACCTATGATGTTCGGGTCTAAGCGCCAAATCTGATCTGAACGTTTCGGTAACATATTTATGGAAATATGTTGGGAATGGTAGCGTTGTATCCAAATCAAATATCAGACATCGCGTTGGTGTTGGATTGTACATAAAAAACACATGATAGTCCTGTTTATGTTTCATCATTCAGCCCACGCCAAAAATGCAAGCGAAAAATGAAACAAAATTGAAGATTATGATTATTAACCAATACAACTATTATATTTATAAGTATATAATAAATTTATATATTCATATATAAATTTGATGAAGACTACTGTGTGCGTAAAAGTATTGCGATTTGTAAAAGAAAGAAACAATTGAAATGATATTCTATTCGTTTCTGATAAAAAAAAAAAAAAATTGAGACTATTTCCGAACCGAATTTTTTAACAGTATTGTTATATTTGAGCTAAGGAAAACTAGCACGTTTTTTCTACTTTTTTCTACTCATGCATATTAACTGGTTCCAACCACTGGCAGTCCGTTTTCAAATGAATAGATTGGAATGATATATGTTCCACAACTTAATATTCACATTGTAAAGTTGTCAATTTGTTCAATTTTCTGGTTTTTAATTGATAAGTTGAAGTTTCTATTTGGCAAGTGATTATTTATGGTAATAAATATGACTTTGGTTCTGGAAAAATTTAGAGTGAGCTTATTGATGGTGAGCGAATTGTCTAGCAGTGCTAGGTCGTGATTATTTTAGTCTGTAGATCTAAAGGATCATTCTCGATGTAGGCCAGAGTAGTGTCATCAGCGAATAGGACAGTTTTCCCGTAGATCAAAAATATCATTGATGAATAAATATAAGAAATAAAAGAGGACCAAGGTTGGATCCTTGTGTTATGTCGAATAAGATATTAACCAAGGGTTGAAATATTTGTAATTTTTTTTTTCATTTATTACAATTGACTGGGATAGAATAAAAACTGCTTCTCGCAAAATAGAAAATACAAGTGAACTAAATAAAAATTGCCAATAAAAGTAAGCTATAGAAAAATTGCCAGTAAAAGTGGACAAAAAGTGGTATTTTTATATAGTTCACTTTTATTTTCTATTTTTCGAGAAGATGTTTTGAGAATTGAAAATAAATAGACTGAAACACATCTTTCAGAACTGAATATTTCTGAAAAGAGTCGGAAAGTTATCATCAATCTGTGCCAAACAACGAAAGACAAAATGATGTTTATCAAATTTCTTTTTTCGTTTTCGGAAACACATGAATTTTGTTTGTTGATAATTGATATTATCTAATTGTTCAGTTTGTCTATGTACAGAATTTAATTGAGAAAACTTGTCGACCATATGCTTTTCGAAAATTCAATGTACACACTGCACTTGGGTGCACAATTAAAAGCATACGCTGATTTATTTCTATAGACAATTTATTCATATGTTCTATTACATTTGGATACCAAGTCAGCATGGTAAAGAACATTTTCTTCAAGCTTCTTCAAAGTAGAAAATAAACGCCGAATAATATGCATAAATGCTCCTGGTCGTGATTCATATAAATCATTCAGCAAATATATGCGTTAAAATGCTGAGAATTATTGGGATGATAAATTTAGTTTCATTCATCCACAGGGATCGTTTTTAGATTGGCTTAGAACAAGCGGATAACGAATCGCGATTAAAATATCTTAACATGCTATTTTCCTTTTAAATACAAGATATTGTTCGTGTAATTTTTATTTTAGTCGAGGAATTCTTACCAATTTGTATAAATTAGAATTTTAAGACGTGTTGACATTGTTTTTATTAAATTTCACCGCAAACGCATAGATGTTACCACATGGAACATATAAAATATTGAAGTTTCTGCGAATTGTGGTATATTCTATATGTCCGCGGTGAATTTAATATAGAATGTGAAATTTCAACTACAATAAATTGGTAAAATGTTGATGTTTTGGGTGAATTTGAAGTTAAATTCACCTACAATAAGACAGATCAACAAAAAATTTTCGTTTGTGTATAAAAACGATATATTAAAGAATCCAATTTTCGCGTTGACTATCCTAAAATCAAAGCAAAAAGCTTTCGAGAATTAACGGATAACAAAGGAACATTTATGGCATAAACGAAATTCTAATGAAGGAATCGCAGCCTCATCAATCAACACGATCTCGGGAACATCCAAGTTGTTGAAAGATTAAATAAAAATGCGCTTGCTTACCCATATAACAACTTTATCGTCTCCTCGACCAGCTTTTTGCCGCCACAATGGTACCGTTCGACCTTCGTTGGACACAAATACAGCATAAGACTTTGAGAGCTCGGTAGGACGTGTTTTCTTCACTTGTTCGCATAGTTTCCACACGTTTTCCTCACTATTACCAATGACATCACAAAATCAAAGGAGAAACATGAAACAAAAAATTATTGTGATTAGTACATACAATCCGGATTAATAACAATGAATTTGTATTTATAAATACATATAGAGGAGATAATGATAAATTAATGAATTTTTGTATTTTTTAACCATTGTGGTTAATCATTTCATAACAAAAATTCGAGTTCAAAATCAGATGAAAAACGTTTAAATTTAAAGACGGTTTATTCACAATGGAAAATGAGTGGTTTGTGGTAAAATCAAGGAAATTTTTCTTGATTAAATGTATTTTTTTAATATATCCGTTGCTCCGCTTTGAATATATAAATTTATCACACTTCCAATCTATGAGCGATTGCAACATATTTAAATCACACTCAAGACCCAGTTGTATTCTCGCCTTTTTTTGCGTCTCATTTGCTTCATTTGCATTGAACTACTTTGGTAAATGGTACATATTTTGTGTTGTATGTACTATAGGATGTTATTGTACATTGTATAGGATGATTTACTTGCGATTCGTGAAACGAGAACGGACCATGTAATAAGCACGTATTTGCAAATTTAATATAAAAATACACGCAACTAATCCATCCATTTGGAGAGAGCATATATCATTCACTGAATAAGTCAAAAACCCGCGGATGTGTGTGTGTGTGTGTGTGTGTGTGTGTGTGTGTGTGTGTGTCTTTTAACGTTCACTTCAAAAGCAAACAAAAAAATGAGCAACAATCAAATTTAAACAAAAGCCCGCATTGTTGACGTGTCAGGCTGCACTTTGAAGTTGAAAAAAAACGTATCAAGGCACACACGCAGCAAATAGCAAAGGAAGCAGTGAGTAAAAATTAAAGAAATAATGATGAAAGAGAAAAATGTGGCAATAATAATATGAAGTGCTCGTAATCACGCAGAGAAAGAAAAGCATACTCCGCACGTCTCGGTTGAATCATCTTGTAGCCTTAAATGGAATATAAATTAAAATGCATAGCATATTGCTCATTGTGAAAGTATGGTTAAAGTACGCGAGAGCACTGAATCGATTCAATAATGAAAACACACGCATGCACACAAACACCAACAGTTCTCTGGTAACATATGGATATTAGGCCATTTTGTGGCAACAGATTTAACATATAAAGCGAAATTTTGTCCTGGCATTTAGCACTTTTCTTCTATTCAGATTATCGGATCTAGCGATATTGTAAAAAAAGAATGCATGTGAAACTTTAACCGCACTGTTATTGTATATTTTCCGTATTATGTGCGATCTAATTACCTTACTAGTCTACCAAATAGTCTAGTCAATATTTATATTAGAAGCAGTCAAACTATCAGACGACCTATATCTTCACTTACAATTATCGTTCATTTCAAAATTGGAGAAGTGTAAAACTCATAGCAACTCAACCGCACGTCGATTACCGAATCGACTGGTAGGAGAGGAAGCAAGTAAATCCAGACTGAGATGGTTTGGTCATGTAAAACGCATGGGAGAGGAGCGATTACCGAAACGGATTCTGTTCGCCGAAGCTGATGGGCCGAGAGGTAGATTCGGTTAAATATGATTTGAATGCGGAGGGATTTGAATGGTGTGATAAAACTCAAAACTTGGCTCTCGATCGGGGTTTATGAAAAGGTATTGTTAGGGGTATAAGAGGATTTTTGTTTCGTAAAACAGACCAGACGCTGAAAGGCAATAATGGTCTATGAGTGTTTGCTGTTGTTGTGGTTGTAAAACTCATAGATTCTATGAATTACATAAATTTAAAATTATTGCAAATCAATTCTGCGAAAGATGTCAGCATGGCTACCTCTTCATTAAATCAGTTTTGCAAGTGAAGGCATATGTGATTCAGTAAAAAATCGCTTAAGAATAAGAAGAAACATTTTCAGACAATTATATAGTTGTGCTATGAAAAAAGTTGAAAACAAAAATTCAATTTTATTTGGATCGTCGCTGGAAGGTTGAGTGTTGATGGTAAATTTCAAATCAATTGAAAATTCCGCAGAACCAATTGTAAAAAATAAGAATGGGAAAACGCGTTTGTTCCCTTCGATTCCGTTTGAAGTGCCTTGACGGAATGCGAGAGCACAATTCATTTCTTTTCATCAATATTTTTTTGCGGCGTATAATGTCAAATACGAAATTTTCAATTGTATTTCCAGAGAACATTTTATTACGTCGGTTTACTTCTTTAATTTTATATTTTTTCTATTGAAATTTGTTCGTGTTGTGTTAACATAACTCAACATTACGAACATAATTATGAGTGAAACGGAAAAGGCATCAAACAAAAAATGAAATGGCGTGATTACTTTTCACATTTCAGCGTGTGCAGTCACACTCTTTCATTTTCTCGTGAGAATAGTTTTTAATAGTTTTACTTTTTGCGTTATTCCTTTTATAATTTGTGAGAAGCACGGATTAAGAGAAGTATCATACATACACACGATAGAATGAAAAAGCTCAAAAAAATTTTTCGTAAATGATTTCCATGTATTTGAACGTCAAACGGGTTGCAAAATCTAAGCGCCTTCGGTAAGTTTGAGGTTTGTTTCGCATCCTGTCGGGCCATTTGAAATGGTTTGCACTTCATTGCGTTCGTCCGAAATATAGTTTTCCACGTAATAAAAAATTATTATGATAAATTAATAATAATAAGCATTTTAAATAACACTAGTAATAATAAACAAACTATAATAATTGTTTTGATTGAAATTCTAATAATTATCATGATTGAACCCGATAAATTAATATAATAAATCATGATAATTATTATGATGTAACTCTGATAACATTACTAAGATTTTATTATGATAAGTTAATAAAATCATAATAATGTAATTAGTATCCAATCCTAATAACGAAATTCATCATAAAATTTATCATCATAAACAAAATTTATTTCGATAGCGCAAAACGCAAAACAAGAATAAATAGAAGTGGCCAATTTCGAAATAAGTCATCAGGTGCATCTGTGTTTCCTACATTTCAGATGGCACGGCTAATTCGCAGTATAAATTAATTGTAAATCTCATCGTAATGACTTAAAATTCTGTGTGACATATTGGCATAGTTGAAGGGTTGAGAGTGAAAATGACCAAAGTGATCTCACCTACTGCTCTTGTTCATAAACATTTCCATAAGCGAGAAAAGGAGGTGAGATTACTTTGGACACTTTTACTCTCAACCCTTCAGTTACATGATGATACGATAAGAAATAAACATAGCCTGTGAACCAGTATACTGTTCGGAAATGTGCGGAATGGTTAGTTTTACGTATGTAAGACCATTCATTTTTTAAGGCTCAAAACGCATTGAAAACTCATTCAGAGACACAGTGGTGTGCGCGGAAAAGTAAGAATAGCATTCAGTCAATATGTTTCAAACTTCAAATCTAAACCAAATTGGTGAATTTTCAATGTTGTCGGTGAATTAATATTTGAATTCACCGACAAAAAAAATACATGATAAATTCTCTGTGTGTGGCATCATCCTCCCATCGCGTAAATATGAAATTTCGGTGGACAGGTTAATTCCATGCATTCTTGAATTCAACGAAACAAAACAATTGATATAAAATAAAAAAACTTTTCCCGAGGTGATTTCTCGCTCCGCAAGAAGCAAATACAAAACACTATGGCACGAAATTGGAGAACTGAATTTGCTTTTGTAACCGTTCTTCGGTGAACATTTGATTTGAAATGCAATACTGGAACAAATGTTTCTGCAAAAACGGGATACACCCCTCATTTAAATCATGCATGATATCTACACTTTTGTTTTGAAGCATGTGATAGTAGGCCAGATTATTCAACGCACAATGTCTCTTCACGCTTTTTGTTTCAACAAAATTCACCTTCTCAGATGCAGCAACGATTTCCAAATGAGATTCATAGTTTTCGGCTGTACGAAATTAGATTGATTCACCACAGTCATTGTGTGTGTTTCTTCTTTGCTCGCAATGCAGAAACGACAGAAATATGAATTTAAGCATTCAAAAAAACCGAGTAATGTGTTTTCGCCGAGATTATCATATCCTAAAAACGAAATGGTCCCTTTGAAATAAGTTCCGACGCATACGTCTATTCCATTCACTTCCAGCTCACTAATTTCACGAATGACGTGTTCACACAAATCATTGAAATCGGTTTCATTTTTCTTCAGATCATCTGATCGATACAATGACACTAAATGACAGCCTCGGAAGGAAAGCATATCCTATAAATTTGCTGAAGAAAACGCTAATACAAAAATATTATAAATTGCATTTGAGTATTATCGTCGAAAGACAATAATAAAATAATTCAAAGAGTGAAAACCAAACAAGTAAGTTTGTTTGGTTTACACGCTGAGTGTTTTTTTGTTTGGCTTTTACTCTCGACGATTTTTCGTTTGTGTCTCTTGTAAAATATTTTTGTATAATCGTTTTCTTCAGCAAATTTATAGGATATGCTTTCTTTCCGAGGCTGTCAAATGTATGTTAGACAGATTTGATAAAAAATATCTGAACACATTTTCAATTGAGAAATAAATTAGACACATTTTGTGAACGCCGGACTTTGAAATAAGAGCATCACATATTTCAAAATTATCGGTCGTGACTTGAATTTGAAGAGTGTGTGGCTTGGAGGAGGTCAATTGACACACTTTTATACACTCTTCCACAACAGAAAAGTCCATACATCAACACATCGATGAGAAGTTTCATTCAAATTATGTTCCATGTATATTTCCTTGAATTTTTTTTTGACTGAAGAGCGATTGAATTGTTTGCACAATAGAGATGTAACCAAGCGGACCGGGCTTGTATGGGATTGGAGAGCTATTCGAGCGTATGCCAATTGACCGCGCCATCTTATTTTACATCGGTGAACTCAATTTAGATCTATTGTAATACGAACAAAATTTTTATTGACACAAATGATAAAAACAAATGAGTCATTGAAACGATTGAAATATCACATCAATACTACTGCCCAATAGATGGCACTGGAGAATAGATATGATTAAAATGTCTCAAATAGCACGGTCCCCTTGGATCTAACGGAATTTTGACTGGATCAAACGAGGATTAGTTATGTTGGTGGATTTGCTCTTAATCAGTTTCCAATGTGTGCCCAAAGCCATTTCTTGTGGTGGAACAAACAGTTCAATTTAAATCGCATTCTCCTCCCGCTTATAAGAAGTACAATCCATTAACAATTTGTTTCGTACGAAATTCAGTGCTAATCCCAGCACATCACTTCCATTGTTGGTGACATAATTCATCAAACTGATACAAAGATGTGTGTATTGTACTTTTCTAGCAAATGAAGAATCAATTCAAAAATATGATTTGTATTTTCATGTGAAAGAAATATTCATTTAATATTTTTCGAATATTCATGGTGAAATGTTGACATTTGCTTTGCTTTGGGTTCCGAATTATATTCAAAGGAGATATCATTGATTAACACATTCGTCGCTTGAGCATTTCCAATGTCGGAATCATTATCTGATTCGAAATTATATTGATCGGTCGATTGAGGTATTGCGTTTGATTTGGATTCATTTGGTACCTGGTCGGCTGGGCACGCATATTAGCTGTGCTACAACGGCTGAGCAAGCAACTATTTAACTCTAACTAACTATGAACAACAACAGGGAATAATAGTCGATTCGTCTTCCTTATTTCCAACGTTCAATGAAGAATTCATTTGAAGTGAACATTGTTCAATGTGTATTCTCAAAGAAATAAATGTAGTCTACTTTTTAGAGCATCTGAGATTCATATATTTTTGTTTGACCAAATAGAATAGTTCGTTAAAAGTTTCCCTAACGAAGTGTTTTACTTTTAAATGTTTGAATGCTTTAGAGAGATCACATTTCGTATTTAAATAGCAAATTGAATCAATTTTTACCGCAAGTTAATTTGGCTCCATTTAAACAAGTAAGACGTTAAAAGAAAAATCGTTGAAAATACGCATGGTAGTACCAGAATACCTTATTCCTCTATTGTTCAGTATATTCTAAAGCCTGACCAAACTTCACCCATTCTATTGTATGAATTCTTCACCGATGATAATTAATTTTATTAGTTTTAACTTCTTTATTCCTATTGGATTTACGAAAAACGTGTATGTGCTTTCCCTTACAATATAAGAATCAAGGGAGTGCAATGATGAGACTACGCGTGTCGCAATGCAAAACACATGGCGATGTCAACTACGCGCCTTACTATGTTTGTATGGTGCGCCCCTTTGATGAGAATGAATGACAGAATATGTCGGAAGCTGCCGCATGACATTTTTCTTGTTCCGGGAAATGTCATCTGTCAAATGCGAACAATACCCTTTCCATTAGCAAAGCCTTAAGCATCACAAACTCATATATATATATATATATATATGTGGTGTGTGTGTGTGTGTGTGTGTGTGTGTGTGTGTCGAAAATATTGTTGCTAAACTAAACTCTAATTTACACGTAATATTTTTTTATTGTAATATTGTCAATCCTAATTGATAATTATTATTTATTGGGAGAACAAATTGAAAACCGCGCATTCGTTACTAACTTCATATCTATCATAGATGTCATTATTTTGACTTTGACAGCTATTGTATCTTAAAGAGGATAAAAAAATACATTGTTAACGATCTGTCAAACTTATCATTCAGTTGAATACACAAGTTTATTATTGCGTTGAAAATGTCGAGCTACGTGCCTACAAAACAGCATTTGCGGGAAGTTTTACTTTATTGGTTTAATCTGAAGAAAAATGCTTCCGAGAGTCATCGTTTGTTATGCGAAGCATATCCAGAATATGCTCCGTCGATTAGAACGTGCCAGGAGTGGTTTGCGCGGTTCAAAAGTGGTGATTTTGATGTGGAAGACAAAGAGCGTCCAGGCCAAGTGAAAAAGTTTGAAGACGAGGAGTTGGAAGCATTACTCGATGAAGACTCGTGTCAAACGCAAGAAAAACTTGCAAAATCATTGGGAGTGACACAACAATCCATCTCCTATCGTTTAAAAGCCATGGGAATGGTTCAAAAGCAAGGAAATTGGGTGCCATACGAATTGAAGCCGAGAGACATCGAACGCCGTTTTTTCACTTGTGAACAGCTGCTTCAAAGGCAAAAACGGAAGGGTTTTTTGCATCGTATTGTGACTGGTGATGAAAAGTGGATTCATTACGATAATCCGAAGCGAAAAAAATCGTATGGTTACCCCGGCCACGCATCAACATCGACGCCAAAGCCGAACATTCATGGCTCGAAGCTAATGCTGTGTATTTGGTGGGATCAGCTCGGCGTGATCTATTATGAGTTGTTGAAACCAAACGAAACCATCACAGGAGCATTGTACCGAACTCAATTGATGCGTTTGAGCCGAGCACTGAAGGAAAAACGGTCGGAAACGGTCGCAAGACACGATAAAGTTATTTTGCAACATGACAACGCTCGGCCACATGTTGCTCAGGTCGTTAAAACCTACTTGGAAACGCTTCGATGGGAAGTCCTACCCCACCCGCCGTATAGCCCAGACATTGCCCCTTCCGATTACCACCTCTTCCGATCAATGACACATGGCCTGGCTGAACAGCATTTCCATTCTTACGAGGAATGCAAAAAATGGGTCGATTCATGGATAGCCGAAAAAAGCACAGATTTCTTTCGACGCGGAATCCGTAATTTGCCAGAAAGATGGGAAAAAGTTGTGGCTAGCGATGGACAATACTTTGAATAATCAATTTGTAACCATTTTTCCATAATAAAGATCGAAATTTTGAAAAAATGCGCGGTTTTCAATTTGTTCTCCTAATATTAAGATTTAATCACAATATTTTCCAACTCAGGTTTTGAATTCAATCTCAATAAATATTATTATACTGGCAATGGAAGTGCTGCTAACATTTCAATTGACCGAACGGTAAGTGGCTCTGCATGCCACCTTTATTACTTAACTTTCAGCGCGGAAGAATAAATCAGTCTTATAAATTTATTCTTAAACGAACATCGTTTGTATAAATGGCAAGTAGTGACTTGTTGGATGTAGTACATGATGCATTCAATAAATAATACACTTACAAACAAGTGTGCACCATTCATGGATAACGGCAACCTATGGATGAATGGATATCGCGTTGAAATCGGTGAAAGAATACACAGACAAGACTAAACAACCGCACACTAATCTATACGCATAAATGTATAGAGGCAACAGTTATGAGCTTACCAAAAAGTATGTGAGAAATGGAAAAGCGTTTGTTACACACAATTAACACAATATCGCTTGTTGATATTCTTCCATTCATGATTATACAAACATACAACATCCATTTGCGGCTTCTGTACTTTATTCGATAAGCCGTCTTCCGTGTGATATTGGGTGATGTGCCTGATGAGCGGTGTGAAAGAGAATGAATTTGTATCTTGGGGGTTTTGTTGTGCGTTCGACGTCATCTTTGGTGGAGATCTTATACATTCAAAGCATAAACTTGCGTTATAAACAGCCGTATAAACATGACGGCTGAACGAAGCCACGTTCCTGTCAAGGGAGCGCAACGACAAGACAATGCTCCTTTTCTACGACAAACAAAATACATGGCGTAGTCAACTACGCGCCCTACCGCGTGTGTATGGTCATTGCGCCCCTCTGGTTCCTGTTCGAATTTTTGCTATTGTCATTTTTGTTGCTTCTGCCTCATTTCTTGTTATTTTTCTCTTAACTGAACGCTAAAGCGCAATGGCTTTTTTTTTGAAGACTAGCGCATATTTCATTCATTGGTGCTGACAACAAACGATTTGAGGAAAAATGATAAGAATTAGGAATCAAATGGAATCAGCCTTCAACTTCTAATCATGGAACGGCGCAAGAAATATACTTAATCACTTTGATCTCTGTTACAACGTGAAAATCTGCAGCACAAAAACAAAACAAAAAAAAACACAATTCAGATGTGGTGGCAAAAGTATGACAGATAAAACTACTGGTGATTGGAGTACTAAAAGCCGTTGCGTATCAAAATTGGTGTGGTTCACACAGTGAGCGGGCGCACTTGAGCTCTTTGAACGTAACGTGTGGATGGGTGGGCGCCGAAACAACGTGGTTGCCCTCCAACAATGAACACATATATTGCTTAGACATGTGCCCATTTAGAGAGAAACAAAAATCAACATTATCGATAAGGCGGGAAGACGCCATCTATGTTCTGCGTTCACGAATAGCTAATTCACAAGTATCAATATTTTTTTTTTTAGAATGAATTAAATAAAAGCTAAACGTTCAAAGTTATCCGTGTTTATTCTTCACACACATTTTACGACTTATCACATTTTAAATCCACATGCACGTTATTCGAAAGAAGAGAAAAAAACATTGAACTCATTCTCTTATTACGTTCAAATACACGATTATTTGCGAAGAAACATTTAATTAAATCGACAATGTTGTTCGCAGAAGATTAAGATTCATTGTTAAATTTTTAAAACCTTATCGGCGGATATCAAGCGTTCTTTGTGATAAATTTCAGGCACGTATGGCGCATAAATTTTCATCTGGATATCGATGTTCCTTCATTGCCCACACTTTCAGACCACATACCAATGGTTTATTACATGCAATGTTCATAGATATTGCAAAATACAATGATCAAATTCAAAACCAAATCAAACTTGGTATTGTAATATAATGGCGTGGGCTGCATTGCATTTTAATTTTAGCCAAATTTAATGTTTTGCATTGAAAAAGTTGAATACTCCATACAAGATTAATTGTTCTACATAAATAGATAAAATCTTATGTCCTAATATGATAAAATCTTGTTAACGTTTATAACATTACTAATTGATAATATGTTAAAGTTAGTGAGACCGGACAAACAGATGAGAATATCAGTATATACATTAATATTGATGACAATTCGAATCGAAGCGATTATTCGTCGGTGTGCCTCCATGCGACTCATGTCAGAACTACCGGCGAACTGACAGCATCATGACGAACAATCATCAATAAGTTAATGTTTATGTCAGATCTGAATAACGATCACAACTGACAGCGTCATACGCGTCATAACACACCGTAAAAATCAGTGTCAAACTGACATAGGTCACGCGATGGCACCACTGATTTTTTCAGTGTGTTTTGACGCTGCCAGTTGTCATTGTTATTCAGATCTGCGGACAAAATCATCGTTTATAATAATGAGATATGTTACTGAATAATGATCCTCGTAAATCGTTATATAAGGGGGTGATTTTTGTTGGCAACCCAGCAGTTCAGTTCGCACCTAGGGGGATTTGAATATCCGAAAATTCTTTGAAAATTAAACACTAGTGTCAACAACTGTCATATATATTATGTGGAAGATTCGCACAGGATACATAATAGTACATATGAACATTCAAATTGAAATTCGCACAGATGTCCAAGCATTCGCAAACGCTTCTGCTTTTCGGATTGAAAAACATTCGAAGATTTGCAAACATCCGCAAATCCGCAGAACATACGCAAAAATTCGAAGAATCCCAGAGATAATGAATTCAAGATCACAAAATAATAGAACAAGTTATTATAGAAAGCAAAATGAGAAATAAGATTTTATTAAGTAGTAAAATTGTAATGCGCGAATATGGTATGCTTGATGTTGAATGCTATTATGGTGATGTTAATCTGTTGGCGGCTGAATGAATATTAGAAAGTGTGACAGCACAGAAAAATGTCTTGCTCATGTATTAGTGTGTGCATGCAAATTCGTTATGTCAAACTTACGACGCGTTTACAATGTGTTTTTCAGTTGAATGACTTTACTCTATCAGTATCTGCACTGCATTTTTGAGAGTCATATCCCCCTAGGTTCGCACTCCCTTATCATACTGTATACAAGGTATAATCATGTTTAACCAATTGACCATATTTAAATAAATAGAAATCATAGATAATACACTGACAGTACTTTACGTGCAAATATTGTATGATGAAAATACATTTGAGAAATCAAACTGGTTAGCACTAGAAAAATATACCATACAAGTCTCACTGAAACAGCGCGAAGTTTATACAGTCTCAGTAAGACTTCTACGGGAGACTTTACTAGTATTCGTGTAATTGCAGCATAACCTCGGAAAAGTTAATCGAAATTTCCCAGAGGTGATTGACTTTTCGAGTTCTTAACTTTTTTGAGAATTTTAACAAAATCGATTAAAGTGCACAAAATCGATAGCTTAATCGATTTAAATTTATTGAAATAGCTTAATTTGAATGACATAGTAAAAAAGAGAGCAGAGGATATGTTTAAATAATTGTTTTGACTCGGTTTGAAATAATGAGTGAGACTGGCTTGCTTCTTACTTTTCCGCACACACCACTGTGTGTTATAAAATTTCAAGTCATTACGATGAGATTTAGGACTACCTCCCCTCCAAAAATTTCGATTTTTCTGGTCTTTTCGGGGTCGAAACGAAAAATTTGTATGGCTGTTCAGGTCGTTTCAAACGAAATAGTGTAAAGTTCAAGGTTCAACATAAACGTCAAATGAATTTGAATCTTATTTCTCCATGTAATAAGAATCATTTCAGAAACAAATAACATAATTCTCCCGCAAAATCTTCAAATTCTCTCTCTCTCTCTCTCTCTCTCTCTCTCTATCTCTGTATCTCTCGATAATCTGAGAAAACGTTTGAAGGGATTTGAGAAAAAAAGTTGTGCTGTCTTTTAATTCAATACAAGATCTATATTTTCACGAGTTTTTGTTGTGTTTTCCATACAAAAATATCAATTCAAAGTGAATATCAACAATAGCCAATAGTTACCGTCTCGCTATTGGTGGGTTTGAACTAAATACCAATTTATTCGCAAAAATGGCACGGCTGATTCGTATAGTATTAATTAATCTTAAATCTGATCGTAATGACTTGAAATTTGGTGTGACATATTATCATAGTTACATGATGATACGATATGAAATAAACATAACCCGTGAACCCGTACACTGTCGAAAAATGTGCGGAGAAGTTAGTTTTACGTATGTAAGACCATTTATTTTTCTTTGTTGACGAAATCTTTGATAATGTTTGCGTGAATTTTCAGAAGATTTGCCACTTGGATTGCATTGTTGTTGATTTCATACCATTTTATCAATGTGTTAATCCCGTGACGTTTCTTAAAATTCGTAAGCCAGCCATTACTTGCATTGAACGGGCCTGGCTTCTCTGACCAAAAAATTCCACTTTTTGATCTAAATTTAATCTCACTTGATTTATTCACTTTTGTAGACATTTTATTAGAGAGCACAAATGAGGAGTTCAGAATAAAAATGTGCTTAGTAACAAGAAGAATACACTGTATTGTATCAAGACAAAAATTCTTGTGAGCATAGCGGATCTGTTGCAAACATTTGCGAGCTCAATAAAGTTGAATAAAAAATTAACTTTTCAAAGGTTTACATGGGAGCCAAAATTTGATTAACTTGTTCGATGAATTAACTCTTCCAAAAATTTACTTTTCCGATGTTATACTGTACTATGTTGTTCTATCACCATACAAATAAATGACTTTTAAGTCATTCACCAAATGTTAAATTCATCAGAAGGGGTGTCAAATGGCAGAACTTTGGACTAAATATAATCGTAACCGTTATCATTTGTTTCCGGAATCAGTATGCATGATATTTATACCAATAATGACTTTAATTTCATGGACGATCAGAACGACACCGTATCAGTGGTCGTTTCACGAACCCAGAGACTGTTCTATCATTGTCCATGAATTTGAAGTACATAGTCTACATAACGGACAATAGCTGTCTGGATTCATCGTGCTTCTGCCGAGTTCTATATTTCTTTCAGCATGAATAAAAAGATTTTTCATCTAGTTCTACACATAATACGAATATACGTGTTCCAGAAGAAAAATATGTAGAATCATTTAGAATAGGCTCTTATATGACAAATCCTGTAGTATTTTAGGTTTTCACAGTGCCTTTTCAGTTTCCAAAGAATGGATTTTCGAAAAATGCTCCCCATTCGGCACAATGTTTCCTGCTACAATTTTCTATGCTCTTGTTTTACTGAATTTATTTAAAAATATATTTCACGTGATTCACTGCGCCGAATTCATAGTTTATTCAGTTTAACCTCTACTGTTCTTGCTCTTTCTCACTGGTGCCTTCCATTCGCTATTTCTCCAACCTTCTCATGAGAGACGCAAACACGTTGCGTGCAATTACTCGCCATTACTTCTTTTAATGAGCAACGGTATAAACTCCCTCTCCGTCTCTCACCAGTTGGAATGTGAATGGGACCATTATATTTATTTAGGATACATTTTCGTGCGAATGTGAATTTTCAAATCAACTAAAATACGTGTGTGAGCCAGTTACCCGTTCGTGTTTCTGCCTTCCATATCAATCATTTATCGCTCGCCAAATCAAATACACATAAAACGGTGATCGAAAAAAACATGGATATTGCAGCGATGTAGCATAATTTCGAAAATGTTTATGCTGCAAACCATTCTGAGCAAGTGAACGTTCGCAATGAAAACGGATAATATTTTTGATTATATAGCAAGTTTCGAGTTTTGTGGGGTTAGTTGAGAAGTCGACAATATTCAAACGTCATGCCTAGCAGTTCTTTGGGTATGGCTGGACGCTGGTCAAAGCTATTTGTGAGAGTGCCTTCAAATTTGATGCATTGAAGGATGTAATGTGTTTATGTGATATTCGTATTTTCTCATTGACCTTTTTGTTTAGATGCTTTGGTATTTAAGGCTTTGTCATTCAAGCATCGATGCAAAACAACATCGTATTTATGGGCTCTTATTAACACAGGTGATTTTATTCTAATTTTATTATATCTTACTATTCGCACGCAGTGCTTTTTTATGGTCAATCTGATCAAATCAGGTAATCAAAGGGGTAGAGTAGCTTTGGGGGGGGGGGGGGTTGTGGCAATATTATCTCTGCACTTGCTTACACAGATGACTTGGTGCTGTTTGGCAATTCTGAGGAGGAGCTGCAAAATAGTATCACAGATTTGAAAAGGGCTTGTACGAACATCGAAATGACCACCAAATGGCAAAACTCGAAAGCCAATTCATTGCACATTGAATGGCAACTTGTTGGAACAAGTTTCCCAATTCAAATATTTGGGTTGCATCTTTTCGGAAGATGGCAAGTTATATAAAGAGTTTGAACAGCGTAGGGTCAATGGAAATAAAGTAGTAGCGCAACTTAGATCACACGTTCTTAATAAACGTGAATTGAGTACAGAAACAAAGATATTGATTCACGAGTCAATCTTCAGACCAAATATTTTATATGTTAGCGAGAGCTGGGTTGATTCAGAGAATTTAATTCTATTCGCCGATGCTGATGGGCCGAAAGTTAGGGGTAAACTTGGCTCTCGTTCGGGGTTTGTGGAGAGGTATTGTTAGGGGTGTATGAGGCAATTTGTTTCGTAAAACAAACCAGACGCTGAAAGGCAATAATGATCTATAAATGCATGTTGTTGTTGTTTGTTATTATTTGCACGCAGTTAAAACGTTCGGCGGTGTAAAACGTTCTATTGTTGGATTATTGAGAGCCAGCACGACGGCATCAACCATTGATACACATCCTTCATTCGGCACTGTTTCATCAATATTTTTACGAACATTTTTGTCATGCCGCTATTTTTCAAGCGAATGCTCGAAATGAATTTAAAATTCTTTAAATGGTAGATATGAATAAGAAAGCGATATTCCACAACGAGCATCGCATCGAGGGTTAATTTAATTCGATTAGAGAGGAGTTAATAAGCTAGCAAACAAGAGCATTGAAAAATAGCAGAAACATGTTGCCAGCAATAACATCTGACTAAACAAATGCGTGTCTTTTGTTCATTTTAAAGCAACAAATTCCCATTGTCATCAATAAATACGGGTGCAATAATATTTAATGAAGCGCGCACAACAAAATATCGACATCTTGATGTTGATACTTAGATTAAAGTCTATCTTTAAAAACGTCCGGTTACGATAACTTGTGAATGAAGCAGCAAACAATGCAAAATAGCAACGACGTACAGTGAAATATTGAAATGGTTGATAGATAAAAGCAGCACTTTGACTGATCAACAAGTCGTTATATGGTAGAGCATCCGACCAACTTGAAAATGATACAGCTCTGGAGCGAATGTAATCGAAAACTTTTATAGAAAGTTTGGCTCTTATTCTTGAGCCGTAGACGTGTTCAACCATTTACGGTTTTTGCTTTTGAAAATATGCTTTGAATTGCTTGCACAACCCGCATGTAGCTCTAGCACCTTATTCATGCTCTGACGTCTTTCGTCCCTCTCACTCTGCTTTTGATTTTAACCTCCCATTAGCATGGATATTTAGCCGCTGAGTTTGAGAGTTTTTATGTCTTCTTTCAACTAACAAATTAACTTTATGCACGATACAGTCCCACGATACCTTATATACAAACATAGAAATGATGGTCAGATTAAAGTAGTATTGGTTTCTATTTTTTAATCTATATGCTGAGCTTTGCTCACCACTATCAGTACTTTTTGTTGTTGAACGAAAATTCGAAACCCAGGCGGTGGCCGAGCGCTAAGTGCACTGCGCTTTTTTGTGTCACAGTCATGGGGACGTAGGTTCGAATATCGGTAATGCGAAATGATTTTATTTCAAATTGCTTTGATTCGAAACAATGGCGTCACTTCAGTGGGCACGTTGGTCCCGTGCAACATAAAGACCATTGTACGTATGAGTGCAGTACGGTCATGCAATAGCCTGCTCTCACCAATAGCCACTAGTAAAATCAAGCGAAATCGTGCTGGATTTAAAGACAGTTACACTCGAAAGGGTAATTCGGTCTATAAACGTAGAATGTTTTTTTTTTTCGTTTTATTTTTCGAAAATTCGCGCGTAATTTGACGGATTTTCGGTTGCGAAATTAGAAAATCAGATTCACTTGCGGGTATGGGAACAGAACATAATCAAACTTGGCGGAATTCGATGATAATGTGATAAAGTTGAATGATTGTTGCTTGAGATCATTTCCATAAACAACACTTGTTTTCATTGAGGCAGGAAAAACGAGTTGATTGAATAAAATGGACACCGAAATTGTTGTTTGCTGAATTTTGGAAAATGTTCGAATTAAATTACTGATGCTGACGACATATTCGAAGAATAGAAACTATAGCGCCCAGGTGAAACAATGGGGAAAAAATGTAAGATTTAAAATAATGGCGGGCAAAGTATTCCAAAACGAACGCAATGATAGAAAACAAAAAAGAGAGATGTGGATGAAGTATGAATGATTAAATTACGGAAGAAAAAATCGTAAATTTGTTGTTGTCTCGTCAGAATTTTGAAAATGCTTTGAAATTACTCTCATTTATTTCTGTCGGCTTAGTCTTTTGCTAAAAGAAGAAAAATTTAGAGAGGCTTGTACGTGTATTTGTATCATTATCTCCAGATGCAAAACGAAAGCGAATATTCAACAAATGGATGGAAGCCCAGATTTCTTTTTGTATAAGCCCAGATTTGTTACGCTTGTGATATGATCATGGCAACGTTCATTTTGTTGCATATTTTTCGAATGAAAGATATTAGAATTCATGTCTGTTGTGATTTTATATTCAGACGGCAGGCAATGGTTCATTAAATGGGTGCACGCATAAAATGTGTAAATTGCTTCGATGTGAAATCGTACCAACGCTTAGATAGCTTATTTCTATTTCAATATGAAGCACATGAGTCGATTTAGATCCATACTTCAGCAGCTCAACCTCAAAGCATAGCACTTTGGATGCTGAGCGAGGCAAAAATATTGATGCAACCTAATTCTTGCACAGAGAAATTGTTTCCTGTAATTGCTACGTGATTTTTCGGTTATAATTAAACTTTGCAATGGAATGAAATTTGTGGATACAACTTTCTCATAAATTAGCCATCGAAAGAGGCGCAATTAAAGCAATTATTTTCATTTTTTCCCGTACGATTAACATTACAAATACAAAAAAAAGCACTGAAAATAACTGCATTTATTTATTTTTTATATTAAGAAATGAATGCAGAAAAAAATATAAACAACACACGATACGAAATATTTATTCTAGGTTCTTTTTTTCAATGAATTTGTGCTTGCATGTGTGTTTCACGCAAATGATTCAACTATCGAAGTCTTTGTCATTTACATGCAATGCGCGTGGAAGATTTGAATACATCGCTGTAATGTTTCGTTTATCCATGAAATGGCCGTAAAAATATAAAATACTACGGGGAATGACTGTGTGCGTCCGCTCTTCACAAGATTCCCGTGAAAAGTACTGCAAAAAACTTCTCTGTGTATGCGATGGGAATGAATATCCGAATGAGCTTACTTCATTTTCATTCGAATAAAATGAAGATTGTATGGATGTTTTTTTGTATTCTGTGTATTTGAGTGTGTGTATCTTAGCCCGATGGCGAAAATCAAAGCTGTTTACTGCACAAATTCCGCAGGTGCGGAGCACACAATGAGCTTGAAGGCTGTCCTCATTATGGCAACCGTTTCTTGGGGAAATATAAATTCGCTTCAATGCGCACAAAAGACGAAGAGCAAGATTGAACCGAATGCCTGTGGATAAAAGCTGAACGGAGGAGGCAGTTTTGACTTGAGCATTTGGGTATGCGGACACAATTCAATAAAAGCCCATTGAATCATGGGTACTTAAAACAATGAATAACATTACGCTAACGATCATAACGACGTAGATAACAAAAACGGCAACAAAGTTGATGTGCGTCACGAGTAAATACGAGTGAAGCGCATTGATGTGTGTTTCGGCATGCAATCAAACGGTATAACAGTATTGAAGACAAATAAATATTTCATTCGACTTTTACCACTGCTACTGTTAAACCAGGAGAAGATTATGTGTGTATGTAGGGACAGGAAATGAGAATGAGAAAGAATGAAAACATTGTGGAAATAGGCATATAAAATGGAAATATGTATGCAACAAGAATGAAGAACTTGATTGTATTCTCGTTTTCCTACCTAGCCTCCGCACAACTGCGTTTTTTATTCAAGCTATTTTTGTATAGCCTGTCGTGATCTCTCTCCCCTATGATCCCCTATTGTTCTACTTTTCCCTGACATTATCTCACTCGCACTCTTTCTTTCACACTTTTCTGCCATTATCCCAATGAAATGTCGTGCACATAAATAGGCACAAGATATTATTTTTCGCGATGCTATTTATCAAACATATTCAGTCTAACCATGAAAGTGTACATCATCCTGACTTGAAGCGATAATGAGCCGAATGACGTATTATCATCACCGCATCTGGCGAATGTGCGAGCATAACATCTGCCTTTATCGATTATCACATATTTATTATGCCGTTTCGTGTAAGCGGACCGTGCTTATATGGAAATTGAGAGCTATTCGAGAGTATGTCAATCGACCGCGCCATCTTATTTTACATCGGTGAACTCAATTTAGATCCATTGTAATACGAACAAAATTGTTATTGACACAAATAATAAAAACAAATGAGTCATTGAAACGATTGAAATATCACATCAATACTACTGCCCAATGGATGGCGCTGTATAGATATCATTAAAATGTCTCAAATAGTACGGTCCCGTTGGTTTCGTGTTTAAATGTGTTTTTTGTAAATTCATATTATTTGAAAATCGGTAGACGGTAGGTAATAAAATAAATGTGAAAGTGAAATGAACAAAGCATGGAAGGTCACGTCATATTTCCAAATCATCAATCGGATTTTGTGTTTTTTTCGCCATTATGATGAAAAATCGTCTAATTTTGACGAAGTTCAAATCGTACGTGGAAATGAGTAAGTGCTCGAGCATGCTCGAACAAATAGAAAATTCCCATAGAGTAAAGCCAGCAGGCATCCAATCTTGAAATTCACTTGTTACTTAATGGTTGCTTGCACCGCTGGAAATTGAGCAAGCAGATTGCAACACAGTATTCAAATTTAATTCAATTCAAAAATTTATGGAATTCAGTTGAATTGATCACATACATTAAAGATATCCCCTTATGGATAAATTTTCTTATTTATACCGCATCATAAATATTTCATAGTAAGCCCTTATATCCAAGTGGACGTAAAATTTCTCTGTGATTTCCTCAAATCCATCAATCACTTTGAATTGCAATGATGGACAGTTTAAAATGTCAATCTCGGCTTTCATCAATCATGAAATGGCATACACGAAATGATTGCTCTGTATATGGCATTCATGGACTAAATTTGATGTGCGATGGTCAATTTCAATAGACTGACGACGAAAGTGATGTTCCATCATCTAGTCAGAAAGTGCAAAAATGTCAGCAAATTCATTCGATGTATTGAGCATACACGTGCACAACGCAGATACACTAATACAATAATATGAAGGTTAAGTCGGTGCTGATGATGTGGTGGAATCAAATTGACATCATCACCAATTCCTGATTGATTTTTGCTTAGCGCGGCATAAGAAGGACTGCTCCTTCCCACAACTGATCACATCGTGATTGCCAACTTTTTTCCATGTGCTTGCGAACACTGTTCATAAATATTCTGTAGCCAGAGGTGCTTCCAATCAAATGGGCCATGACCACAAGAAGAACATATTTTGAAAAAGCCGCTCCAGAATGGAATGGAAAGGATGCTCATTCTTTCAATACATGCTTGTCGATACTCTTTGGATAGTAGGTTACATTGTTTGTACATGCATCATCCACCGCTTGATGGCTGAGGACAATAATGCAACGTATGTTTTCAAATGAAGTGTCCCTCGAAAAATCTACAATATAAGTGTCCATGAAAAGTGTCCAAACTTTTCAAATTTGATATTCTCATTAAAGTGTAGATTTTAACAAGCCCTGTATGTTTGCAGAACATACCTATCACTTATGTCAGTAAAGCGAAAATCAAATTTTAAAAATTGAGACACTTTTACTGAAACAATTTTCAGGGACAATGCAATTGTAAATTGTTTGAGGGACACTTCATTTGAAAACAAAAATACGTTGCATTATTGTTCTCAGCAATTCATTATTGCAATGTAATTGCTTCATATAGTATGTACTGTTTTTTTTTTTTAATCTTTTTGATTTTTTTTTGTGGTGCAAAAATGAAGAACATGCGAAAAGTCAAATATATCGGAATGTTTTTGTACCATGTAGCATGTGCCCTTTAACCAAATTACAATACTCATGTTAAAAAATATACAAGGTATGAATGACAAAGAATTTATATTTCGAGTTTTTTCCTTTTATATCATCCCAGATAACGTATAGGGTTCGGGATTATGTTTTTATTTTGCTATTGGAAAAATGAATGAAAAGTGTGAGGAGAAGCGAAAGGTACATAGGAGGCGTTTTACTCCAATCAGGCAAAGTATATATTCGATAAATGGATTGTTTGATGAAATAATACGGTTTCCCCATTGTAGCATTGTGTTCACTCAGCTGGAGGGAGCAGTTAATCGTGTCTAAATAATGATAAACATAACAAAAGCTCTCTCTTTCCCGTTCAGCTTTCCTCACAGCAGATTGGTGTGTACGTGCATTACATGCTTTGCATCGCATTTGTGGATTTATCGATGGTTTTGGTTTTTCTCTCTCAATGTCTTATATCGATATTCAGTAAGAAGTATGTAATTTATGATTTTTTTGCTTGGGTTATTCATTATCAACGCATAATAATGTTAAGCCATATATTCTAAGTTGATGCGATGCGATCGTTTCAATCGGTTTTCCTAGCTTCCACATCTTTGTTCATTTGTAGAACATAAAAAAGAAGTTATTGCATTTATTTTAATTCGATGATTCCATGCATACCCGTTTTCCAATGCTATTGCAAACTCTGTCAACAACAAGCGAAAGATACACCCTCGTCTGCAAACGATGCGTGCGTGTGTATGTGCACGCTATGTGGAAGAATCAAATTCGACTTAAAATTCAATACAAATACTCTCTGTTTCAAAAGTAAAAGCAAAAGCAATTTGAATTAGGTTGTAAATCTAAATTTTATGACAAAATTGATTTGATTGTGTATTTGCATTCAATTGTAGTATTGCATTATACATATATAAATATATATAATATTTGAATCCTCTTTTAAACGTTCTTCGAAACTCAGATATGGCAATGTATAATTGACGATTGCTTATCGCTATCTATCAGCATTTCCTTTTGCATTCTAATTAACGCTGTATCCTTTTGCATCGTCTCTTTTACCGTTTCAGCCGTTCATACTAGACTATTAAGTTTCGATTACGCAATGTTAATGAAACACAACGTTATGCATTGGCCAACATGAAATAAATCAATAAAACAAAAAATATTTATTTATTTATTTATCTATTCCATAATTATAATGACTATCGTTTGCTACCGAATATCACATATATGATCTGTTTGTTATCCAAACAAAATCTCTTCGAACTACTTTCAATATAATTTCGGTCAATCCATCGTAAAACTAAAATAAACCGTGAAAATATTGATTCTTGTAGTGGAATAAATGACAGCAACTTTTTTTTTCTCAACTCCTTACAAACGTTTTCTGAGAGTATCGAGAGAGAGAGACAATTTGAAGATTTTGCGTGGGAATGGTGTTATATTTTTCATAAATGAACCTTATTACATGGAGCAGTAAGATTCGAATTCATTTGACATTTACGTTGAATAGCTGCCATATAGATATTTCCCAAATCTCTTCGGAATGACTTGAAATTTTGTATGTCTTATTTTTTTACATGAAAATACAATGTGAACTTAAGATAGTCGCCACACAAATTTTTCGTTTCGACCCCGAAAAGATCCCAAAAACCGAGAATTTTTTAGGGGAGGAAGTCTCAAATCTTATCGGAATGACTTGAAGTTTTGTGTGACTTATTTTTTTAAATTACATTCAGTTAGTTATTTTGTGTTCTTCATATTATTGATTTATGTGTGCTGCATAGTAAACACACATAGTGGTGGCAGCGATGAAATAAATATATGTGAATTTTATATTATACACCGCGTTCAATAGAATTGCGTTTCGAAAGTGTATGTGGAACAACCAAGAGAATAACAGTCAAGCAAAATCACAAAACAGCCCTATATTGTGCACAAATACACTATCTTTTTCACTTTTTCACTCTCTTCCTAATGTATACTCACACTTTTCCACAAATTCATGTATTCAATTCTCTTCAGTGTTTATTTTGGCTGTAATGAATACGAAATTGGCTGCTCCAGCATCATTGCTTGCTCCCGAAACCAAGTGTATTGGTACAATACGATCACAATTTACTTATTACTCGTTGATTTCAAATTAAGTTTTATATGTATTCTCTGGAATATGCTCGGACTTCCTATGCTCACTACATATAATTATTGTAATTATATGGAATTTTTTCCATTGTTCTCGAAAAGATTTATTCAATCAACATTATGTGGTGTAACTCCCAAATTTTCGTCGTCTTGGAATTTCACCGCCACATAGATGGTGGAATCAGAGCGCAATGCATATATACATATAGGCACATCCTCATTAGGAGTAGATTCAATGGAGGGAAGGAATGGATGTGGTCAATTTTATGCATGCTATTTACAACGAGCGGGTATGCATGATTTTCATTTTATAACAATAAACCACCGCAGTCTTTTAATTCAAGACTACACATTTATCAGCTCTGCCTCTATCTCTCTTGCTCTCATTCAAATTCTTCTTTGCCCGTTTTGGATTTTTATTCATTATTTAAGTTGGCTATATTTTTTGAACACATTTTATGATTTAATTTAATGGATATTTAGATGAATTTTTCTGTTTTGCAAACGGTTCCAGTTGCCACCGGTTTTACCAGCCATTAGAACAATTAATGAGATAGCAGCAATTTTCCTAATTGTCTTCGGTTCTTCGGGCAATCTAATGTGACCTCATAGCGTATTAAACACAATTAAATGAAGAAAAATGGCTGCTGATTTTTCTCAACGCATATTACATTGCTTTCAGCGGGTTAGTTGATATTCTAGTCAAGATTTCACTGTATACACATTGCATTGAAAAGCAATAGGACCAAAAGTGCGGCGAAAGCTGGAGAGTGATGGGGGAGGACAGAAAAAATAGAGAAAGATTGAGCTGCACAACACACAGAAGACGAATCGTAATCAATTTTCAGGCAATATTCTACATTTGGTCAGTCAGCAACAAACATAATTGATTTTCATTATAATACTTTCAGCTCAATCATACTCTCTCCGCGTAAATTCCTTTCAGTTGGCGTGTCTTACTCTAGCATTACAATTATCTGTTGCCTTTTTATCCCAGGTTGCTTTCTGTTCCACGCATTTCAAAACGAGTAGTTTTACTAAAGATTTCCCGGAGTTTTTTGTGACATTTATCCACTAAAAAAATTATTACCAACGATTGCAGAAAAAATAATTTCAAATCTAAGATTTCAAAATGATTAAATTTTTGAGTACGTCGATCACACTTATCAAACGTTAATGATTGAGCGGGTGGCGATTGTAATCATTGTCATTTTTGTTTCACTTGATATTAAAAGCGCGTTTCCTTCTGTTCCCCATGATGCTCTTCTAAAAGTTTGCAAATCATACGGTTTCTCTAATAGTGCAGTTGGATTAATTAAATCGATTTACAGTAATATTCAGCAAAAAGTTAAAGTCGGTGATCATGAGTCTAATTTCATATCAATTGATAACGGAGTTCTTCAAGGTCGATGTCAAAACGTTGATATGATGGTCGGTACACTAAATGACAATTTATCGCGGTTGATCAATCGATTCGCACCACTCAAATCGCGTCGTGTATGTCACAAACCCAAGCATTGGTTTAATAGTGATATTGCCAAGGCTCTGGAAGAAAGAAAGTTTGCCTACGACAATTGTCAAAGGCTTAATGTTCATAATGATGCTCTTGATAAGGAGAGAAATGATCTGCTTAGAGTCAAATCGAAGGCAGTGAAGTCTCTAATAAACAAGAGCAAAAAAGCTATATTAGTCAAGGACTTGACTGAAGCCACGACTGTTCGCAGTAAGTGGAATGTAATCAAGTCCCTTGGTGTCACCAAAGATAATTCCAATGATGACTCGGAAATTCTAAATAACTTCGATTTAAATGATTTCAATAACTTTTTCGCGTCAATTCACAAGTCAAACGGGGTTGATTTAAATAATTTATCATTGCCGACTAATATTAATTTCAATTTTTCTTTTCGTGAAGTTGATGAGGATCTAATTCTTAACGCGTTTTCTAAAGAAAAGTAATGCAATTGGTAAAGACGAGATACCACTGGAATTTTTGAAAATTGTTATGCCGTCAATTGTATCCTCAATTAAATTCATTTTTAACTTTTGTATTCGCAACGGTGTGTATCCTGCTGATTGGAATAAAACTATTATTCGGCCTCTTAATAAAGTCACAAACCCCCAAATCGTTTCTGAATTCCGACCAATCAGTATAATTTCCGTCTTACCGAAAATATTCGCGATTTTGCTCAATGAACAAGTCATCGACTATTTGGAATCTAATCATTTAATTCATGATCGTCAGTCTGGATTTCGCAAGAATCACAGCTGCTCAACTGCGCTATTGAATATATCAGAGAGTATCAGATCGTCTATCAACCGTAAAAAGGTTGTCATTTATGTCTCTTTGGACATCAAAAGTGCTTTTCCCTCGGTTCCACATTCCGGTTTGCTCAAAGTGTGTGAATCTTACGGTTTCGACAATAACTCCCTAAGTTTGATCAAATCAATTTATAGTAATATCTCACAAACAGTTAAAATTGGTAATACTGAATCAGATAGTGTTGAAATTGATAATGGTGTCCTTCAGGGATCTAATTTCGGCCAAACTTTTTTTTCAATTTATTTCAATGATACTCTCAATGTACCTGAGCACATGACTGGCCACTTATTCGCAGATGATTTTCAGGCACATCTTGAAGTAGATTTCGATAAAATCAACGAAGGAATAAGTAAAGTAAATTTTGATTTAAATAAAATTAATGATTTCGTTTCGCGCCGTGGTATGGCTCTGAATAAAGCCAAATCCAAGGTTATGATTATCGGTTCAAAGCACAATACTAATCGTATAAATTTCGATATGATAGATGGCGTTGTTGTTGACGGCGAACAGCTGGAGTTTTGCAAATCAATAAAAAATCTCGGTGTTGTATTTGACTCAAATATGAATTTTGAGGAACATAATAGTGGGAAATTGCAAAAAGTTTATGGTGTGTTGAGTAGAATTCGCCATACTCGACATATCATGCCAAACTATGTAAAGCGTGATGTTGCTTGCGCGCTCATTGATCCCATTTTAAGCTATGGTGATGTGATCTCTTATGGCTGGGGAGCCCATGGCTCCCTTGATCAGGAGAATCGTATTCGCAAGGCTGATAACGATAAAATCCGTTATATTTATGGCTTGAAAAGATCCGAGCACATAAGCGAGTATCGTGAGCGAATGAATGGCCTTACCCCTGAGTCCAAGGCGAAGCTTCATTCAGCTACTTTGATTTTCAAGCAACTGAAAACGCGCTCTCCTTCTTATTTGAATGATATGTTCGTGTTTAATGAAGGTTCAACTCGCGCAAATGGTCAATTGAGGGTTTTGGTCAAACCTCGCTCTGATTTCGACAAACGTGCATTTGGTTTCGCGGCAATCACCTTTTTTAATACAATCCCAGTTGACATCAAGAAATGTAACAATATCGATTCATTTAAATTTCAGCTCAAAATCTGGTTGCGCAACAACCAGCAATAATTTCAGTTCCTTTCAATTTTCGTTGCTTGGTTGATGAATTTGTGCTCTTGCCAACGTTTCTCCATCATCATCATCATTTAGTTTTAAATTATTTAAGTTTTTCCCCTGACTCTCCTGGGTCAGGCCGGTTTTCCATGGTTTCCCGGATTCAATTTGGTATCTATAGTCATTCGTAGATATCCCCCATCCCTGTAATTGTCTTTGTTTAAGTCGTTCCATGGGCGGAATTTATACCGTATTGGGCACTTTGCCAGCATACATGAGTTACTGCGTAGCTCTTGTACATATTGGTATAAATTTAGGATTCGTAATAAATAAATAAATAAATAAGGTAGTAATTTTGGCCTAACTTTCTTTTCTCTTTATTTTAATGATACGCTTAATGTTCTCGAAAATATGACAGGCCATTTGTTCGCTGATGATTGTCAAGCTCTTCTTGAAGTCGATTTGAATCAAATAAATAACGGTATTGATAAAGTAAATTCGGACCTTGCTAAATTAAATGATTTTATTAAACGTCGCGGCATGAAATTAAACGGATCTAAATCTAAGATGATGATTATCGGTACTAAGCATTAAACGAGTCGGTTAAATTTTGATATGATCAATTATGTGAGAATAGGTGATGATAAACTTGAATTCTGTAAGTCAATAAAGAACCATGGTGTTATTTTTGACGAAAATTTTAATTTTCAAGAACATGCCAAGTGTAAACTGCAAAAAGTGTATGGTGTCTTGAACCGTATACGCCATACCAAGCATTTTATACCCAATTACGTAGAACGTGATATGGCTATAGCTCTGATTGACCCCATAATGGATTATGGCAGTGTAGTAACATACGGTTGGGGTGCACATAACACTCAAAATCAGGTTCACAGTGATCTTGTTGCTGATAACGACAAGATTCGATACATTTACGGATTAAAACGTAATGATCATGTTACTGAATATCGTGAGCGTTTGAATGGATTGACCCCTGAGAGCAGTGAATCACATGTTTGTTCGGAACGGTGAGTCGTCGCGTTATTCAGATAACCGTGTACGTTTTTATCCACTTGTACTACATTTGACACGTGCGCCTTTGGTTTATCAGCGATTAATTTTTGGAATAGCATACCGGTAGATATTCGAAATTCTAAGACCATTGTTGCGTTTAAAAATAACCTAAAGCATCTGTTACGTAACACACAGTAAATAATTCAAAATATAAACCCGCGATTTCTCGGAACATTGTTGCGCAATTTCTTTTCCAATTAGTTTTAGGTTATTTCTAGTTTTTCATTTTTATTTGTCATTTTTTCTATGATGATAACGTAATTTAACTGCAAAAATATTGATTGTATTTCCCCTAGTTCTCCTGAGCTAGGCCGGTTTTGCCATGGTTTTCCGGACCAAATTTTGGTATTAAAGCTTCTCTTTTATACCATCCCATCCCTGACTGTATTCTCTTTGCAAAAGACGCACCATGGGCGGAATTTATGCCGTATTGGGTCTTAGACCAGCATGTTCTCAGCTTGCTGCGAACACGTATTGGCATAAATGTAGGCTCCGCAATAAATAAAAAAAATAAAAAATAAATAATCATTTTACTAAAACACTAATTTGCGGCAGAGTGATGACTAATTGATTTGCTCAACAATGATGCATTTTATACATTGGCGCTTATTAAAATTAGGAATTTAAAGGCAACAAACTCTTGTATCGAATGGTGAATTGACGTTGATTGCATCTCAACAGGTCAACGAAATTATCATGAGCTGACAACACTTGTTTTATAAATGCATGATCAAAAAGCATCCATTAAACAATAAATATTTATGGAACTATTTCATTGGCAAAAAACCACCATTTTGAAAATAAGTTTTTATTTAAAATTTTGAAAAACCATTGATCGGACATGTTGTTCATGTTAGAAAACATTTAACGAAAGTTTGAAGCAACGAAAATACTTTCGGCAACCACCATAAGCTGTCCTGACATGAAATTTGTTTGGGTTGCGGTATTTTCGTGAAATTCGTGACGATGAAAGAGAAGAAGCGACAGTATGCAACGGTAACGGTTAATCCTCATGTAAGCATATCTGATGATTGAAACAATTTTTTTTCTGACCCATATAACTTCAGATACATTGGTTTTCGCATGGCATCGCTAATAATAAATGGAATATGCCAGTAATTTTCCACATAAGTAATACTTGCAAGGCTAACAGGAGTGAATATTAAAAATTTAGTTTGAAAAAAGCAGCAAATAACCGGCAGCCTTTTTTCACGCTCATCGATATAATAGCGTCGGTTTTTCTTGCTTTTTTTCACGCCTTGCAATGAGTAAGGGCTGTTTCCAACCAACCGATTTCATGCACTGCGGGATGGACAAACGATTTTCATTTAAAAAGTCAACAAGCGCAAACCGCCCGAGCAAACGACCACTGCTAATCCTATGAAATTACGCTTTTCAGCCTTTTTTCTTTCTGACACATTATTTTCATTGATGATATTTGGTTTTTTGCCAGTTCTTGTCTTTTTTGTTTGCGGTCCGCATGGTGATATTCCGCCTATAGGCGTGTACGTTTCGCTGATGATTATTAACATAATGCTTAGTTCATGGTGATAATGATTTATTATAATAGTTATAATTTATATCAATTGAATCGGTAAGTATGCCCCATGAAAAAAATTAAAATAAAATGGACCCATCAACAAAAATACATTTTCCGGGAAATAGTAAGAGATCCATCTAAATCTGTTTCTCTTACCATTCTCCCGGAAAATGCATTTCTCTTCATGCGAATTTTTTATTTCAACATTTTTCATGAGGTATAAATAAAATCTTTTTTTGAGGGTCATGCATATCGTAAAGATTCATTTGTCAGTAGTATTAAATGTTTTAGTGCACTTTCTTCTCGTAATTTGCGGTTTTTGATATATACCAAAAGTGAAATATGTTTCGCTTATATATATCGCTTATATATATCGCTTGTATATTCTTAACCGTTGCCAAGCGGATCTTCTCCTATGTAAAGGGGTAGTGAATGTCGTTGGACCGCACCATCTCTACCTAAACGCTCCAACATTTCACACCTTCCCCGCCTTCCCCTATTTCAAACAGCGAGTTTGGCAGGCTCCGCATCTTTGCTGTCATTGTTTGAAGAAGGAGAAAAAGTGTTTACCATCCATAGACGAATGGTACAGAGGGCGCTGCTGTCAAGCTAAGTGTCAAAATTCAATTTTGCATCGTCCGACAAAAAATTTGTCCGGGAATGGTTGCAATCTTTTTTTTAGATTCAAAACGCATAGACAACTCATTCCGGGCGTTTTGAATTTTTTGGACCGTTCGTAATACTTTTACTTCAGACAGTTGCGTGTGTGGAAAAATTAAAATATCAGATCTATATATTATTTGTTATCATTCTTAGTATTTTCATTTCATATTTGCTTTGAAAATCATTCAGCAAGTTATTTAGTATTCCTTTCCTAGTAGACACAAACAAACAATGGTTAAACATGACATTGAATACCTGCGTTTAAATCGTAACAAAAGTGAGAGTGTTGACATTTTTCGTTAAAAATATCCTTTGTTTGATGATTTTTGCAAACAATCACTTTTAAGATACACCAGATGATATGTATGGCTTTAGTTTTGTTCTTGTTTTTGTTCCTCGTCTCTTTTCTGTCGCCTTCAGTGCGGATATTTTATATTTTTGCCAAGTGTAATGATGGGGTTGAAATCAAGTTTCTCTTTAAACAGTCGTTTGTTCATGATCTAAAAGAACAAGAGAATACCGCATTCACTTTTAGACGTGGAGTGAAGATATATCGCAATGAAAGTTGCAACGTCAACAAGGGGGAAATGCTTGTACGCGAATTTTCATATAATCATTCATAAATTGAAATGTGTTCGTGTCATCAGAGTTAAAATGGGATAGATAAATGAAGAAGAAGTACACACGCGTAACCAAACTAATTTTTACAGATGATATTTCATCCTAAATTTGAGTTCATATGATTTTTGATCTGTAGTGGTACAAGCCAATGGTACTAGATGATTTTTCTTTTCTGGCTTATACCAGTACAAATGAGAAATCGTTTGAACTCATTTTCAAGATGAAATATCATCTGTCAAAAATTTGTGGGTGTGTGTAGAAAAAATGTATGAATGTGACAGCTGAAAGTTTCATCCTGAGGCAAAACACGTATTAGACAGCAAATTGGCACGAAGAAATTCAAAAGACTTGAGAATAAATAGGATAAACGTTGAATTATATGTCATGAAAAAGAAATGAACACTTAAGCTTTAAAAAATGTATGTATAGATGTTGTGAGGATGTGTCATAAATATCTATACACATAAACAATCAGTAAAATTAAAGGAAAGGCGAACGCGTGACGAAGGAACAGTGCACGCCCAACAGCAAAAACAGCTGTTTTATTTTCCTTTTGAAGCATTTTGAGTGACGAGCAAATTCAAGAGCAGCAACAATGTGAAAAGCGACACGGTTCGCACACAGTTTTACATTTTTCAACAGGTAATTGCGTGTTTATAAAATGAAAAAAAAAAGAAAAAGAGCAAGCAAAAAAATCTTTGAAAAAAAAACCGATTAATCATCATGAGATTAACACGTGTACAGAATAGAACGAATAGAGAATCCCTTACATAGAGTAACATAATTCTTACTTAAATATTTATCAGAATGTACGCGCGCCATACTAAATTCTTTCGCTTGAAATAAAAATGGTACGGAATAAAGGCATCTGCAACCAACCAGTCGCAACAAATGATAAACACCGAGGAAAAAGCGTGGCTTTGTAGCAAAAAAAGTATGCACCAATTGGCCCTGACTGTTCATCATGGGTGGGTCATGCGTGTGTACTATTACATTTTTCCTCAAAAATGTCTAAATGTAATCATATAAATAAATATTAATTAATTTATATAAGGTCATAATCATACATCACCAACATTAATATAATCATGGCATAAGCGGAGGGAGAGGTACAAAAAATGGATCCAGCGCGGGAGGGAATGCAATCAGACAAGAAGATATAGGCGCATGAGAACAACATAAAATGTTTAACATAAAAAAGCAAGAGCAAGGAATGGTAATATTATGGGCCTGGTTTAGCGCAATTTTTCCATCTCGAATATGGATAACGGAAATTTGCAATAATGGAACTGTCATATGACATCATAAAAACACAAATGTAATAAAACTGAAGAAATATGAACTTAGGCATAGATATACTTTCAGTTTGGATGTGGTCCCATTTATTTTATAATAATGTGAACGAATCTTGGAGCAATGCAGTGCGTTTGAACTTGAAAAAAGTTGCATTTATGGATGTCCGCGTTCCAAAACCATGTTCAATTGTGGCTTTTTCTGGTCGAACTTCTTCGAATTATCCTGTCATATGGGACTACTGCCTCAAGATCAGAATTGTAAATAATATGATATAAATGGCATGAAAGCTTATATTTTATGTAAAAAAAATTCTGAATTCTTGTACGGTTTTCAATTTCGCATTTCATATCTGGTCAGTCACGAAGAACACATAATTTTGCTATTGTAAATCCAATTATGTTGCTGGTATTTGCTGTTGGTAGCTAAATGAAAGTCATAGAAAAAGAGAGAAACACATTTTGACTGTTTCATACATATATGATAACAACTATATTTGTTAATTTTTCTAATCATTATGATATTTTTTTAATTTTATTCTCTAAAACGCATGGGAGAAGAGCGATTAGGGGTAGACCACGTAGACGTTATTTAGATTCGGTTAAATGTAATTTGAAGGTGAAGGGATATTAATAGTGTGATGAAACTCAAAACTTGGCTCTCGATCGGAGATCCAACTGCAAATACCTTTGAACGGCCTCCTGAAGTGATATTTTCATAAAAATTATGGACAAAAAATGAGGAAAAAACGCCGATCTTTGAGACCTTCCGAACAAGGGCTATTTGAGCTGGTAAAATTCAATGAAATGTCATGAAACATTTAAACATAATCTTATGAGGGTTGGCACTATCCAAAAATGGTATGGATTTGCAATCATTAGCGCCATATCTTGGTTAGTCTTGGGACTTATTGAACAATGTGTTAGGACACTCAAAAACAATACATATTCCGTGCATTTGTGTCCAATGAAAAAGTAGAAAACTAATTAAAATTCAATCCACATCAAGAAGAACTTTCTGTTTGTTTACAAATTGTGAGTTTCCTTTCCATGCAGCGTATAACTTTTCTTGTTTTTTGCTTTCATTTTGGTATTCGTATTTGTTTTTGGTGTTTCTGCTCCGTTCTTTCGTCCATTTGCTTCCGATTTGTTTATGCATTTATCTCCTCCATTCTTGGCCATTCATTATTATTGTATCATTTTGAGTGTGCTGCATAGAAGAGCATAGCAAACAAAGTATCAAAATCGGACGATTGAATGGTGAAAATGAGGGAGGGGAGAGACGTAATGAAAGAAGTAACGAAAATTTGATTCAAAACGATGTAGACACAATCATCTTGTGATTCACATCGTCATGCCTTCTTTGCGGTACAATTTATATATAACAAGTGAAATCAAATGAATAGTGTATATGCTGACCAGTTTCCAATTACGCTACTTATTGCCGTCATAATTTTTTCCACGAGCATGTGGCAAAACTGTCTTCGTGCGCCTCGTTAACCATCCAATACAAATTACATCTAATCCCCCTATTTTCTCTATATACATCAGAATGTGTTTGCCATTCATCAAACAACATTGTTTCATTTATCCTATATTTTTTTTTGGGTCACTTTCTTCAAAGAGAGAAAACAATATGCATGCGAGTCTCCATTCACGTTCAAACCATTTGATACCCAATCTTTTTGTCACATGTTTTTGCATCTATCGAAAGCAAATTTATTCGTCTGTTAAAATCACATCAACATGGTAAACAGTTTGAACCCTTTTAAAATTGAATAATTTAGTAATTTTCTCAAAAAAAAAGAAACAATAAATTCCAAATAAGAAAGTTGCATTTGCCGAAATAGGCAACATCAAATCAAAAATCAAATTGAAGTTTCACAGCGATGCTTCCGTATAAATATCAAAATAATAATGGTGATGTAAGCACGTCTTAAGAACGATATCTTAAGAAATCTTAAATCTTAACACATATGTTTTTTTTCAATAGAAATTTTAATATTCCACCTTGATATTTATTATGATATTAACACATTCCACATTAAACTTACATGTTTATAACTATATTAAGATATATTAATTTATTAACCGTTGCCGCTGTAGCTGCTACCGCCTTCGTTTCGTTCGACTAGTTTCATCTTGTAAAAGAAAACAATTCCTAAGTGTGTTTGTCAAGCTGTCGGCCAAACAAATATCTATTGTGCTATATGGTAGAATCATAAACAGCAACATAATCTGGGATTCGGTGACGAAATCGGCATAAGCAGTTTTATATAACAATAAAAAAAAACATTCCCGAATTATAGTGGCAATTGTAGCAGTGTGCTGCTTGCCTTAGATAATTGATGTTTGTAAGGTGTCCTAAGAAAGTATTGCAATCAATGAAGTCTTTGCTTGGGCGCTTAGCAGCTCTTCCCTTTATTGATTACATCAATATTTGCCATGGGCGCGAATCAGCTCGAAGCTTCAATGTTGTTTTTCAGAATCGATTGAAATGAGATCGCATTTAAGGAATTATTCAGACGTATAGTGCAGAAAATACGATTTACGCAATTGCTACGTACGATGTTACAACGTTATGTCAAATGAATGAATCAATATTACCTTGAACTTTCCAATTGATATATGAATCGGTGGGAAGAAAACTCACGTTCAGATTAGATAGGAAAAATACTTAAACTTGAAACTGTTTCGGAAAAATAATGCACCCAAAAAAAGTTGGAAATGGTTGGAAATAATTGTGGAACATGAGCTATATGTAAAATACAATGTAAATCATGTTTCACTTCTATTTCGAATAAATACTTGTTTCACGATCATTTCCAATATTACCTTGATGCATTATTTCTCTCAAATAGTTTCAATTTCAAAATTTTTCCTTTCTTATCTGAAGGTATGTTTTCTTCCCACCGGTTCATATATTGAATTTATAGTCTAGTTACACAACACGAGTAACGAGATATTCCGTCATTTCGATCAGACGATTGTCTAAATTGCAACATGACAGTTACTAGAAACTCAATGGATCTTTGTGGCATTATGATGAAAATATAGAATTGAATGAAATAAATGAAAATGTCTGTACCTGCGCTCGATTCGGCCAGTGGAAATAAATAATGAAGTAAAAAAAGCTTTGGTTTTTAGAAAGTTTTTTCGCTGACATGTCGGTCATTTCGAGTTTGTGTACACTTTCTTCATCTTTATCACGATAAATTGGTTAGATTGGGGTCTGCCTTAAGATTGTCATTACATGAGCCGAAATGACAAATTTCGAAAAGGAGAAACAAAAGCACGAGGCCTAATATGAAGCGGTAATATATTGGCATTTGTGCCAGAGAGCCGGAGAGCCAATACAAAAAACAAAAAAATGGACTGAATGCCAATTAAAAAAAATCACATGCTCATTTACGCAAATATTCATCGTAATATACAAGACAAATTTCAACAACAACAAAAACGACATGCATTGATGGACCATTGATGCCATTCAGCGCCTGGCCGCAGTTTTTTTTTCATTCTCTTATCTTTAGCTGTAATTGCTTTTGTGAACCGCTTGTCAGAGGCGAGTGGCTATAAACAAGAAACGTTACAGTACGTTTGGAATACCGCAGAGTATGTCAGAATACTTTCGGAGTACATTCGAATTATTGTAGAGTGGTTCGAAGGCACCCAGTAGTCGTTAAGCCCAAGATCGCGCACCTCCTATGCGTTTTACACGAAAATCCAATACGTGCAAATCTAAACTTTTGCGCGGTTAATTACACGAGCGCCTATTCTGCACGAATTCCTGTAGCAGTTCATCGAATTAAATTCTCTGGCTCGACTAAAAGTACGAAATCGCATTGTTCATTAATAAAATGGAATGCATTACTGGCTCATATGTTATATTTCTCGATTGACGATGAAAAAAAAGATAATATTACGAGAATATATGAGTTCGCTTATACATGAGCGTTGCCGTACGTATTGAAGCCGAGAGACGATGAAAGACGATTTTCACGTTTGAACAGCTGCTCCAACGGTAAAATCGTAAAAGTTGTTTGCATCGTTTGCACTGGCGATGAAAATTGGATCCATTACGATAATCCACAGCGTAAAAAATCATATTTTTACCCCGGCCATGCCTCAACATTGACGGCAAAGCCGAATATCCATGGTTCCAAGCTCATACTCTGTATTTGGTGGGATCAGCTAGGTGTTATTTATTATGAGCTGTTCCAACCTTAGAAAACAGTCACAGGGGAACGCTGCCGACTACAATTGATGTGTCTGAGCCGAGCATTGAAGGAAAAACGGCCGCAATGCCAACAAAGACACGACAAAGTGATTCTGCAGCAAGACAATTCTCGACCACATGTTGCAAGGCCAGTCAAAACATACTTGGAAACGCTCAAATGAGATGTCCTACTCAAGACATTGTATTCACCGGAAATTGTTCCTTCTGACTACCACTTGTTCAGATCGATAACGCTTGGCCTGGATGAGCAGCACTTCTGCTCTTACGAGGAAACTAAAAAATGGGTCGATTCGTGGATAGCCTCAAAAGACGAGTCGTTTTTCCGACGCGGTACCCGTATGTTACCCGAAAGATGGGAAAAAATAGTGGCTAGCGAAAACCATTTTTTCACAATAAATCCTCAATTTTCGCAAAGAACGCCACGAATCTATGTAAAATATTTGCCTTAAAATGAATAGTTCCTCACAAAAATACAAAAAAAAGTGAAAGTCATTGATTTGCACTTGAGCAATGAGCAATGAATAGAGAAGTCAATTATGAGAAAGAGAATCGAATTGCTTCTGACACTTTTAAACATCGCAACATCATAACAGTCGCTGAACTATTAATAGCTTTACCAAAAGTTATAGTTTATTGTTGTTTCTATCTTCAACTGAAAATGATTTCATTTTGGCGTTTTCATCAAATCATGTTCAACTCTTGCTTGTACGATAATGAATGATTGAAGTGGAGCAGCGTGGAGTGAAGTGAAGAGCCAGACAAATCTCATAAGCTTGCTTGTGCTTCCACAACTAATGCATTTTCATTGAAACTGACATTTATGATCAAACTTGTTCAATTCAATGTCATACATCTATTGCTTTTTAGTGTTATTGAATATGTATAGTCTACGCTTCATTTCTCACAAAATTTGAAAAGTGATTTGACTCAGTGATAGCCATTATTTGATTTGCATACTTATGTATCATATAACATAAATAATTTACATTGAAGTATTGAGCTTCGAGCATTGAAATCATCTTAAGTGAAACAAAAATATAATCTACGAAGACCAAAATTTTTGTTTACTTCGAGAATACATGCGTTTGGTGAATAATGTTTGAAGCGAAACAGGGAAAAAAGTGTCCATCCGGAAAAAAGCTCAATTGAAAAGGAGAGATGAAAATTGTATGCAGAAAGACTTCGGAACTATTAAAATGAAATCTATAATGAATGTCTTTAGTAAAATTGAAATTGAACTGGTCAGAAAGCGAACGCAATATCAAAACATCTTCGCTCATCAAATCAATATATCATTGGGAAACGAAGAGAGCATGGTTTGAAGTTGATCTCGCATCGATCAGTTTTTCATACGTCGCTTTCGCATCTACTCAATATGTCAAATGATAACCATATCAGATATCTCGTTTCTTCTCTGGTCTTTTCTCCCATTCATGCTGATATTGGATAGAAAAATTGGTCACGTATTTAACTGCTATATAGTATTGTAACTCCTTTGAATTTTCAACAATCTATTTTTATTTTGCCGCTGGCAGTCAGTCCTCTCCGCATTCATACTTCATCTTTCATTCGATCGCATTATATGTATTAAATGTGTACATGTGCACTTTTTTGGGTTGATTCACAATAGATCAATAATTTAAGTTCTCAGTGCCGATATCGGTGATGCAAGAGTGCCTGATTTTCTGCGAAATCACGACGAACTCTGTGTAATCTGTAGACAATCTCAATCACTCTCACATTTTTTCCTTTTTGATAAGAGAGAGAGAGAGAGAGAGAGAGAGAGAGAGAAATGGGAATGGAATGCTTCAGCTTGTTTCTCTTGTGCACACTGTTTGTGATCGATTGAAAAAAAAACATCGGAAAACAAATTAATGGTGAAGAAAATACAATTTTCGCTGCAAATGACTACATATCAGAAAAGTTCAAAAGAAAGACCTATAATGGAGCGAGGTCAGGAGCGATGACGAAAAGAGACATTGATTCATTTATCAAGTATTTGGTAGTTGGTTCGATATGTAAATAATTAGTTCGAATCACTTTTAGGCGCTTTTCGAACTACACAATCGTTCATCGTTGAGATGCGTAAAAATGGCCAATATTATCGTGTTTTGTCAAATCAGCAACTGGACCAGATTATATGAAGGGAAAAATGTTTACTTTTTCTGTGATAATATCAATTTTAAATAACTAAAATAAAACACGAAGAAACCCAACTTATGTGTGAAGATTTCAGAAGAAAACAGTGTAATGTACATAAAACAACATGGTTGAAAATCACTTTGTTTCACGTTGCACATCACAACTATTTCTTCTGAAATCTTCATGTTATAATTTTGACCCAAAAATGTCAAAAGTGAGCATTTATTAAATGATCTGGCGCAATCGGTCTTTTTTCTGGGCCAAATTTATCTTTGGTGCAACAAGTGATAGCAGCCAACTTTCACAAAAAATTCTCTTGAACTGAAGAACGCGAAAAACGTAACCAATTTAAATTAACATGAAAAAAAACTTCTGCTTGATTTTACTAAATTTTGGTTCGGATTTTACATTTCTATGCTGCATACATAGAAAATTTGAATTCCTTCCAGTGCACACACGAAAGAGACTTTCAAAAATGTGTGCGTAATACGTATAAAAATACAAATTTTAGAAAAAACGTACAATATGTACGAATATTGTTTCATTGACGTATAATGTGAGGTAATGTAAATTCAAATAATAAATGACATTGCAACATTGGAATAATGTCACAGGAATAATATTTGTGTGTATTTTACATGCGTCGAACTGAAAACAACGCTGATCGACAGTTGGTTGGTAGTATATGCGCACAGCCAGAGCGAACACAACAGTTATATGTGCGAATGGCCTCGCGTCTCGTTCTCACAACACACAATCATTGTATGCTTGTCATGAACTTTTGTTTGGTTGGTAGAATTGTTTCCATTTTTCAACATTTTTTCTAAGAATCAATCGGCTTTGTTTTCAATTCGACGCATGTACGTTGTACGTATTTCCCAAAGTACGTATTTTTCTACGTTATTACGCACACCAATTGAAATTCTTTTTCGTGTGTGTATGCATAAAATATTTCGGAATGCCTTCGGGGAATCATTCCAAATTTTTTTTTCCGTCGGTGGTTCTAATTAAATCAAAATTAAGAAATACATCATGTATGAAAAAAATAATTGATATTTTATATTTCAAATATCACCTCTGAAAGCTCTCTGTTTAGCTTAAAGTGCACCCTGATATGTGTGCGCCCAGGAAAAAGTCGATTCAATAGCTGTGACGGCGGAAATGGAATCTATTTCCTCTGATTTCCAATTTTTCGTTTGAACTTTTAATTTCATTTGGTTCAATATCTTTTCTTTTGTATCATTCTTATCCTCGACAGGATGCAAGCTTAAGCGCACTGTAAATGATCCTTTTCTTTCGTTCTGGCATGTAAATTCCGATAGTTTTGGATATCCATCACGGTAACGACCCAACGTAAAAATTGAAAAACAAAAATAAGATTTTCACCGGATCGGGCGTGTGAGCTAGTGCGTGTGCGTGCGAAGTAGTAATATTGCTTCAGTAGATGAATGCTGAACAATGAGTGTTTGAATAATGTTTTAGATGGACTACCGTTTCGATTGAAATTATTGATTTGCGATTTATGGTTTTTCGACGGAAAAGAATGTTCTATATCACAATGATATCATCCAGATATTTTTTTTATTTGGGTAAGATTTTGTGTCGAGATAAACTAAATATGCAGAGATTCGGCCGCTCAATTATATAATCGCAACTTCGAAATTTTCCATTCAACAAAAATGTAGAGATGTATCCAAAAGGATTTTCGGATGAGATCAAACATTTCGGTTTCATTTGTAAATGCATTCGGCCTGGCTTGAAAATGGAAAAACGAAATAGATCGGATACTTCTCGGACATTTCATATCCATCTATTTGTATGCTGCTTTTCATTCATAAAATGCCGTTTTCAAAATAATTTGACCCAAAATTGAATGCCCCAGAATTAAAGTACATCTCTATTTTGCTGAACGTGTTAGCGAAACTCAGACGCGTTGCTTTTAGAAACGAAACAAAATTTTGTTACTGTATGAAAGCGGTGCAAATGGTTGTTGTAATCCCGGCTTAGAAATCTGTGAGCAATTTTTATAAGTTTCACTTTGAAAAAGTATTGACATTTTGAGTTGCTTCGATGAGATTTTTGTTAGCTTCGCTTTTTGTAGCAGCATAATGAAGATGTACTTTAATTCTAAGGCATTCAATTACTGAAGTGCCGAAGAAGTTTTTCAACATTCAATTTGTTTCCCTATTACTATTTCGATCTTTATTTTTTATTTCGTTATTTATTTTCATTATATAGACTCAAGCGCTATTAAGCTTTGTGCACGGACTATTAAACATGCCTTGAACAAGCAATATGAAATGCCTCTCAGAATGGAATCATTCTTGGACTTTTCACCCTGAATATTTAATTTAGATTTTCAACGCATGATTCAGTATCTTCATTTTCATTCGCACTTAGTAATAACCAAGCAGTGACTCTGCCTCACAAAATCAACATGCAAAGTATTCTTGAGCTTTGCAAGAGAGACAGAGAAAATTGAAAATGAACATTTAGAGAGTCAAGCACTAGGTCAAGCATTTGTGTGTGTGTAAGAAATGCATGAATATGCAACGGAATATTGGTTGGCTACGGTTTTATTGTTGAATTAAGTGGCTACTGGTTTGCGAATGCAAATAGTTTATACGGTGGGCCCATGAATTCTACATGGATTCGATGGCATTAGCCAGAACAAATGCTTATGCTTTTTCTTTGCTGCTACTATTGCCACTGCAGCAACACACATCGCAAACAAAAAGTGCAATAAATGCATATTAATTGAAAATTTCGCGAGGTACAACACTAGCTTCCAAGTAGAAAATAGAGTAATATTCTGCACTTACCAGTAGCATGAAACATATGAGCATTCCGTAATTTTTGGAAACAGTGTTAGATTAGCATCGCTCGACATTTTGCATTCACAATTTTCTCGATTCTTTCTGAATTATTTGATTTTCAGTTGCTTCTTTTATGTTGTAGTTGTTGTTGAAGAACTTCTCTTATTATGTCGATTGAAAAAGGATTCTTCGCTGCTACAATACTTATATAGAAATGTGTTGTTCACGAAACATCATGTGCAAACACGCATGTTTTCATTCGATTGAGTGGGCCTGTCAACGTTGCTATTCTCTCTTTGTTTATTGTGGTGTTACTGAATAGTTATTGCAGACATGCACATCAATTTCACGTTAAAAATTCACAATTCATCGATAATTTTAGAACACTTCTTCTGGTAGCAAAATGTCAGCAATTTCTTTATATTTGTACAATTTTACACAATTTTATTCGAATACAATTCTATTTAAGTTGCGCTGACGTATTCTTCATTGACATCTCATCATCTTCAATCTAATTCCAATGTTTTCGATGAATAAACCGACAATAAACTCACACAACAACAAAAATCGCATCAAGAGCATTTTACACGTTCGTACGCATACTCACACCAAGTATTTCAGACGGACGACCGATGATAACAGGAAACATTCACTGCAGTGTGCATATTGCACTATGTAAATCTGTATGCACACTAAACGCAATACAGCAATAGCAAAAGAGTCCTCGCGAAATTCGGCAATTTGGTGTTGGGTGGAGGAAAAAACTTATCAAACCATCGGCGAAATTGCCTTGAAACCACTTTTTGTGACGGGTGTTTTTTTGATGAAAATTAAATTTCTCATTTAGTTTTTTTTTGGAATGGTTCATTTTCTTTGTTTTGCGTGCAGAAGGAAAGTATAGCATTTAGTTAAGCAAATTTAATTTAATTATTTGGATTTAATTTTAATCACTCATGTTCAATTTTGCTGTTTTGTCTCGGAAAATCATTGTCAAAATATTCACGAATCAAAATTGCGATGAATAATTTAAAATACACACAATTCAAGGTATTTAATTTCATAGAATTTGACTTTTGATTCTATTCTCTATATTTTTGCAATGTCGTTGTTTTTTACCATTGATGTGTTCACTAATTTCATTTAATGTAATTTATTCATTGAAACCATTCAAAAATATTGACTGAAATTTGTAGTTTTTGTGAGTAAATGTGTCGGTGTTATTTGTTAGTTTGATTTCATTGATGTTGCTTAATCAGTAGTCCTTAGAAATCGACAGAATGTGTCTCTCTCTCTTTACCCTATATACATCGGATGATGGGACTGCGACAGTCTAGCAGCAGCACTAGCAGAAGGATGACAATAAACGAACCTCTTTCGCTCAACGCACGTTCGAATCTGTTTTGTTGACTGTTGTTTGTCGCACAAAGACCGAGAAATTTACCATTTGAAGTGAATTTATTATGTTGTGAATTGTTTTTGGTTCTGAGCATGTGTCGGCGCTTATGGAATATTTTCCATTTATTTTCACTTCTAGAACGCGTTGCAGAGCTGTAACGCAAACCAAGCAATACTTCTCGTCAACGCTATTACATCCTATATTCGTTCATGATTTGAACAATATGTGTATTCGATCACCGATTTTTCACAGATATTTTTCCAGGGAATTTTTGAATTTTTACCATGTGTTTATTGAGATTTAAATGTTGACTGTGTGATTAGGCGATGATGACATTGACGTTTGCCCAGATCGGTTCATTTAGACATGTGTCAATGTTATTGGGTTGTGTGAAGCAGCACCTGAAGTTAGCCAGCAATGATTGTGTTGCACGTGGCTCCATCTTCGCAACGCTTTTAGAAGTAGATGCGAGCTTTTCACACAATTATTTTTTCAACAACACACAATGTTCACTGCTAGGAATTTGAGGAAATACAATATAAATGTTTTTGACTTCAATTTAATTAAATTGTTGATTCAAACGAATGGTAGCAATCGAAAGTTCAATTGAGAATGTAATTTCGTTAAAAATAAAACATTATTCATCATTTCATTAAAATTTATTTTCTATTATTTCGAATGTACAACATGATATACATACAGTTATTTGACAAAAATATCCGGTTGATATTGATCGAAAAATATGACACTTTTTAATGTATACATTTATTATCACAGAAAGACAACATTCTCATACGTACAACGGTACAACATTCACAGAAAATTGTATAAAGGCTGAATGTACTTTTTGAAATAGGCTTCCTCGTTTGGCGGGAGCCATCTAAAGCAAACGAACAACAATTACAAAATCTACATGCAATTTAGGTGCACTGAAGTTCCGCCCTTTCAACTACTTAAGTTCAAAATTCATAATAATGTCTTTTCAAAATATTGGAATGGCATTGTTTTTGTTTTCTTTTCATGTTATTTTTTGTGTAAATATATTTTCCATGGCCTAAGCTAACGAATTACGAATGCTTGAATGTAATTAGTCGAACCATCTTTCCGCTCGAAAAACTCGAAAGCTTTGCCATACAACCAAAATCGACTGGGAAATTTCAATATCGCACCTAAATGATCTAGCAAGAGCCCAATAATGATGCCGGCAACAACACGAACGATTCCAATTAGCACAACCCAGAAGAACGGCATAGACTAGAGTTTATGATAAAATAAATGATTGGAAAAAAGTATCACAATTGTATACTATGTCGCGTCCCTATTGAAACACCCTTTATTCCTTGTGAATTTATCACCCATAACGCTCGAGTATGTACAATGTAAAGTGTGATTAACTAAAAGGGTCGAGTCATGTTTAAATATAGAGTCGTGAATAGAGTGAGTGAAAAGGGAAAGAATGACACAAAAACGAAATTGCATCGACCGGTGGTCAAGTTGACAGTAACAACACGCTCGATAAGCCATTTCACAATAGAAAAATTTCAATGTTATTTGTATTTGTGTTTGTATTTGAATGTAAGTGAATTTATATTGTTTTACGTTTTTTATCTTTCCCTTTGATTTGCTTAATTTGAGCTTTTTCAGTACCAACTGTCTCTTGATATCAACTTCCAATTCGAACGCCCATTTCTCAGCTTCAGCTTTCAATTCAAACGACTTCTTCACAGCTTCAGCTTTCAATTCATTCGACTTCTTCTCAGCTTCAGCTTTCAATTCATTCGACTTCTTCTCAGCTTCAGCTTTCAATTCAAACGACTTCTTCTCAGCTTCAGCTTTCAATTGGAACCCCACTTCTACGGCATCAAGCAGTTTTTCCTCCAAACGGGATATTTCTGATGCGAGTTTGTGAACAGTTTCTCCTCTTCCTCCCTCATTGTTTGCATTTTCGTTAGACGACGATGACGATGACGACACCTACAATCAGATTGGCATAAGTTGAGTGCATTAAAAGAATTAAAAGGTCAAAAGTATTTCTTACATTATTTTCATCACCATCTAATGATGATGGTTTTTTTTCCAGTTTGTGGAGGAACTTTGGATGAGAATGAAGTTAGTGTTTGAGTTGGTATTTGTTCTATAAAAAAAACAAAGAATCAATTTTGTGATTATTTTTAATGATTAACTTTCCAAAGTAAGTTAGAAAAGTGTTCTATTTATACCTGACTGCAATGAACTTGAAATGCCACTCTCTTGTGGGCAAACTGCTGGATTGTGTGTTGGAATCAATATTATAGCACTAGTTGAACTTTGACCTGTAAGAAACCAAATAATTTATGATAAATATGATAAAACATGATACCAAAAAATGATTGTAATGGCCGAATAGAAGGGCATTAAAAATGATAATTACATGTTATCGCCGAAACATCTTCCGAAACTAAAGATCCAGACAATAACGACGACGAAGGCGGAAGTTCCTGGTATTTAAATGAATCGAACAAGTTAAAAGATTGATTCAAATCGAAAAGTAATGATGTGTCACCTTAGAAAATTCTGTTTCATATTCAACTTCTATTTGCATAGTCGGTTCAACAATATTTGATGTGTGTTGTGATGGATTTGTTTGCTCACGCCGGCGTTTTGACGGTATTGTGTCTGTTATTGTTGGTTCTGTTGTTACAGCGGGCTTAAACGATGGAGATGGCGTCGTTTGCACTTCGTCTGAAAACGGCAATTCCTGGAAATGGATTGAATAAATTATGATGTGTATTCACAGATGTATTTAGATGAGAGTGCAAAGATATTTTTTACCTCTAGACACTGTTCGTATTGATCAACATTTCTTTCCATGTTATGCGATATCGATGTGCTTGACGAACACGGCAGCAGTTCCTGTTATTAGCATGTATCTAACCAGTTAAACGATTGGTTTAGATGAAAAAGAAATTATGTATAATATTTTACCTCAGAAAATGTTGTTGGATTTGCTTGCTGTGGTTGTTGTATTGCCTTCAAAAATGCTCTACCCGGCGTATAATTTTTATTTGGACACACCAGATGAACTATTGTTGTTTCCACATCTACGTTTGGTGAACGCTCCTCTACTGGCTTTAAGTGTACCGACTCAACGTAATCATCTGGTGGGGTTTTTTCACGTGGTTCATTTTCATTGTAATTTGGTTTTTTTTCGATTTTACGTAAATCGTAAGATTTTCTTTCCATTTTCTTTTTTATCAAAATACTCTCTATGAATTAATCGAAATATAAAGACGAATTTTATGAATTAAACTTGTGATCTAGATTCGCACGCGTAATTTTGACGTCAAAATCGTTCAGTGATATTGCATCAAGCTGTCATAACAATGTAAAAAATCGTTTGCAGGACTGACAACCAAACAAACACAAATCAGGCTAAATTGCATCGACAGTTGATCAAGTTTGCAGCAACAACACCCTTGATAAGCCATTTCACAATAGCACAATTTATTTACAAATAGTGTTAATTTTCCGTTGTATTTTATCCAGATAGTTCGAAATTTTTTTTTTTTAGAGAGTCAAGCACTAGGTCAAGCATTTGTGTGTGTGCAGGAAATGCATGATTATGAAACGGAATATTCGTTGGCTACGGTTTTATTGTTGAATTAAGTGGCTACTGGTTTGCGAATGCAAATAGTTTATACGGTGGGCCCATGAATTCTACATGGATTCGATGGCATTAGCCAGAACAAATGCTTATGCTTTTTCTTTTGCTGCTACTATTGCCACTGCAGCAACACACATCGCAAACAAAAAGTGCAATAAATGCATATTAATTGAAAATTTCGCGAGGTACAACACTAGCTTCCAAGTAGAAAATAGAGTAATATTCTGCACTTACCAGTAGCATGAAACATATGAGCATTCCGTAATTTTTGGAAACAGTGTTAGATTAGCATCGCTCGACATTTTGCATTCACAATTTTCTCGATTCTTTCTGAATTATTTGATTTTCAGTTGCTTCTTTTATGTTGTAGTTGTTGTTGAAGAACTTCTCTTATTATGTCGATTGAAAAAGGATTCTTCGCTGCTACAATACTTATATAGAAATGTGTTGTTCACGAAACATCATGTGCAACACGCATGTTTTCATTCGATTTGAGTGGGCCTGTCAACGTTGCTATTCTCTCTTTGTTTATTGTGGTGTTACTGAATAGTTATTGCAGACATGCACATCAATTTCACGTTAAAAATTCACAATTCATCGATAATTTTAGAACACTTCTTCTGGTAGCAAAATGTCAGCAATTTCTTTATATTTGTACAATTTTACACAATATTATTCGAATACAATTCTATTTAAGTTGCGCTGACGTATTCTTCATTGACATCTCATCATCTTCAATCTAATTCCAATGTTTTCGATGAATAAACCGACAATAAACTCACACAACAACAAAAATCGCATCAAGAGCATTTTACACGTTCGTACGCATACTCACACCAAGTATTTCAGACGGACGACGATGATAACAGGAAACATTCACTGCAGTGTGCATATTGCACTATGTAAATCTGTATGCACACTAAACGCAATACAGCAATAGCAAAAGAGTCCTCGCGAAATTCGGCAATTTGGTGTTGGGTGGAGGAAAAACTTATCAAACCATCGGCGAAATTGCCTTGAAACCACTTTGTGTGACGGGTGTTTTTTTGATGAAAATGTAATTTCTCATTTAGTTTTTTTTGGAATGGTTCATTTTTCTTTGTTTTGCGTGCAGAAGAAAGTATAGCATTTAGTTAAGCAAATTTAATTTAATTATTTGGATTTAATTTTAATCACTCATGTTCAATTTTGCTGTTCGTCTCGGTAAATCATTGTCAAAATATGCACGAATCAAAATTGCGATGAATGATTTAAAATACACACAATTCAAGGTATTTAATTTCATAGAATTTGACTTTTGATTCTATTCTCTATATTTTTGCAATGTCGTTGTTTTTTACAATTGATGTGTTCACTAATTTCATTTAATGTAATTTATTCATTGAAACCATTCAAAATATTGACTGAAATTTGTAGTTTTTGTGAGTAAATGTGTCGGTGTTATTTGTTAGTTTGATTTCATTGATGTTGCTTAATCAGTAGTCCTTAGAAATCGACAGAATGTGTCTCTCTATCTTGACCCTATATATATCGGATGATGGACTGCGACAGTCTAGCAGCAGCACTAGCAGAAGGATGACAATAAACGAACCTCTTTCGCTCAACGCACGTTCGAATCTGTTTTGTTGACTGTTGTTTGTCGCACAAAGACCGAGAAATTTACCATTTGAAGTGAATTATTATGTTGTGATTTGTTTTTGGTTCTGAGCATGTGTCGGCGCTTATGGAATATTTTCCATTTATTTTCACTTCTAGAACGCGTTGCAGAGCTGTAACGCAAACCAAGCAATACTTCTCGTCAACGCTATTACATCCTATATTCGTTCATGATTTGAACAATATGTGTATTCGATCACCGATTTTTCACAGATATTTTTCCAGGGAATTTTTGAATTTTTACCATGTGTTTATTGAGATTTAAATGTTGGCTGTGTGATTAGGCGATGATGACATTGACGTTTGCCCAGATCGGTTCATTTAGACATGTGTCAATGTTATTGGGTTGTGTGAAGCAGCACCTGAAGTTAGCCAGCAATGATTGTGTTGCACGTCCATCTTCGCAACGCTTTTAGAAGTAGATGCGAGCTTTTCACACAATTATTTTTTCAACAACACACAATGTTCACTGCTAGGAATTTGGAGGAAATACAATATAAATGTTTTTGACTTCAATTTAATTAAATTGTTGATTCAAACGAATGGTAGCAATCGAAAGTTCAATTGAGAATGTAATTTCGTTAAAAATAAAACATTATTCATCATTTCATTAAAATTTATTTTCTATTATTTCGAATGTACAACATGATATACATACAGTTATTTGACAAAAATATCCGGTTGATATTGATCGAAAAATATGACACTTTTTAATGTATACATTTATTATCACAGAAAGACAACATTCTCATACGTACAACGGTACAACATTCACAGAAAATTGTATAAAGGCTGAATGTACTTTTTGAAATAGGCTTCCTCGTTTGGCGGGAGCCATCTAAAGCAAACGAACAACAATTACAAAATCTACATGCAATTTAGGTGCACTGAAGTTCCGCCCTTTCAACTACTTAAGTTCAAAATTCATAATAATGTCTTTTCAAAATATTGGAATGGCATTGTTTTTGTTTTCTTTTCATGTTATTTTTTGTGTAAATATATTTTCCATGGCCTAAGCTAACGAATTACGAATGCTTGAATGTAATTAGTCGAACCATCTTTCCGCTCGAAAAACTCGAAAACTTTGCCATACAACCAAAATCGACTGGGAAATTTCAATATCGCACCTAAATGATCTAGCAAGAGCCCAATAATGATGCCGGCAACAACACGAACGATTCCAATTAGCACAACCCAGAAGAACGGCATAGACTAGAGTTTATGATAAAATAAATGATTGGAAAAAAGTATCACAATTTGTATACTATGTCGCGTCCCTATTGAAACACCCTTTATTCCTTGTGAATTTATCACCCATAACGCTCGAGTATGTACAATGTAAAGTGTGATTAACTAAAAGGGTCGAGTCATGTTTAAATATAGAGTCGTGAATAGAGTGAGTGAAAAGGGAAAGAATGACACAAAAACGAAATTGCATCGACCGGTGGTCAAGTTGACAGTAACAACACGCTCGATAAGCCATTTCACAATAGAAAAATTTCAATGTTATTTGTATTTGTGTTTGTATTTGAATGTAAGTGAATTTATATTGTTTTACGTTTTTTATCTTTCCCTTTGATTTGCTTTAATTTGAGCTTTTTCAGTACCAACTGTCTCTTGATATCAACTTCCAATTCGAACGCCCTTTTCTCAGCTTCAGCTTTCAATTCAAACGACTTCTTCACAGCTTCAGCTTTCAATTCATTCGACTTCTTCTCAGCTTCAGCTTTCAATTCAAACGACTTCTTCTCAGCTTCAGCTTTCAATTGGAACCCCACTTCTACGGCATCAAGCAGTTTTTCCTCCAAACGGGATATTTCTGATGCGAGTTTGTGAACAGTTTCTCCTCTTCCTCCCTCATTGTTTGCATTTTCGTTAGACGACGATGACGATGACGACACCTACAATCAGATTGGCATAAGTTGAGTGCATTAAAAGAATTAAAAGGTCAAAGGTATTTCTTACATTATTTTCATCACCATCTAATGATGATGGTTTTTTTCCAGTTTGTCGAGGAACTTTGGATGAGAATGAAGTTAGTGTTTGAGTTGGTATTTGTTCTATAAAAAAAAACAAAGAATCAATTTTGTGATTATTTTTAATGATTAACTTTCCAAAGTAAGTTAGAAAAGTGTTCTATTTATACCTGACTGCAATGAACTTGAAATGCCACTCTCTTGTGGGCAAACTTCTGGATTGTGTGTTGGAATCAATATTATAGCACTAGTTGAACTTTGACCTGTAAGAAACCAAATAATTTATGATAAATATGATAAAACATGATACCAAAAAATGATTGTAATGGCCGAATAGAAGGGCATTAAAAATGATAATTACATGTTATCGCCGAAACATCTTCCGAAACTAAAGATCCAGACAATAACGACGACGAAGGCGGAAGTTCCTGGTATTTAAATGAATCGAACAAGTTAAAAGATTGATTCAAATCAAAAGTAATGATGTGTCACCTTAGAAAATTCTGTTTCATATTCAACTTCTATTTGCATAGTCGGTTCAACAATATTTGATGTGTGTTGTGATGGATTTGTTTGCTCACGCCGGCGTTTTGACGGTATTGTGTCTGTTATTGTTGGTTCTGTTGTTACAGCGGGCTTAAACGATGGAGATGGCGTCGTTTGCACTTCGTCTGAAAACGGCAATTCCTGGAAATGGATTGAATAAATTATGATGTGTATTCACAGATGTATTTAGATGAGAGTGCAAAGATATTTTTTACCTCTAGACACTGTTCGTATTGATCAACATTTCTTTCCATGTTATGCGATATCGATGTGCTTGACGAACACGGCAGCAGTTCCTGTTATTAGCATGTATCTAACCAGTTAAACGATTGGTTTAGATGAAAAAGAAATTATGTATAATATTTTACCTCAGAAAATGTTGTTGGATTTGCTTGCTGTGGTTGTTGTATTGCCTTCAAAAATGCTCTACCCGGCGTATAATTTTTATTTGGACACACCAGATGAACTATTGTTGTTTCCACATCTACGTTTGGTGAACGCTCCTCTACTGGCTTTAAGTGTACCGACTCAACGTAATCATCTGGTGGGGTTTTTTCACGTGGTTCATTTTCATTGTAATTTGGTTTTTTTTCGATTTTACGTAAATCGTAAGATTTTCTTTCCATTTTCTTTTTTATCAAAATACTCTCTATGAATTAATCGAAATATAAAGACGAATTTTATGAATTAAACTTGTGATCTAGATTCGCACGCGTAATTTTGACGTCAAAATCGTTCAGTGATATTGCATCAAGCTGTCATAACAATGTAAAAAATCGTTTGCAGGACTGACAACCAAACAAACACAAATCAGGCTAAATTGCATCGACAGTTGATCAAGTTTGCAGCAACAACACCCTTGATAAGCCATTTCACAATAGCACAATTTATTTACAAATCGTGTTAATTTTCCGTTGTATTTTATCCAGATAGTTCGAAATTTTTTTTTTTTAGAGAGTCAAGCACTAGGTCAAGCATTTGTGTGTGTGCAGGAAATGCATGATTATGAAACGGAATATTCGTTGGCTACGGTTTTATTGTTGAATTAAGTGGCTACTGGTTTGCGAATGCAAATAGTTTATACGGTGGGCCCATGAATTCTACATGGATTCGATGGCATTAGCCAGAACAAATGCTTATGCTTTTTCTTTTGCTGCTACTATTGCCACTGCAGCAACACACATCGCAAACAAAAAGTGCAATAAATGCATATTAATTGAAAATTTCGCGAGGTACAACACTAGCTTCCAAGTAGAAAATAGAGTAATATTCTGCACTTACCAGTAGCATGAAACATATGAGCATTCCGTAATTTTTGGAAACAGTGTTAGATTAGCATCGCTCGACATTTTGCATTCACAATTTTCTCGATTCTTTCTGAATTATTTGATTTTCAGTTGCTTCTTTTATGTTGTAGTTGTTGTTGAAGAACTTCTCTTATTATGTCGATTGAAAAAGGATTCTTCGCTGCTACAATACTTATATAGAAATGTGTTGTTCACGAAACATCATGTGCAACACGCATGTTTTCATTCGATTTGAGTGGGCCTGTCAACGTTGCTATTCTCTCTTTGTTTATTGTGGTGTTACTGAATAGTTATTGCAGACATGCACATCAATTTCACGTTAAAAATTCACAATTCATCGATAATTTTAGAACACTTCTTCTGGTAGCAAAATGTCAGCAATTTCTTTATATTTGTACAATTTTACACAATGTTATTCGAATACAATTCTATTTAAGTTGCGCTGACGTATTCTTCATTGACATCTCATCATCTTCAATCTAATTCCAATGTTTTCGATGAATAAACCGACAATAAACTCACACAACAACAAAAATCGCATCAAGAGCATTTTACACGTTCGTACGCATACTCACACCAAGTATTTCAGACGGGCGACGATGATAACAGGAAACATTCACTGCAGTGTGCATATTGCACTATGTAAATCTGTATGCACACTAAACGCAATACAGCAATAGCAAAAGAGTCCTCGCGAAATTCGGCAATTTGGTGTTGGGTGGAGGAAAAACTTATCAAACCATCGGCGAAATTGCCTTGAAACCACTTTGTGTGACGGGTGTTTTTTTGATGAAAATTAAATTTCTCATTTAGTTTTTTTTGGAATGGTTCATTTTTCTTTGTTTTGCGTGCAGAAGAAAGTATAGCATTTAGTTAAGCAAATTTAATTTAATTATTTGGATTTAATTTTAATCACTCATGTTCAATTTTGCTGTTCGTCTCGGTAAATCATTGTCAAAATATGCACGAATCAAAATTGCGATGAATGATTTAAAATACACACAATTCAAGGTATTTAATTTCATAGAATTTGACTTTTGATTCTATTCTCTATATTTTTGCAATGTCGTTGTTTTTTACAATTGATGTGTTCACTAATTTCATTTAATGTAATTTATTCATTGAAACCATTCAAAATATTGACTGAAATTTGTAGTTTTTGTGAGTAAATGTGTCGGTGTTATTTGTTAGTTTGATTTCATTGATGTTGCTTAATCAGTAGTCCTTAGAAATCGACAGAATGTGTCTCTCTCTCTTTACCCTATATATATCGGATGATGGACTGCGACAGTCTAGCAGCAGCACTAGCAGAAGGATGACAATAAACGAACCTCTTTCGCTCAACGCACGTTCGAATCTGTTTTGTTGACTGTTGTTTGTCGCACAAAGACCGAGAAATTTACCATTTGAAGTGAATTTATTATGTTGTGAATTGTTTTTGGTTCTGAGCATGTGTCGGCGCTTATGGAATATTTTCCATTTATTTTCACTTCTAGAACGCGTTGCAGAGCTGTAACGCAAACCAAGCAATACTTCTCGTCAACGCTATTACATCCTATATTCGTTCATGATTTGAACAATATGTGTATTCGATCACCGATTTTTCACAGATATTTTTCCAGGGAATTTTTGAATTTTTACCATGTGTTTATTGAGATTTAAATGTTGGCTGTGTGATTAGGCGATGATGACATTGACGTTTGCCCAGATCGGTTCATTTAGACATGTGTCAATGTTATTGGGTTGTGTGAAGCAGCACCTGAAGTTAGCCAGCAATGATTGTGTTGCACGTCCATCTTCGCAACGCTTTTAGAAGTAGATGCGAGCTTTTCACACAATTATTTTTTCAACAACACACAATGTTCACTGCTAGGAATTTGGAGGAAATACAATATAAATGTTTTTGACTTCAATTTAATTAAATTGTTGATTCAAACGAATGGTAGCAATCGAAAGTTCAATTGAGAATGTAATTTCGTTAAAAATAAAACATTATTCATCATTTCATTAAAATTTATTTTCTATTATTTCGAATGTACAACATGATATACATACAGTTATTTGACAAAAATATCCGGTTGATATTGATCGAAAAATATGACACTTTTTAATGTATACATTTATTATCACAGAAAGACAACATTCTCATACGTACAACGGTACAACATTCACAGAAAATTGTATAAAGGCTGAATGTACTTTTTGAAATAGGCTTCCTCGTTTGGCGGGAGCCATCTAAAGCAAACGAACAACAATTACAAAATCTACATGCAATTTAGGTGCACTGAAGTTCCGCCCTTTCAACTGCTTAAGCTCAAAATTCATAATAATGTCTTGTCAAAATATTGGAATGGCATTGTTTTTGTTTTCTTTTCATGTTATTTTTTGTGTAAATATATTTTCCATGGCCTAAGCTAACGAATTACGAATGCTTGAATGTAATTAGTCGAACCATCTTTCCGCTCGAAAAACTCGAAAACTTTGCCATACAACCAAAATCGACTGGGAAATTTCAATATCGCACCTAAATGATCTAGCAAGAGCCCAATAATGATGCCGGCAACAACACGAACGATTCCAATTAGCACAACCCAGAAGAACGGCATAGACTAGAGTTTATGATAAAATAAATGATTGGAAAAAAGTATCACAATTTGTATACTATGTCGCGTCCCTATTGAAACACCCTTTATTCCTTGTGAATTTATCACCCATAACGCTCGATTATGTACAATGTAAAGTGTGATTAACTAAAAGGGTCGAGTCATGTTTAAATATAGAGTCGTGAATAGAGTGAGTGAAAAGGGAAAGAATGACACAAAAACGAAATTGCATCGACCGGTGGTCAAGTTGACAGTAACAACACGCTCGATAAGCCATTTCACAATAGAACAATTTCAATGTTATTTGTATTTGTGTTTGTATTTGAATGTAAGTGAATTTATATTGTTTTACGTTTTTTATCTTTCCCTTTGATTTGCTTTAATTTGAGCTTTTTCAGTACCAACTGTCTCTTGATATCAACTTCCAATTCGAACGCCCATTTCTCAGCTTCAGCTTTCAATTCAAACGACTTCTTCACAGCTTCAGCTTTCAATTCATTCGACTTCTTCTCAGTTTCAGCTTTCAATTCATTCGACTTCTTCTCAGTTTCAGCTTTCAATTCATTCGACTTCTTCTCAGCTTCAGCTTTCAATTCATTCGACTTCTTCTCAGCTTCAGCTTTCAATTCAAACGACTTCTTCTCAGCTTCAGCTTTCAATTGGAACCCCACTTCTACGGCATCAAGCAGTTTTTCCTCCAAACGGGATATTTCTGATGCGAGTTTGTGAACAGTTTCTCCTCTTCCTCCCTCATTGTTTGCATTTTCGTTAGACGACGATGACGATGACGACACCTACAATCAGATTGGCATAAGTTGAGTGCATTAAAAGAATTAAAAGGTCAAAGGTATTTCTTACATTATTTTCATCACCATCTAATGATGATGGTTTTTTTCCAGTTTGTGGAGGAACTTTGGATGAGAATGAAGTTAGTGTTTGAGTTGGTATTTGTTCTATAAAAAAAAACAAAGAATCAATTTTGTGATTATTTTTAATGATTAACTTTCCAAAGTAAGTTAGAAAAGTGTTCTATTTATACCTGACTGCAATGAACTTGAAATGCCACTCTCTTGTGGGCAAACTTCTGGATTGTGTGTTGGAATCAATATTATAGCACTAGTTGAACTTTGACCTGTAAGAAACCAAATAATTTATGATAAATATGATAAAACATGATACCAAAAAATGATTGTAATGGCCGAATAGAAGGGCATTAAAAATGATAATTACATGTTATCGCCGAAACATCTTCCGAAACTAAAGATCCAGACAATAACGACGACGAAGGCGGAAGTTCCTGGTATTTAAATGAATCGAACAAGTTAAAAGATTGATTCAAATCGAAAAGTAATGATGTGTCACCTTAGAAAATTCTGTTTCATATTCAACTTCTATTTGCATAGTCGGTTCAACAATATTTGATGTGTGTTGTGATGGATTTGTTTGCTCACGCCGGCGTTTTGACGGTATTGTGTCTGTTATTGTTGGTTCTGTTGTTACAGCGGGCTTAAACGATGGAGATGGCGTCGTTTGCACTTCGTCTGAAAACGGCAATTCCTGGAAATGGATTGAATAAATTATGATGTGTATTCACAGATGTATTTAGATGAGAGTGCAAAGATATTTTTTACCTCTAGACACTGTTCGTATTGATCAACATTTCTTTCCATGTTATGCGATATCGATGTGCTTGACGAACACGGCAGCAGTTCCTGTTATTAGCATGTATCTAACCAGTTAAACGATTGGTTTAGATGAAAAAGAAATTATGTATAATATTTTACCTCAGAAAATGTTGTTGGATTTGCTTGCTGTGGTTGTTGTATTGCCTTCAAAAATGCTCTACCCGGCGTATAATTTTTATTTGGACACACCAGATGAACTATTGTTGTTTCCACATCTACGTTTGGTGAACGCTCCTCTACTGGCTTTAAGTGTACCGACTCAACGTAATCATCTGGTGGGGTTTTTTCACGTGGTTCATTTTCATTGTAATTTGGTTTTTTTTCGATTTTACGTAAATCGTAAGATTTTCTTTCCATTTTCTTTTTTATCAAAATACTCTCTATGAATTAATCGAAATATAAAGACGAATTTTATGAATTAAACTTGTGATCTAGATTCGCACGCGTAATTTTGACGTCAAAATCGTTCAGTGATATTGCATCAAGCTGTCATAACAATGTAAAAAATCGTTTGCAGGACTGACAACCAAACAAACACAAATCAGGCTAAATTGCATCGACAGTTGATCAAGTTTGCAGCAACAACACCCTTGATAAGCCATTTCACAATAGCACAATTTATTTACAAATCGTGTTAATTTTCCGTTGTATTTTATCCAGATAGTTCGAAATTTTTTTTTTTTAGAGAGTCAAGCACTAGGTCAAGCATTTGTGTGTGTGCAGGAAATGCATGATTATGAAACGGAATATTCGTTGGCTACGGTTTTATTGTTGAATTAAGTGGCTACTGGTTTGCGAATGCAAATAGTTTATACGGTGGGCCCATGAATTCTACATGGATTCGATGGCATTAGCCAGAACAAATGCTTATGCTTTTTCTTTTGCTGCTACTATTGCCACTGCAGCAACACACATCGCAAACAAAAAGTGCAATAAATGCATATTAATTGAAAATTTCGCGAGGTACAACACTAGCTTCCAAGTAGAAAATAGAGTAATATTCTGCACTTACCAGTAGCATGAAACATATGAGCATTCCGTAATTTTTGGAAACAGTGTTAGATTAGCATCGCTCGACATTTTGCATTCACAATTTTCTCGATTCTTTCTGAATTATTTGATTTTCAGTTGCTTCTTTTATGTTGTAGTTGTTGTTGAAGAACTTCTCTTATTATGTCGATTGAAAAAGGATTCTTCGCTGCTACAATACTTATATAGAAATGTGTTGTTCACGAAACATCATGTGCAACACGCATGTTTTCATTCGATTTGAGTGGGCCTGTCAACGTTGCTATTCTCTCTTTGTTTATTGTGGTGTTACTGAATAGTTATTGCAGACATGCACATCAATTTCACGTTAAAAATTCACAATTCATCGATAATTTTAGAACACTTCTTCTGGTAGCAAAATGTCAGCAATTTCTTTATATTTGTACAATTTTACACAATATTATTCGAATACAATTCTATTTAAGTTGCGCTGACGTATTCTTCATTGACATCTCATCATCTTCAATCTAATTCCAATGTTTTCGATGAATAAACCGACAATAAACTCACACAACAACAAAAATCGCATCAAGAGCATTTTACACGTTCGTACGCATACTCACACCAAGTATTTCAGACGGACGACGATGATAACAGGAAACATTCACTGCAGTGTGCATATTGCACTATGTAAATCTGTATGCACACTAAACGCAATACAGCAATAGCAAAAGAGTCCTCGCGAAATTCGGCAATTTGGTGTTGGGTGGAGGAAAAACTTATCAAACCATCGGCGAAATTGCCTTGAAACCACTTTGTGTGACGGGTGTTTTTTTGATGAAAATGTAATTTCTCATTTAGTTTTTTTTGGAATGGTTCATTTTTCTTTGTTTTGCGTGCAGAAGAAAGTATAGCATTTAGTTAAGCAAATTTAATTTAATTATTTGGATTTAATTTTAATCACTCATGTTCAATTTTGCTGTTCGTCTCGGAAAATCATTGTCAAAATATGCACAAATCAAAATTGCGATGAATAATTTAAAATACACACAATTCAAGGTATTTAATTTCATAGAATTTGACTTTTGATTCTATTCTCTATATTTTTGCAATGTCGTTGTTTTTTACCATTGATGTGTTCACTAATTTCATTTAATGTAATTTATTCATTGAAACCATTCAAAATATTGACTGAAATTTGTAGTTTTTGTGAGTAAATGTGTCGGTGTTATTTGTTAGTTTGATTTCATTGATGTTGCTTAATCAGTAGTCCTTAGAAATCGACAGAATGTGTCTCTCTCTCTTTACCCTATATACATCGGATGATGGACTGCGACAGTCTAGCAGCAGCACTAGCAGAAGGATGACAATAAACGGACCTCTTTCGCTCAACGCACGTTCGAATCTGTTTTGTTGACTGTTGTTTGTCGCACAAAGACCGAGAAATTTACCATTTGAAGTGAATTATTATGTTGTGAATTTTTTTTGGTTCTGAGCATGTGTCGGCGCTTATGGAATATTTTCCATTTATTTTCACTTCTAGAACGCGTTGCAGAGCTGTAACGCAAACCAAGCAATACTTCTCGTCAACGCTATTACATCCTATATTCGTTCATGATTTGAACAATATGTGTATTCGATCACCGATTTTTCACAGATATTTTTCCAGGGAATTTTTGAATTTTTACCATGTGTTTATTGAGATTTAAATGTTGGCTGTGTGATTAGGCGATGATGACATTGACGTTTGCCCAGATCGGTTCATTTAGACATGTGTCAATGTTATTGGGTTGTGTGAAGCAGCACCTGAAGTTAGCCAGCAATGATTGTGTTGCACGTGGCTCCATCTTCGCAACGCTTTTAGAAGTAGATGCGAGCTTTTCACACAATTATTTTTTCAACAACAAACAATGTTCACTGCTAGGAATTTGGAGGAAATACAATATAAATGTTTTTGACTTCAATTTAATTAAATTGTTGATTCAAACGAATGGTAGCAATCGAAAGTTCAATTGAGAATGTAATTTCGTTAAAAATAAAACATTATTCATCATTTCATTAAAATTTATTTTCTATTATTTCGAATGTACAACATGATATACATACAGTTATTTGACAAAAATATCCGGTTGATATTGATCGAAAAATATGACACTTTTAAATGTATACATTTATTATCACAGAAAGACAACATTCTCATACGTACAACGGTACAACATTCACAGAAAATTGTATAAAGGCTGAATGTACTTTTTGAAATAGGCTTCCCCGTTTGGCGGGAGCCATCTAAAGCAAACGAACAACAATTACAAATTCTACATGCAATTTAGGTGCACTGAAGTTCCGCCCTTTCAACTGCTTAAGCTCAAAATTCATAATAATGTCTTGTCAAAATATTGGAATGGCATTGTTTTTGTTTTCTTTTCATGTTATTTTTTGTGTAAATATATTTTCCATGGCCTAAGCTAACGAGCCCACCTGCTGAATGTTGCCAGCATAATGTGATTTAAACATTGTTTCAATTTCAGCTAATGTTTTTCCTTTTGTTTCTGGCACAATGAACATCACATATAACACACTCAGCAGTGAACAGGTACCATAAAACAGGCACACATTCAAACTTCCCCAATCGTCAATCATCCACGGGTACAATTTCACGCAGACAAAGCAAATTGAATAAGATGCCGCTATTGTAATTCCTGAACAAAAACCACGGTATTTTTGCGGGAAAATTTCAGCATTCATAACAAAGGGAATAGTTAATAAACCAAAGGTGCTAGCAAATACATATAAGAGTATCAGAAACACGGGCAAGAACTTAAATATCGTATTCATAAGAAAAGTTTCGTTTGCTACAATATTTTCGGTCATTAGAATACTTTCATTCATCGTAAGGTTTCCTATCATTGGCTTTGCAACATCAACGGCAGTCAACTGCGTCCACTTCGAACAAAATGCTAAGCCATACATACACAGGCCCATCAAAATGGATGCAATCACGGTTGGCGGACGACGACCTAGATGTCCAGAAAAATAATAATTCAGATACAAAGAATATCTATGCTAATATATTTTTGCAAGAGCTTCCTATTCGAGTGTTCGAAAAGACATTGTGAACTTAATATTTTTCTATTTTTTTGAAAAAAAATAAAAAAAAATCTGAAGTTGAAAACAATTGGAAAAAGTATACAGAAAATGTACATAAAAGATTTTTTCCATCAAATTCGATTTACGAATGCTTGAATGTAATTATTCGAACCATCTTTCCGCTCGAAAAACTCGAAAACTTTGCCATACAAACAAAATCGACTGGGAAATTTCAATATCGCACCTAAATGATCTAGCAAGAGCCCAATAATGATGCCGGCAACAACACGAACGATTCCAATTAGCACAACGCAGAAGAACGGGTCCATTGTAATACCGACGGATTTGGTGAATCTGACTGCGTAAACTACAACCACGAATATGCCTGACAGTTGTTGAAATGCGAAAAATCCAATAATTATCAGAGTTGGACGATAAACTTCTGGTCGCAGTAAATTGCTCAACAAACTTTCCTTTTTCATTGCCTGGCGTCGTTCGCTGTGCATGATTAAAATGTCGATTTCTCCTTGCAGCTCTGGATTAATGAAACTACCTGCGGAACACATATAAATGAATGTTAGAAGATCACAAGATCTCAATAAGTAAAATACACACACATACACTTACCTTTTCGTGGTAGCCCCTTGAATATGCGCAATGATTTTTCGGCTTTGGCCGTTCGCCCTTTTGAAGCCAGCCAAGTTGGCGTTTCAGGGATTGGGATCAGCAAAATCAAAGCAACCAAACAAATGGCACAGGTTATACCGCTCACAAGACGCCAATTCGTCTATAAAAGCATTATGAAATTAGGACTTCTGCCCGGAAATATTTGATCCAAAAATTAAAATGGTTTTGAGTGAAAATGAAGTCTCACTGGTATAAAATAGCCCATGATGTAGATAAGTAATATGCCCAAACCAATGGTAACCGACGTGATAACAGAGATCCGACCTCGTAGCGTGGGATGTGCTATTTCAGCCGAATAAACAGCAGATGGTGAACTGGATAAGCCAATGACAATGCCGATTATAAAACGTGCCACCAACAATTGAATGAACATTAACTCCTTGTTTGTCGAATGGGCCATTGCAATCATGCCCCATGATACAACCGACAGCATATTTATCGTGTACAGTGTCTTCTTCCGGCCATACTTATCGAGCACATAGCTGCACATTAGCCCTCCAATTGGACATGCAATCGCATTTATGGAAGCTGCCGACGAAAAATGAATGACGAAAAGGAAAATTACTTATTTACTCAGGCAACATATATTTGATAATTAAAAAACATTATTTCTAATTCAAAGCAATCAAAACAATGTATTTGTCATATCAGTTTTGATTGTAATGTCATTCGTCAAAACGGTCGACCGATATCACAATAATAAAAAAAAAATGTGAGCGAGAGTGAATCTATTTAATGATCAATATCTCGACTTTATAGCTGCGCCTCAAATCATTTATAACACTATTAGAATCTTTTTGTTTCATTTAGGACTTGCAATCAAAACTATGGAAAAATGCAAGTGGCACCGATAAAGTGTTTGCAAGAACAAATAGACGAGTACGCCACCGCTCATTGAAACTTGAAGTTGATTTTTCAGTGTTTATCTCTCGCTCATTTTCTCCCCTCCGAATAATTGTTTCAATGAAATTCTTAGGCTTGTGTTAATCTTATCTTGCCGACTCCCGCGAGAGTACTTCAAGCGACTTCAAAGAAATGTTATTTTCTTTCTTCCTTCCAAAGAAATTCGTTCGCTGAAATGAGGGAGATAATTCAGGTAAAGTGACCCATTGAATCTCAAATAAATGCAATATCTCAGCAAACCCAACGTTATTTTACAAACATAAATATTTAGATTAGCAATCAGTAATTTCCACAGAGAGACAGTGATGAAACAATTTGAAATATTAAGGACCTATGAAGACCGTGCGCGTATTTTTCATTTTCAAATGATTGAAATGACCTGATGAGTGATCACTGATTATGATCTGATTTCAAGTCGAATCAAATATTTTTTTGCCTCATTTTTCGAGTTCACCCGAGATAAACTCCATCTTGAATTTTGATTCAACAACAAAAAAATCGGCATATTAACAATCAGTAAAATATGAAAACATCATCTTTTATTTATTCACGGTAGCCACCAAATAATGGAACATGCACAGAGAACACAGTAGTCGATCGTCATTGCGATCGATTTTGCTCGTCGCTCGCAACATCAGCAACAGCATCGTAAGCAAAACAGCTTGGGGCAAAAAGCGACAAATGATATGAGCGCATGCGATTACTAATCCCCCATCAGGCGCAACCAAGAACATTACGAATATTGAATTTTTTGCAACGATAATGTGACTGAGCATTGGAATGTATCTCCTTTCTTTCCTCTTCTTCGAATTTGTTTTTGCACGGGATTTTTCATGCTGCTCGCTTGATTTCATCCATAATTTTTAATACGACACCAGTTTATATTGCTCGCACCTCCACTAATAATAATAATATAGCCATTTTGTGACATCAATATCTCAAGTATATTTGCTCTATTTACGATCGCTATCGCTATTCTAAAAATCTAGTTTCTATATTGGAACTGCATACGGCTTTGGTTTGATCAAAGCATCTGTGGGAACAGCTGTCGGGCTGTGAACGGTGTTGATAATTGGGGATATTGCTATTTTTAACCTATGGGATGATGTCTTTACTGCACAAAATCCACTAATGTGATCATCGAATGAAGCTGATAACGGCTTTGCACGGTTACTATTCCGAGCGATGATTATTGTTTTTGAAATTCGCCAGAAAAATATAATCTGGTTCATTTCGATCTGAGTCATTTTATATGTTCGTTAAGCAATGATAATGCAATTCAAGCAGAGAATCGTGATACCTTTTAATTTTGTAATGACTAATTAGCGAAAGTGAAACTACTAATTGAACGGGAAATGAGTATTGAATAGTAAATGCTAGCAAGACACCCTTGTTTGCTCACAATATTCACTTGAACACTCGTATGGATAAAGATGATTTTTTTCACATCGACGATGAAATGTGTGACACCAAATCAAATAACCACTTTTGCGAATAATAAAATATATTCCATCATTTTAATTAGATGCTCTAGTTGAACCAATGTAATGGCCAGTACTCTTTGCATCCAACCAAGAATTCTACTTGTTTACATAGTCTGTTGTTTAAACTTTTTACCGTGCTTCTCACTCGTTTCAACAGCATTTCTTTTGAGCCTTTCTTGTCACTTCTCATCTCGTCTCGTTTGATATTGTGAAATAATTATGTTGAAGTATTATCGCCCTGTAATATGGATAACTTCAACTCAGGTGCGGTATAAAATATATATATGAGTCGAAAGCGTCATTGCTAACCGTATTGCCAATATCCCTAATTAGGTAATTTGAAACTACATTTGATACTTGAGACGCCTCCACTTCACAGCTTTCTTCAACAAAACAAGTGCGACTAGATTTTGCACTCTCTCTAATTCATTTTGCTTCCGTGAGTTCATTTGGAATATAAAGGGATTTTCTACACACCATCCAGTGAAATCAACAAAATTAGATAGATTAATTTCAGATAGGATTTAAATCCAAACTGTTTTCGTTGTTGCCGCTTCTCCGCTATTCATTTAATTGCGTTGTTTGTTTGTTTATCGTTCAGCTCATATGGATTTATACAGCACATAAACTTACCAAATTAATAATTCGACTCAGCTTAATAAAATGGATAAAATGAAATTCGAAATCCTGGCGGCAAATAACTTCAAACGCTGAAACTGTGCAAGAAAACTACTATTCATTGAGTCAGTTTAAAAAAAAAAGCTTTGTTAATTTCTTCTTCTGGTGAATATTACAGAAAGTTCAATAAATGCTCAAAACTTTCAAAAAGGTTAATTGTAAAAACGTCTAATATAAAAAACATAAACGTCTAAAGCGAATACGAAAAATGACAAGTAACAAAACCGTCTAGAAACAATTTTTTTTTAGAAATTCTCAAAAACATCTAATACACCTTAGAAACTAGTCAAATGGCAAATTTCTAGAAAGAAAACGTCTGGTGAAATAACAAAAACGTCTCGAATAGAATTAAAAGAACCAAAAAAAAATCAAAGCAAAAAAGGTCATTCAACTATTTGTTAGTTATCATTTATTAGTACGTAATAATTGCAAGAAACTAGTGATAAGATGGCATTTTATGTTTTTTTTAATTTCATTATACGCTTTTGTTGATGTTAATACACGTTTTTGTTAACATGTTGGACGTTTTTGATTTTTATATAGACATTTCTGAATATTCGTTTTTATTGGATTGGTTTTGTTAAATCTATTAGACATCTTAAATATTAGACGTTTTATTTCTAGTATTTATAAGGCGTGTATATTTTATTCATATACGTTTTTATTAAAATAATTAGATATTCTTGTCAATGTCATTAGACGTTTTTGATATTGAAAAATGCCTTTTAGACGTTTTTGTTAATTTTATCAAACATTTTTCGCACGAAAATATTCGTAGATTCGAAGTTAAAAATAGAATCAGAACAAACAAACAATTTGCGACTGAAAGCTTCATTTAATCGAAATGCTTAGCTCAACAATATTGCGTTCAATGTCACAGGCGAAATACAAAAAACTCTTGCGCAATCTCGCAACAACTAAAAAATATGCTTAAATGCTCAACAAAGTTCACTTGAAGAATATAACAATCATTATTGAAAAAAAAACGTTGTTTATACATCTATCCCTTTCTGGAAAAAAGTTAATAGCTATCAGTTCAGCGTAATGGAAGATAAACGATTATGGCGGATTTTTTTTTTTGCTTCCTATTTTGTATGGGAAATAATCACTTTCAATGAAGAGATGAGGCTAGAGCTAGCTCAATGCGTCAATAATGTGATATGATTTCGTGAAGTGCCTTTTTTCTCCTTCATGAGCGATAATTTATTTCCTGACACACGCTCATAAATATTAATGTTGGGCAATCAACTACATATAATGATGCAAATTTTTCCGAAAATTTGAATTGAAATCAAATGCCAAATGTCTGTCTTACTTACCGAACCACGATGCTTCTTCATTTGTCAATGCCATTGGATCCGATTTATTAGTGAGTGTCTCAAAAGTGATTGCAGGAAAACCCAGACCCATGCCAGACGATAAGATCGAAAAATTTGCAAGCACACTCATCAAAAGCTTGTGAAAGAAATAACGAAAAAAACGAGAAAACAAAAAATATTGTTATTAAATAAAATTATTTTAAGCCCCATAAATTATATCTGATGTATTCGATCCGTTGCAATCAATCCACGGACAACAGCATATATGCAGATTTATCAACCTATTACGCAGCTTAAGGATTATTCTTATTTCAAATACAGTTAAGTACCAGTGTAGACCATTTTTCACATATTGAATTGAACAGAAATTGTTTTCAATTTATCGATTCAGTTTTGGTTTCAATGCCCGTTCGTATGACATTTGTAATACGTGCATCATTTATTAAACGTAAATTATGTGCTTCAATAGCCAGAGTCGATCAAACATTGTATATCTTTCGCAATATAATCATACCATTCAATCTGAACAGAATGGCTATGGAAAAAGTGGAAAAATGACTTAAAAGTCACCATAAAGCAAACTTGACATAGCAAAATATCAATCGAACTACGGAGAGCACTTAAGCGATGAATCACTTCCACTAAAAAAATTGACTGCTCTTAAAATTGTTTATTTATTCACTTTTACTTCGCTACAGAGAAACACACATGAGATGTTTATGTCTAGATAAATTGATAAATTCAGGTAAATGCTATCAAATTACAACTCAAAGTTCGAATGAACTCAAAATTGAAATGAAAAATGCATTGTCTAATGATGTCATTTGTATTGACATTTGTTTAAAAAACATATGAATAAGAGACACACCTGCATGCAGACTGCTTTATTAGTTAGTCCCAGCGGTATTGAATGGTATCCACCTTCACTGCTTTCATTAAAACATTTGTTTTCATCTGAGTCCTCCTCCGGGGGAACGAACACATCCTCCACAAATGGATGCAGCTTCGATTTTCCATCCAAAGCACCATCAAGATTCATCACGGTTCAATTTGTGAGCTCAAACACCTATAATTAAGGAACATAAATCAAATTCAAGTTTCAATCGGTGGTAACTGTTAGTGGTATGAGCTCCCCAGCCATAACTGATCACGTCTCTTAATCAAACGATGCAATGTAACAAAAATGAGCATTCAATTAGACTTTCACGCTTGGGTTGAATTTTATTTAATCAAACTGATTTCTGATGATAAGATAAAAAAAACCATACACAAAAAACCATTTCAATCATATACAAGGTAACATACTGCTTTTTTAGAGAAAAACAAATATTTTTAATGTGAAATAAATAAGCTTTGTTGCAGTGGTTGAGAAATTTATTTGTTCGTTAATCGGCTGACACAGTTTTTGTCATCTCGCACATTCAATTCAAGCATATTTGCTGCCCATATTGATACATGGGCATCAAGAATTTCTTGTGCCATGAGCTCAAGATGATAAGCATTCAATAAAACACTCACGCACACTCATGCTCGAGTTATTTTGAAGATTGGGTTAAATTTTATTCAATCAAACTGATTCCTGCTGATAAGATGAAAAAAAAACACAAAACCATATTAATCATATACTAGTGAAGATACTCTGTTTATTAGAGAAAAAGAAATATTTTCAGTGTGAAATGACCTCTTTTGTGAGAAACAATTAAGAACGAGATCCAGAATATTTTTACCGGTTGACTAATTTTTGTCTCTAAATTATCCGGGGACATTTTTGCTCTCAAAATGTTTAAGTTTCATTTCTACATTCAAATTTATAAATTTTATCGCTTTCTTTTAATTTTCAAAAATTCCTGGCCACATTTTTGTTTTCAAATTTTTATAGTCTCATTTTCATTCTCACCAATTCAACTAAGCTTTGTTGATTGAAAGAAATTTCATTTCGAGTATAAAAGTCTTAAAATCTAGCACGATTTCGCTTGATTTTACGAGTGGCTATTGGTGAGAGGCTTGTAGGACCGTACTGCACCACACTCATACGTACAACGGCCTTTTTGTTGTACGAGACCGACGGCTTTACGTGCCCTCCGAAGCACTCTATATTTCGAAATAAAGCAATTTGAAATAAAATCATTTAAGTCGTTTAAATTAATAATAATTCACAATGTAAAAAACATGGGATTGGTTGCAAAAAGCACGCAATCTGGAATGAACCCGCCGAACCTATCGATCGCAGAGGGAGAATCTCTCATATCAACCAATTGCCCACTTGGCTCTATACAATCATCAGAATAACCACAAAAAATTAGTAAATCGAATTTGAGTGCCTGCATGGACTAACTCTAGTATTTACATTTAACGTTGCCAATAAATTAGGGACATCAATTAGCCCAACCAACATTTCGCACAAGAAAATCAAGTCGAATATTGATCTTTTAGAGGGCAAATGTGGCATGTCGATCAATTGAAAGCGATTACTATGAATATTGAGAAATATGTTTGCCCATTGATTGGTTGATAAATTTTTTGTCACTTCGTACATTCAATGCCAGTATATTTGCTGCTCGTATTGGATGATCATGTATTATGAATTTCTAGGTATACATAAACATTTCTCTTTCACGAAAGATTACAATTTTATGAAAACAATTCAATGTATTTCACATGAGAAGATTTTCTGCCGAAGGAATCAATATATGTTATTCAGCAGAACAATGTAACCGATATTATTTTTCACTTTTTCTATTCGTAAAATCAAATATTACGCATTGATTGTACTGGATGAATTGCAATTGATGGTTTGTTTATCACCTAATATGCGTAATTTTGGGAAGGCTAGAAATGTTTGAGTTTGTGAAGTGCTTCATGAAATTTGCTAGTATAGTATTTTTACAATGTGGTACAGTATAGTAACCATCAAGTACCATTTATTTAATTTGTGTTTTTTGAAATACGAGATGGGTGCGTAGTTTTGAGCACTCATCCAAATAAAAAATCTGATTTGAAAGATCCCTGATCTTCCACATCTTGTTCAATCATATGCAAATTGCAAGACAAAGGCAAATCATCCGTCGAATCCAAACATGTCTCGTATGAAATCATAAAAGCATTGGTTGGTTGAAGATCATAAATTGAGTGCAACTCAAAATGCCAGAAAATCTTTTGTAATTTCCCGTCATTTCAAAATTCGTATCCGTATTGACCAACTAACCATTTTTGATACCGTTTAATACTGCATGCATTCACGCAAAAAAATAAAGACTACCGCATTGAATGATTTTTTATCGGTTGTACTGATAACAATATGGAAAATAGCTGCTGAGCAAAAGTAAACAAGTTAAACCATTCATGTGTGAAATGGACACACTGAGAACAAAAGCAACTGTTGTACGTATTAGTTACATTTTGAAATTTTCTGCAGAAAATTGACCAAGTTAATTATAGCTAATTGATTCAGAATTAATCAAGTTCGCTCAGAGATGAATATGAATTGTTATTGTAAGCCATGCTGTGTGTAATGCGTAAATTCCACGCGATGTGAAAAAAAAAACAAAGCGTGCCTGTTACAAAGCGAAACGGACATAATCACGCTTTTCGCTTTATTTAATTTCTTGGAAATGAGTTTTACCATTTGAGATAATAGCTGAATTGATGAGTGTTTTGACAGCGCTCGAATATTTTATGAACAAATCCTTTTCTTTCCTTTTCTATCTTATCAAACCTAAACTCATCTCAAAAGATTTGATTAAATGCAAATGTTAGAATTTGCAATTTGGATTTTGGGTCGATACGCTGCCACTGGTTAGTACCGTTTGGTGATATTTATTTATTTTCTGACAATTCCGCAGATCTTGATGGTGATTTTTGAACGGTCCGAGAATTTGCCACATGGTGCAAATATCGTTATGCAGCGCATTTGAATTGTTTATATTTTGTACATTTACGCGGGCCATGCAATGATCATTTGATTTTCCAACAACATCTCAATACATACCTTGGATCACACTTTGAATTTCGAATATTCGCGATTTTACAATCAAATATTCGAATCGCCGAGCTGACTGAACGAAATAGAAACTGTATTAATGACGCAAAAATATTTGTACGCACAGAAATGTATCACAACATAAATTACATAAATTGTTTTTAATAAATACTTTCACTGGTTGATCTTCTATTGAATTAAAATAAAATATTTTGCGAAATGTTCGAATTTTTAAGAATTTTCATAAAATAATAAATCTGACATCTTTGATTTGAATTTCAAATCTCTACTAATTAGGAACCAGTTCCAAAAACACGTCGCGTGTGATTCTTTATAAATGGTCCATACTAAAACACTACTGCAAGCAGCGCATTATAACATTTACTATCCAAATCGACGGCTGGTTTTAATGGAACTAACGTTGGTTTACTGCTCAAAAATACACAAACGACATAAACGTAACAAGCAGGACCGATATTTGTCCAATCGAAGAATGAAATTCAACACGCTTATGAAAACTACTACGTACATATGATGAGCACACCGTTTTATATGCAATCGAAAAGCGATCGCGTCGTACGAGCGGTATAGAGTGGGGACGAAAGAGGAACCGAGAGGCAAAGTGTGACCGCATGGAGACATGCTGAACAAACGAGCGAGCAAGCGAATGAGTGAGGGAATTAGTGAGAGCATTACAACAGAAACAAGAGATATATGATTACGACGAGCCATGCAAGCAATACGTTTACATGCGTACACGATCCAAAAAAAGTATAAGAGAGGGACACGAAGGAAAAAATGAAATGAATGAAGTGCATTCATATATGAAAATTTCCACAGCCAAATACCAGGTAAATCAAAAGATCTCGTATATAAATCTAGATAGTCTTTCTGATGACTGATACAATTTATAACCATGAAACAATAAAACGACATACAACACTAATAATCGTCCTAAATAAGCCTAAGCATCAACATCGACGCGTTCCGATTGCGTTGAAATGAAGGAATAATAATAGTTTGTCGAAGCAATGAGTAATAAAGTAGGTATAATCAATTGTGAAATGATTTGAGATTGATAGTGAGACATACGGCAAATAACACATAATAGCTCTCCAACAAGCCATAAAACGTGAATTTACGTTGATAAATGCAATCACAGTGGCTGTTGATATGATCTCATATTATCATGAAAATGAAGCGAAAAAATGTTTGGCGCTCCACTACAAATAAACCGTAATTTTGTCCAAGATATCAGACTCTAGTTTCTGAATTTTTGCATTTCGAACTAATATTGGATGCTCTTTCATATAATAACGTAAAAACAACACCTCAATAACGCATTTTTTCGAATAAAATCGACTTTTTCAAGATTTTTTCCCGATTTTTTGAAGTTTTCGAAAAGGGTTCATTTTAGTGTCACCAAAGGGTTAACTGAAACAAAGTTCATGTGTGAATTGAAGTTCATCTCAATACCTTTCCAATGCAATATCACACTTGGCTCTACTGTTTCAGATATGTGTACTACTTCACCATACGATTTTTGGGATTAAAGTGTAAGTAACCCAGACGGTCGAATTGGGCGGAGTGCTGGAACAAAAGTTGTAGGTCTTGAGTCTATCAATATGTGGTATAAATATTGACACGTAATTATGAATCACCCTGTATATATATCATCAGACAATTTTTACTTGGGAATGATAGAAAGATCTTAAATATGACAATATCTTCAGAATTAAAAGTTGTATTGTGTATTGCAAACAGTTGAAATCACAATGTCTGACATCTGTATCTATTAGAAGATTGGCAGGCACGTTTTTACTGCACAAACGCACATTTGCAACACAAATAACAACACATACTGCCGATTTGATCGAGTGTTTTATATATATATATATATATATATATATATATATATATATATATATATATATATATATATATATATATAATCAGCAAACAAAAACCAAATAACAATGATAATTTGATAATCTAATGCAGAACATGAAATTTAACATATTAATTCATTGTTCCTTTTGACTTTGGACAGACAAACTTAAATTTGTGTATGCTTTTTCGCCTTTTTCCCTTGATGTTTTTTTAACCTTTGCCAAAAGAGAAAAAAAGTGACTCCGCACGAACTGTTGATAAGAATTTGTGTTCAAGAACGGGAAGCATGTGTGTAGTTCTAGCTTGGGGAAACAAGCATCAAAATTACCGAGAATACGTCAGAATAGCCGACTAACATCAACAGAATATCTTCATTAACCGAAAAAGATCGAAAAATATTGAAATTCAACCAAATGCATGCTACTTTCTCTTTATCTCTTTCTTCACCGTGTTTCTCACATATCTCCCGAGCAGCTTTATAATACTGTTTATGTGTCTCTCTCTATCTCTCTCTCTCTCTCTCTCTCTCTCTCTCTCTCTCTCTCTCTCTCTCTCTCTCTCTCTCTGAAGTTAATGATGATATTCTGTTGGTTTTTGTCGGTCATTTTAACATTTCCTCGGTTATTTTAAAACTTGTTCCCCCTCGAGCTCCATTGACGACACTTTATCAACTTACTTTCGGCTTTCTTGAAACCAGTTTTGGTCGGAAGAAATAAAACCTAGAAAAAATAATAGATTCTAGTTATTATCATCAGCCAGAGCGGTAGGTCAGATTGCGATACAAGCAGTCGCACGTACAGTTGGGTGTAGTCAAGGGTGTCCAACGACAAGACTACGCGCGTTAACTATGATATGTAACTTAGATGGCGTAGTCCACTACGCGCCCCAGTGTATTTATATGGCCGTTGCACATCCTTGGGTTTAGTATTTTGTACTAATATAGTAAGATATCTTATTAAATATGAATAATGTCTCTAGTGCATACTTACCTATTTAATACCTATTAGATTAATGAGAATTTAATAAAATATAGTGTCAAATCATGTTAAAAAAATCATTTTTTTTTCCTCCAGATCGACCAGAATTCCTCCCGATTTTCAAGATTGATCAGACCACCAGGGACAGGTGTGGTCCATCCTGAAAATCCATTTAAACCCGTTTCCAGAACTTTTTTTTTATAAGATGATTTTAAATTGGGTGAAAAAATTGAAAACTTCTGTTTGTTTCACATGTACAAATTAGTACCATGTACGCTTGTTTCATATTTTTTACACATGTCATTTCAAAGTACTGTCAATAAGCGTCACTTTTTCGTTAATAACATTTGGTTGAAGTCTAAACATATTTTTTTTTTACTGTTTTTGAAAATGTCGAATTTCATACCAACAAAGCAGTATTTGCGGTAATTTTTCATTTACGCGTTTGTTTTGAAGAAAAGTGCGGCGATTACAGTCAATTTTTTCTAATATGCACACAAAACGTGCTAATATTTCTAGTAATATCAGATACAAACCGAATATTCTTCCAGAAGAGAAGCAAAAAGGTTCAATACTGATTCCATACGAGTCCATCAGCTGTGTTGTTTCTACCTGCGTTATTGTTGTAAAGAATGTATTGCTTCATCCATAAGCGATGCACTGCTTACTTTGTAGCCTATGGACGACGCAATACTTTGTTTACTAAAGCAACGCAGGTACCCCGAATTATTTCTATTGGCCATTACTTTCTAGTTTCTTCTAAATTGACTTCTGTGTCCAACCAGGTAGGAATATCAAAACGTATATTGTACTAAAATGTCACTTTTCCAGAAAGAGTGCTACATTCTACTACAATCTACTTGAAGATGGCTAACTAGTGCAACATCATCAATAAAAAAATTGATGCAAAAACATATTTCAAGTTCAAAACCTTTTCAATATATTAATTTGTTGAGAAAATAACACATTCGTGATATATCTAGTGGTTAATTTATTAAATATTATTATTGCTAGTCTTCAAAAATATGTCTATTTATATAAAAGAAAATATATTTATCGGTAATATTTTATTATTGGAATTGTGTTTGTGTATGCATCGTTTCAACAACATTTCACGCATCAACTTCACAGCAATAACATATCTCTAGGAGTTTGCGATCTGTCAACCACTGTGTTTTACGGCTTATGTTTGTTTTCATCGTTGTTTTTATGTGATAAAAGTACTTGGTCCATGTGCAGTAAGAATCAAATAACAATACATTCGGAATATACCAATAAATAATTTACATTTGTTTTATTTAATCCTTAATCTCATCGTTATGACTTGAAAATTGTTGTGTCATATTCATCATGATACGATAAGAAATACACATAACACGTAAACCCGTAGACTTCCGAGAAACGTGCGGAAAAGTTAGGTTTACGTATGTAAGACCAATTATTTTTGTTCGTAATTTTTTAATCAATTTAGATTTAACTTATCAAATATTAGCATGAAAATGAAAAGGTCTCTCATCGTTTTTTTGCCGCATTTTTTGCTAAATCAGTCTGATTTACATAACATGTGTCTTATGATATTTTGCATAGCGCAGTTAGGGTGCGTAGTCTCGTCGTTTCACTCCCTTGTTCAAAAGTTATTAAATTGAAATATTTGCAGATGCATATTGAATCCAAAGTACCTTTTTGACAGAATAGAGAATATAGATTCGAATAGAATGAGTGAGAAACCAAAACTACCTACTCATGGTATGGATTGATTAGTTTAAAAGCAAGCTTGTGACGAATTTGTATCAGAAACAAAGGTTTATTCTTCTATCGACACATTTCCATAATGATAAAAAGGACCGTAGAAGTACATTCGAATGCCTTAGAATAAACTGTTACGCGTATAAGCGACACTCAGAAGCGTTGATTTTAGAAGCGATACCAAATTGTAAAGGGTGACCCAATAGGGATGATAGATTTTCCAATAGGGATTACTCAGCTCCTGTTAAATAAATTATTTACTTCATGCTGTCAAAATATTCAGTATACATTGCCATTTCATCATGTATCGTTTCACGCTCCCCGATCGTTTGAAAATTATTTAAAAATACTACGGAAATTCCGGCTCAGTTGTCCGTGATTTTAGTCGTGAGCTCGGTCGTTATCATCACTTCAATACCCAAGTCATTCGTCGCACTGTGAAAAAGTTTGAGCGTGAGTACACTTTCTTGGACCTTAAGCCACCAACCAGAGCAAGATCTGGTCGAAGCGAAGTCTTGAGGATGACCCTCAACAAACGATTCGGCGTCGTTCCGAATGATGTCAACCGATTTTGTGTGGCCAGAACTTGAGAACATCGATATCAGCGAGATGTGGTTCCAACAAGACGGCGCTACGTGCCACACAAGCAACGAAACAATGAATTTGCTGGAAGAGAAATTCGGTGAGTGGACTATCTCAATTGGCCGCCGCAATCATGCGATTTGACTCCTCTCAACTACTTTCTTTGAAGGTACGCCAAGTCGTTGGTCTATACCAACAAGCCAGCCACTTTAGCAGCTCTTGAGGCCAATATTAGAGACGCCATTGCTGGGATAACGCCACAGATATTGGACAGGGTCATCAAAAATTGGGCCGACCGTATGATGAGCTGTAAACGTGGTCAAGGTGCTCATTTGAATGACGTCTTGTTTCATACATAATGGCATAAATGTAGCTTCAAAATGAAGCCAAAACCAATTTGATATCTCAAGCCGTCTTTTATTTATTTAATTTTTTTTTATCAATCTTATTGGGTCACCCTTCATTACTCCATGGAAGCGGTGCAAATTGTTGTTGTAATCCCAGCTTAAAAATCGGTGTGCAATATTAATATGTTTCACTTTAAAAAAACATATTTTGTGTTGCTTCAATGAGATTTCTTTCTTGAACGTGCTGCAAAATGAAGATGTAAATTCATTCTAAAGCATTAATTTGTGTGCCAATGATACGTATCATAAATTGGAATTGTAAACAACGATTCATCCCAGCTTTAAGGCACAAAACAAGTGACAAAAGAGTGACTGTATAGATAATTTATATTCGATAGTGAAACGTTTCATGCTGTTTCTAGATCGATATGAATTAGTTTCATGAATTCCGTGTGACTTATTTATATACAACTTTTAGCTTGCTGTGTTGGGCCAAATAAATTAATCCGGAATATTGTGGCGCATATACAAAAACTTTGCGGAATATATCATAAAATAACAAGCGAAACGCTTGAATGTGCCGATATTTTTCGGTCCTGAATGAAATTGTGGAGTGTGCTTGTTGTCCAGCATCAGCTTATAGTGATTCGAAAGGACAACGAACTCATATTTTGGATGCTCAAATACTAACGCACCATTTACCAATGTTGACACGCAGCACCATAATGTATAAGCAGACGCGTTTATGTGTGAGATTGCTATAAGCAGCGGGCGAACAGAAAACGTGTGCAGGCTCTGTGGCGCATGTCCATGATTTGCTTCACTTCCATTGAACCTAGTGCAAAGCTGTGCAACCATACTCGTGCACGAACACATCACCAAATATGCTTTTGTAATCGCAAGTCCAAACCAAGTTTAGCTCTAGCGATTTGATAACGCTAGCTTATCTGCAAATATCAACACTAATCGCCGGATGTGCGGAATTCGAGCAAGCTCAGTGCTTAGGTTCAAAACAAAGTCCTTTTGACTGTGGTGATCGTTCATATTTTGTGATGTTCAAAGCTTCGAAATAATATCCCAATGAAACGGAAATTCATGCTTTATATTTTATGAATCTAGGTGAATTCATCAACACCATATGGAACACTTCGAGCGACAAAAACAATATAGTATTTTTTGCTTACGAGCATAACTTTGAATCAATTGGATGTAATTACATTCTTAAGAATATCAAAACGGGTACAAATTCTCGAAAGATAGGAGAATCATTCAAAGAGTTGCATTTATAGATTCATTCAGTGTTTTTCAATAAAAGCGATCGCAGCGCAGAATAGAAGCACACGTGGTGCGTCGATAAGACGGTTTGTTTTCATATATTCACGCGAGTGTCATATGATAACAGAGTGACGCAGCGAGTGACATAAACGGAGCAAGTGCTATAACGATACCGCTGAAAAAAGACGTGTGCTCTTCTTGAATCGATACGAATGTGACACTTGGCAATAAGCGAAAACCACAATACAGCACGCAGCACTGTGCACACGTATATTGAAGAAAAGCCGACCATTTTAGAGCATGTATTCGAAACGAAGTTCACAAATAAAATGAGCACGCGTTTGCTGTCGCATCCAAAACGAAAGGCGAAAGCATATCCACTGCTAGATGTGGAGTATCGTTGGCGGTGCGATTCAGTGTGCGTGCGAGCACAGTGAGCATTTTGTCTTTGTTGCGTGTATCGTATACATACATGCGCTCACACTCACACATCTGCATGGTCTGTTTGGTTTTGGTATTTCATCGTATGAGGCTGACGCTTTTTCGTCATTTGTAGTCTCCAATGCGAGTTTGTAAGTTCAGTTAGCGACAACATCTTGATAAGTGAAGTTTAATGTCAAGTTGAAGGTAAGAAGCCGAAGAAATAATCTGAACACACACACACACACGTCAAATCATAATCAAAATCTTCAAATCGAATTATTTGAATAAATCGAAAATTGCTCAATAGTATATTTTGTATCGAAATATATTGAACTATAATTTTGACCATCTTCCAATCAGAATTCAAACGCCGTATTGAAAATTGTTTTGAATACAAGGGAAAGTCAAATTAAAAGTGCTTCAGAACACTTTGACGAGAAAAAAAAGGTGTAACTTTAGACCGATACTCTGTCTGAATGAGAAGAGATAGTGCAAAAGTACTTCGAACTAAAATCACAACCGGAAATTGTATTGAGTATATTTACGTTGGCATTAAGTATTTGTGCCAGTGAACAAGTGATTTAAGGCGATGTCTTAACATTCTAGCGGGGAGCACTGTTTGGATAAAGGTGAGCATTACAATTACATTTGCTTGAGTTTGCTTCTCTCGTATTTTCACTACCGCATCATTTAAACATCGCCAACATCTTTATTTGTTCTGAATAACTCACTACTGATCTTTAAGTCGATAATGAAATTCATGAGAATTCATAACGAGATTCGAGTGGATGAAAAATCAACGTTTTCAATTGCAATTCAATATGTTTGGCAAACTTTGTAGCAACACATGTTCGCCAACAAACAGGCACGAGGAAAAATCATTAGAAAAAATGGATAAAGAAATGTAGCATGTGTGCATCATGACTTATTCAATCGAATAAAAAAGAGATTCAAGTGAGTTAGTCCTTTGCCATTATACTCTCTTCCGGTTATCTTGGAATCACACATCGGATTAACCAAAATCTTTTTTTTCACTTTTGAGAACCATTAATTTCCCCAGCACAGGATTTTTTTGGCATTCACCATTATATGCAAAATTTTACGATTTTTCTTGGCGAAAAGTTGTATGCATGGGTCTTTTTTCAAAGCGAACCGTCGCTATCCAAGAAAAGATGCAATTCATTAAATTCATTTTTGTCATTTATCGTTCGGTCCATTATCAGTCGAATAAAAGCAACAACACTAAACGGAATAATGTGAGATTTCTTCGGACCCTTGCCGCTATCTATTTTTCTCGTACCGTGGTTTTCCGCTTTCAATCACATACTACGATGATTTATTGAAATCATTGAATGTGGCAAGAGACACGCATTGTACATTGAATGTTTTTTTTCCTCATGGAAACAAGTAAGAAACTGTTTAAGTGTTGATTTTTGCTGTCGTCATCGTTGTTGCACCGCTGCTCTAGCAATGAACAAATGAGATCATTAGTTGTAGAATAAAAATACAACATAAAAATAAAACAATTGCGCTGACAAAAATGACTGAATCGTTTATGTGTTATAAAAATGAACTGCCAAAAAATGGTAAATTTTGTTATAAAAGACTGTTTACCTTGTTAACGCAGCTCCTCCACATGAATACAATCAATTGTCTGGGGTAAACCGGAAGTAGAACCGGGATCAAATTTCATTATTTAACGCAAATCCGCTGCGAATCAAAGAAATTCAAAAAAATACACTACACATGTGGAGAAATGGGAAAATAAATATATGCAAAAAATTTCTGATAAAATTTGTATATTTCAGCGCGGCATTCATATAATTTGGATTGGGCATCAGTGCAAACATTTAATAGCAAATCGATCTGAAAATACTAATCCTTTGATTAATGATGGTTAGCGTCATGTATAAAATTATACTGCATTTGCCAACAGCAAGCTGTTTTCCTTCGATGAGCCCAGAAACATTAAATCCTCCACCAAATGTTTCGAATGATAATTTGAGAGCTTTTTCATGCTAATCCGAGAGGAAACAAATGAAGCCATAGAAAGAAGAAATAAAATGCAAGCACCAGAATTCTCAACATCTATGTTGCTTTGCCTCACTCTCCCTCGCCGGGAGAGTTCGGTGCTATTCATTTCATGATTGCCAAAAATCATTTGCTATTTGATCTGAGCGAGAGGAAAAGCGTTGGTGTATGACAACCGCACCGTGCTATTTGAGACATTTTGATCATATCTATTCTCCAGCGCTTATTTGTTTATATTATTTGTATCAATAAAAATTTTGTTCGTATTACAATGGATCTAAATTGAGTTCACCGATGTAAAATAAGATGGCGCGGTCGATTGGCATACTCTCGAAGAGCTCTCCAATCCAATACAAGCACGGTCCCCTTGGTATATGATTTACATTAAAATTGGGCAAGCAAATCGCGAGAAAAATGATTAACCATTATCCGACTAAACGTTTGGTATATGATTAAATTCGTACTGAAAAATACGAGATATAACACAAGCATGAAAACAAAAATCGGTCGAAAGTGACAAAAGGCACGCATAACTAAGTGAATGGCTGTTGCTGTTTCTGTGTACATTGAATGTTTTTCTTTGTGGATACAAGTTGGAAACTGTTTCGGTGTTGATTTATGCTGTCGTCATCGTTGTTGTACCGCCGCTCGGGCTATGAGCAAATGAGAACATTAGTTGTGGAATAAAAATATGACATAAAAATAGAACAACGCATATTGGTCCTGTCAAAATCTATGTTATAATTATGACCATATTTGATTGTTTATGTTTCCTTCATTATTATGAAATGTTTCGTTTATTATTCGTTGTATTATTCGTCTTTTATTAACCACGGACACATCGGCGCACAACCCAGTACTGGAGATGGGGGAACAATGAATCGATATTCAATTGTTCCACATTTGATTTGCTGGTGGAAATGGAGCTATTGCGTTCAATGTCAACCGAGTCAAAGAAAACCGGAACAGGCTTATCAAAGAACCGGGATTATTCACTTTTTCGTAAAATTATGATTGAATTTCGAGTTGATGAACATCGATGTGGTTAATTTTGTCATTTAATGTTGGATCGATAAAAAAAATCGAAGTTGTGAAAGATTGATTATCTCGAGAGTAAAATTTATATACACAGTTGACTTTCAGCATAGTTGCTGCTTTCGTCACTCTTGCGGACTGCCGTCCAAGGTGATAATTTGCGAAAAATTTGGACTTTGACTGCATACTCTTCACAATATGCTCCGATTGATTCGGCTATGTGCTCGATCAGAGCTTTATGGAATATATCAAAAAGTGCGAAAGGGCATATTAACATAGACCTCGGCCAGAATGTTAACAATAGACCAATAGAATCTGGCTTTTTACTCGAGACTTTTTGTTTCGCTAAACGCTCCAATGTAGGCTGAAAAGTGACAGTAAAGAAATTATTAAAGAAAACCATATCATTGAGTACAATTAGAGTCAACCAGTTAGTCGAGTCTGTATAGTTGGATTTTCCTTTTGCAATAGAACATTCTCAGCAAAATGAAAGCAAAAGCAAACATCAAATGTCAATGAAATAACAAGTGGTTTGTGTCAATTTTGGTATCAATTCAAGATGGGCAATTTATAGCCAACAATAAGAACACTAAATTGAGCCGAGGTAGCAACGAATCAAGCAAGTACTTTTTTAAACGAGAGAATCTTCGACTTGTATCATATGCAGACATTTCATAAATATTTTGTAGCCGAAAGCGTGTCCAGTTTTTGTTCGATGCCGAACTTTGATGAGTTTTGTAGTTGCAAGCGCCCACACATATCATCCGAATCTAAAAAATGATTAGCAACATTGTTTTGATGAGGAATATTTGAATTTGTCGCTTCAGCGATCCCCATTCATCGCGTTTTTGATTCATATAATTTACTCCTTTGCTGTGCTGTGTTGTGCGTATCGTCGTTTAACGAATCTAGTAATTTAAAATTACTAATTTTTATACGAGAGATAACACTGAATTCACGTGATTTCATAAATTCATAAAAATTATAAAAAATCCAATTGCAAATGACAAAATCTCTCGCTAGAACTGCGATTATAGAGAAAATTTCTTGTCGAAACATTCATGCTTTATATCTAAGTAGGGGAATCTGTCACATTTCAAAAATCCAAATATTGAATAATCACGTTTTATTTTCTCAATCATCGCAATTTTTGTAATTTTAAACACTTTTCAACTGATAAATGAAGATATTGTGGATTTACGTAGGTATTTGAATAGAATATCAGTCTACATTACCGATCATCCATAACATATACACATCTGTCAATAACTAAATCTGTCTTAAAATGTTCTTAATAAATTTTGGATACTTGTTGTCATTAAAATTTTCTAATCGGTTGAACACATTTCGCAGAAAAGAATTCGATACAAACAAGTCCAAATGAAAAATATATCATCTGGGGTAGGTCGGCAGTGCATCTCTTTCAATATCTGCAAAATCGGATCATTTTGTACAAAACGCATATTTATTGGTCCACATATACAATATACCAATTTGTCCAGATATTGAAGATATTCAAGATAAATAGTCTTTAACATGTATCAAATCAGATAAAAGTAAATAAATATTGCTTTTAATCAAATAAAAATTGACAGATTCTCCAGAAAGCTCTTTAATGTTCACATCGCATTACCACACGATTTGACTGTCGCCATCAGGTGTGCGTGTTTGTGCGTTTCTTTGTCAACCAACAATGCTCATTCACGTGGATTTGTTGTTCCGATGATTGGAGTCTGAGACCGTTTTTCAAATAATTATTTTCTTTTCAATTTTCGAGCACACTTTATGAATATATGCTTCAACATCGAATTTGGGCTCCCGACAAGAACAAAAAATTGTATTACGCAATTACAGTGAGCACAAACAAATAGTGCAAATAATTTTTTCGAATACAATGAATGTAGTCACAAAAAATATAAAAAAAAAAAAAAATATTTACGATGATGACGATGTTGCTCAAACGCGACCACCAAAATAACTGGAGATCAATTTATTTGCAAAATGATGACGATGTTGGTGGCTACATGTTTTAGTCGATTCACAAGAGCAGATATTCAAATTCAATGTTGGTTTAAATATTACCTCTTTATTAATGATAATGGATAGAAATTAAGCCTGTGTGTGATCATTCAACAATAATTTTCAAAAATTTAATAGAACAAAAATATCATCAAAGTCTTTAACAGCAACAATGCTTCCAAAAATAGAATCAAATGAGTTAAAGCAGCAATATCATGCACATGCTCTAATTCAAATTTTGTTACGCTCAAGCAAAAAAATCTTCCCCGGATATTCTTCTAGTGTTTTCAATTTATATTCTCCAATGTCAAACAGTACACAATCGAAGTGCCAGTATCGAAACAAATGTGCTGGTCGTCATGAATTTGGTACGAAATCTCTGTTTATGTACGAACACAATTCGTATTTGAGTTACTTCAGCATTATTTTATGCAGTGTGAACAATCGAAGCGTTTGAGAGAAATTGAAGTGTAAAGAGGCGAAAATTGTTTGCCTTTAGCACACCGAATCACTGCACACCACTTAACATGTGAATATCAACAATTTGGAAAATAAAAATTACATTCATGTGATTTGCGGTAGAACGGAAGTGTTTTCAAGTATGTTTGGTTGAGCAGGTCGCTTTGAGTTGCAATTAATGATTATGAATAAATGAAAAATTAAGTTCCTGTTGAATAAATTTGTAAAATCGAAACGTTATATTTGAATTCTATTGGATTTTATCAAATAAAAAAGAATATACAGAGACAAAAGTACAATTTGCATAAAGTACCATTTTACAGAATATACAAGGTACCTCTTGTTACCTCTGAGTTTTGATTACATAAAACACAAATCAGATTATGTTCATATACGAGCCATAACGCAATGGAATATACCCGTGTGAAAATAAAGAGGTTGACTAATTTGGGACATAGCCGGCTGAAAATGATTGACTCAATACAAAAAGTAGATTTTTATCGATTATCAAATAAAAGATTTCATAAAAAATGGTTCAGTCAGTCAGTCACTAATTTCCACACGTGTATCGAATAGATATTTTATAACGAAATGTATCGATTCACGTGCAAATTTTGTCAGACGAATCAGTGATATTGTTTATTATTGAAGAGATACTCAGACATACACAATATATACCAAACTTGAACTTAAATCCGATTGAATTCAATCTAACGAATATACGAAACGCACATAAATGCTTCAGAATAAAAGTACATCTTAACTCTGTTACAAGTATTTTAGCGACAACCAGAAGCGTTGCTTTTAGAAGCGAAACTAAATTGTGTTACTCTATGAAAGCGGTGCAAATTGTTGTTGCTTTCCCGGCCTAAAAATCGGTGTGCAATATTTATATGTTGACTTATAAAAAAAAAATTGTCGCTTCGATGAGATTTGTTTTTTTTTGAGTTTCGCTTTGATGTGTAGCAAAATGAAGACGAACTTTTATTTTGTGGCATTTACTTGATTTTCGTTACGGAAATGTTGTATTTTGCGTTTATATTTTTTTATGTAAAGACGTTCGGAATAATTTACAGATTCAACAAACGCAAAGCCAATTATGCAAATAGTGCATAAAATAAAATAATATTGATATTGTTTGCCAAAATGCTCGGAAAACTGCAAAACCTCTCCTTCAATACATCTCTAGAGATTATCTACGACATATGATTTCTATACGCAGCTGAGAGTCGTATGTAATAACATGTGCTTTGGTAGAATGTGCAATTCATTGATATTTTGATACATTCATCATTCAAAATCAAAGTAGTTGATAATGTGCAACGCCAGCATGGTTCGGCTCGTATTTCGCACTAAACATCACTCACTCTTGTCCGCATTACAAGTGACTACGAGATCAGCTTTTCATCTAGCAGTTTTATGTTGTGTCAGAGTCACGCGAACTTCCTCGATAGAAGTGGCGCTTATGCGGATGTCGTTCAAGTCTACTTAAATGCATTTCAGCCACAATAACCACCCGCCAATGAATGAATGAACGCAACATAATAATACGTCATATTTAGTATTCTTCTCGTCGATTATGATTTCTCATTTGTTTCAGATGGTGCAAAAACTACCAAGCACGCTAGACTAGCTACATTCATGCAATAAAAGCATATGATGCAATTGCATTGTTGGTGAGCAGGTAGGAAAACGTCACTCGATGCACAAAATGAATGGAAAAAATTTAATTACGTAGAAACATTTTCTAGTGGTAGGGTTGCAGAGTGATAAAATAAATGTACATACCGGAAGGAATAGTTGCGCAAAAAGATATCTTTAATCAAACAAGCACAAGCGATGTACCAAGGTATTTGACTTTATGTTGAGCACGTCTCCCCAGCTGAAGACAAATATTTAAGCGCATAAACAAACGCCATAGTGCTTTTGGGAGAAGCCCATGTCTCTCATCAAAGAATCACTTTAAAGCCATTACAATCGCGCACAGAAGTGACCGAAAATAATACTCAACGACAAAATTGCAATTGAAATTGCAATACGAGTTTTTTTGTTTTGATTCATGGAGCATTATTTGAACATCCTTTTTTTTACACATTCGGCTTTTTCATGTTTGTGCTTCATTATATTTTGCGTGGCTTTCGGACCGCTTCCATAATGAATCAGCTATTTACTGGCGCTTTCTCATTCATTGTCTACCCCAAGTATTTTTTATATGGATATAAATGGATGTGAAGTGTAAAATATTTATAAAAATAAAGAAAGGAAGGAAAAAAGGAATAGTTTGGTTTTCCCGTTGTTTTTGTGAATATGAATGGTGTGATGAAACTCAACACTTGACTCTCGATCGGTGTTTATGGAGAGGTATTGTTAGGGGTAAACAAGCGGACGATAATTTGTATCCAAACGGACGATGCTTTGTATCCAAGCGGACCGTGCTTATATGGAAATTGAGAGCTATTCCAGAGTATGCCAATTGACCGCGCCATCATATTTTACATAGGTGAACTCAATTTAGATCCATTGTAATACGAACAAAATTTTTATTGACACAAATAATAAAAACAAATGAGTCATTGAAACGATTGAAATATCACATCAATACTACTGCCGCCTAATAGATGGCGCTGAAGAATAGATATCATTAAACTGTCTCAAATAGTACGGTCCCGTTGTTTGTATCTTCTCCTATGTAAAGGGGTAGTGAATGTCGATGGACTGCGCCATCTCTACCTAAACGATTGTACTAAACGCTTGAACATTTCACACCTTCCCCGCCTTCCCCGCCTTCCCCTTCTTCAAACAGCGAGTTTGATAGGCTCCGCATCTTTGCTGTCATTGTTTGAAGAAGGGGAAAAAGTGTTTACCATCCATAGACGAATGGTACAGAGGGCGCTGCTGTCAAGCTAAGTGTCAAAATCCAATTTTGCATCGTCCGCTTGGGGGTATATGAGGCTTTTTGTTTCGTAAAACAGACCAGACGCTGAAAGACAATACTGGTCTATACATGCTTGTTGTTGCTGTTGTTGGATGATTAACTGTTATTGATTGTATGTTTATGAATTGATGTTTTGATTTGTAGTACATAGCTAGATGAAACAGTTTACTCGATTTTGGACGGACACTTGCCGAAAATATTCGATTATCCTTTCCTTCTATATTTTTCATTGCGCAATAATGTGACACGCTCACACATTTCGTTTCAACCTGACACACATATATACACCAGCGTAATATATGAATATAGTAGTTAAATATTTCAGAGGAGTTATTGGAAAAACGAGTGGAGAGACGACATGAAATGGAAAGCCAAATTTGGACATAGCTAATTCAAATTGAGAAAAATTACGAAGTGAAATAGCATTTCAATGAATTTATGAGAGAATGATTTCACATATGAAATTTTGGAACAGTGTTTGTTGGTCCGTTGAATAGGTTTAGAATTGGTTGTAACAGCGAAACACAAGGTCAGTCAACTTGAAAGCCAATCAACCCTAAAGTTCATTTTATTTCCAACGGCCCATTCATTGTTTCACGTCTTGCGTTCCAAACATAATCATTTCCACGTTATTAAAGCAGCTGGGAATGGCCCCCATCGTTCAAAATGCGTGTTTTTTCATTTTTTGCCCATTTTTCTATTTTATTCATATGTTTTTTGCCGCCAATGTACTTTTAATTATACAGATTCAATCGGAAAATAATCAGTTAGGTTAAGATTTTTTTTGTCCGAGCAGTTACTTTCAGCAATTTTAGAATAGTATGTCATTATTAAATTCTTTCGCACACATAGCACGTGCTTATTGAAATGAGTTTGCTCATTGAACTGTGTGAATATACACATTTCCATTCAAAATAGCTTTCATTTGTCGATATTTTTCTTTCATAAAAAGTTCGATGACATCGATGGAAAAAAGTGATGGCGTGTATATCTTGAATACCGAGCACAGTCTGAAACTCTGAAAATCATAGTCAAACTATTATTGTTGTTATTATGGGAACTTTATCATGGAGCGAATGCTTCGTGAGCTGTTTTTGAATGAGTAGCGATGGAAAAATACAAAATATACGAACAACCCAAAAATTGTGTCTGTATTTTTGCACCACGATGTCCTTTCATCTTGACACGCTCTGCCATTCATAATTACAAGTAATTTTTATTGATCATCCTCAAACCTCACAACCACCCATTACGCTTCACCGTTCTTTTTTCTTGTCGTTGAATCATTTTTGTTTCTGCGAAACAATAAACGTGTGGCGTTCAACACCAATCTACTCACACAAACACATTTGCCCGACTTAACGTGAAATTGATTTGCAAATTTATTGTTTCTCCTCTCTTTTTCCATCGATTTTCTTTGTAGATAATTTTCCAATAAAAATGTGTTGAAGTGAAAGTAACATTGGAATAAGAACACACGAAACAACACACAATTGTCGGATCGCAGAAAATTGACACCGAACGGAAACACAAGTCAAAATGGATGGGAAAATGTTCTTACCCATTAAATCGAATATGTAAGTTTATTGAAACTATTCCGTAATCATTGTGCGCGCATTTGGTAGACAACACACAAATCAATGTTTTCTCAATTTTAATTGTGCTGAGTCAACGTAAGTTTGTTGTTAACTTCGTCCGAAATGGTGTTCATGTGTGCGTCGCTGTGTAGATTTTATTCAAATTTGCGTAGTAATTAATGAAGACTATTAATTGCTTTTTATTGGATTTTTGATGAACGTGCCATGTTATTTGTGTAGCTCGACAGCGTCATCGCTTACCAATGGTAGCGTCATAGCCAGTGCGGAAGATATAACTGTGACAAGTAATTCAACCCAAACACCATGTGATTTAAGCCCATTACCAATAAATGATGACATGCTGCCGCAATCACATCATCAGAATCCCGGCCATTGCATCGCTTCATTCGCAGGTGGATTTCATTCAACAGCTTTCAATGCACTTATTTATTGAATTGTGTTCCCAACAAACATTAATGTAGCACTTTTTATTTCATTTTAACGTAGAAATAAGTAACGTTCTTGCCCATTCATGTGCATTTGACCCTAGTTTCCCCCTTTCCCACCGTCAAAATTGGATGAAATTCAGATGTCATCCAACCGCAAACCACACACGAATTAATTCCATTTGTGACGGTAGAAAATTTAGTATGAATCAACATCAATATTGTTACCATCTCCTTATTTATGGATTTTGTGATATATTTCGCAAATTATATTTAATTTATAATTTCGTCCATAATCTGTGAATTGATTGAGTCATAGTCTTTGTGCTCGTCAGAGAGTGAAACAAAAAGGTCACAATATTTCGGACTATTATTTACATTCACAAGAAAATAATATTTTGAATATCTAAATCATCGAAATCTCTTTTCGCCTCATTTCGTTGTTTATCAAATCAATACAAACAAATTGGTTGAATCAGTCTTAAAAATTATAAGCCTGACATATGTATTCTGATAAGTCGCATTTCCATCATATTTGTTGATTGGCAAAAATCTGGACAGTTTCATCATGAATTTAGTTTTGGTGTTCTTCCGCTCAAGAGAGCTGACTTGCGATAGCGGATGAATTTCGAGATTGTAGCATAACGTTTTGACATCGAAAGCATCTGAAGTAGCTGCGTAAATGAAGACTATACCACGCAAACGTGCGCCAATCGCTTTAGGAAATTCTCCATTACCACAAAAATTTGCAGGCGACGCCTGAAAAGTGAACGGCACCTTGTTCGTGATAACAACAATCAAGCAGCACAACCAAATGAACTGGTAGCAGTGCGAGTAGTGTCAAAGATGATTACTTTCCACAAAAACTGGCAACTAAACCCTGAGAATGATCAAATGGTACCTGCTGTTGCTTAACAACAACAACTAGCATTTTCGATTGTTTGAAATCGCTACATTGTCTCCAAAGTGCATCTTGTACAAATGTAAGCAAAAATATAACTTTCTATTACTTTTTGTATTTCTATTTCTATTTATTGTTTCAGGTCGATGTATTGGATTGTCATTGCGCAAATCGTTTGTGATACCACCAACACAAAGAATACTACCAGTGCGTGCAAGAGAACGAAGTACGCAAAAGATTCAAAGCAAATGTTGCTCCAAATGCAACAATTAAATGAAACATGATCACGCAGCGTACCACGTATTAATAATAAAACAAACATGTTAACGAATTAGTTATTCACATGCGCCTGATTTTGTGATTTGTACACGTACACTACCGACAAAAAGTTGAGAATCATCTGCAAGCAAACATTTCCGTCGGTAGTGTAAGTGTGTGTATAGTGTATACCCACGGTATCGTACAGTTATTTAACTGTGGGTAAGTTTTATTTTCGTCGAAGATGATTGAAACACATTTTATAACATATATTGTTGATTCATAGCCAATTTTCTTTTGTCCATTCTTACCGTCGAAATAGGGCAGAAATTTGGGTGTGACGTATGGTTGGATGACACCCAAATTTCATCCTTTCCCGACGGTAGTAATAAGTGAAACTACAGTCAAATTTGCACCTTAATTAAACGCTAAATATATGCCTGGAAACGGCTCTTTTTTAATTAACAATTGTTACTTTGGTTGCAGCTATTAATCAAATGCGGCAAAATTCCCAGGTATGATCATATTTTTTTTTGCAAAAAAGCTTGCAATGTGCTCGCACTTGTTGGAGAATAAAGATTGTTCTGTAATATCGGAGACGTACATTAATTTTTCGGATGATGTACGTGATAGATCAATGTTCGATTTTCATGCCGGAGCATTCTGACCATATTTGCAGCTGGAAATAACGGAATTCATGATCAACCGCAACTTCAGTATCTCTCTATTTCTATCTCTCATCCTATCATTATATCGTGGGAATATTTAGTGAGAGAATATAATTGATCACTATTGCTAGTGGATGAAACTTATTCTTAATTGCGCCAAAGGCTTAAAATCTGATGGCACTTTCTATTCACCCCGCTCATGAATATCAATATTTTCCACTCGAGCACGTTTAATTTTCATTCGAATCAAATCGAAATCAAAACAGGAGATATACATTTAAATATCCGTGTATTTATTTGTAATTTGACCATGCAGCTATGTGATGTCATCCTTGAAGTCAGCGGCGAGAAGATGAATGCTCATCGAGTCGTTCTGGCATCAGTTAGCCCATATTTCTACGCAATGTTCAATGGTACGTATTCACACATATCCCATCATTTTCCTTTAGGGTTATTCGAAGAAAAACGATGAGATCTGATTCACTTCCGCATCACATCGCTCGTTTTTCTTACCCGTGTGGGAATGCAATGATTAATTGGCTTTGAAATTTCTTTTTGATCAAGATTATTCAAATTGATTAGTTTTGAACAAAATGACTGAATTTTGATTGATAATGTAATCGACAAAATTCCAACTATATTGCTGCTTATAATTTGATAAATAGTAACATTTTTAGGTGGCTAGAGTTAGTTGCAATCAATCATATTTTCGATTGAAATTTAGTTATTTTGTCCCGAAATACCCCACTGGCTACTGAGTAAGACAATTTTCACTTGGGATGCTAACAAAATACAACCCCGTACACGAAATAAATGGGTGAATGAGAACGAGCGCCATAGCAATGAAAATTTATAGTCGCTACGATTCCGCACACAAGGGCGATCATAAAAACTTAGAGTAGACACTTTTGGCGTCACATGTAAACTTTATATGCGAATTTCATTCTTTACGGTTTTTCATATTTAGATACATGACATTTACTCATACTCATCCTCGTTTTTGTTCATTCATTCTTTGTTTTTCTTCGAAATTCATTGGATTGTACTCCGCACTCTACACCATTGCCACCACCATCGCCATCACTCACATCGTCACTCAACCATCATTCGTTGCGTATTGCCATTGACGTCTCGGTCAAACGTCCCTTTGGGTGGCTTGGAAAACCCGTACACTCGTGTGTTACAATCTATTGACGGTTTTCGCACGGCCAATAGATGACATGATGGAGAGGAATAGTGTAAATGTCACAATGCACGATGTGGACCCGACAGCATTGCGTCAACTAATCGATTATGCTTATACAGGCGAAATAAAAATAACCGAGGACAATGTTCAGGTACGATCGTAAGACTGAATCTTCTTCTTTTCCTTCTTATGTTTAGCTCGAGCACAAGTGCTCTCACAAATACAGACACACGTCAGAATGGCGACTCGCAATGCTTTTGTTATATCAACAGCGGTCCAATAAAGTAAATGAAAATTATATTGTAAATAAGAATAATGTGAGAATATGCGCTCACCCAAGTTAAACCGCTTGTGGTCAATTTATTTTTATTCACATTTTTCTATTATCATTCATTATTATCATTTGAGTAGTATTTACATGTTGGTGTTTTCGTTCCCATCAGCTAACCTTCATCTTAAATTATAATTATATCTTCTGTCTGTCTGTTGTTCGTCCAGGTGCTGTTGCCCGCATCAAGCCTTTTGCAAATACATTCCGTGCGAGAAGCATGTTGTAAATTTCTATTGCGACAGCTCCATCCGTCCAATTGTTTGGGCATCCGAAGCTTTGCAGGTATGTACAATGAATGTGCAAATATTTCTTTCATTATGATGAGATTTCAGGATAAATAAACAAGGCATTCATTCTAGTTTATTTGAACAATATAGGTATTATTTTTTTTTTTTTTTCATAAGGAGAATCATGAAAAAAAGATGAGTTGTTATTCGTTTAACGCCATAAAATGCAATGAAAATGTAAGAAGTTCCTAGTTATTTCCAATTCAAGAACTAAGCATCTTTTCACTGAATGGTGGAAACACTGGGCGATACTAATTTTTGTTTATCGAGTGTTTATCATTTTTCCTTCTCGTTCGTTCGATTGCTTGAAAAGCTTCCATAGAGTCCAATATACTTGAATAACGGACCAAAAGGCAGCACAGACCAAATCGTATTGTATTTTTTTCAATATTCGTATATTTTTTTCAGTTTCAATAGCTCATGATTGAAATCATAACAATCGGGCTCATTTGAAATTTTGTTTCCGAACAAGGAGAATGTTGTTGCTAATGATAACTTATCATTCAGTTTCAGCAGATCAGTCGATCTTTAGACTTTAAAATAGCATTTACCCTCACATAATATTAATAATACAAATTACAGCAATTTTGCTTATATTCTCGATTTTTCAGATGCACATTCATGCAAAGAGCTTCATACGAGGTCACATAAATACGCATTGCAAAACTTTCAACAGGTTGTGGGAACAGAAGAATTCTTATTATTGCCATTTAGCGAAGTAAGTATCTGTGTACAGATTAATGATTTTATCGGCAGAACAAATACAAAAGCTTTGCTATAACAAATTGAATATTGGAAAACTGAAAATTCTGACTAGAATCTTAGATCTTAATGTTTTTAGTGTTCTTTGATTTATCCACACATTTATCGGTGAGATCTTGGATTTTGGAAGAAATCTGTCAAAAATCGCGAAGATACACATTTTCAATGTTAACTAGCTTGCTTCAAAGCATACCCGCACATTTTGTAAGAATCATATACAATGTTTCTCCATGAAAGTCTCTCCAAATTACTATTTTCTACATATCATATGATAATGAGATTTGAATATGATAAACGCATTCGAAACGGTTCTTATCTCCTACGAAAAAGTTTCAAGAGCAAATTAAAACAGCCTCAACAGGCGACAGGAAAACATTGAAATACCGCTATATAGCTAGCATTTAATATTGTTGCGTTGAGACATGCGATTTGTAGGCTGCGTTCGCTTCGTACAAAGCGGAGAACGTTTCGATATCGACTTGGTTTGATTAAATTCAAATGGTTGTTGACTTAGCTAGCAATTAGCAGTATGTCGATAAATTGCTTGAACAGAAATCTCCCTTCTACCACTTATAAATAAATCCATTAAATGAGTTAAATCGCGATTTTTTGAATAGCTCGTAGAGCGTGAAATAAAGGGTGATTTTTTAAGTGGTTTCTTTTTGAAAATCGAAAAAAACGCAAAAAATTTCGAAAAGTGAATCAAATCTTTATTGAAATCGATAAATTGGTTCTTGCCATTTACTTTTTGAAAATAATTTCATGCAAATGTTGGCCGCGGCTACGGCGCAAATGGTCCATACGGGAAGTCCAATTTTGGCACACTCTCTCCAACATATCGGCCGGAATCTCGCCAATAACGCGTTCGATGTTGTCCTCCAAGTCGGCAATCGTTGCTGGCTTGTCCGCATAGACGAGAGACTTAACGTAGCCCTCCCGGCTGCTCATCACACCAAATCCGACAGTTTTGTTTGTTTACATGCCCCGTCCAAAAAGATGATTTTTCGATGAAAATCAGGATCATTTTTGAGCTGCTCTAGAACCCAATTTGCGAACGCACGCCTCTTGGATGGTCATCAAGCGTAAATAATTTGCATGATGAAATTGCAAAGCATACTGAGCATTTTTGACTGTGACAGACGTCAGTTGGAATTTGACATCTGTCAAAAAATTAAACGTCAAAAAGAAACCAGCTAAAAAATCACCCTTTATTAACAGAACTCTTGAGTGACAAATCCACATTCTCAAAATGATCAAAGTGAAATACAGAACGTTAATACGTTTACGAATCGATTCGTAGTCAAAGCTATGAAATATTTTGTTGAGCCTATATCAGCCCTTGACTTTTCCAAATTTCATCAAAAATGAAATGGCTTTTTCTGTGTTGATTCCAGGTGAATGATCTGATTTCGAACAATCAGTTGAATATTTGCTCAGAGGAGAAGGTTTTTGTGGCCGTATTGAATTGGCTGAAACATGATCTTACCGAACGCAAGCAGCACATTTCTGAAGTGAGTGAAGTCCCAAATGAATTTCTGATTTATAAGTGTTTGATTTTGCTTTTCATTTGCATACACTAACCTCTCCATCTCTCTTGCTCACTTGTCATCGCTTCGGTACATTTTAGTTAATGAGTCATGTGCGATTGCCATTAGTTTGCCGCGAATTTTTAATGAGCTGTGTGGAAACAGAACCACTGATTCGGGAGGACCAGCAATGCAAAGAGCTATTACTTGAAGCGATGAAATATCATTTGCTACCGGAACAAAGAAGCCTGATGACAACACAACGAACACTTGAACGTCGGCCTGATGGCATGAAATCGTATGTTTTTGCCGTGGGTAAGTTTTATTCAACGCATGTCATTCTATCGTCTATGGAACGATTTCTTATTCATGACATTTTATTTTGTGTGTATCGATTGAAAATAGGTGGTGGCAGTCTTTTTGCTATTCATAATGAATGCGAATGCTATAATCCAAGAACAAATACGTGGATGCAGATTTCATCTATGCTTTGTCGACGATCGCGTTCCGGTGTGACTTCTTTGCGCAAATTGCTTTACGTAGTTGGAGGGTATGGTTTCGGATAATTCAATTGTTCAAATGGATAAAATCAATAATCAAATGAAAATGTTGGTTACCTTTCGTTTTTCTGTGCTCCCCACCAATTAATATAACCTAGATATGACGGTGTAACCGACTTATCGACGGCTGAATGCTATAATCCAATGACAAATGCATGGCAATACATAACGCCGATGGGCACGAAGCGGTCGTGCTTGGGAATTTGTTCGTTCGATGGTTTAATCTATGTGGGCGGCGGATACGATGGAGCATCGTGCCTGAGCAGCTTCGAAAGATACGATACTTTGACGGGCGTTTGGAGCAGTTGCCCAACCATGTCGACACGGCGTCGCTATTGCCGATTGGCTGTTCTAGATAATTGTATTTTCGCCCTTGGCGGTTTCGATTCAAGCAATTACCAAGCATCTGCCGAGAAATTCGATCCTCGTATTGGACGATGGATGGCAGTGCCAGCAATGACAAGCCGTCGCAGCAGCTGCGGCGTTGCCGCTCTCGACGGAAATCTTTATTGTATCGGAGGCAATGATGGAACTATGTGCATGTCAAGCGGTATGTTCTAAAACTTGAGATTCTTATCACCAAACACGCTTGAACAAATTTCCACTTCTAGGTGAACGCTTCAATGTCCGACGAAACACCTGGGAACCCATTACCGCAATGCATTCGCGAAGGTATGCCAACGAAATAGGAAAACCATCAGAGAAAAATGTTTGTTAATCTCTTCTCTCATATATATTTTCAGGTCGACGCATGAAGTGGTTGAAATAGATAATCATTTGTATGCTCTGGGCGGTAATGATGGCAGTTCTTCACTGAATTCGGTTGAAAAATATGATCCACAGCTGAATAAATGGACTATAGTGAATTCGATGGTTACACGACGATCGTCAGTGGGCGCTGCCGTTTTGGAATGCTTCAATCTGGAACGTGGATTAGTACAAACAACGAATTTATGACATTTAAATAACATCCCGGAACATGCAAATTCAATAACTGCCACTACGAAAACATCTCCACCGATGTCTTCATCTGTTCCAAATACATAACGATTCTTGCAATTGTTTTGCCGGTAAATATGCGGCAAAAACACCGATGTCGCTGATGTCTGCTATCCACTCGCACCGCCACGGCACTATTAAATGGCTCGCATTTCAATTATTGTTACCAGAAAGTAACAAATCTTCATGGAAGCGCAAATTTATTCGGCCGTTTCATATTTTCAGTGACAATGACTCACACTTACTTATTTTTATAAATTTTGGAAACCACTTTAGGCAAATTTCACAAAACACATACAACACACACAAATGTACAGAATTGAAAGCCATTTACATTCAAAGAGTTTAACAAATGTGTCTTTGTTAACTTTCATTTCATATAAAATTTACCTACACCATTTGGTCACCAAATATTTGTGAATAGTTACAATGATAAAGTAAATCTTCATCACACATATTGTACAAACGTATCGATAAAATATTTTTGCTTAAAATTATCGTGCATGTTGCTTAAATGAATTTTAATAAAATGATAACAATCCAAAAATCAGCAGCTTAAAAACCAAAACAGAAAAAATAGAATCAAATAATCTATGGAAATCAAAGCTGAACCAAATATTGAATAACCAAACAATGGAATAAAAATGCACGAGATTTTTAATTAGACTGTAATCTTTACGTTGCACTGTGATAATTATTTGATGTGAAAATTATCTATTTGTAAAAATTGCGGCATTGTTCGGGAAGTCGGATTCTGAATGTTAGGTTTTTCGCCGCGAATGCTTTTGTTACAATTTCAGCTGAAGCTTTAATAAATTTCCCATCCAACATCTAAATAACATTCGGATCATTTTCTACTTCAAATATTTATAGACTAAGCGCGGACAATGTCTTTGAAATTTTGATTATCATTCTGTAAATATATCTCATAAAATATTATACCTGCGAATGTATGGCATATTTGTCACAAAAATTATGCTTTACAGAATGATTCAAGATGGTCATGTAGGTGTCATAAAAACACACGTAAATACACACATTAAATGCTAATATTTCTCAAATAGCTTGAATAGCAAAATGTATCGATAAAATAGTCAAAGGAGAGAAAAGTTCACCCTGAAGCAATACCATGGCGTTTGATTTCAAGTGAGTCTCAATCATGGAATACATAGCGCTTTGTATTCCCCGGTCTCAATCTATTTTAAACATCTATATTCAAAGGGTATCTTTAAATTTCAAGTGGACGTGCCACATTTTTAGGGCAAAAAATACCAGAATAATTGTTTGCTTTACGTTGAAATGGCGAAAATGAACCACTTTTAATATCTTACACTCTTCTGTGTGGTTTTGATATGTACTTATATCACTCTCGCTTTTGTTAACCAAATGGGCAAATATGAAAATCTATTCAATTATTCACACAATAATAGGAAATCAGTGTATTTTTTGTATGATACAACACCAACATTGTTATGTCCCCACTAAGTAATCGCTTTGTATTTTTTCACGGCATTTCGTATGGAATTTATAGCTTTGTATAGCTTTCGTGCTGTGTAGCATAGCGATATTTTCTAGATTTTTACCGAAAAGGAGATAAACAACTAGCCACATTTTGATGAATACAGTTTTACAATGGTATTTTGACATTTGCACAAAAAATAAAAAAATAAAAATGGCGATTTGTATACTAAACTCAACAAATTTCTAATTATGTAAATACAATTTCAAATCAATAAAAAAAATATCAAAATAAAAGTAATTTGAATTTCAATTAAAGAAGCTTCTACGAAGTTTCTTTTTTTCAATAGAGTAATTTCGTCGGGATTGATTTTCAATTTTGTACGAAATTTTGTGCAGCATCTCTTGCCACTTGTCCAACAGTGGTGGTTGTCTCGTTGCTGAATTGAGTTGCTCTTGATTGTTCAACCCAATTTTTTGTGGGTTGGTGATCGTCATCTTAACATTCCCAGTTTGTTGCCCAGTGCAAAACACAAAGAGAGATGGAAAAAAGGAGAAAAAAAAAAATAAATCGATGCGACGAAAGACACAATTACAATTTGCATTGTCTGTAATCGATTCTCAATTTTTGAGAAAGTGCACAATTACGAGAGCCAATATAATCGGAACGGCAAACATTATATTTTTCTTCGTTTCATCGAGCAGCATAAATAAAACAGCATTTTATTCTTGCAGAAAATTTCTTTTTTTTTTGAAGAATGATTTTTATATGTTCATCTACAATATTTATTTAGAAACTAGATCTTTGTGTGTTTTTCCATTGAACTCAACTTTCGCGTGGTCGAAATGTTTCTTTTTTCTTTTCCATAAACTACAAATGACTATCCGTTTCATCTAATTCTTGTGTCGGGCAGCACAAAGGGAAAGAAAATTTGGGTATTATTTAAAAATATTGGTAATATGATTGTGCGCGATTGGGCGCACATTTTTCACGAAATTGAAACAAATTCTACAATCTCAAAGATTCCCCATGCATTCATATGAATATATGAAAAACATCATTTTTCATGATGTTAAAACAGAAGAATAAATGATACAATAGAAATAACAGTGAATAATTGATGCAAATGTTATTGTAAATATTTTTTATTGAAGAAAAAAAATGCCCCAAATGCTCTCTTGTTCTATACTTGGTATAAATTTTCTCATCGATTCGAATCGATTGCAAAACTGGTTTATTGCTACATTTCGAAATGCGTGACGCTCGTCTATTTCTTACTCTGTACTTTTGCTGTCATATCATCGAAAGCGGAATCCTGGATGTTCAACATTAGGCTATTGGCTGACAAAAACACTTTGTTTTGCGAATTGGCGATCTTTTTTCCAGAGCATTTTCCAAAAAATTAAATTGTAAATTAGTTAATATTTCTAGAGAGTGTAATTTATTGTATTGTTTATTTTATTACCGTGCGTGCAATGCTTTGAGCTGCTCGGATCTTTCTCAATTTCAGGTATCCGGGGTTGCGACCGACTGCTAGACCTAAGTAAACATATCAGTTAAGGAAAATATTTCTCCAAAAAATCTTAGAATCACCATATTATTTTATATCATCATGATGGAAACCAGGACAAAAGCAAAAAGAAATTGGAATATATGGAACTAAGATTGACAGTTGAACTGTTTAAAAAGGATATCATTTTGGCAGCTTCAGCCTCTCCCTCAGCCTGAACGATTTTCTGTTGCTTCTCTTGAACGGCACGTTCAACATAGAAAGCAGCCCGTTGTGCCTCTTGTTGTGCAACTTGCTTGGCTTCAACGGCGGCCGTGTATTCTTTCCCAAAACTGAGTTCGGTTAGTGAAACATCATCTAAAATGATATTAAAGTCTCGGGCGCGTTCGACTAGCTCACGGCGAATCAGTAAGGAAACCTTTGAATGACCCGGATGACAACTTATTAGTCCTGTACAATTAATATTGGTTGAAATGAAACGTCTTTGAAATTCTGTACCTGCTGACGTTGTGTAATCAATTGTGAAGCATTAAATTTAGCGACCACACTTTTCAGTACTTCATTGCAAATCGATGGCAGTACTTTTTCATCGTAGTCCAAGCCCAATTGACGGTACATTATTGGCAAATTTCTAGCATCTGGCCGCGACAAGACACGCAATGAAATGTTCACCATTTGCAAATCTTTTGAACCGCTGGGCGATGATATTTTTCGTGGTCGTGAGCGAATATCGTAGATAATTGGATATTGGAACCATGGAATGCGGAAATGTAAGCCTTCGGGATAAATTTCATTTTGAACGCCGCCAATACGACTGAAGATGATTGCTCGATGACCACCTTCAACTGTAAGAACAAATTTTTCAGCATGCAATTAGAATGAATTTGGTACAAATTCAATAAATGGACAAGCATGAGTTATTCCCATGCTTCAAATATTTTTTATTTTTGCTTCCTCCGAAATATTTTAAACAAAAGTGAAAAGTCAATATCAAGCAGATGACCATAAATATTTTTCAAATTGCATGGAGGAAATTATTAATAATTATTGTAAATCGCATTTCTTCTTGAATTTTATTGGCATTTCAAGGGATAAAATTCGAACATGACTTGAATAGGACGACTTCTGTTACGATTGATTTCAAAAGAGTCGCTAATTCACAAAAGCCGAGCAAACCTGTGAGTTGGGGATTGGCTATTGTATTATATAACCGAAATGATTGGAATGTTTGGAATCTTTTCCAATGCCACAAAAATCCAATATCCAATATGTTATATATTTTGTTGGTCATTATCTATTTAATCACAAAATGCCACTTGATCATTTCGCGAAGTCAATATCAAAGTTCATATCTCGCAACCGAGTGTATTAATTGTGAAATTCGCTCATTCCAAAAATTGAGGTTATGACGACATTTTCTCAATTAACATGGTAAAAATTTTAGCTATAGCTACGATTAAATAAATTTACCTGTATAAACAGATTGTGTTGCTGCATAAACTAATGCTCCAGCGACGCCCAACAATTTTAAACCGATTCCTAATCCTGGTGGCCCCCCTTTGCCAAATTTTCCAGCCAAATCGTTTAATTTACTCTGAGCCATTGTCTGCAAACGGAATGATATCAAATTTAAAATGTGTTTTTGAATTTACATCATATTTTTTCTATTTGTTAATTCGAATCATTGATTGAGGATTGGAAATTTTCAATTTACTTTGAATAATTTTACGAATTACGGTTTTGTTGTTACTATTTCTTATAAACCGGCTGTTCACACCGAAAATATTGTATGCAGGAACACGAGACTTTTTTGACAGTCAGATAACAAAACTTCAGTTGCTCTGTGGGATGTGTGAATTGTATTGTCTTCGTGGATGTCGCCATCTATTGGAAGAATATCGCAGGTTTGTTCATTTTATTGAAATTCCAATTGGATTTTTCGAAAATATATTTGGTTGAAAACAAATAGAGTCTTGTATTTTTTGGTGGCTTCATGTAATTGAAGAAAAAACAATTATTTTTCGGTTTCCAATTTCAGCTTTTTATTCAATTTCTTTATTTTTGTTACTTATATTTTGAAGAAAAAATTTGAATTAGTCTTATTTGAAATTTTAAAGCATAAATAGAATGATACGTTGCACCAAGCTGATCGGCTACTTGTTCCAAACTTGAGCTAGCCTTTCGTGCCAATGGAACTCTGCACTTGTTTGAGGGCAGTTTCATATTTTGCATAAACTGCATTTGATTCTTCGCATATTTTACCAGGCAACGCCATCAATTCACCTGCGATAGTTGATTGTGAGAAAGCCGCCTTTTGAATAATACTTATGCAATTATTCGCCGTCGATATCGGATCTATTTTGGTAAAAAGTTCATAAATTTCTTTTAAATACTTAGCCGCAGTTTCGACATAATTTTTGTTCGCCGTTTGGATCGCATCCTCTGCTTTTTTCAATTGCTCTTTTTTCTGCTCATCAGTTAAATTGGCTTTAGCATTCACTTGTTGTAAGTATCTCTGATATCGAGTCATCATTGAATTCATCATAGATTGTTGTACCTTTACGTTGTGCTCCTTCAATTTCTGCAATGTGGATCCTCCCTGGCTCAACAGAGCTTCACATGCATCCGATATCGGTCTAATATTGGTGATGAAATCTTTTGGATTTTTGCTAATTCTTTGGCATGTGACTGGACGTTTAGGTTTGGACACAGCTGCTGCTGCAACTGGAGTGGGATCATCGGCAAATGCATTTTGCTATAGAAAAATGCGTGATTTAGTAGTTTTGAGTTTATTTTGAAAATAAAGGAATCGTCGTATCTCGATTTTACCTTTAAGCAAACGAAAATGACAAGCACAATTATCCACTTCATACTTTCGATTCTATCTCAAAACGACTGATAGCTCAAAGTCAGAGCTTTATATAGTATATATAATATTTACACATTCTGCAGACGCTCATTTCCGGTAATTTAAAATTTACAACTGTTTTATCATCAAATACAGTTAACAAGAATTTTTTTTGCTCAAGATGAGTTGCTCAAAATTGCGCATTTGATAAGTCAATAGATTATTTCGAACAATATTTGCCAACATGTTTGCGTATTACCACATTTTTTTCCGATATTCAAATTCCAATTATGGAATTAAGGAAATGTACGTCGTATGTTTTGCTGAGCACAATTACGAAAGGTTATAAAATCTTGAATGTTTACTCAAAAGGATATTTTCTTACCGATATAACAATGTACTAAAAAGGTGTGAAATTCCGAACGAATCCCAAGACATATTCTTAATTTTCACTCAGATGAAGAAGAATGAAATTATCTGTTTTCAATTCTAAATCTACGAATGTATTGTTTTCATGTAAATACATGTGTTTTATGGTTTAATCGATTCTTCGTTTTTGAAAAAATAATCAAATATTTTTAGTAAAAATGGGTGAAATTTTGCAAGTTTTTTGTATCGTTTAGGACTGGCGTTGCATTTTAGAAACTCCTCTCTGCCCAAACTAAATCATCAATAAAGTATTTCAGATTCCACTTTATTTGGTCAAAGATTTCGTGTATGCATGTGAAGTTTTAGATCTTTTTGTCAAGACGTTGATAGTCAGGTTTTGAATGGGTTAAAACTTATAATATTTCCTTTCAGTTTATTTGAAACAATTAACTTGATTAAATGTTGTTTTAATGAAAACTTGTTAGAAATGTAATAGGATAAATGGTCGAAATCTTTGTATGTTTCTTGTTAACTTCATCCAGATTACTTCCGAATTGTTCATAAGTTTTGCGTAAATCTTCACATATTTGGCCAGGGATAGATATTATTGTATTTGCATGAGTGATGCGTTTCGGGTCAACGGTTGGTACTACACCATTGGTGTTGCGTCTAATTGCTTGGCCAGTGTCTTCACTTCAGCTAAATACTTTTCCGCATTTTTTTGTAGTCTAATTGCTTGGTCGACTATTGGTCGTTCCTCATTCCTCCTCTCATTTTTCTCAGCGTCACTTAATATGCTACTATTTGAGGTCAATTGAACATTGTATCGTGAATATCGTCGCATATTATCTAATGCAATAGTTGAATGCACAATTGCACATTCCCTATATGTCGGGCTGAGAGTTAAAACAGTTAAAAACATCTTACGTCATGCTCACGCTTACGAGAATTTTCCTTGGTGTGAGCAGGAGATAAAATGTTTTTAACCGTTTTTACTCTCAGGCCTACATATGGGTTTCAGCCGTTTTACTGCGAGATGTACACGCGTTGGTTAAAGCATCAAAGTTGGTAACATAGTCTCTAACATTTAGACCTAAATGTATACAACGAACTGTTCGTCTCGGAGCTTGCGCCAAAACAAGAAACTCAAGGTTTAATATTAAGAAAAACGCATTTATCGCTCCATCAAAGCCTGTATTCATACTATTGAAGTATGCTGGTGAACACGAATAACGCAACTAAACACTTCAAATCCATTTTCTCGAAAATTAATCTCAACTAACTAATTGTTGACAACAAATATGTTGATGTTTTGTATATCTTTTGTGGCCTAGCTGTTTCCATGTACTTTCTTTATCATAAGATCAGTAATTTCTGTAAAGAAAATTTGGCTATTTGATTAGATTGACAAATAAACAATGTCATACAAGTTAAGATAATTTATTTAATTTCATCCGTTGACCTTCAAAATAGAGAAAATAGATAGAAAAACCGTTTTATAGATATTTTTTCATACAACCACTTAATGTTTTTACACCTCGAATTTGAATGTTGAAATATGTACATATAATTTGTCGTTTCTTAAGACACTTCATACGCATAACTGTACTTTATAAAAATATTCTCCAATTTGTACCCATTAAGAATATCAACCTATTCGCAGTGTTTTTTCAGATAACCAAAAGTTATCTATATTTTAGATAGTTAATATTCGATTTTTGAAAATATATATAAATAATATAGATGGTTTTTCTAAAAAGTAATATCTTAATACTATTTTCAAAAAATATATTTTCAAAAATTGATACGACCACCAATTGACGACATTTTCATATCATTTGCATCGTGACGACTGGTACGACTAAATTCAGTTAATAAAGCTATCAAATTGGAGGCTGGAAAATATTTGGACAATGTGCGGACCGATATCAAAATGCTCGATGATTTCACAATTATTCTCAAATTGTACTATAATAATTCAGTACGACGTTGTCGTATTGAGAGACTTTTCAGTCAATCGTATATAATAATAGACAGATATTGATTAAATACTGCAAAAAAATTATCTTGATGGAAGTTTCCACCAAGAAAGATAGATAAACATTTAAAAGACCACTGCCCATTCGAGTCCACTCTCATTCTCTTTGAAACAAAGAAAACAGTTTCGTGTATATGTGTGTGAAATATCGATTTGAAAGCTATCTTATTCGACGCAATTAAAATTAGTTCGGTGCAGGTAAATTTCTCCTCATTGCATCTTCTACTGACAAATGCTGTTCTTCTGAAAAAAAAAAGAATTTGGAAAATGGGCTGCATATCTCAAGCGCTATGAGTAATGAACACTATTTAAAATAATTTTAAAAAAGTTTTATTTTCTTTCAACGGACTCAAAATTATTCTGAAGAATATGAGTAGTTATAGATATTCTTATGGATACTGATCATTTCCCGATGGTATTCTTTAAGTAAATTTTCTATATTTTAATTTTGTTAATGGTTTTTGAGCAAATGAAACGAGCAAGCGCATTATTTCAAAATTGTAGAAATTTATTCAAGAACAAAAAGCCCGTGACTGGCCATGATTTTTATTTAAAACTCTTATCAGTTCAATTCTATCTATTGGCTTTGCATCTTGTAAAAGAATAATATGTGAAAATAAGAACATTGGGGAACAAATTTTCAGAGCAAGCGCGTTAGGCATGTTACGATATTTGAATTTATTCTGCTTTCAAATTTCATGTTTTATAAATGGAACAAACGTGTGCTTTTGATTTAAAGATTTATTTTGTATTCGATCATTTCCACAAGCGATTAATATTTCCCTTGAACTTAATTAATACAATCCATTCGTAACTAATGAAAAAAAAAATTTTTTTACTGAATGTCAGTGATGTCTTCAACGGGTTTAAAATGCGATTGCATCTCATTCTCATATTTTTGAGGAATGATCACTAATTTGGTAGCTGCATCGATTTGAGAGGATCGGAGCTCTTCCACCTTTTGGCCGATTTCCTTCAACGTGCCGGTTGTCTTCAGATTGTGACATTTTTCATTGATAAGTTGTGCGTATTTGTCTGTTATAGCCGTAAATTCTGTCAGCACTTGTGTATTGGCATCTTTAAAGGATGTTATCGCTTCGCTCAAATTCACAGATTTGCTCGTTAAAATATTGGTCGATATTCTTCTGTTATCTTCAAGCACACGCGCATAAAAGTTTTTCGAGTTTAGATCAAGATATCTTCTCATTTGCGAGCAAATATTCGGTTCGTTGTTGCGCAAGTTTAACATTCGATTTGGAATATTTTCCAAATTGATTAGAAAATCTCGGGCATTTGGTCGATATAATGGAAGCGATATCTTTCGCTTTGGTGTTGCCAATGTGGTGGTGGTTGTACTTGACGTTTTTTCCTGTGCTAATACTCCCCACTGAAGGATGGAATTAAATCAAAATAAAGATTCACACTTGTTAGCTTTGGTTTCAATTCACAAACCTGCAAGAGAAGAGCACACGAAAGAATAATTGCGACAGATGTATTCATTGTTACTTCGAAGACAATTCAAAATATCCGTTCGATTGCGCTAACCAAGCTATTTATACAAAACTGCAACATGTATGACACGATTTGACATAAACAAATAAAACGCAAAATTCGATTCTGATTAAATATTGACACATTTTTTTTGCTCAACCACCATTTGAGATGTGAATTTTTAACAGGAACCATTAGCATGAACAAATGAATCAGCAAATATTTGTGAAATAAAATTGACAGCTTTGTAGAAAAACAAGTAAAATCATTTTCAACCACATGGAATTCAAATTTAGATTTCACCTGGGGAATGTTTACCAATACATTCACTATTCTCAGTTTACGAAACGATGTTTGGACGGTGGGATTCAAAATATTTTATAAATATGTACAAAAAAGTGCCTTGAACCACTTCGGCACTATGAAATGAAAGCTAGCCAGCAATAAACTGACTTGCAACCCGTGTGTAGGCTCACGCTTATTTCTTCACATTTGAGGGGTTCAGAGTAAAAATGTTACTTCAGATCTTACCTCCTGCTCTTATTTATGGGCCGTCTCATTTATGCTCTCTGTTTGCTTTCCGCATGCTGTGTATTTGTAATGCATAGAAAAACGTATAGAGAGCGTGAAACAGAAGAGCGATATCTCTATTTCCTTTATGCGGCAGTTCTTTCTAAGTTTTCTGTATCGTCCATTCTTTCTGTTTCACGATCTCTGTGCGCTCTTTAATGCATTATAAGCTCACAGAGTACGGAAAGCATACAGAGAGGAGCTTCGATTGAATCGAATTGATAATCATTCGTATTTGGGCACATATTTGTTTCGGTTTTATCTTTTGACATCATCGAACATTTTGAAAATTTTAGGAATCTGGCCGATCTCAACAATCTGAAAAATCACCTTACGAAGAAGGTGCAGGCAACTAACTGCTATTTAGATAAGGAACATATTTATTACCTGAAAATATATTTGGTTTGCAATTTTTTAATTTGTTTATGAAAATTATTTAGTTGTCAGTTTCTTGTTAACCTAAATAAAGTACAAAAGCATAGTCTTTTCTTTTGGCAGAAATAATTGATTGCACTTTGATAATTGACATAGAAAATATTCAACTTGTATGTAACAGTTTGTGAAATTGAAACACATTAAATAAAGAAACTGTCAAATTTGCAAGAATATAGAATACATTTATTGAATTGTGTGCTGTTATCGTTGACAACTGTCTGTTTTTCGTTTGTCGAAGCAACTAGAAATGATGATTATGATGAACAATCTCGATGTATGCAAGAAATAAAGGATCCGGTCGGCAATAATGAATGCTAACTCGATTCGATGAGAAAGGAACACACTTCAAGTAACGGCACATAACAAATTAACAGCCGCTGTTGAAAATTGTCTGAATTGTTCGAAAAATCGATGGGTGACACACATTGAAAAATATTCCAATAGTTCAAATGAGGCAAAAGAATGTTATCAAAACCGTGATAGAAATTGCACGAAAAAAATCGGTTTCACAAAGGCACGAAAATATAGCACACCTTCTTCGAAATATCGCCCGCCTTCTTGAAAATATCGCGCCACAAAAAGTGAGATTGTATATGTTTTAAATGTGAAAATTTTGAGGATATTCTCACGATTATATTTATATAAAACATATACGTGAGTACTGTTTAACACAAAATGCTAAAAAAATAATCTCAAAAATATGCGAATATATTCTCACGAGTATGTTTGGTGAAAAAGGGCCCAGATCTATTATAAGTTGCTCGAAAAAATCGTAAGACGACAGTTGACACAAAGCGATTGTGCTGAAGCTCACAGTGGGATAAGGTATGGTAATCTTCAACAAATTATAATTTTAAATATTTTGACAAATCTTGCAGTCCACCGCTACTGATAAGTTGAAATTTAAATACATTGAATCAAATGTAATCGTTTTAATCGAAAGATAAAATGCCAACAAAAATGCATTAATATATATTTGCTAAAAACAATTATCAGAGCCAAAAGCTTAACACATAAATAAAGTTGTTTCGAAACAGCGGAGAATTGAATTATCCAATCGATCAAATGGTGCATTCTGATTACGATTCACTCTTATCTTTGTAGTTAATTACACCTTTCTCTATCAAATCTGGAATTTCCACTGCTAACCATGGTGACAACTGCAAAAAATTCAATATTATTCATTTATTTGATAAAAATAAAAAAATTACAAATCAGCTTACTCAATTAATATAATTAGTGCAGAATATTTCATTCTCATATAAAAAGTAAAAGAAGTATTTTTGATACATACCCCTAGAGCCATCGCATGTGCAATTCCAAATTTGGGTACATTTCTGGCCCACAATGGTTTGAAGTGATCGGTCAAACAAATCTTTCCACCACGGTACATCTTAGCGGTTTTACCATCAAGTTCGGGTAAGGCAATTTCTGGTGCCGTTGTTGGATATGTTATCGGAATCTTATTAATCAGAAACGTTTTAATTATTTATGCCAGTCCAAATTACAACACCTAGCAAAAGAACTTACATCAAACTCCACTTTGAACTCGTATTTGAGTAAGTTGTGCATGCACCAGCATGTTCCAAACCATTTAGTTCCTTCTTTGTTTGATTCCAAACGGAACCAGTCGGTGCCTGAGTCTTTATTGTTTTGAACATACTGCAAAGAGAGAAAATATGTATACATGAATTTCATGTATTTCTGTTCAAAACATATTTTAGAGCATATACCTTAATGAGGGCTTGATATTCTTCTTTCAGTCGTTGCACCCAAATCTCCTTATCACGAGGCCCAGCATTTGTTTGCAACAATGGAATGCCACTAAGAGTTTTCCGTGTGTTCGCATCAACCATATTGCAATTTTTTATTTATTTATTAATTAAATAAATGAAATGTACTTATGTTTTCCAATATATAAACACACTTAAGCAATGGCAAATATAAAAGTTAAATTCTGCTTGCAAATAGCCTGTACTGACTTGCATGAAGTGCTTGTTGCGAGTTTAGAAAGTGCCCAACTAAAGACAGATCGTTTAAACGTGTACATATATTGAAAACACAAGAAACGTCAAACTATTTGACAGAACTGAATCGAATGACACTTGACATTGTGCGGATTCAAACAAGGCTCGAAATTCATGTATGCGAAATTGTCTTGTGAATCATTCACATTATCATCATGGAAAAAAATTACCATGGACAATTTAAAAATATATATTCACATTATATTAAAATTATTCATCGATTACGAGCACACGTTTTGAATACAATTTACATTTTATTGTAACTCTATCAGGTTTTTCTGTCAAGATATTCTGATGCAAATTTTGACTTAATTTCTTCTTCCTCCTTAAAAACCCAATTTTCGTTATCTCAAATGAAATTATGAATCTGAATATCTATTTTAAAAGCTTTAAATGCAGTAGTAATCCGTAGGTCAAGGAATGTCTTAATTTAGTTTGTATACAAACCTAACCTCTGACAATTTTCAGACTGTGTTTGCATACACGCAAATAAAAGTAATTAAATAATTACACAAATAAAAAATGCTGTATGAAAAGTAACGAGCACATCTGCTGTTGCATTTGTCAATTTGGGCAAAACCAATGGATGAGAAAATCGAGAATCGTAAAATGAGAGGGAAAGATCATAAATACATTACTATCATAAGACTTAGATAACCAATACGAAATTTCCCTTGTACGACTGACATAATCTCAGAATTGCAAATCATTTGAATAAATCTCAAAAGCAAAAATTACTGTTTATAATAAAAAAAAATCTTAAATACTATTTTACATGGTCATGAAAACGTGAGAAATCAAACAGTCAGCGAATGCACACAACACATTCAACGTTTTGACTTTCAAAACGTCAAAATCCATTTTTCCAATTGACAGCCTCGGAGAGAAAGCATATCCTATAAATTTGCTGAAGAAAACGCTAATAAAAAAATATTATACAAGAGACACTAACGAAAAATCGTCGAGAGTAAAAGCCAAAAAAAAAAAAAAAACAATCAGCGTGTAAGCCAAACAAACCTACTTGCTTGGTTTTCACTATTTGAATTATTTTATTATTGTCTTTCGACGATAATACTCAAATGCAATTTATAATATTTTTGTATTAGCGTTTTCTTCAGCAAATTTATAGGATATGCTTTCCTTTCGAGGCTGTCAATTGGAATGCGATAAATGATGTTTTCGCTTGCAAAATGAATGACAGTTTATTTACATGAGATCCCAAACAGTTTATATTGAATATTTTGGCTCAAAACCGTCTTGAATAGCAGATCAAATATCAGATGGTTTTTATGAAACAACAAAAATGGAATAGTGTGTTTGGTTTGAATTATGTACACTCGTCATTCAACTTTAAAAATATTCAAACTACGGTAGGCGATTCAACTCACTATTGTGTGTGATTACATATCAGTCAAAAGAACCAAAAATATCCACCAACACAACGAACACGTCAAACCATATTGACATACACGTATAGGGTCCATAGGGTGGATAACATTTGTGAGTATTTAAGATAAACCGCTACAGTTATAATTTTTTTTTATTTCTCGTGATCCTGCTTTTACTGCTCAATTTCTATAAATCGAGTAGTCATTAGAAAAATTATCATTTGCTTGTCTGCTCTGTATCGATCGAAATCGCTTGAAACTCCATCTTACTGACATTTACACGACTCTCCTCCGCTTTCATTCGTTCAGTCTGTGTAGTATTGTGAAGCGCAGGCAAAAACGCGGTGCCACTCTAAGCGCTGCATGTTCTCACATCAGCACACACTTCATTCAATACACAAATAACAATACAATCGTCAAAGCACATTATGAGTCGGAAGAAATTCAATGTCGATTCTTAGCCGAGAAATATCATAGCCAAGACGCAAACGAGACCGAAAACGAACTGACGTAAAATCACACGATAAATAAACTTAAATGAATAACAAGCCCCGATATTTGAATCAGTCAATCGAGTTTTCGTGAACCGCATTGCAAATAAAAAACAGTAAAAATTAAGCGGGAATTTATTGTGTTTTAAGCAAAAAATTGACGAAGAGAAAATAATTAATGAAATAATTAATGATAAAGAATCGAGAAGCTGAGAATCAAATAGAAGACATTAGACAAGGAAATCATCAAACACACATCGGCAAAAAGGTAAGTGGTAGTCGGAATGTGCTCAATTGGAGTTTCGGAATTTGCATAGAAAACAGTGCGATTGCATGTGGCAAAACCGAAAGTCAGACGAACCGCAGAGAAGAAAAGTATGAACATACACAAAATATATCGAAACATAGAAGTCGAACAAAACAAATCACGAATCGAATAACATTTTTCATAAACCAAAATATTTTGATAGCCGAAAAGAAGAGAGCATGAGCAAGAGTGACATCGAGAGCAAAAGACCAAAGAAAAATATTCGATGTAATTCATTTGCTATCAATTATAGTATTGATGATAGTTTTGTCGATTTTTTGTAGAAGACGAGATCGCGTGCGACACAGTACCGTGACAAATAATAGACACTTCGACAAATTTTCAAAAAAATAAAGAAAAAAGCACATTGCCACCCGATGTTCGATTGTAAAATGCAAGAATTAGTGATTTATTTTGTTTTTTTATTGTGTTTGATAGCAAATTAGATGAGAGTGAAATATGCAATTGACGATTCAATTTGATGTGTTCGTTGGTAATTAGATATTTGACTAATTATCGCTGCAGATAGCTCGATCGACACAAGATCATTTTCTCGAATGATTGCAATTGTGTGTTTTGGTTATAGTCAATTTCAGAGTATTGCCTTTTTTGCTCTTTTTTCACTGCCTTTTATTTGATTTTGATATGCTGGGTTCCCTGGTGTTTCGTATGATTTGTTTTTATTTTGGTTGTAATTTCAATCGTTTCGTTTTATTTTCTGTATATTTCAACTCATTCTCCAATTTATTTATTCGGCTTTTTAGAGATACTACACATAATCGAAAGAGTAAGACGTATCGTTTGGTGACTGACAAAACAAACACACATGAGAATCATTTAGAACGTAAGTGACGTTCAAAGCGACAACAGCACAGCACGTTCGGCGAAAAGCAACAGTGTGGGAAAAGTGAAACGAAGTTGTTGCGGAATCTTATTCAAATAGATTTTATATTTTGTCTAAAGAGAAAACAAATTCGTGGAGTTGATTCAAATGAAAACGAACTGAAAATATATACAAATTTTAAGAAAAAAAAGACAAAATAAATTGCACTGTGATTTTTTAAAGCAAACGTGTGATAAATAGATTTCCGACAATACAAAAAAAAGGGAAACAAATGAAACCAAAATTCCAGTGATATTCCGGTATGAGATAGAAGAAGTGTTTCATCATTTTTAGACCGTGTGCATCTGAATGTGTATAAAAAATCGAATCAACAGTGAAATTAAATGAAGAAAATGAGTTTTTTTAGATGAGTAAATTTTGAATTCGAATTTAACCAAAGAGCGTTTACAACAAATCATTCGCATAAGTAATTTTCAAGACCTTTCTTTATTGATTGGCATGTATTAGATTTTTTACGATATTAAAAAACAAAACAAAACGTAACGAAGCACACACGATATTGCTGGAATTGTAGCACAACAAATCGTCAACATCAACATGCATATATCGATGGCTGCCCTGTTACGACACCTAAGCACATTGTTCTACCAGTTGTTTATCATCACTTCGGTAACATTCATACCATGCACATTGAACGTACGGAATGGTGCATTTGCGCTTGCATCTGCTGTGTCGGCTGCTACCTCTTCTTCATCGTCGACAGCTGAAAATAATTACGAATTACATGCGACACATATGAGCATCGACTCGATAATGATGGCTGTGGATAATAACAGCGAATTGTCACAATTAACATTCGAGCCGAATTTTTTGCATTTTGATGAGCTGTCAGTGGGCGAAACGGCCAATAAAGTGGTCACAATATTCAATCATCATCCGAATCGCAGTGTATACCTAGGTTCAATATCTGGATCGGTGTCCGATTTTTATAGTTCATTTTTTGAAGAAAACTTGGTGGCGCCGATGGGTAACACCACATTTAATGTGGTTTTTTTACCACGACAATTGGCTGTCATCGAAGCGCATCTAATCATACACACATCGTTTGGTGTACTGAACTACGAGGTAAAGGGCAAAGGTATTGAATGTCCGTATCGATTAAGCCCTTTGGTTGGCTTGAAAGCTCCAATGAATGCCACATTGTTGCCAGAAATTCACATGTACAATCCGTATGATACGCCACTGCAAATCGTCGAAGTGTATTCGAGCGGTGGCAAATTTCAATTGGAATTACCAACAAACGACAATGATCCAAGTGATGCGATCAGTGCGCATTCCGCCAATTCGGGTTCAACCACATCGAATACTGAACGATCAAAAACGCTGTGGGAAATTCCACCGCATTGTTCGAAGCCGGTGATTCGAGTGCGCTTCACAGCCACCCTTGCTGGCAATTTCACAGCTTATATTCGCATCAAAGTGTCAGCGCGCCAGAATGCAGCGCTAGAGAAGGCTGTCATCGTTCTTCCAATCGAAGTGGAAATTTTTAAAGAACATGGGATCTATGCCAGTACGCCGTACCTAAATTTTGGCCTGAGTGGAACAGATGATCGGCCAAAAAGTATTACATTTAAACTTTTGAATTCGGGCAAAGAGCCGTATGAAATCACCTCATATTCGATGGAAGCGGCAGAAAATGTGAAAAATGGCATCACATTAGAAATCAATTCGGTACGAAAGACTGTCAATGAAACATATCACACAATGACAGCAACGGTGAATTGGTCACGAATATCGGCCGAGCAATTTTTCCGCGGCAACATTCTTATCCAAACGAGAAAGAAAGATTCAGCAAAAATAGACGCAACGGCAAAATCGAAACGATACCAATATCGGATGCCATTTGTTGGTGGCATTTTGCGAGGTTCAATACAGTACAACGAGTCGTTAACTCGATTTCATCAAGCCACGACGACTGCTGTCCAAGATGATAAATCTACAAAAACACAAATCGTACGGGATTTCCGCATAAAAAACAATTTTGATGTCGTATTGGCAATTACAAATCTAACAATGTCATCCGATACACTAATCTATTTTTGCGCCGAAAAATTTAAATCGAAATTGTTGGCGCCCGGCGAGGAATCCACAATATTTCAAATCATACAACAGCCAGAAACTGTACAGCACTCGGTGACGAGATCTTTTTACTTGCACACAAATGTCACAACCTATGAAATTGAATTATTCAGTTTCAATGGTTTGCTGCAGCGTTTGCTACCGGTTACGGAGCAAACAAAAGACATTGATGAAAATGACATGGATGAGAAGAGCATAAACTTCGGCATTTTACCATTGTCAACATTGTCGCAAATTATGCTGGCACTAGTCAACCACAATCCGATACCCATAAATATTCATAATTGGAAGGGTACGATCTCGAGTGCGGCACACATCGGAATCACAGTGCCGGGGTGTAGCAAAAAACTGACGATGAAAGGACTGAAATTCTGTAACATTGTGAAACCGGGTGAATGGATTGTCTTTCAAATTGGCGTGACATCGAATACAGTTGGCTCATTCGATGGCAAGTTCACCGTACAAACCGATTATGAAGTGATCAGTACACCGATTAGATTCAGCACCGACATGGGCATCTTGATATTCACCACACAAATGTTCGACACTGAAAATTGTTTTCCGGTAAGTACAAATTGAAAAGTTCAGATACCAGATTTAGAGCAAAAATATTCACAATGCGGATGTCGTTACACTCTCTGCATTTAGCAGATCAACGGATAAGGGAAATAAACCGTAAAATCCTCTTATCTAATCAATAGAAACCGCAATTTTACTCTCATTCCCCAAACATCAAATTGCGGTTTGTCTATCATTTTTACATGTGGTGATTCAAAAATCGTGATCAATGCCATTCTATTACTCTCAACCAAAATTATTTTTACAGATCCATACGTGAGCTCCGATTCAAATATATGGTCGAACTAATCGATCGTTACTGATTCGATAGTTGCGAAAATCGATTGAGATTGTTTCGAAGGGAAGAAAAAAAAAACAAATAAGAAAACAGACCTGTGTGAAAATAATGTGACTAGCAGATGAGCAATTTTTATTCATTCTAAATGTTTTATTTAGTAAAAAATAGTCGGTTTCTATTATACTTTAGCAGTGACAGTTTCATACTATTCACTATAGTATTACAGTTTGTAGTATGCATACTAGGCCAGTATACTGGCCGTAGGATACTATTTCATATAAAGTAAAAGTGCATGCGAGGGAAAGAGTGCAGGTGCACACTGCCATTGAATACTCTTTATACAGTGAATAGTACGAAACGGTCTCCGTATTTCAGCAAGGAGAACAAAGCCATTTTAAAAATAATGAAAATTAGACGAATATCGCATTCATTAACAGAACATTTGCTCCAAACATAATTGCATAAATTCACATAAATTTTATATTATTGCACAGTTATCTTTCAAATTTGTACAAATTTTTCCAAATGCCCACACATTTCTACAGCTATTTCAGATATAATCAACAATATAAAAGTGAGGTTAGACATCACGGTAAACCGTGAACATGCTGGTCTTAGACCCAATACGGCAATAAATTCCGCCCATGGTGCGACTTTTATAAGAAGACAATTACACTTTAGTTGGGAGGGAGGTATTCACGAGAGACTATAAATACATATATATATATATATATATATATATATAAATGATTATATTGTTTCGGTGTTTCTAATTTCGCCCGAGATCTGATCCCAAAAATTAATTCCTCCAAAGCTAAACTCGCGTGTATCGAAGACTGTACGAGATCTAATCTGCATGCGCAGGTTTTCTTGACTACGAGTCGCGTTTTCATTACGAACGAACATGTAATTTAGATTAGGATATCGTGGTAGCTTCAATTTATCTGGCCAATCATCTTGACCTAGTACACACCATCCATACGCTTCCAAGCGATGTGTTTGGGTTCTTATGTCAAAAGGTGTGAAACATCTACCGCCAGGTTATGATGCTCACCTTTCATTGAACTATTTGATGACGTTGTGCGAAGAATACACATATTTTGCTCAGAAAAAGAGCAATTGAGGAGGGCGCCACTTTATATGGATCTTCCAATGCATTATCTGTCAAATAATTTGGAAATTAGAATTGCTCTTTGCTTGCGAATGGAATTGAATGAAATATTTCAAAATAAAATACACATTTTTTACCGAATTTGAGAAGACGTTGCTGTTGTGCAGACAGTCATTTCTTTCTTCAAATCTATCAAATGATGTGAAATGTATTCCGTAAAATTGATCCCCTTCGGAGATGGCATTTGTGGGTATCGCGGTCATTCTGCTCTAGTATCACAAATTGCTTTGTCCATCGCTTTTCTTTTTTTAGCGAAATTTTTGCTTGGCTAGAAAATTATATTGCTTTGAAAAATGAAAAATCATAAACTTGCAAAATGCAAATGAAATTGATCACAGAATCGAACTATTATTATTAGTTAGCATACCTCTTTGTCAATTTCAATGTTCCGTTGCCTGGTCTTCATGCCTGGTCTTCATGCCTGATTCAACTTCAAGTTCATACACGAATAAACCTTTGACCAAAGCCCCGGATGCAGTGAAACCTCGGTAGCACAGCAAACATAAAGTCAATGACAGTGCTGGTTCCGTTGGCAGCTACTCCAAGTGAAAGGGCGGCGCTACTTTCGCTGTTGCCCATCATTGACATGCTTTGCTTTCGACAAATCGCTCCTACACGATTTCATAATTTGCCAACTGGTCCAGTTGACTTTTCGGTACTTCGTACACAATCGATGCAGAAACACTATAGCTAACTATGTGATCGTGAAAT